>CM064541.1:25321533-25679033 GCA_032716605.1 Paralithodes platypus
TTGATCAACTTATCTTAACAACTAACATACATGGGTTATATCAGACCTTAACGCCACTAATACAACATGGCCAGCAATGAAGCTGATTATGCAGAGTTAACCAGAGGGGATATAATGTTAATAAAAGGTGGTGAAAGATATGGGGAAATGCGAGAGATAGGCAGAGGAACAGGTTCTCAGGTGCGGAGAGGGGGACATATATCAAAGGGAAAAGAGAGCTGCGTTCTCGAAACCAGATAGTGAGGGAGAAAGTGGCGGAGAGGGCTGTATATCGACTAGCACTAGCTCGAGCCGCGTGGGAAAAAAGCGGTAACACGTCCTCCACCCAATACTAAAGAAGCCAGCCAAAAAGGACGTCACAAAGCATGGTAAAAAAACTCCATCAACGAATCCCCACGAGGCCAGCCAGCTATGACGTCATCGAGTATAGCAAACCCACTACGCGCCTCCTCTCACTCTGTTCTACTCTCTCTCCTCTCTCTCTCAATTCCTATCATTACTACTTAATGATAAACACATCAATACTTTGCAATTAAATATATAAAGACTTGACATGGGCAAAAACAAAGAGCCTTTCTGGGCTGCCCATGACACAAGACTTTCACATTGAAATAAAGCACACAACAATACACACAACTGCAGCCACATCCACTGCCCTGGCGATCCTAGCGAGTCACTGTAGGACAAGCCATGCGGTTCTAACGGAGTGGTTAACCCTGTCACAAGATATCTATATATCTACGCGTAATACAGTCTACTCAGGCCCAATCCTCACACTTTTCCGCTTTTTTTTTATTTTTATTTTTGGGGGTGGCTGACGTCAAGGACAGAGCCAGAATAGGGACAACACAACAGAAAACAATGAACACACAAACAACAAAACAAATTCAAAGGCATCTAAGGTGAGATACGGGTACTACTAATGGTCTTATGGTTACTACTTCTACGAATACTTCTTCTAATATTACTTCAAACACTATTTCTAAACTGCTCAAATCCCCTCCTGGGACATGGTCCTTTCGGGGCTAGTTGAGGTCCTAAAACCAGTGTATATATTAGTTTTTTGCCTGTTTGGTGGCTACGCTGCAGAGGAAGTAGCTGAGTGTCTCCTTGTACTAGGTACCAGTGGGGGGGTCATCATATATGGTGGCTTGCATTCTTAAGGGGAGATAGAATTAACAGTTATTTTCTTCATTTTCTCTTGTTGGATGGAGTTGTTTATGTATTGTGACCTAAGCATGGCAAAACTATAATCTACTATAATTGTATTCTTTGTCATTGGGGAATTTGCGTAATCATTGTCAAAGGAGTACAAAGGGTGTACAAAGGAGTACAAAGGAAAATGTTTGATTTCCTGTGAATGATGCGTTTTTTTGCGCACCATGCACTCCCTGTTTCAAGAGCTGGGCTAGGGTGGGTGCCCTGATGTATCAGGGACTTTAGTTGAATAGTTGCCCACAGATTCCTAGACCGCACCTGTTCTAACCAAAAGCACTGGTGTCTGTCTCTTAAAATAAGACACACACTGGTCGGCCCCAGACTCGCAACCATCAAACCTCACATTTTTTAGGCGGCTATGTCTCTTACCAACCGCGCTACGGCATATGGCCGTATATATCCATGGTTATTATATCCGCATATTCGAATTCTTCCATGTGAATTTACAGATATTGAACATGCAATCATTCTGAATATAATTTTGTACTTATTTTTGGGTTTATCCCAGAGTGAATAACTGATTAAATCTTTCATACTTCATTATATATATTCCTTGCAGATATGAAGGTGTTAGTGAATGGCTCTGGTATTGGTGGGTCGTCATGTGTATCAGTCGCCATATACTCCATTCTCTACCTGTACATGATGGAGCTCTTCCGCCACCCAGGTCCGACTACAGGGCTTGGGTTACCTGTACCATGTTCTCACGCATCGGCTCCATGATCGCCGCTTTTGTTACGGAAATGCTGGTTAGTATTTGTCCCCGGCTGTTGTTGGGTAGTAAGGTGGTGTGGGGGTTGGGTTGATAGTCTCCCCCCTCGGCTCCATGATTTTCTCCTTTTAGGTTACCTGCAATGCTGGTTATTATTGTATTTATAGAGGGCTGTTGTTAAGTATAGTCTATCTTTTTCCAGCTGATGGTCACTTGAACCCCTTAGCAATAGATATCTCGAGACTTAATGGAAATATATGAAACTACTATGTCTCAGCGTCATATAAATACCAAAACATGTATTTATAACAACATAATTTGGTACAAAATCTCCGTAAAAGCCGAATAATCATGATGGGGACATGACAATTTACCCTCAGCTCAAAATAATCAACTAATAGGTAGGGTGTGACAGGGGTTGGGTTATGAGAGGCATGTATTTCTAACCTTGGAGATACGGTACTGTTACAGTGTGGTTTCTCGCCCCATATAAGCTCCATGATCTCCCCTTTTTATTATTGAAATGCTGGTTAGTATCTAGGCTGTTATTGGGTAGTAGGATGTGTTGGGGGTTGGGTTAGGGATTATTATGTTTAGGCTTATTTAACCACTACGTGGGTTACTGTACCATATTCTCCCGCATCGTCTCCATGATCTCCCCTTTCTTAGTCTTAGCAAGGGATGCAACGTTTCTCTTTTCTTCTTCGTTTTGGATAATGTAGGGAAGGTCCTGTGTGAATTGCAGGGTTATTGATTAATCTAGATATCCTTTATTTGAATTTTTGTCCAACTGCCTCAATGCAACCAGTCCACTTCCACCCCAACAGAGGTGATTACAGTAATCCATCTTGAGAACGCCACATGACTTTTATATAGTACGGACCAAAATGCTCATGTCAGTGAAGAATTTCTCGAAGCTCCTGTACAGGAGTCCCAGTTTTTTAGAGGCATTCTTAGCAATGCTTCTAACATAATGTGTCCAGCTCAAGTTAGTAGTTAATGTTACACCGAGAATGTCAATACTAGGGGAAGTGGGAATATTTACATCATTAAAAAATATATGGGAGTCAGTGAGATTCTGTCGGTTAGAAAATTTAATGTACTTGATTTTCTGTGCATTAAAGGAAACTAGATTCTTTTGTCCCCATTCATTAATTCTAGAAAGGTCCTGGTTCAGAGAAATTGCAGTGTTTATTTTTGAATTTATAAGATCGGGTTGGGTGAAAGAATTGGTAAATGTGAAGGAACTGTGGAGTGTTGAGTCATCTGCGTAGGAATGTATTGGATTATGATTGGTAGATATGAGATCATTGATATGAATGAGGAACAGAGTTGGGGCCAAAACTGATCCCTGGGGAACACCAGCATTTATTGAGTGAAATTGAGAATAAAGGCCATCTACCATTACACATATTTTTCTGTTATGAAGATAAGAAGAAATTAGTGGAACTAATGATGCAAGGCCGTAGTGTGACATCTTCGACAATAAGGATTGATGCCAGACCCTATCAACTGCCTTTGATATATCCAGTGCTATTGTATGTGTTTCACCATGTTGGTCTGTAGCTTGGTTGATTTGATGTGTAAGAAGGCAAAAAATGTCTCCAGTTGATCGACATCGTCTAAAACCATATTGCAAATCACTGATTAATTTATTATTCTCAAAATGCTTAATTATGTGATTATTTAATATAATTTCAAAGACTTTACCAAGAGTGGAAGTTATAGCTATTGGTCTGTAGTTTGATGGATCTGAAGAGGCACCTTTTTTAGGAACTGGATGGATGTTTGCTTCTTTCCAGGGTACTGGTACTTCTTATGTAAGTCATCAGGGTATCAAACGAAAGCCAATTCCATTATTTTTAGTCTTTATTATTGTATATATAATGAAAACATTATATTTTGTTGTTCGAATGATGTCTTTGAAAGTGATAAAATGGCCAAAACAATGCTATTTCATGTACATTTTCTTGTATTCCTTCTCATATTCATTCAAGTCTTCAAACAAAATTGCTCCGGTTTGACACCCTGTAAGTAAATGCTTGTTGTAAGAAGCAAATGAAAGAAAAAGGTCTTATCAGAAGTCCTTACTTGTCGGAAGTTCTGCTAGAATCACTACGGCCAACTTGGTAGTCTACCATATGATAGGAAACTTGTTATCCTTGACAAACATACTATGCATGGCATAGTACTGTTAACTAGCAGGGGAGGTGTGGTGGAGTGGTCATGCCACTGGATTGGTAATCCAATGGACCCGGGTCAAATCCCGATAGGTCAATGGGAAGATCTATTGGGATTGAATTTGTGCTGTACCTAGTATCAGTGCATTACCACAAAGCCCACCGAAATGCCAAAAAAATACCCTCATTGTTCCCTGATTAAATAACACTGTATGAATATTCCCATATTCAAACTATGTTACAGGGGGACAATGCATAGTGAGTTCACTGCTCAATAGGTGGCGTATTGAGAGTGAGGGTCTGAGTCTGGAGGGTGAGACGGTGAAGCACTTGAGCGAAGCAACCGGCCGCTTCAGAGATGGAGCTGTTTCGAGCCATGATGGTTGCTTCACATGTCTCACTCCCCAGACTGGAACAAGACCTCACGGGCTTCACCGTGTTGAGCGGTGGCATGTACAGGCTCTCAGCCTATGCCCGAGAGGGAGTAGTTGGAATATAGAAAAAAAAAAAAAAAAAAAACTATTTTACATCAAATCCTACCTCATAGCAACCCCAGGCTGACTTTAGAGCAGTTACTCCACACCTGGAGTCTATCATGTTAATTACAATTTAAAACTTGCAAACTAAACAAATAAAAACTGGGATGATACAAGATAAAGGTAAAATATCTATATATCTATCTAATGCCCGACGGCCGTGATGCCGTGAATAACTTATCAGAATTTAAGAAATAAAAGAACACAATCCACCACATAGGGTTGTACATTACTACATGATCTAGTTAATCTGTTTCCCAAGCAAACTAACGCACACATACTGTAAACAACGCACTATCGTCACGTTCAAGGAATTAGTCAATTTGGGAAGTAGGACGTTCTGGTAAATTTTACTGTGGTCGTTATGCTGTACATTAGGTGATGTTCTAGATATATTAGAGTTCTGCTTAACGTCACATAAGTATGTTTTTATATAATCTATCTATTGCTGGATGCGTTACTCCCCTCTATTAGGGGGGCCATACACATAACGTACCAAGCAGGACGTATCCCCTGTGAGAAGGACAACCCGTGCCAGTTTATTCAAGGACTTAAAGGACTGACTCTGAGGCCTTCTATGTATATTTTTAGCACCATTTTTCTTGTGTTATATAATTTATTTAAACCCCGTTCTTAACATTAATCCTCTATTACAAACCCCAATGCACTAGAATATACTAATGAAAGCATATGGTCCTTCCGGGACCCGAACTCGGGACACCACACCATGAACTTAAAGTTAATACAGTATTGAATAATTCTTGTTATGTGTTACTTGACATTATAACTAACCCCAATTCCTTATTCTCAGGGTCCGTTGTACCCATCAGCACCCTCTCTAGTGTTGGCCTGGGAGCTCTAGTTGCTGGTGTGGCTATGTTCCCCTTCATGAGACGCTTGGCAAGAAACTACCAGATACCATAGCAGACCTTGATCACACACCTGCAGAACTTATAAGTATTAATAGTAGTAGTACAGTAGTAGTAGTAGTAGTGGTGGTAGTAGTGGTAGTAATAGTAGGGCAGGGGGCTAGGAGTCCTCTTCCCCTTGCAAACTTCTCCGACTCATCGTCATCGAGACGGAGAAAGGGGCGAGGGAACGCAAAAGTGGTCCTGGATCCTAAGAATTGGAACCTATTAATGTTGTTTCTGTTCGGGCTCTGTAGTAAGTCGGTCACCCCCCATCAACGGGGTATGTGCCTGAGTATATACATACATACACAGTAGTAGTAGTTTTAGTAATAGTACAGTAGTATACTGTTAGAAGTAGAGAGAGAAAGTAGAGTAAAATAGAGTACAGTAAACTATTTTGAATTTGAGAAGAAAGAAGGCCAAACTGTCTCTAGTAATTTATTGCAGCGAGGTATATCTGCATGTGACTTGCTCTAATCCAAGTACTGTACCTGGTAATATGCCTTCCCGAATCCCAAATTACAATTAGTTTTATTTCTACCACCTTTCAACTTAGAAGACGGGAGGAGAAGGAAGTAATATACTGTAGGTCTCCCTCGATGTACGATTGGGTTAAGTTCCCAGAAACCCGATCTTAAATAGAAAAATCATATAGCATACCCTAAAAATAATGGGGTTAGCCTAAGTGGGGATTCGATCTCGGACCAACCCAAAAAACAAACACAAACACTTAAACCCCTATAATCATATCGTAAATTGGAGCATCCGATAGTGAGGGAGGGCATTTATGCCTTATGTAATTTGATTTCTATCCCTTTTCAGCTTAGAGGAGAGGACGGGAGTAAGGGAGGAGAGAGAGGGAGGAGGAGGAGGAGGAGGACCAAGCAGCCATGTTAGAGGAGTCAGAATTAGCCAAGCTCCGAGCATAGGGCCTCCACTCACCGTGTTATATAAGGGTTAACCCCTCGAGGCTTGTGGTGCATTTTAGCGGATTATTTTGGCAATCATTAGATGATTTTATTTAGTTTAGAAAGGATCTGTGGGAGTCCCCAGCATAATTGAGTTGGTTTTGAACCCTTGGACTCCTAGAGGTCCTTCCTAAACTGCATAGAATTGTCTATTGATAGCCAAACATAAACTGTCAAAATATGTTATAATCTTCAAGGGGTTAGGGTTCTCAGTATTCGGTGGCGCGTTCGTTCATTTAATTGTGGCTATATATTTTGACATGATTATATAATATATTTTACATGATTATATATAATATATTTTGACATGATTATATAATATACATGATTATATATATTTTGACATGATTATATAATATATTTTTACATGATTATATAATATATTTTACATGATTATATAATATATTTTGACATGATTATATAATATATTTTACATGATTATATAATATATTTTGACATGATTATATAATATATTTTTACATGATTATATAATATATTTTGAAAACTTGGTTGGTGTCTATCGATTAATTGAGATCGAGGTTGCCTTTTCATTGCTAGAGGTCTTCCTAGGATATAAGCTGTTTGAAATCGGCTAATAATAATCAAATTATAACGTGAAATTGCGTCCTAAGTGCTGAAAGCATTAAGACACCTTCATAGTATTGTTGCTATTTGTAATCTATGTCTCTCTTATTTCAGAATAATATGATGTTTATATTATTTAACTTATGTATACTCAGCTGTATATATTATTAATGTTATGTATAAATATATGTTATTATTGTATTCCGCATACTTCTCAAACTATTTGTTATCGTTATGGATGGTGTATTTACCCACATCAATTTAGTCTGGGTGTGGGTAGGGCAGTCAGCAGTGTGTGTGTGTGTTTGTGTTTGTGTGTAAAGTACTGTAATAACAATAATAGTCATCAACTTTTTAAGAATTGCAGCCTTCAACTGAAAACATACAAAGGAAACTAAATCATAGCTTATTAATTTATATTAAATTACGATGATGTATGATTGACTTAAAATTTGCTATAAATTTATAATGATTAAGTTTGAATTAAAAGCCCATATTTACTGAATCTTGACACCTAATTTGGGAATAATTACTTTATGACATTTGTGTAAGTGTGCGTGAATGTACAGTATGTGTATGACTTTGTGCGAGTCGTGTTTTGTGCCCCACAGTTTGGTCATAGCATCAAGGTGCGTAGGGAGAGTTGAAGGACCTCATCCTTTGCGTCACCTTCACCTATTTTGCAAGCAGCTCAAACGCGGGTTTGATACTCTATTGACAGCTTGGTAGTTCAGTTTTGTTTAGATTAGTTTATCAGTCAATTTTCTTCTATTTACGATTTCATGTAGTAAAATTTGTGTACTATTAATCTGTATACGTCGTTATTTATAATAGTAATTAAATATGACAGATGAGGAGGATTGAGAGTTTCATCCTACTAATATAAGTAAGAATGAAGCAGCAGTCAAGCTATACAGTAAAGTCTTGTAATAACACTGTCTTGTGGTAGCACTGTTGAGGCTGGTGTGGTGCAGATACTGTATGTGTAGGTGTTGTTGTTGTTGCTGCTGTTGCTGTTCCCCAGGCTGTCTGACCGAGCAAGGCCAAGGCCATAACCGAGCAGCCCCACAGAACCCTCCCTGCTTACCACTAATAAAGCCCAGGTGACCGAAGTCACTCCAAGGCGAGGAGCTGAGGAGGGCGCGGAAACACCCGGGCAACCAAAGCCCCACCCAAGGCCCTGTGCCCCTCAGCAGTTATGAAGGGAAAGTTGAGGGGCAAGGGAAAAATGTGACGCTTTGGTTCCCAGTCTGCCAACCTCTAGGTTGGCAGTAGAGAGGTCAATTCACGAAAGAGACTCCGTCACTTGAGATCTAGAAAATATATAAGTACAAGGAACAGTCAGAGTAAGCTATGGGTATGGCAGAGAATGCTCAACTCTCACTCTGATAGACCAGCCCATCACCACAGGTGTAGGTGTTGTAGGAGGACATTGTTGAATCTTGCTGGGGCACTGTTAGCACTATACCATGAACCACAGTGATGACATGATGGGGCAGCGTTAGACAGGACTTTACTGTGCTATAATCCAACTGCTGAAAAGCAACCCCGTCACACTGGAAAATACCTATTGTGTGTGTACTGTATGTATGTATGAAAAAGTATTAAGTCACATGCTCCTAGCCTTATAAGTGGCTTTGGCTCAGTAGGCTAGTATACATTTTATTATCATCATCATCATTAAACCCCATGCACCTCTAATTGCCATAGCATAATCTAAGTCAAGAAATAGTTGAGGTACTGTATAGTGAGTAGGTTACGCTGGAAGATATCAAGGTATGTTGTCTGTAGCTATCTTGTGTTAGTATGATCCCATCCTCATCCCTTGTCCTTATCCCTCACACATCATGCTTTCCGAGAACAACACTCTACAGATTCCCTATTGCAATTAATTGTATACATAAGTCACTGTGTCCTATCAAAATCATCCAAACCCTAAAATAATCATTTTGTCTGTCTAGAGTCCATACATTGTACCCAACACATTCATCCACATACAGTACTATTATTTTATGTACAGTAGTACATTTTGGCGAACATACACCTATAGTGAGGTACAGTATTCTGCATCATCACACCTTAGAGATGCTGTAATTAAGAAACACGCCGTTCTAAACATTAATCCTACATTACAAACCTCAATGCAATTGAACAAATTAATGAAAGCATACGATCTTCCCGGGATTCAAACTTGGGACACCACACCCAGAACATAAGCACCTAAGCCATTACACCACCAACACAGTGACAAGTACAGTGGTGCACCACCAACTTTCGCTACATTTCGATTCGCGGATCGTACTTTCGCGGCAGTGTCTAAATATCCCGCCGCCGATTTGAGTTTGGCGGTAAAAACTCGCATTTTCGCGCCCGAGCTTCGAAATTGAAGGCCTATTCAGCCACAAACAAGAGGGTTCGGTAGAGGCAAAATAAGTGTTTGTGTCGAAACACGACCCAATACCAGTATATAAGTCACCCAATGACTGTAACTAATCAATACACATACTTACAAATACTCAATAAAATTATGTGTACTTACAAATAGGCCTACTCATGTTGAACGTACCTAGCCTAGTCACCCAATGACCCAGAATTGCTAAACCAACTAAAACTGGAATTGGTACACTTACTTACAGATATTCAATACTTTAATGAGTATAATGCTGATTAGCAAAGCATTGTAATAGGTTACAATGCTTAGACATAAGGTTATAAGGTTAACCTGTGCCACCGCCATAGGCGCCATTTGCAAATGCACTGTTTTGGGTTCAAGCGGCACCATGATGCCATCTAGTGGCCTTAACTGAAACTGATGTCTTGGTCCAAATTATAGGCGCATTTTTGCTTGAGTTTTGGCTCGAGCCAAAATACGCCTCATAGTATCATATACGGTTGGAGCATCAGTATCGTACCGTAACGCTAAGTTCGCTAACTGAACTCTACCAAAACATTGCATATTGTTCTGTGGCCAGTGTTTTTTACTTTTAGCCCGCCGGGCCTTAACTCTTTTGTTGTGTGGCCAGTGGAAGCGAGGTAGGGCTGTAGCAGGTGGTCGTCCCACCTGAGGTGCCCTTAAAGTGAACAAGAACATTGCATAGGCCAATGGCGGTGGTTCAGAAGAAGTATAAGAACTGTAATTCATTATTATGCCTTGCTAATCAGCACTATAGACTCATTCAAATATTGAGTACCTGTAAGTAAGTGTTCCTATTCCAGTTTTCGTTGGTGTATAGCAATTCTTTGTCATTGGTTGCCTAGGTTTGTTCAACTTGTGAGTGAGTTTTCGTACATGCCCGGTCACCTATTAAATTAATCCTATTACCTCAATGCCCCAACTTTCGCTAATCGCACTTTCGCTCCACTTTCGGTGGTCCCTATTGGCCGCGAAAGTTGGTGCACCACTGTATTGTTTTTGGACGCCATTTCAGTGCCTTAATTATCAAACAATTGGGTTTATATATTATTGTAATCACTGGTCAGGTTTTTAAGTTCGATATTAGTGTATTGTCTGATCCCACGTCTTACTAGGTCTACCCCTTGGTGTAGCGCCCTTCACATTCCGAGCTGCATCTTTCATTCAGTTCAGTTCATCAATCCTCTCTACATGCCCAAACCATCCAAGCCTGCTTGTATAAAATTAGTTCTTTAAGCTAGCGCATGCTAAGCCAGCTAAGAATATTTCAATAAGGCCGATTACGCGTATTTCCATTGGGGTCCTGTAGGCTACTACTACCCTATCCCCTTGCCCATGAGGGACGGTAACAACTCTGTGCTTGTAAAAAACCTTTACTGCGCCGAGCGTGACGCGATCCTGGGACCTTCTGGGTGGAAGTCCAAGACGCTAGTCACTACACCAGTGAGGTGCATCCCATCTCTGATACTCTTGATACCTAACCATCTCCTCAGCTCTTAACATACCGGTAGTTGATAAAATATTGTGTCTGGATATTATATAAACAATGCAGCATTATAAGAAATGTTATTACATATAGTATTACCTTTTTATGTACAGTCTTGGATGTTTAGTTTGAGTCATTGTACAATATAATCTTATATTAAGATATACATGTACTGTATAATGCATAGAGTATATTATATAGTCCTTTGATATACTGGAAATTGTTGTCTTTCTATAACCATTTATAAATATTACGTATGACAGTTTCATTACTTATATTTTGAACCCTAAGCAGGTTTTGTTATCTCTTATTAACATGGATTTAAAATTGAAGTTTGATTGTTTCCTTGTGTGTGTGCTTTTGTAATTTATTGTGTGCGTATGACGTATGTACTGTATGTATGTGTATTGCTCATGTGAGTGTGTGTGTGTGTGAAAATGATCTCAAAATGATAAGTTTAAGTAACATAGGTCCTTCTTAAGCTGTATAAAATCGTCTAACTTTAGCAAGAATAATAAGTATAAAGGCGTCATCAGAGAGTAAAGTTCAACAAGTAAGCTCTGGAACTCTCCCCCTCAATCTGTCTTTACCTCATCCTATGACTTAAATTGCTTCAAGTTCTGTGTGTCCAGACATTTTTACTCTAGCGTACCTTAAATGTGGCTCTCTGTTACTCTTTCAACTTTGGGGAGACACTTGTTACATGCAGCTATGCCTTTTGTCTCTTTTACACACAGAATAAAAACTGTTTCTTTAGTTAATGTTCATATATTTATTTGTATTTGTGATAATATCCTGTTCTACAAGTCCCCCAAGTGTTCGATATACCAGAATTTGTTTTAATAGTTCTAACTCTAACATGATAAAACAAACAATAGTATTTATTTATGTTATTGATAAGTTTTATTTCATGCTGGAGGGAGTTCTGATTTTGGACTCGGGTCTTTTAGTTCAACCATCTCTTCCTCCTTGCCTCCACCGACAGGTCTGTGGAATAGTGATGCGTTAATATTATAATAAACACACACACACACACACACACACTCACTCGTCAAACCACCGACGAGACAACACGTCTGCACCCACGCTCCCGAAAATCAGCTGATCTAGCAAGCTGTTTACAGCGCTCGTCAAATAAACTCACCTAAACTTGAGTATAAGGATATTTTGTGTTGTCCTGTATTGTAATGCAGTATTAAAATAATTTGAGATTAAAATCAAGTGAGGATATTTCGAGTGATAAGATTAATTCAAGCGATAGTGAATGCGAGTGGATGTAAACAAATATGGCTGACTTTGATGGATTTGAAGTCGGTGAGAGCGGGGGCATTCAAGGGAAAATTGTACGTGAGCTGAAGGAGATTAAAAGGTGGAAGGAGGATATGCAGGAGTGGAAGGGGAGTGTTAGTTCACAGAGTGAGGCTCTATGTTCAATATGTGGTGCTCAGGCTGCGGACATCGAGCCTGGAAAAGATTTGAGTCGGGCTAGCCTAAAAGAAATTCAAACTCATATGGGGCTACTCCGGGACGAAAATGAAGCTTTAAGATTACAACTTGAAGAATACAAAGGGCAAACCAAGGAAATTAAAACACATGTTGAGGAGATTAAGGAGAAACACAATAAATGGGTTAATGACGAAGGAGGAAGAGTGAAAGAAGTGGCAATGAAGGAAATCATGGAGGAACAAAAGAAACAATCAGAAAGGGAAAATAAAGATCTAGAATCAGTGGTAGTAAAAGCTATGAGGAGAAACGAACAGGTCCTGCGTGAAACAATAGATAGAAATAAGTGTATTATTGTATTTGGGGATATAGAGGAGCACATTATTGAGAGGAAAGCTAGGGATAAGGAAGAAATTAACAAGGTAAAAACATTAATCAAGCATGTTGATAAAGAAGGAAACAACTGGAGAGATGATATTGAAAAAGTTAGGAGAATGGGTAAATATAGTAAGGGAAACACAAGGCCAATGAGAGTGCAGTTTAGGTCTAGGGTAACAGTGGATGCAATAATGAACGTAACATGGAGACTTAACTTGACCAGCAAGTTTAAGAAAATTACAATTAGAAAAGACATGAGTATTGAGGATCGAAACATAAGAAAGGAATTGCAAACCGAGGCAAATGAAAAGAATGGAGAAAGGACGAAAGAAGACGAAAAACAGTTTTTCTGGAGAGTGTGGGAGGGAAAAGTCAAGAAATGGTATATAAAGCGAAGGGACGAAGTAGGGAGGGAAAGGGAGATGGTGAGGGTGACGGAGGAGAAGGCAGAGAAAGGGGAGGTGGAAATAGAAAGAGAAACAGTCCAAGTGGAGGTAAAGGGAGGGGAGGTGGAAACGGAGCGAGAAACAGTCCAGGTGGAGACAAGAGAAGAGGAGACAAGCTAGGAAATCAATTGGGAGGGGTACGTAAAAAAAAGAAAGGAACGGGCAGGGACGAGAAAAATAGGGAAAATGCTGGTAACGCTAAGTTCATGTATACAAATATTGATGGGTTAATCTCCAAAAAGATTGAGTTTGACGAATATGTAAAGAGGGAGAGGCCCGGGGTAGTATGTTTGACTGAAACTAAGCTTAACCAGGAGGTAGACACGAATATAATTAGTTGTGCGGGATACAGTACATGGAGAAGAGACAGGTTAGGAAAGCCAGGAGGAGGAGTGTTGATCATGGTAGATAATAAAATTACTGCTAAAGAATTAAAACTTGATGATAGCATTGCTGAAGTGGTAGCAGTTGAAATTGAGGATAATGATAGGTCAAAATTAGACATTGTATCAATGTATTTACCTCCTAAGACTAAATCTTGGAGCAACGATGAATATAATGAATTAATTTTGGAAACATTGCGAATGTTAGAAATTATTTGTAAAAGGAAAAATAGGCTTATTCTTGCAGGGGACTTTAATTGCGGGGAGGTGGATTGGGAATGTTTGGATGCGGGTTCAAATGAAAATACTTGGGGTAGCCAATTTCTTGAACTAACAATGGGGTATCTATTAACACAACACGTTACGGAAAATACACGATTTAGAGGAGGTGATGAAGCATCAAGACTTGATTTAATATTCACCAAAGACCCCCAAGAAATAAAGAACCTAACATATTTGAGTCCCATGGGAAAAAGCGATCATGCTGTGATTGAATTTGAATTGACAGTGAAATTTCTGGAAGGCAGAGAGGAGGAACATAGGGAATATAGACTAAATTATAGTAAGGCGGATTATGAATCATTACGAGGATACTTTGCAAATATAGATTGGTCATTTATTGAGCAAGAACAGAATATTCAGGTAAAATACACCATGTTACTAGATATTTACAGGGAGGGGGTAGATAAATATGTACCAACATTTAAGGGTAGAAAGCTGGCTAAGGAGAAAGAGTGGTTTAACATGCGATGTCACATTGCTCAGAACAAATAGGACTCTGCATGGAATAAAGTGAGGAGACACACTGAGGAAAAATGGAATGAGTATAAGAATGCTAGAAACAACTATGTCAAGACTATAAGAGAGGAGAAAAAGAACTTTGAAAAAGATATAGTAAACAAATGTAATAAAGAACCCAAACTGTTCTTTAGTTATATCAACGGCAAAACAAAAATAAAGGACAAAATAACAAAGCTTAGGGTAGAGGGTCAATTATATGAAGACACAGTGGGTATGTGTGAAATTATGAATGATACATTAACATCCGTGTTTGTGGAGGAGGATGACTATGTAGAACCTGTGGTGGAATTGAACGAGACACAGGGACTAGAGTCGATAGAAGTCAACCAGGATGAACTAAAATCATTGTTGGAAGAATTGGACGTGAGAAAATCTATGGGCCCAGATAACATTGCTGGATGGGTATTAAGAGAATGTTCTGAACAAATAGTGACACCTATGTTTAATATTGTTCAACACTCATTAAACAAGGGGAAACTTCCCTTAGAATGGAAACAAGCAAATATAACTCCAATATATAAAAGTGGAAATAAAGAAGGCCCGCTAAATTATCGACCGGTATCCTTAACGAGTGTTATATGCAAGCTTTGTGAAAAGATTATTAGAAAAAGATGGGTGGGTATGTTGGAGAGGGAAATAATTTCAAGCAAGCAGTTTCGGCTTCAGAAAAGGTCATTCGTGTCCCACTAATTTGTTGAGTTACTATGATAGGGTAATTGACCTTGTCCAAGGGAGGGGTGGGTAGAATGTATTTACTTAGATTTCAAGAAGGCATTTGATAAGGTGCCTCACAAGAGATTGTTGTGGAAGCTCAGGACTGTGGGGCAGGTTGAGGGAGTATTATTAACACTCAAAGAGCGGGTGGTGGAGTATATTTGACTGTGCCGCCCAGCGGGGTGTTTTACCGTAAACTAGCTTGTTTCCGTGCTTGTTTTCATGCATAAACAAGAGCCAGAGCGTAATACAAGTATGTATCCCTGAAAGGGCGTTAATTCAGCTTTCCAATGACACCAGAACCATCCTTCTATGATCACTGGTTGTCTTGCAACGATCGTGCAACCGAAGGGTAAAATCGGTAAAATACGGTCATTTCCTTACATTATTACGTGTGAAACGAGTGAGTGAGGGTGGAGGAGGGTGCAGTACATCTCAGTAGTTCCACGGCCACCGTGGCGAGCGGTCATGAGGTAACCTATGCTCCTCCCACCGCTCCGCTCTCTCTCAGAGCACATTACGTGCTCAAAATTGCATGCTACTATAGCCGGGCCCCGCCACATAGTCCTTGGTTCTCTTGCCCGGCTATAGCCGGGCGCCGCCTGTTAAGGGTTGAAGTGGATGGAAAACTATTTAATTGGGAGGGAAGTGCGAACAGTAATAAAAGGAAAGTTCTCCTCGTGGAAAAGGGTAAAAAGCGGAGTGCCTCAAGGATCGGTGTTGGCCCCAATCATGTTATTGGTTTTCATCAACGACCTTCAAATGGGAATAGGCTCATATATATCTATGTTTGCTGATGATGCAAAATTAATGAAGCATATTACAAGTAGGAGTAGTTGTGAAGAATTACAGAGAGACTTAGATAAATTATATGAGTGGAGTCAAACTTGGAAAATGGAATTCAACACGAGTAAGTGTCAGGTTCTTGAGATGGGAAAAAGTAAATATAGACCTTCTTGGGAATATAAAATAGGAGATGAAATAATTAGTAAAGCTGGGAAAGCAAAACGCCTCGGGGTAGTTATGGTAGACAGCTTGTCACCTGAACAGCATATAAATAAAATAACTGGTGAAACCTATGCAGTGTTGACTAACATGAGAATAGCTCTGAATGATTTAGATGAAGAGATGTTAGCAAAAATAATAGGGACAATAATACGACCAAGACTGGAGTATGCAGCAGTGGTGTGGTCTCTACACCTTATAAAATATAATAAAAAACGGGAAAGAGTTCAGAGAGTTGCCACTAAGATGATAGCTAGCCTTAGAGACCTGCCATATGAGGAGAGATTGGAGAGGCTAAAGCTGCCAACGCTGAGGGAGAGGAGAGAGAGAGGTGACATGATCATGATGTTTACGTGTGTGAAAGGTTTTGAGAAGATCGACAAGGGAAATTTTGTGGTGAGGGACGAGGGAAGAACCAGGGGTCATGAATGTAAGTTGAGGAAAGTTGTATGTAAGTCTGATGTAAGAAAGTTCAGCTTCCCGTATAGAAGCATTTATTGTTGGAATAAGTTGGATGAGGAGGTGGTGGGAGCAAGAAATATCCAAACTTTTAAAGCAAAATTGGATAAATGTAGAGAGAGAGAGACAGGACAACACGAGCTTAACCCATAATTAGCGGCGAGCAACATAAGTCGAGTTAAATAAAGCTGGACTATGTGGCGGCGCAGAACAACTCGAGTGGCAATTTCAGCACGTAATGTGGCTGAGAGAGAGAGACAAGTGGTGGCAGGAGACTAGCGAGCGTATGACTGCTCCAGACCACCGGGGCGAACCTACTGACACAAATCTCAGCTCCCTCCTCCCTCTCTCACTCGCTACATACTCAATTATGTACCGAAAGTACCGAATTACCTGCTTTTTGCACTCGCGTTGCACGGTTATTGCAAGAAAACTATCCATCATACAAGGATCGTTATGGTGTCATTCGAAAGCTCTGTTTATGCCGTTTCAGGGATAGGTACTTGTTTTACGTTCTGGGTCTTATTTAGGCATGAAAATGATCACGTAAACAGCCCTATTTTGGCTAAAAACACCCCGCTGTGCGGTACACATAAATAAACCGCATAGGCCGCTCGTAAGGTGTTAAGCTCAAATCCTGTATACTACAATTAGGTGAGTACACACACACCTATTTTTAATATTGTTCAACACTCATTAAACAAGGGGGAACTTCCGTTAGAATGGAAACAAGCAAATATAACTCCAATATATAAAAGTGGAAATAAAGAAGACCCGCTAAATTATCGACCGGTATCCTTAACGAGTGTTATATGCAAGCTTTGTGAAAAGATTATTAGAAAAAGATGGGTGGGTATGTTGGAGGAGAGGGAAATAATTTCAAGCAAGCAGTTCGGGTTCAGAAAAGGTAATTCGTGTACCACATATTTGTTGAGTTACTATGATAGGGTAATTGACATTGTACAAGGGAGGGAGGGGTGGGTAGAATGTATTTACTTAGATTTCAAGAAGGCATTTGATAAGGTGCCTCACAAGAGATTGTTGTGGAAGCTCAGGATTGTGGGGCGGGTTGAGGGAGCATTATTAACACTCAAAGAGTGGGTGGTGGAGTATATTTGACTGTGCCGCCCAGCGGGGGGTTTTACCATAAACGAGCTTGTTTCCGTGCTCCTTTTCATGCATAAAACAAGAGCCAGAGCGTATACAAGTATGTATCCCTGAAAGGGCGTTAATAAGCTTTCCAATGACACCAGAACCATCCTTCTACGATCATGGTTGTCTTGCAACGATCGTGCACCGAAGGGTAAAATCGGTAAATACGGTCATTTCTTACATTATTACGTGTGAACGGTGAGTGAGGGTGAGGAGGGTGCAGTACATCTCAGTAGCTCCACGGCCACCGTGGCGAGCGGTCATGAGGTAACCTACGCTCCGCTCTCTCTCAGAGCACATAACGTGCTCAAAATTGCATGCTACTATAGCCGGGCCCCGCCACATAGTCCTTGGTTCTCTTGCCCGGCTATAGGCGGGCGCCGCCAGTTAAGGGTTAAAGTGGATGGAAAACTATTTAATTGGGAGGGAAATGCGAACAGTAATAAAAGGAAAGTTCTCCTCGTGGAAAAGGGTAAAAAGTGGAGTACCTCAAGGATCGGTGTTGGCCCCAATCATGTTATTGGTTTTCATCAACGACCTTCAAATGGGAATAGGCTCATATATATCTATGTTTGCTGATGATGCAAAATTAATGAAGCATATTACAAGTAGGAGTAGTTGTGAAGAATTACAGAGAGACCTAGATAAATTATATGAGTGGAGTTAAACTTGGAAAATGGAATTCAACACGAGTAAGTGTCAGGTTCTTGAGATGGGAAAAAGTAAACATAGACCTTCTTGGGAATATAAAATAGGAGATGAAATAATTAGTAAAGCTGGGAAAGCAAAAGACCTAGGGGTAGTTATGGCAGACAGCTTGTCACCTGAACAGCATATAAATAAAATAACTGGTGAAACCTATGCCGTGTTGACTAACATGAGAATAGCTCTGAATGATTTAGATGAAGAGATGTTAGCAAAAATAATAGGGACAATAATACGACCAAGACTGGAGTATGCAGCAGTGGTGTGGTCTCCACACCTTATACACATAATACAAAATTGGAAAGAGTTCAGAGAGTTGCCACTAAGATGATAGCTAGCCTTAGAGACCTGCCATATGAGGAGAGATTGGAGAGGCTAAAGCTGCCAACGCTGAGGGAGAGGAGAGAGAGAGGTGACATGATCATGATGCTTAAGTGTGTGAAAGGTTTTGAGAAGATCGACAAGGGAGATTTTGTGGAGAGGGACGAGGGAAGAACCAGGGGTCATGAATGTAAGTTGAGGAAAGTTGTATGTAAGTCTGATGTAAGAAAGTTCAGCTTCCCGTATAGAAGCATTGATTGTTGGAATAAGTTGGATGGGGAGGTGGTGGGAGCAAGAAATATCCAAACTTTTAAAGCAAAATTGGATAAATGTAGAGAGAGAGACAGGACAACACGAGCTTAGGCTCAAATCCTGTATACTACAATTAGGTGAGTACAATTAGGTGAGTACACACACACTCCCACACTCCCCCTTATGGTGTGACATGACAATACATTTATTTCAGTCTCCAAAATGGACAAATCTAGCAATATTTTCAATTATACTGTATATTAGACAGTATACATACCGGCATGCAATATATATACTGTACTATATAGATAGATAGATAGATAGATATAATGTGCTAGTGTAAAGTCAGTGAAAATAGGCTAGCCTAAACAGACCTCGGATGCGGAAATACCCTGAGCCGAACAGGCCAAGGGTCTAACTGGTAAGGTGTCTGCCTCACACCCAAGGGTCGAGAGTTCGTGCCCCCACCAGGGCTTGATATTTTTGTGAGGCTATTTCCGCATTTAACACTCAAAGAGCGGGTGGTAAGGTATTTTACACCGTGCCGCCCAGCGGGCATAATCCCGAAATATTCGCTCACTTTCACTCGCCCTAGCGCCGTTACTATGTCTCCAATGCGAACGAAACGGTCATTTTTGGAAAGAGCAACTCATCGTCTCCCCATATAAGTCTATTCTGGATGTTATGAGCAAGTGTGGAGGGTGGGAAGAGGTGAGGAGAGGAGGTACTTTTTGGTCTATTTCCCGGGCACGTTCGGATGCGTTCGCTTTTGCCCTGACTTCGGCCTCCCGAGCGTCTACTATCCTTCGTAATCGGTAATCGGTCTTATTTTTCTTATTTCTCCTTATTTCTGTATTCTCTGTATTCTCTCTCTCTCTCTTTCTCTCTCTCTCTCACTCCTGTCTGTCTATCTCTCTCTCTCCGGCTCGCTCGCTTTTCCTCTCGCGCGCTCTCTCTCTCTCTCTCTCCCTTTCTCTCTTCTTCATCCGTACATGTAATTCTCATTATTATTTTCAGTAATCTCTCTCACTCCTGTCTGTGTCTCTCTCTCTCTCTCTCTGGCTCGCTCGCTTTCCCTCTCGCGCGCTCTGTCTCTCTCTCTTCCTTTCTTTCTTCCTCATCCGTATATGTAATTCTCATTATTATTTTCTCTAACTAATCCCTCTATTTAATTTATTTGCTTGTAATATTTCTGTATTATTATATCTTTTTCACTCTCTTTCTTCAGTTCAGTTCAGTTGCTGTAATTCTCTCTCTCTCTCTTCCTCATCCGTATATGTAATTCTCATTATTATTTTCTCTAATCCCTCTTTCTTTATTTGCTTGTAATATTTCTGTATTATTATATCTTTTTCACACTTTCTTCAGTTCAATCTTTCGTTGTTTGTATTACCGTAAGAAATATACCGAACGCCTGAAATAATACGCAAATAAAATGCTTGCAATCAAACTCTCAAGCAATTTCAAGGTCACATGCAATTATAAATGTATAGGTAGACCCAGAGAGGAAGAGAGAAAGAGAGAGAGAGAGAGAGTGTCGTGATAATATAACTATTTTACATAATTATGTATCATATATATATATGATAAAATAATATATACGGTACATATGTTCCCCACAATCATATAATGCCAAGCACAAATATTCAATCTTTCGGTGTTTGTATTACCGTAAGAAATATACCGAACGCCTGAAATAATACGCAAATAAAATGCTTGCAATCAAACTCTCAAGCAATTTCAAGGTCACATGCATTGTCCCTGGTTACCTAAGAAATGTACTGAACGCCTGAATTAATACGCAAATAAAATGCTTGCAATCAAACTCAATCAATTTCAAGGTCACATGCAATTATAAAAAGGTATATTGTAGACCACAATCTTCGCCAAGCTTCGTTGTTGCTTGTATTATCGTGAGAAATGTACCGTACACCCTGGTTAGCGTGAGAAATGTACCGAACGCCTGAAAATAATACGCTATTAAATGCTTGCAATCAAACTTTCAAGCAATTACAAGGTCACATGCAATTATAAAAAGGTATATTGTAGACCACAATCTTCGCCAAGCTTCGTTGTTGCTTGTATTATCGTGAGAAATGTACCGTACACCCTGGTTAGCGTGAGAAATGTACCGAACGCCTGAAATAATACGCTATAAAATGCTTGCAATCAAACTTTCAAGCAATTACAAGGTCACATGCAATTATAAAAAAGGTATATTGTAGACCACAATCTTCGCCAAGCTTCGTTGTTGCTTATATTATCGTGAGAAATGTACCGTACACCCTGGTTATCGTGAGAAATTTACCGAACGCCTGAAATAATACGCTATAAAATGCTTGCAATCAAACTTTCAAGCAATTATAAAATGTAAATTGTACTTACCAACACCCACACCAATATGTTCTTCATCAGGAACGTCTCCATTTTCCTCAACGTCCTGTGCAACATCAACCACAACATTTGCGACACAAATTATGCTTGGGGTGAAAGCCTATGATCGGCATATTTTCGTCTTCCGAGTCATCCACACTATCAAAACTCTCACCCAGACCTTCCATGGTGTCATTCAACAGACTATTAGAAAGTTCTGAAGAGTTCATCATGATATCTAGGTCCTGGGCGGTGAGCGGGGCGTGAAGAGTAGGGTGGCGCGACACACTAGGGGTGGCGGCCACCGAATCGGACACGGGCAAATCTTGACCTTCCATTACGGCTGCTTGAGGGTTACTGAGTCATGGTCACGCAGTGGGGGTGTGTGGGTGGGACCTTGTAGTACACTGCCTGACCACCAGGTTTAGCTTTCCACCTAAATTAGGGCGGGAATACGCCCACGGACTTAAGTCGGGCCCCGCCACATAGTCCAATTTTTTCTATACGGACTTAAGTCGGGCCCCGCTAAATAAGGGTTAACGAAGTTTAGGTGTGTTGGTAAAATTGTTCAGATGGTTGAGAGTAAGATCGGAGCTCCATAAATCCTCTTTCGGGTATGGTCTAAAAACCGATCCCCACAGGGCTCAGGGTATTTCCGCATCCCAAGGAAAGGGAGAGGAGAGACCCCTACACGTGGGGATTGGTTTTTACACCATACCCGAAAGAGGATTTATGGAGCTCAGATCTTACTCTCAACCATCTGAACAATTTTATCAACACACCTAAACTTCGTTAAATGCGGAAATAGCCTCACGAAAATATCAAGCCCTGGTGGGGGCACGAACTCTCGACCCTTGGGTGTGAGGCAGACACCTTACCAGTTAGACCAATAGAGATATCACCCTTGGCCTGTTCGGCTCAGGGTATTTCCGCATCCGAGGTCTGTTTAGGCTAGCCTATTTTCACTGACTTTACACCATCCCTTTTTAATGCTCTCCGTCGTTGTTGTAAGTCAGAGATGGTGCCTGGTAGAGGGACATCCTTAGTTTCAGAAGATAGATAGATAGATACCTTTTTAATGCTCTCCGTCGTTGTTGTAAGTCAGCGATGGTGTCTGGTAGACGAACGCCCTTAGTTTCAGAAGCCCAGAAGGTTGATAGATAAAAATAAATCTATTGATAGATAGATAGATAGATATAGATACTGTAGATAGATAGATATAATATGCTAGCACCATACCTTTTTAATGCTCTCCGTCGTTGTTGTAGGTCAGAGATGGTATCAGGCAGAGGAATGCCCTTAGTTTCAGAAGCCCAGAAGGTTGCTACTCCTGTTATCAGAGACATCCCACCGAACACCAGGGAAGGAGCCCACCACGCGGCTTGACCCTATGACAGAGAACATAATGGGGCTAAACATGAGGGAGAAGGTTGCTACTCTTGTTATCAAAGACATCCCACATACCGAACACCAGGGCTTGATCCTACCACAGAGAACATATAATTAAAGGGGGATGGGCGTATTTACTTGCTAATTTTTGTATCGTTTTATAATTTGATTTGATTCCTCCCTAGACATCCATCAAGCTTAACAAAATACCCACCCAAGACCCTCCTTCAAGATAAATTTGTAAATTTTTTGATAGAAAATCTCTTAAATTACAGGCGTCGAGACGTGTTCGACGGCTATTAATGTAACGCTCAGCACCAGCATTGATACCGTATCGATGGCAATTCTCACCCTTATTTACCCCTGTTATAGGGGTAAACAACGAAACCCAGATGACCTCGGAGAGTGCTTTCATGCATGTATTCCTTCATTACTAACCCATACCATGTTTTTTCAGGGAAACAAAATAAAACCAATCAAAATTTGCCTGGATTCTGGGTGTCAATCAATAATAAATCAGCTGGGGCTCAATGGGTTAATATTCTTATATATATTCTTTAGTGAAACGTGTAATATATATACTTAAACCAAAACTCGATATATATCAAGTTTTACCATATAGCTTGCCACAACAATAAAAATAAACTCCATAATACTCACCAACAGATCAGTAATATAAGGAGAGGTAATGGATCCTATTCTGGCGGCCACCTTAGCAGCTCCTAGACCCTGGATTCTGATTTCAGTGGGCAGGGATTCGGTTATAAACACGTACAGGACTTGGTAGGCTGAACTGATGCACATTTTGCCCACCATTGCCAGGGTTAGGATCAACCAAGTCAGTTCTGTAAATATATGATAGATGGATTTTATTAGTAACTATATCTACAGTATCTATCTAGTTATCTATCTATCTATATCTGTCATAAACACGTACAGGACTTGGTAGGCTGAACTGATACACATTTTAGGATCAGCCAAGTGAGTTCTGTAAACGAGGAAATTGGTTATAATATTTTTAATATCGTTCTTAACACCAATAACCCGTAAATAAAATTAATTAAAGCATGTGATTCTCCCAGGATTCGAACCTAGGATATATCATACAGAACTTACACGCTCAAACCATTACACCATCAAGGCACGTGCTTATTAGTAATTTGTTATATTGTAAATGTAGGCTACATCATTGTCACACAAACTCACTCACACTCTCTCTCTCTCTCTCTCTCTCTCTCTCTCTCTCTCTATATATATATATATATATATATATATATATATATATATATATATATATATTATATATATATATTATATATATATCTTACCGAAAGGAATGAAGCCTAGCAGAAGGATAGAGGTACCACAGATAAAGTAGGCAACCATGGTGGGCTTCTTCCTCCCGAACCTGTAGGGGAAGAAAGGGGCATTAATGGGGTAGTAGTTATTTTTTGGTCTATATATCTATTACTAGCGGGGTGTGGGGGGGGGGGGGGATTGCTTAAAATCTATTCTGGCACCCCCTTAGTATGCATGCCAAGTATGGGCTCTCCATCTTGGAAACTGAGGGGTCATAGCCCCCTCCAAATCCCGCTCAAAACCTATTCTGGCACCACCTTAGTATGCATGCCAAGTATGGGCTCTCCATATTGAAAACTGAGGCAGTAGTTCGTGAACAAACAGACAGACAGACAGAAAACTCACAGAAAGTGTCCTTCATATAGAAGATTTTTCTACCGATTTTTTTTACAAATTTATCTTGAAGGGGGTTTGGGTTTTTTTTAAAACTTGATGGAGGTCTAGGGAAGAAAAAAAAATATATATATATATATTGAAAATATAAATATATAAACAATACGCCCATCCCCCCTTAAATCAAATCCGAGAACTAACTTGGATATGAGGGGCGCGGTGAGGGTATAGGCTGGAACCTCCATCAGTCCGCTCAACACCATGTAGATATACCTGAGGAGAGAATCGTTATAGTTTAACCCTCTTAAGATATGAGGATGCATTTATTTTCGAGTTTTCTGGCTATTATTAGACGATTTTAAGCAGATTAGGAGGGGTGCATGGAAGTCAGAGGGTTAATTGAGAGAGTATTTGCCCATTTAATTCTCACAGATTCCTCTAATGATAGCCAGAATAAACTGTGAAATATGCAGCGTAATCCTCAAGGTGTTAATATACTGTACAGTAGTTATTATATTGACACATTCAGTAACATGACATCCTTTCTATGATTTGTTTTGCAAAACTGTTGTTTCAAACAAATAATTAATATTTATTCACCAACCCCTTCTGTACCGGTGACGTCTTTTGTATTTGATTTCAGCTACATTTAGACGATGTTATGTAGCTTTGGAAGGCTATATGGTAGCTAAAAGAATTAACTGAGATAGTCTGTAGTTTCAAATTGGTAAACGTCCTTCCTAAGCTGAATAAAATCGTCTAATAGGAGCCAAGCCAAAGTGGAAAGGACGTCGCTGGTACAGGAGGGGTTAAGTATTGATTCTTAAAATGTACCTATTATCTTTATGTATTTGGCTGATCCATTACAACAAGTGGATGAATTAGGTGAAAGGGAGACACGGGAAAGAGCTTGCGTTCCTCATTCCTCTTACGTTTTACAGTCTCTCTGAAGATGGGTTCTGCGTAGCCCGAAACGTAAGAGTAAGGAAAAATTCAAGCTCTTTCCCGTGTTTCCCTTCACTTAACCCGTATAGTACCGGAAGCTGTTCTTGCAATTTTATTCTGGATACTATTAGACGATTTTATTTTATTCAGTTTATAATGGTTCTCCTGCCATAAACAGGCTTTGAACTATCTCAGTTAATCCTTTTTACTACCACAGGTCCTTCATAAACTGCACCAAATCGTCAAAATATAGCTAGAATAAAACTAAAAAGACGTCGCCGGTACAGAAAGGGTTAAAATTAACCTATTATTGGTTCGTATTTGTAGGTATATAAACTTACGGGTTACCGGTAAGATTAGCGCCGTTAAGGTTGAGACCATAGAAGACCATAGAAGCTGTGAAGAAGTTGAGGCACATGATCACCATAATGCCCCTCACACCTCGGCTGGAAAACGAGAACAATTGTGGGCTCAGGAAGATATGTAAAGGGTATTTAAAGGGTTGATAACAGTCAATCTTTATAAAAGTTGTAAAGGTACGTAAGCACTATGATACTACTCACACCTCAACTGTATAAGAGCTTAATAACGTACCGATAGTGAATTTTTAATATAACAAACTTCACCATTTTTTGAAACTATATTCTTGGTGATTTTTTTTTTTTTTTTTTTTTTTTTAGGTCAAAATGCTCCTACATATCTTGGTCACATATCAACATTTTCAGGAAAGTTGTATATTAGCTAATCTATATTTTATTAATTTCACCACAACACCAAACACCCCCAATGAAATCAATTAAAGTATATACAGTAATGAAGTGGTGGAAATACTTGGAGTTAAAATAGAATCCCTAAATTTAGCAGTTATTGTTACATACAGGCCTCCAGACTCATCCCGAGAAGAATTCAAAACCCAGCTCAACAAAATAAAATCAGAAGTGGAAACCCTGGGGAACCCAACACCAAATATTATATGGCTAGGAGACTTTAACCTACCAAACATTAAATGGAGACAACTAGAAAACCAGTTAGTGGCAAATAACACCGGAGAAGCAAATACTAATACGAGAGAGCTTTTTGAACTTTGTGATTTTTTTAGTCTTACCCAACATATTGCTGAACCCACACGGGAAAACAATATCTTAGACCTGGTCTTCACTAACAACGACTCTCTAGTACACAGCATTAACATATCGGACACAACATACTCAGATCATAAATTAATTGAGATCAAAACAACCTTAGAAAGTGTACAGACAACCTCAGAATCGAGAACAAAACCGGCCCCTTCAGTAAATTTAACTTCAATAACAAAACATTAGGTGGGAAGAGGTAAATCAAGAAATGGAGGAAATAGACTGGGAAGATTTAATGGATAACCTGACACCAGCAGAATGTCTAGTCTTAATAACAGAAACCATGACCCAAATCTGTAGCCACCATATACCTGCAAGACAAACAAAACGAAGAAGCAAACAAGATCGGGAAAGGAGGAGCTGTACAGAAGAAGAAAATTACTCACACAAAGATGCACACATCAAAATCTACAGGATAGGCAAAAGGTCGAAATAGATAGAGAAATTGTGGAAATTGAACAAAGGCTAAGAATATCATATGAACTACAACATATGGAAGAGGAGAGGAAAGCTATTGCAGGTATAAAGGAAAATTCCAAATACTTCTTTTCATACGCCAAACAAAAGGCTAAAACAACATCAAACATCGGCCCACTGAGCAAAGGGGACGGCTCTTTCACAGGGGACAAAAAGGAAATGAGCGAACTCTTAAGCAGGCAGTATGAAATGGCATTCAGTGAGCCTGATGAAACAAAAGTCATCAGAGACCAAAATATATTTTTCATGGAAACCTCCCCCACGGAAACCCCTCAGATGCTGGATATTGATTTCGGTCCACAAGACATAGAAGAGGCCATTTCCAACATGCCATCCCACTCGGCACCAGGCCCGGACTCGTGGAATTCGATCCTAATGAAAAAATGTAAGGAAAACCTCTCAAAACCCCTGGCTATAATGTGGAGAAGGAGTCTAGACACTGGTGACATACCAGATAGCTTGAAAAACGCAATAATTGCCCCACTGCATAAAGGAGGGAGTAAAGCACTACCAAAAAACTACCGCCCGGTAGCTCTAACCTCTCACATCATTAAAGTTTTCGAGCGAGTCCTGCGAAGCAAAATTTCAACATTCATGGAGACAAATGAACTACACAACACTGGTCAACATGGGTTCAGAGCGGGAAGATCATGTCTCTCACAACTTTTGGAACACTATGACAAAATTCTTAAAGCGCTAGAAGAAAAGAAAAACGTGGATGTCATTTACACCGATTTTGCTAAGGCATTTGATAAATGTGACCATGGTATAATAGCCCACAAACTGAAAGCAAAAGGTATAACTGGGAAAATCGGACGGTGGATATATAATTTCCTCGTAAACCGAAAACAATCGGTAGCAGTAAACCAAGTCACTTCTGAGCCTTCGGATGTCAAAAGCTCAGTGCCCCAAGGAACAGTGCTAGCGCCCCTTCTGTTCCTCATACTAATTTGCGACATAGATACCAACACCAGACACAGTACGGTGTCGTCTTTTGCTGATGACACAAAATTAAGCAAGATAGTAAACACACAAGAGGACACGGGCCGACTGCAGGAAGACATGAATGTAGTGTTCCAGTGGACCAGGGAAAACAACATGCAATTCAATGAGGAAAAATTCCAATTAATACGGTACGGAGATAATAATGGTGTTAAAGAAATTACAAATTACTTAACAGAATCTAACCACATAATAGAACAGAAAGACAGTGTGAAAGACCTTGGGGTATTAATGTCTGAAAATATGGGTTTCAAAGTACATAACCAGGTCAAAGTGGCGGCTGCGAAACGTCTAACGGGTTGGATTCTGCGTACTTTTAAAACACGCGGTGAATTGCCTATGATAACGCTCTTCAAATCTCTAGTGCTACCGCAGCTTGAATACTGTAGCGTATTAACATCCCCATACAAAGCAGGTGAAATAAATGACGTAGAGAGTGTACAAAGAAATTTCACTTCGCATATAAGTTCGATAAAACATTTACACTATTGGGAGCGTTTAAGAGCACTGAATCTGTACTCACTGGAACGTAGAAGAGAACGTTACCTAATAATATACACATGGAAAATCGCAGAGGGTTTAGTACCAAACCTACATACTCCGATAGTCATGAAATTCAGTGATATGAGAGGCTGGGAATGCGAAATCCCCCGGATGAATAACAGGGGTGCTATGGGCTCTCTGCGAGAGGGCTGGTTATCACACAGAGGCCCACGTCTCTTCAACAAACTCCCACGGCGAGTAAGAGACATGAGGGACATCTCGTTAGACAACTTCAAGAGAGCCCTAGATGTCGAACTGCAAAAAGTGCCAGACGAGCCCATCCTCGCAAGGGAGCGAGCTGTCGCTTCAAACAGTCTACTGCACCAAATCACCACCCATAACGAGGGGCGTCGCGCTCCTTGGTGCCGCTAGAAGAGCGGCGAACACATCCAAAGGTATCCAAAGGTAATGTGATCCACCGGGATTCGATGTCCCTATATACAGTACAGTACCTTGAAAATAGTACTATGACCTACCTGCAAAGATCGGATGTGGACCTGAACCTACAAAGTCCGTTCTTGTCTCCCTTAATAGCCTTCTTATCAGTCGTCTGGTTCTCTTTGTTCTCTGCCTGTAACTCAAATGGGCTAGAGCAAATGGGCTGTAAATCTCCACACCTATTCCCTGGCTGACCCTCCCCAAATGGTTGAGATATTTGCTGGATTACTCTAGTCGTTTGTGAGTTATAGAAGTTAATGGTCAAGAGTTTTTGCCTACTTACTTCGAACAGGGTATAGTACTATGACCTACCTGCATAGATCAGGGGTGGAGATGAACCTACAAAGTCCTTTCTTGTCTCCCTTGTTAGCCTTCTTATTATTCGTCTGGTTCTCTTTGTTCTCTGCCTGTACGGGAGAAAATATATGTTGATATTCTATAATTTTCTATATATTCTATGGTTTAAATAATGTCTAGAGACTTTTATTTTATTTTCAGCTGACACCTTAGCAACTGAATTCTCGATATATAATAGAAAAATATGGAACCACTATATCTGGATCATATAACTACCAAGGTTTCTTAAATAACACTATATTTCGCTACTCAATCTTCGTAATAAGTGAGTGTTCAAGATACAAACATTGCATTTTACTGTCAGCTGAAAACAAATAAACTATGGAGATACCTTTCTATCACTCACTCACTCTCTCTCTCTCTCTCTCTCTCTCTCTCTCAATTAAAGAATCAATCAATCAGTCTATCTATCTACCTCTACCTACCTATCACTCTACCTGCCTATCTATCTATACTGTATACATATGTTTCTATCTATCCATCTCTTACCTCCCTCCTAACGTTATCCATCAGAGCCCTTAGTTCAGGGTCTGGAGGCAGGGTGACATTATTCCAACGGGCCGCTTTCTTGACCACTTGCAGGGCTTTCTCGTGGTGACCTCGGACGATCAGCCATCTGGGTGATTCGTCCATTACCCTAAAACAAATAATGGTGATAGGATTGGTAGTATAATATTTCATCAATTTCGTCGCTGGACCTAAATCGTAAACTATGTAGGCTACCCTGAAAATATTGAAATTGATCAATCAATAGTATTTTTGCATAGATTGTCTGGAAGTAAGTAGGAGTTCAGTAAGAAAGTAGATATGGTATTAAATTTGTAACTCAATGGTCTGGTTAAACTTCATTATAAAAAAAGAGAGACAAAATTCGCCCATTACCCTAACTCGTAGTGGCTCGTTAAGGACCGCGAGTGTCCACGAGTGCACTCTGTGCACTCTTGGCTAGTTGTTGTGACTCGTGGATTTTTGCACACTCAGGCTAAATTTTGCTAGAGTGTCCACGACTGTGGACTCCTGGAAACTGGGGCTTGCACTCCTGAATATGTGAACTAGGCTTGAAGGAAGAACTAACCATAGTGCTGGAAAGAGGATGAGGTTGGGTATAGTAACAGCCACCTGCAGCCACCTCCATTGTTTGAACATGTAGGCCATACCTCCCCAAGCCATGGTACCCAGTGCCCAGGGTAGAGCTGTTAGGATGCCCACTGTCGCTCGATTCTTGGATTCACATACCTCCATGCCTGGACAATGAAAAGAAAAGATGCATAGGTTAGTTCATTGATTGATTCATTCACTGTTTCATTCATTATGGATATCCTTCATTCTAAAATATGTGCAGGAAATTTATAGGCAACCCTTAACCCTGCTCAGGCATATTTGTTCCATATGGGGTCTGCGCGCATGCGTAAAACACGTTTTTCGCGAATATTTCACAGCCGGAGGCCGATGGCAACAAGTTACGATGACGAGCAGTCAGTCTGCATCGTCCTACGACTGGGAGAGGGTGTGAGCCGCCGCTCTCTCTCCTCCCCTTTCCTGTACCAACCTGTCCGGTCCCCATATGGGGTCCATAATCCCAAATGTGTACTACAAATTTCTCCTTCGTATCGAACTTTTTTTTAGCCCCAGAGTTCTGCCTTGTTGTCACCCTCAGCCATCCCTTCCACGGCCCTGAAACCAAATTAATCCAGCTTATGTAATGTATGAGATATGCCTCACTTGTTTTGACCCTTTTTTCACTACTTTTTGTGGGGGTTTTTTCTTCAAAGACTTAATATTTACAATAGTGTAATTTGCTCTTAACATAATATTAAGTATGAATTGTAGTTTCTATTGGTAACAAAACATTTAAAATCCATCAATTAGTTTTTGGGTGAGAGCCGTTTAAAGTGCCGGTAACCATATGGGGCCACATGCTAATTTTGTCACACTTCTGGAACCTTACCTGAGCAGGATTTAAGCCACATCACAACAGTGCAGAACTAAACTTATTAACATTCCCTGATTTTGGCCCTGTCACTCTTTCAACTCTAGGGGAGGCACTTGTCACAGGCAGCTCTGCCTTATGTTTCCCTCATCCACATAGAAAGAGTAATTTTGTTTTACTCAGGTACGTACCCCATAGCTGGGGGTGGGTTTTTTTTTTCCGATATAAAAATATCCCGGCCGGAGGCCGATTCCTCTTAAATTACAGGCTGGCTATCGCTCGATAGGAAAAAATCGACATCTGCATGACACAAATATTTTTAATATTGACAAAGAAATGGGTCGAAATGTCTTAAAATCGCCAAACTAATGATCCGAATGTCTTAACCCTGTCGAGCGGGGGGTTTTGGGCTTATTTGGGCATATTCAGGCCCTCCTGAATGATAAATCAAGTATCTGCATGAAAAGAAATGTATTCAGCAAAAAACTAGGCGCTAAAAGCTTCAAAATGAGACCAGAACGAGCTACGTAGCACTCGTGGTTCTCATACAGTGGTACCAGTAACATGGGAGTTTAGCGTATAGCGGTATATTTTTTTCCAGCTACGCTCACTACTGGCTACACTGCCGGCCTCTCGAGAACACGGGGCGGGTGAGTCAGTGGGCGGCGGTAGGCCCTGGGAGTCGGACGTGTGGCCTGCTGCACTCCCGGCCATTTGCACTCAATTTTAACCCTTTAAAAGCCTTAATAATGCTCCTAACTTGCTGCAAATTGGCGCCCGGCTATAGCCAGGCGCCGCCAGTTAAGGGTTAAAGTATGAAAAGTAATGGCGCTAAACATAAGAAAGAAGGGGGACCAGAAAAACGAATCATCTCCCCTTAATTACATACATACTTGCATATTTACTTACTAACTTACTTACTTACTTACTTATTGACATACTTAATTACTTACATACTCGGATACTTAATTACTTACATACTTACTGACATACTTACTAAATTACTTACTTACCCAGGATGTAGAAGGTGGGTAGGTTGGTTGCTCCCAGTAGTAACCGACACAGGAAGATCATGGGAAGGTTGTGCAGGAAGGAGATGGCGAATCCTGCACAGGTAAATATTACCAGCGAGACTATCACCACTATCCTACGACCGTATCTGGTGACAAAAAGGGAAATCAAAATATTAACCCCTACAATACTGGTGACGTATTTTGTTTATATTTCAGCTGTATTTAAACGATTTTACGAAGCTTAGAAAGGATATATGGTAGCTAAATGGATTAATCGAGATAGTATTTAGCCTTTCAGCCTTCTGCAGACAGGAGATGGATAATCCTGCACAGGTAAATATCACCAGCGAGACTATCACCACTATCCGACGAAAAGGGAAAAACAAAATATTTTAATCAAGGGCAAAATACATTGATTCTGGTTCTTATAGTTGCCTCTTTATTATGTATTTGTTTAATAAAACCTTAAGTTTTGTCAATATAATGCAATCCCATCCAAAAACTCTGCAATATTCATATAGTTCCAAATCTGGAAATATTGTCCCCACATATATTCAAAAGAGGGACAGATATGTTAGCTTTATTTCTACATAGCGATTTTGATTGGTTCCTTTGCGTTTATCTTGTGTCGTCCCAGTTTTGGTTTGTTTATTTTGCAAGTTTTACATTATAATATATATGTACAAACATTAATAACTTATTATTAAAGGCTTACAGACAGGTATGCACATATATTATAGCACCTACCTATCAGCCAAGTATCCCCCCAGCAGAGGACTGATAAAGTTACCCATCATAAAGACACCGGTGTAGGTTGCTCTTAGGAACTCTCGATCACAGACCATATTAAACTGTGGATAGATGAGTAATTGTACATTATGTGGTCAAAACAAGTTCATTTTTCATCTGTATGATTAACACTTATCACTACAGACGGTTAAATGTATACAATCACACTTAAAAAATAGCGTCCCAGGTCCATATGTTCACCTTATTCTTAGGTTACCTCTCTAGACTGAGCTCCATATGACGCTAGGGCGTCATATAACTTATTCTAGAATTATGAAGATAAGTCAATATGACGCGGTAGCGTCATATGAGTTTTTGGTTCACCCTGTCATATGACGTGGTAGCGTCATATGAGTCTGAAAGAGCTAGTAGAAAGAAAAGTAAATTCCTTGGTACATGTAAAGAAGCTATGAGAGGAAATAATGTTGAAGTTGCAAAGGTAGGAATAGGTGTGACTCTTGTATGTTACTAAAGTCTATTTATTTTAATTAGGCCAAAAATCTTGACCACTAATAGGCCTATCTATAACTCAAAAAAAAGACGGAAGTAATTGAATAAATATTTGAACTATTAGGGGTGATGGCTGGTCCTATCCAAAGTGAAGTTTGGCATCCTCTACCCAACCTTAGCCGTTTCTGCCTGTCTCTTTTGGTGTCCTACTTTACCTTCTAGGGGCGGGAGCCTAAGAATCCTCCTCCCCTTGTAAAATTCACCTACTCGACGCAAGGGTACGCGATTGTGGTCCTGGACCTTAAGAATTGTAGCTTTAAATGTTGTTTCTGTTCGGGCTCTGTCTCCAGTCGGCCACCCTCAGCTCTGGGGTATGTTCCTGAGTATATACATACATACATACATACCATTAGGGAATAGGTATGGACATTTACAGCCCATTTGCTCTATCCCATTTTGAGTTACAGAGGATAGAAATCACGATGTTTGTCCAACATATAATACGTATACCAATGCAAACTTACATCTGAGGTAAGGCTGGAGGAGTAGACTGAAGTATACTGTATATCGTAGTCCCATTGTGTATCAGACTAAGTAACTAACTAACTATCTTACTTACTTACTTACTTACTTACTAACAAAAACTTACAGCCAACTTACATCAGAGGTAAGGCTGGAGGAGTAGACTGAAGTATCATAGTCCCAGTTAGTACAGGGGGCTTGTGATAGTTTCCCTCCTGGCTCGGTGTGGTACTGATAGCTGCAAGAATCTCTGTAGAAGACATATTATACAACAATCGGGTGTACACTTCATCACATGAGTTCCGTTCCTATTCGTGATTAATTTTATTTATTATTTATTATTATTTTTTTTTTTGTCAGATGCCGTAATTCCCGAAAAAGGGTGGCCATGAACATTGGGCGTTTGTCACGAATCGCTAGGTCAAGTTGCCTGGGCTTGACATGTACCAATAACATTTTGACAGTGCGGGCTTGATCCTCTGACACTTTGATCCGCAGCCGACGCTCTACTGACTATGCACATGCTTGAAGTATGAGTGTAGTTTCTTATGCAGTAGTAAACTCATCTGATTAGTCAACTGATAATTAAGAGAAATCACACTTACAATTGGTCCTATCCAGAGTGAGGTTTGGCATCCTCTACCCAACCTTAGCCGTTTGTGTTTCTCTTTTACTGTCCTACTTTTCCTTCTGGGAGCAGTAGGCTAGGAATCCTCCTCCCTTTGTAAAATTCTCCTACTCAAAGAGACAGAAACGGGCGAGGGAACGCGAAAGTGGTCCCAGACCCTAAGAATTGGAACTTTAAAGGTTTCTGTTCGGGCCATGTCTCGAGTCGGCAACCCCCAGCAATGGGGTATGTGCCTGAGTATACACAATAATATACCCTACCTCCTTAACCCGTTCAGTACCAGGTACGTCCTTTTCATCATATTCTGTCAACTAATAGATGATTATATTAAGCTTAGGACGGACCTCTAACAATAATAAGGCTTCAAACAATCTCAACCAACCCCTTTAACTACCACAGGTCCTTCCTAATCTGCCTAATATCGTCTAAATATAGCTAGAATAAAATATAACACACGTCGCTGGTACTCAAAGGGTTAAGGGGAGGTTTTTAGTTTGTTCCCTAGACCTCCATCAATATTAAATTTTCACTCCCTAGACCCCCTTTTAAGATAAATGTGTAGGCTACATTTTTCGGTAGAAAAATTCCCGGCCGAAGGCCGATTCCTCTTAAATTTCAGTCTCGCTATCGCTCGCCAGGAAAATATCGATACCTAAATGGCATGAAAGGTCTTAAAATTGAATGAAATGGGGCGAAAGTTCTTGAAATACCTAAACTAAATGGGGCGAATGTCTTAAAATCTCAAATGCAATGGGGCTAAACATGAGGGAGAAAGGGGTCCAGAAAAACTAAATAACTTACTCTGCTATGACTGAGACGTTTCTATGGTCAGGAGGTTTACAAGATGGCGTTAATGCTGGAGTGAGATAGGCTCCACTTAACACCTGGGGCGGGATAAAACCAAACCCTGCAAAGATAAAAAGATAAATAAATATATGAATTATTAAGTTGCTATGTATGTATGTATGTATGAATGTATATATATATATATGTATGTGTATGTATGTATGTATGTATATATACTCAGGCACATACCCCATAGCTGGGGGTGGCCGACTCGAGACAGAGCCCGAACAGAAACATGTAAAGTTCCAATTATTACCTATGCTATTTTCGAGCAATGTACAGTACAGTATTTTAGTTTGTCCCCCATGGCTAACAAAAATCGCAGGATATATCAAAGACCGACGCTATTGTATTACAGTAAATCATTAACCCCTTCAGTACCGGCGACGACTTTGTATTTTTTATTCTGGCTACTATTAGACGATTGTATTCAGTTTATGAAGAGCCTCCAGCAATTAACAGGCTTCGAACTATCTTCCTTAACCCTTTTTGCTACCACATATCCTTCAAAAACTGTACAAAAGCGTCTAAATATAGCAAGCATAAAATGAAAAATACGTCGCCGGTACAGAAGGAGTTAAGGGACCCCACCTCGCTTTTTTGTATATCTTTCTCTCACTCTCGCTTTGGCTTGTATCCATTCGGCCCCGTTCAGCCTACTGTTTTAAGACTTTTATCCCCATTCAGGTGTCAATATTTTTCTGGCGAAGAGTAGCGAGCCAGCATATATATATATATATATATATATATATATATATATATATATATTTGTTTTGACAGCAAGCTAAATTTGTAAATTTTTCGATAGAAATATGTCTCCGGCGAAGCCGGATTTTTCCATACAATGCTGGCTCGCTATCGCTCGCCAGGAAGAAATCGACACCTTAATGGGGATAAACGTCTTGAAACAGTTGGGTGAATGGGGCCGAATGGATACAAGCCAGGGAAAGAGAGAAAAGGAGAGAAAGACAAAAACAAACGGTGACCCACCCTCAAGCGTGACTCCCAAAATATTATCACAAATTAATCTGCGTAATGTAAACATCAGGTAAACATTGAATGAGATCATTCGATTCAGTTCATGATACCTTCCATAACGCAAGGCCATTATTTATGTCCTAGATTGTACAGTATAGATAAAGCTCGCTATCTATAATTATAAACACATAATTTACAAGGGCCTGGGGTTTTCGAAAAGGGGCTCCAGTCCTGACGTAACTCTTGACCTACAGTGTGCTGGCTTAATAATCCAGAAAGGTTAATATCTGAAGTCTTATTTTAACTAACAAACTAATTTACTAACTAACTAACTAACTAATTAACTAGCTAACTATCTATAGTCCGTTAATTCTAGGTTGGGCAGAAATCGTGACCTCTAACCTCTGTAACTCAAATAGGGCTAGAGCAAATGAGCTGTCAATGTATACACCTATTCCCTAGCCAAGTCTTCCTAGTTGGTAGAAATATTATTTCGATTACTCTAGTCCTTTATGAGTTATGAGAGATTAGGGGTTACGATTTCTGCCCAACTTAGAATGACCACACTAAAAGTCTATTTGCTGTAAGTAGGCGATAAATCATAACCTCTATCCTCCTTAACTCAAAAAGGGCTAGAGCAAATTGGCTGTAAATCTCAACATCTATTCCGTGACTGACTCTTCTCAAATGGTAGAAATATAAGCTCGATTACTCTAGTCGTTTTTGAGTTACAGAGGTTAGAGATCATGATTTCTCGCCTACTTAGAGCGAATATACTAATACTCACACAGTCCAGTAGATATGAAGTAGAGAATATTCCACTTGCCAGTCCCCAGGTGAGATAGCAGATCATCCACAGTTCCTAGTTCACCAACCATCTTTGCCTGTCTAAAATAGATAAGAAATGATACATAAATACCCATCGTTACCTAATATATATATATATATATATATATATAGACACTGTATATACAGGGTTATTCAAAACTTTAGCGACAAAATTACAGGGTGAAGTCCTGACATGATATTAAACATATTTCCATATGGATTTTTCCCAAAAATAAAAGGTTAATTACAGACATGAAAGCCAAATCCATTACCGTGGGCGAACGATCGAACACTTCAAAATCAACCCCGAACCCCCCCACATCACCCCCTATTCTCTCTCGGGTAAGTGAGGGAAGTTATTACAACGTATGAAGCAATGAACCCTTACCGTTCCCGGGATTCACACAGATCTGTAGGCTTTGAATCGATCCCAAGGCTTCGTGTTTCATGTAATGTCAGATAAGATAGTAGTAACGTATACGCCCTGGCATCTAAAAAAAAAAAAAACTTTATGAGTGACTGTACTGTACGTATTAATTATTTTCTTCATTTACAAGGATAACCCTAATTTTACTGTAATGCTCTGTAACAACTGTTATTATATGTACACTTGGCCGCAATTCCGCGTGGGCCACCTAGTCGTAGGGTTTGGGTAAATCCGTTGTGTAGTTTGTTCGCTCTAAATATAGTAAGATCTCACACTCCCCTCCCTGAATCAATCAAAGATTTTGCCCCATAGATGGCGCAGCTTGATGGGAAGGGAGGGAGCTTGTCGTAGTGTTAAAAGGGTAGGACACAATGGGAGGAGGTGACGTTTTATAACATGCAGTGACGAATGTTAAACTTATTTACTTCTACTTGTTCATACAATAATGTTCCCGAAACTAATTCGTAATGAACAGTAGATTCCCTCTTTCAGTAACTGAAACGTCTCTGTCTCTCTCTCTCTCGCTCCACCCACTTTATTGATATGAATAAAATAATAGTACAGGTCATACTATATAATTTATAACATACACCTTTTGTTAGCAAACTACAAACTAGCGACAAATTAGATTAACAGAAGTAGTAAACTATTATTATTTAGATGAGTTTCCTTTGTAGTGTCAAAATATGTCGATCTGTGGATGACTTACCTCAAGCATGAGAGTCACAGTTAATACTGAGTCGGTGGGATATTGATTGCATTGATCAGGATTCATTAAGATTGGTAATATCATTATCAAGATTCTAAATTACCTGTGGCCAGAAAGAAAACATTAAATATGATCACATTGATACATTAAGCCAAATGGTAGAGGTATGACATGTCTGATTTATATATTTAACAATTAATTTACATCGAGGCAAATTTGTTGATAAAGCATTTCCCTCGTGAGTATCTGTATATTTAGAGTAGCTGGCAACCGTGTTTAAACTTAGATACAAAATTCCTCTCTGTTTATGGCGATTTAAAGTCGATTTTCCTGTGCATCAAGGTAAACTACCCATTCCCTCCCCCAAATGGATAGTTTGAGTCTCGTTTCACCTTTATTGCTCTCTGACATTAGGTTGAAATTAGTATGGATCTTCATAAAGAGCTCCTTACCAAAACTTCTGCTGAAAATACACACTTCCTACTCGACAGGCTTACCAACATTTATCAGGGTAAATTCTATGACCTTAACTATTCAGCTATAGTACCAATCTAATTCTTTCTGATTAACTTGCTCTATAGACGAATGCTAATAATTGATGTGTGCTAACCTAGAAACAATAAATAAAATAATTACTAAAGTATATGAAAAATCTGTTGGTATCACGGAAGAGCCAAGTCTGGTTTCTCAGAGAGAGAGAGAGAGAGAGAGAGAGAGAGAAGTTGCACTGTGTTAATCGATTTATGTAGTAAATATGGTATTGATAAATAGTGTGTGATTACCTTGGTAACAGTGAGCCTATGAGTAACTACATGTAAACTCGGGTTATTAGATATCACAAATAGACCAGGGTATACACAGATAATATTATTCCACACATATAATTATTTATACTGATATGTTATACTCTTTGCATGTGGTTTGATACATATTGCCAAGTCTGATAATAATTATAAGATAATGTGATACAGGGGGAAATATTTACCTAGAGTAAATTACCCTCGAGAATTGCAATCCACTTTTTCCCCAACACATTATTCCCTTAGATCTATTTACTTTACTATGACTGTCTAATAAATATCAATTAAATACATATAATTACTGAAGTTAATTGAGTATACCTTTATCAATTGTTCATATTACCGCAAACATAATGTTTATCAACAGGACAATTAATATTTGTCATTGTTATATTGCATTGCGCAATAATCTTGTATGATCAAGCTACACATTTATTTTGAAATTAATTGAAAAAAGCTAGATAATCGAATGAGTTACCTCGGCATATAGAAGCTTATGAAGGTGATACTTTCACGTCCACCTCCTCTCGGGAGATAAGGTTGTCTGGCAATAGATGGATATATAGATAGATAGATAGATAGATAAATCAGATTAGCGAGTTCACGAAATATGATATGACATCAAGATTTGTGTGCAATGATTAACCGAAGTTGTAAGAGGAAGCATAAACAAGCGAACAGGGGATAGTCCAAAGGGATCCTAATGCATCATTCATATAAACATAACTATATTTAAGCCAATTAGTGAAATATGTTGAAAATGTGTGCAAAACTAATACAAAGTAAAGAGTAAGTAAGGCCATGCCAGTATAAAAAGAGATACAATATATAGTACATAAATAAATTTAGCTTTATAATTTTCCACCCGTCCACGAACACAAAACCTCTATGCATTCGTGTCCCGATCGCCCTTTAAGCACACACACGCACGCACACACACACACACATACACTGAAATATCCTAAATTTAGTTATTATACATTCATCCACCAGTCTAAACAATCCCACCACAACTCCTCCACCTCCACCCACCTTGTTAGTCACCTCGCTACCCTTACCTCCCTTAGTGACAACTATATTCGATTTTTGTCCATCTGATCGTAAATTGAATCTCTTATTAGATGATTTCTCGATACTTAATGGAAATATATGAAATTACTATGGCTGTGTGTCATATTAATGCCAAGTTTTCAGAATAAACATTATCTTTCGGTACAAAATCTACCTTATAGCCGAGTAACAAAGATAGAAACATGACAATTTACCCTCAGCTGGGAAAAAATAGACTAGAGGATAGACAAAAGTCTGAGCTCGGAGAGGGAGAGGAAGGTGGATAATTATACATGGGCGCGTCAGTATAATGTTACTTCGTGGTGCTACTTCAAAATATATTCTTCTCAAGTTCTCATCATATTGCTGAATCATTTTCATAATGTGATTCATTAAAGGTGTAAATGGATATATATAATAGTGTTACTTTCAACATTCTGTATACCTCTTATAACCTTGAGAGAGAGAGAGAGAGAGAGTGAGTGACGTTTCAGTTACTGAAAGAGGGAATCTACTGTTCATTACGAATTAGTTTCGGGAACATTATTGTATGAACAAGTAAAAGTAAATAAGTTTAACATTCGTCACTGCATGTTATAGAACATGACCTCCTCCCATTGTGTCCTACCCTTTTAACACTACGACAAGCTCCCTCCCTTCCCATCAAGCTGCGCCATCTATGGGGCAAAATCTTCGATTGATTCAGGGAGGGGAGTGTGAGATCTTACTATATTCAGAGCGAACAAACTACACAACGGATTTACCCAAACCCTATGACTAGGTGGCCCACGCGGAATTGCGGCCGAGTGTACATTTAACGGCATACTGTACAATGCCGTGTAATAAAAGTATCTGATTTTCTGTTATGGTTGCATGTGACACTAATTTAATACACTGATACTGTACACCCTGTAATACAAAATAATAAAAACTATTACTGGTTTTTTTTTTTTTTTTTTTTTTTAAGAGACAATGAATGGAGGAAGGAAAAACACAGATAAAACAAAAAGGTCCATGTGCCTAAAGGCATCCTCCATTCATAAAATGTACTACTCTCTTAGCCTATCTGACATTACATGATACACGAAGCCTTGGGATCGATTCAAAGCCTACGGATCTGTTTGAATCCCGGGATCGGTAAGGGTTCTGTGACGCATGTCCACGTGTGAGCATGCTGCACAGAACGCCTAGTCATGCCTCACTCTCGCTAGGATCGTCAGGGCAGGAACTTTGTCTGTAGTCTATGTAGAGTTTCCTAACTTAGTTCGTGTGAGCCGTTGTACTATAAGTATTATGAATATGTATTTTGTTTTCATCTGAGTCAACGAGTTCTATTTTATATCATTAGTTATAAGTATTGTGTGTAAAACTTATTTGTAATGATGGGAAGAGAAACAGCCACAGTTAGGTGTCAGTGGGTACGCCAGGCAGGAGGTAGGCCCAACTCACTAGCACTCCTCCCTCCCTCAGTGCTAGGGGGAGCCTTTGTGTATCCCAGAGGAGAGAGAGAAATTACGTAATGGTTGTCAGTGGGCGGTCCTTAGTAGTTCACGTTGGGCTCACTAGAGGGCCGGGTATAAAAGGGAAGTCTAGCCATTTTTTCATCAGAACTCATTAGGCAGAGCGACTGCTCATTTCCCTTGCTAACTATTTATATTCTTCTGACTGATGGGAACTTTCTCTACTACCTTAGATTCTTATTTCCTCTTTTCCCTGCCCTGTATAACTTCCATGGTCCCGTTGGTGCAGAGCTAGTCAGCCAACGTATTATCGCTTGAGTTCTCACGAGATACTTGCCTATTAGATAGCCTATTTTGGAAGGGTTGACTTAGAATAGGATTGACTTATGTTTGTTGCACTTGTATATGCATTTCCCTGTGTGTTATTATTATTCCTGTTTTCTGCTAGTCTAGGTAATGCTATACTGGGGTAAGGCTTTTCTGTGTTACGAGTTGTTGTTTGATGCAGTGGTTAAGCGATAAACCTGCATACTCGTTTCGGTTTAGTGAAGCCTAGGTTGTCTTCGCGGCTGACTGTGTTGAGTTAATAATTTACAGTGCATGAGGGCAAGAGCCTAACCACCCTGTATTTTATTAACAGTTTGTTTTTACTTTGTCAAGGAACCGGGAGAAAACCAGATACAAGGGATCTGGATTTCTCAAAGTGCACTTGTTAGTTTTAACGTAATACTTTAAACAGTCGTGAGGACTTCGCTAGGCTACAAGCCGTTTTTGCTCAGTCACTGCTACCTTTTGCCCACAGTACCCCAGCTAGACTTTACTCGATTAGTAGATACAGAATAGTATTGAAGCTTTCCTTATGTATGATATTGTTTATGCACTATTGATTTCATGTGTTGCAAGCTTGGCTACTTTAGTGATTAGTGGCCCACGAGCACAATCCGAGTAGGCTATTGCCGTTGCATTTGCGGAGTACTTCCTTTTAATGTTTGCCATTTACTATTGCATATTCTTTTAATTATTCTTATGCCAATTTAACCCTTAAAAAGAGGCTCACCACATAAGTCGTATTTAATAAAGCTGGACTATGTGGCGGCGCTCGACATAGGTCGAGTGGCAATTTCAGCACGTAATGTTGCTGAGAGAGAGAGACAAGTGGTGGCAGGAGACTAGCGAGCGTATGACTGCTCCAGACCACCGCGGCGAACCTACTGACACGAATCTCAGCTCCCTCCTCCCTCTCTCACTCGCTATATAAGGAATTGTATCGGGAAAGTGGCTAATTACATGCTTTTTGCACTCGCGTTGCACGGTTATTGCAAGAAAACTAGCCATCATAAAAGGATTGTTATGGTGTCATTCGAAAGCTCTGTTTATGCCCTTTCAGGGATAGATACTTGTTTTACGTTCTGAGTCTTATTTAGGCATGAAAATGATCACGTACACAGCCCTATTTTGGCTAAAAACACCCCGCTGGGCGGTACATATAAATAAACCGCATAGGCCGCTCTTAAGGTGTTAAGCCTTTAATAGTATTTAATTGTCAGTGTTTTTGCTTATTGAATTACTGTTCAAAATCCGATACGTACTTCTTACGAGCATCCGAGAAGCATCTAATTTTTTTCAGAAGATTCCTTGCTCGATGCTTAAGGACTATTAATTAACGTAACGTAATAGTGCCGATCCGAAGTAGAGGGTGGTGGACTTCTTAAATTCATAGTCAAGGGTGTATTACTTCGGCTTCGGCCAACACTATTCTTTGGTGTTGTTGTTTCTTACTTCATTGTTTGATTGTTGACCAGACTAGATAATTCCTGTCTCTTTATTAGTCTGTTGTTGAACACTAGTACCGAGTTCTTGTATACCCCGTTATAGCAGATTGAACTCTGGAGGGTATTGGTGTTTTTTGTTCGGCTGGCAGTACTCAGGGGTTGGGATCGTGTGTTTCCGTTGTGGCAGCGAGCCGTATTCGAGTCCTGATTGAGAGCCCTTGTGTACCCGAGTGCCAGTTCGTAACAAATGGCGACCTTGCTTAGGATTTTGTGAACAGTATAAATTTTTGCAGAGTTGTACAACATTGTTTGTTTGTATTTTAGCGTGCATATTGAAGAATATTTTTTTTGTATGGCAATTAGTAAAGCATTTAAGAGACTCCAGTTAATTTAGTAATTAGTGCTTGCATAGGAAGTTTAACACTTTTGTCTCGAGAATTTTTTGTGGACTTCAGTATGTCATGCATTAGCACTGACGATGAGCGAGAGATGTCATTTGAAGGTGTGCCGTTAGTAACCAGTGAGGAGGATGCTAGAGTTTTTGTGAGTAAGCGGTACCACGTGACGGAGGAGAGGCTGACTGGGGTGGATGTTTGTGGCTTGCACCTGATAGCCAAGGTTTTGGGCATTTCCAATGTAGCAGGGATGTCCAAGGGGGAGCTGATTTCCTGGGTGTTGCGTGGGCGACATGGGGTTTCGGAGGAGAGGGCGTTTGGGGGGGTTCCTCCCCAGATCCCCTCTCACTCGACTCCCACAGTGCCGTCCACTCAGTTACCGGAGGTTAGCACTCTCCCACAGAGGGATGAGAATTGGCAGATTGGAGTGCCCTCGGGTGGTGCACGTGGTGGTTCCCCAGTTTTTGCCCCCCCTCCTTCAGTAGTGGCAGCTCCCTCTTCCTGCCTGTCTCCAGATATGGTATTTAGACTTGAGCTTGCTAAGATTGAGGCTAGGAAGCAGGAGAATGAGACTAGGAAGCAGGAGGATGAGACCAGGAGGCAGGAGGATGAGACGAGGAGGTATGAGATTGAGGTTAGGAGGCATGAGGCTGAGCTTAGGTACGACTCGGAGAAATATTGTGCTAAATTAGATTTAGATAAGACTCATACAGAGTCGACAGGGACTCGGATGGGCCGTGAGGGCCAAGTAAGAGAACAGTCCTTGGCCCAATTAGTCAAATTGGTGCCGGTATTTAGTGAAACTGAAGTCACAGAATTTGTTAATCGTTTTGAGAAGAAGTGTAGGGAGAATAATTGGCCTGAAGAGAAGTGGGCAGCTCTAGTCTCCTCAAGACTTACGGGTAAGGGTCTGAAGGCTTATGATGCACTGCCTTTAGAGTCTTGCATTGACTACCCAGAATTGAAGAGAGCTGTCCTACGGGCATACGAGTTGCAACCGGAAACATATCGATTGAAGTTTCGGGGTGTTACAAAGACTAGGGAGGCGACCTTTCTTGAACATGCCCGGGACTTAAAAGATGCACTTAAAAACTGGACACGTTCTGAGAAAGCTGAGACGGCAGAACAGTTGACTGAGCTGTTTCTGCTCGAGCAGTTTTATAAGTGTACTAGTGCAGAAATGACTTTAACTATTAAAGAAAAGAACCCAAGACCTCTTCAAGAGGCAGCTGAGATGGCTGACCTCAGGTTGTCGCTAATCAGGGGATGTGAATCTGTAAAGCGTGTTGATGCAGTTCCCAAGGGGCGCGATACTCCAAACCCTCGAGCTCAGGACAATCACTATAGATATAAACCTCAGTTTAAAAGCCAAGATACCAGGACTGAACCAAAGACTACAGCCGTCCCATTACAGAAGGGTCAGAACTCCGCCCCTTATCAGAAGAGACCGATAGGGGAAGTGGAATGTTTTCATTGTAGAAAGAAGGGGCATTATGCAAAATCTTGTCCTAGTAAGCCGCCAGCTGCAGCCGTGTCTTTGGTGCGCAGCATAGGTGTGGCTGAAATGTCGTCTGGATTTACGCAGGGTAGTTTGCCAGCGGCAGGGTCACAGGCTATGTATAAGACTCAGGAAGGCTCGTCCCCTGTCCGTGATGTCTTTTGCGCCCATAGAGGGACCGGTAGGGTAAGTTGGGCGGGTTGCCAGAATAAGGTGGAAGTTTTGCGTGATACTGGAGCTTCACAGACACTTTTGAAGAATTTCACGGGGCGACCAATTAATGCGGCACGGGTGGTTGATGTTCAGGGTATTAATGCGACCAGGTCATACCCGTTGGTTCATGTGGAGCTGGAAATTGATGGTGTGATTAAGGACTTAGATGTTGGGATCGTTGAGAAATTGCCAGTGGAGGGCGTCGACCTTCTTCTCGGCAACGACTTTGCGGTGCCTACTTTAGAAGTTCCACCCTTAGTCGTTGCCGAGAGGCCGGCCGACGTGAGTAGGGAGGAACAAGAGTGGGTAGTGAGTTGTCAACGCCAACAGATGGCATGTGTGGTAACTCGTTCCCAAGCATTTAAGGTATCACAGCCTATTTCCCAGGCTACAGAACAGCGGAGGAAGGGAATTAAGGAGAAGCGGAAGGCTGGGAAAAGTTTGAAGAGTTTAGAACCAGTGGCACTCCCAAAAGACCCAATAGCAGGACCTTTGACTGAGTCTGTTGTAACTCCAGTGCCTAACACAGTTGATAAAGTAGTGGAGGAGGCAGAGACTCAGAGACAGCACCGTTACCTGCAGCGAGAAAACCGGATGTCTAAGTTGGATGTTGGGGGAGGGCATGAGTTGTTGACCAAGCAGTTAGACATGTTGGCTCCCACAGACATTCGAAAGTTGCAATTAGAGGATCCAGAGGTTTTGCAGTGTACCAATGGGGCTGTGGAGTTAGAAGAAGATAGGGATGCAAAGGCAGGGGATTTTTTTTTCTTTAATGGAATTTTATACCACCGATATCAAGATCCTAAAAGGAACTGGGAGGGCGGATCAGGTACAGTTGACCAGCTGGTCGTGCCAGAGGGCTGCAGGGAAAGTTTGCTTAGGTTGGCTCATGATTCTCCAGTATCAGGACATTTGGGTGCCAAGAAAACGGTGGCGGCTTTGGGGAAATTGTTTTGGTGGCCGGGGATGAAGTCTCATGTGCAGTCATGGATAAACTCATGTGATATTTGTCAACGTGTCGGGAAACCGAACCAAGTTATTCCTAAGGCTCCGTTACACCCTATTCCTGTGATTGGGCCACCCTTTAGTAAAATTATTGTTGACATGGTTGGTCCACTCCCTCCCACTAAGGCTGGAAATAAATTTTTGTTAACCATAATGGATGTTGCCACTAGATACCCCGATGCATACCCTATGAAAAATGGAATGGCTAAGACGGTAGTCAGTAACTTGTTGTGGTACTTCTCAAGGTACGGGTACCCGGAGGAGATTCAGTCTGATCAGGGATCTAATTTCACCTCCAACATGTTCAAGCAAACAATGCAACAGCATGGGATACGAGCAGTAGTATCGTCAGCGTATCACCCTGAGAGTCAAGGGGTGCTTGAGCGGTGGCATGCTACACTTAAAAGCATGCTCAGGTGTTATTGTGCTGACAACGGTATGGATTGGGATCTTGGATTGCCTTATGTGCTGTTTGCTGCTCGGGAGGTACCTGGTGAGACCCTGGAATTTAGTCCAAACGAGCTGATTTTTGGACACCGTGTCAGGGGCCCCCTTAACATGCTGAAAGAAATTTGGGAGGGGACTGTGCAGCCTTGTCCATTATTAAAGTATGTGCTTGAAAGCCGTGAGCGCATGCTTAAGAATCTGGAGATGGCAGGTAGAAATTTGACAGAATCACAAGCTTTGATGAAGGACAGGTATGATCGCAAAGTGAGGCTCCGGAAGTTCACTGTAGGACAAGAGGTATTAATGTTGTTGCCTTTGGTTGGTAACCCCCTCTCTGCGAAGTACACTGGACCTTATAAAATTGTAGAAACAATTTCAGACTTAGATTACCTTGTTGCCACTCCAGACAGGAGGAAAAAGAACCAGTTATGTCACGTGAACCTTATTAAAGAGTATGTGAGGCGCCCCTCTCACTGTCCCTGTGTTGGCTTGTTGCGGCCGTGGTGGAGAAGGAGAGGGGGACAGTCAAGCTTCGGAGGAGGATAGCTGGGATCAACATGTTTCAGCGGATCAGTGGGCGGGAAACTCGAGCCTAAGGGCTGACGAGGCTATAGCTCATTTGCCTGAGCCGCAGTTTGATGCTATCCGTCAGTTGTTCGGTTCATACCCCACTGTATTTGCTGAACACCCAGGCCTCACTACTCAGGCTATGCATGATGTTGACGTGGGGGACCATATACCCTTTAAGTCAATCCCGTACCGTGTGCCCCCCATAAAACTACCAGCTCTGAGGGATGAGTTGGAGTATATGCTCGGTAGAGGGTTGATAGAGAAAGGCACAGTTAAGTGGACTTCCCCCGTAACACTGCAGCCTAAGCCAGATGGCAAGGTACGCTTTTGTATTGATTTCCGTAGGTTAAACGGTTTGACTCCAACTAACCCATATCCTCTTCCTCGGGTTGATGATAGTGTTGACAAAATTGGTAATGCTCGTTTTTTGTCTAAAGTAGATTTAGTAAAAGGTTACTGGCAAGTACCTTTGTCCGAGCGTGCTAAAGAGGTATGTGGTTTTGTTGTGGACGGGAGTACCTACCGGTGCAATGTTATGCCTTGCGGACTTAAGAATGCACCAGCAACGTTTCAGAACCTGATGAATGAAATTGTAAAGGACATTCCAAATTGCACCGTATATTTGGACGATGTAATCATTTATGATGACGACTTTGAGAGCCATTGTGAGCACCTTGAGACCTTGTGAAACTTAGTGAAAGCAGGTCTGGTAGTAAATTTGGCAAAGTGTGACTTCATAAAAGCCACGGTGCAGTACCTTGGGTTTGTAGTGGGAAGGGACAGGTGTGCCCTCCTCAGAACAAGGTACAGGCTATCAATAAATTTCCACACCCAACAACCAAGAAGCAGGTTATGAGATTCTTGGGTATGATAGGCTACTACAGACGCTTCATAAAAGGTTACTCAACGGTGTTGGCACCTCTCACAGATTTGTTATCTAAAGACAAAAAGTTTTTGTGGGCACCTGAGTGTGAAAAGGCTTTCACTTTGGTGAAACATTTGCTATGTACTCACCCGATACTCAGGGCCCCAGACTTTAACAGGCCTTTTCAGCTGGCAACAGATGCTAGTGGTGTAGGGGCTGGTGCCGTCTTGCTACAGACAGACAATGAAGGTGTGGAACACCCAGTAAGTTTCTTTTCTAAGAAGTTCAATGCAGCACAAAAGAACTATTCTACAATAGAAAAGGAATTACTGGCGATTGTGCTGTCGCTCAGGCACTTCGAGGTGTATGTTCCAGCCTATGGCCCAGTCGTGGTTATCTACACTGATCATCACCCTTTGAGATTCCTGAATCAATTTCACAATCGCAATATGAGACTGACCAGGTGGTCTTTGATGTTGCAGGAGTATAACCTGGACATCCGTCATATTGCTGGATGTGACAATGTGATCGCGGATTGTTTATCAAGGGTGGATGATCAGTCGTAGGCTATCACAGGTGTGTGGGTTTGAGTGGAGGAAAATAGGCTGCCCTTATAGTGCAGCAAAAAACATATTAAAAATAAAAATCATATAAAACTTTCTTTTGATATAGGTAATATAAGTTTGTCATAGCCTATAGAGTTTGATTAGTCCACGAACTCAAACGGCTGAGCTGCTGTAAGCTCGCTCTGGGAGCATGATATTGTGTCTTTTTGCTATTGTTGGGAGGAGTTATAAAATGTGATTTTTTTTTTTTATAATAAGATGTGTTTTGGTGATAAACTCAGCTTTGTTTTAGTGCCATGCGGTCGCTGGGTGTGGGGGGCTTGATGGGGTTCGGTGTTTGTCAGATTTTAGCTCAGGGTTGAGCGAGTAAAATCTTGGGGGAGGTGTGACGCATGTCCACGTGTGAGCATGCTGTACAGAACGCCTAGTCATGCCCCACTCTCGCTAGGATCGTCAGGGCAGGAACTTTGGCTGTAGTCTATGTAGAGTTTCCTAACTTAGTTCGTGTGAGCCGTTGTACTATAAGTATTATGAATATGTATTTTGTTTTCATCTGAGTCAACGAGTTCTATTTATATCATTAGTTATAAGTATTGTGTGTAAAACTTATTTGTAATGATGGGAAGAGAAACAGCCACAGTTAGGTGTCAGTGGGTACGCCAGGCAGGAGGTAGGCCTAACACACTAGCACTCAGTGCTAGGGGGAGCCTTTGTGTATCCCAGAGGAGAGAGAGAAATTACGTAATGGTTGTCAGTGGGCGGTCCTTAGTAGTTCACGTTGGGCTCACTAGAGGGCCGGGTATAAAAGGGAAGTCTAGCCATTTTTTCATCAGAACTCATTAGGCAGAGCGACTTCTCATTTCCCTTGCTAACTATTTATATTCTTCTGACTGATGGGAACTTTCTCTACTACCTTACATTCTTATTTCCTCTTTTCCCTGCCCTGTATAACTTCCATGGTCCCGATGGTGCAGAGCTAGTCAGCCAACGTATTATCGCTTGAGTTCTCACGAGATACTTGCCTATTAGATAGCCTATTTTGGAAGGGTTGACTTAGAATAGGATTGACTTATGTTTGTTGCACTTGTATATGCATTTCCCTGTGTGTTATTATTATTATTCCTGTTTTCTGCTAGTCTAGGTAATGCTAGACTGGGGTAAGGCTTTTCTGTGTTACGAGTTGTTGTTTGATGCAGTGGTTAAGCGATAAACCTGCATACTCGTTTCGGTTTAGTGAAGCCTAGGTTGTCTTCGCGGCTGACTGTGTTGAGTTAATAATTTACAGTGCGTGAGGGCAAGAGCCTAACCACCCTGTATTTTATTAACAGTTTGTTTTTACTTTGTCAAGGAACCGGGAGAAAACCAGATACAAGGGATCTGGATTTCTCAAAGTGCACTTGTTAGTTTTAACGTAATACTTTAAACAGTCGTGAGGACTTCGCTAGGCTACAACCCGTTTTTGCTCAGTCACTGCTACCTTTTGCCCACAGTACCCCAGCTAGACTTTACTCGATTAGTAGATACAGAATAGTATTGAAGCTTTCCTTATGTATGATATTGTTTATGCACTATTGATTTCATGTGTTGCAAGCTTGGCTACTTTAGTGATTAGTGGCCCACGAGCACAATCCGAGTAGGCTATTGCCGTTGCATTTGCGGATTACTTCCTTTTAATGTTTGCCATTTACTATTGCATATTCTTTTAATTATTCTTATGCCAATTTAAGCCTTTAATAGTATTAATTGCCAGTGTTTTTGCTTATTGAATTACTGTTCAAAATCCGATACATACTTCTTACGAGCATCCGAGAAGCATCTAACTTTTTCAGAAGATTCCTTGCTCGATGCTTAACCCTTATTTAGCGGCGAGCAACATAAGTCGAGTTAAATTAACTATAGACTATGTGGCGGCGCTCGACATAACTCGAGTGGCAATTTCAGCACGTAATGTGGCCGAGAGAGAGAGAGACAAGTGGTGGCAGGAGACTAGCGAGCGTATGACTGCTCCAGACCACCGCGGCGAACCTACTGACACAAATCTCAGCTCCCTCCTCCCTCTCTCACTCGCTACATACTCAATTATGTACTGAAAGTACCGAATTACCTGCTTTTTGCACTCGCGTTGCACGGTTTAGAAAACTATCCATCATACAAGGATCGTTATGGTGTCATTCGAAAGCTCTGTTTATGCCCTTTCAGGGATAGGTACTTGTTTTACGTCTGGGTCTTATTTAGCATGATCACGTAAACAGCCCTATTTTGGCAAAAACACCCCGCTGTCGGTACACATAAAGTAAAACGCAGGCCGCTCGTATGTTAAGGACTATTAATTAACGTAACGTAATAGTGCCGATCCGAAGTAGAGGGTGGTGGACTTCTTAAGTTCATAGTCAAGGGTGGATTACTTCGGCTTCGGCCAACACTATTCTTTGGTGTTGTTGTTTCTTACTTCATTGTTTGATTGTTGACCAGACTAGATAATTCCTGTCTCTTTATTAGTCTGTTGTTGAACACTAGTACCGAGTTCTTGTATACCCCGTTATAGTAGATTGAACTCTGGAGGGTATTGGTGTTTTTTGTTCGGCTGGCAGTACTCAGGGGTTGGGATCGTGTGTTTCCGTTGTGGCAGCGAGCCGTATTCGAGTCCTGATTGAGAGCCCTTGTGTACCCGAGTGCCAGTTCGTAACAGTTCATTGCTTCATACGTTGTAATAACTTCCCTCACCTACCCGAGAGAGAATAGGGGGTGATGTGGGGGGTGGGGGGGGGTTCGGGGTTGATTTTGAAGTGTTCGATCGTTCGCCCACAGTAATGGATTTGGCTTTCATGTCTGTAATTAACCTTTTATTTTTGGGAAAATCCATATGGAAATATGTTTAATATCATGTCAGGACTTCACCTTGTAATTTTGTCGCTAAAGTTTTGAATAACCCTGTATAGCTACTGTATATATATATTTGTTTTTTCTTTGATGCATACGAGGTTTAAAGAAACAGCAATTTCAGCATTAGAGGTTTTATTGTTCAGATTTTCTAGGGCTCTGACAATTTTGTGTTGATGGGCAGTAAGGAGGTATAGTAGATTGGCGAAGTTCATGATGAAATAGATACAAGATACAGGTACAGTCTACGACAGAACTGCTGTCTTGGCCTGAGGCAATGTGTTAGTTCACTCACCTTTTAATAGATGGCACTTTAACCGCTTCTAATAAAACGGGGCGGGGTTAATATAGAGGTTCGAAGGAGGAGGAGTCAAACGTGTGTGTGTGTGTTCGAGAACGGCACGCAGAATAAGTTTATTTAACATAAGACACAGGCTATATTATAAAATTAGCCCATGCTGGATCACAAATAAGTAACACACATTAGGTGTTGCGTTATTTATGGAATTTAATACACAGACAATCAAGTTTCTGTCCTTCGCACTTTCCATTCCCCCCTCCTCCCCCTCTCCCTTTCACCCCAACTCTCCTTCTTTACCCGCTTCCTCTCCCCTCCCTCCCTCCCACCTCTCTCTTTCTCATTCTCTCTCTCTCTCTCATTCTCTCTCTCTCTCTCTCTCTCAAGGACATAAAAGATACCTTCTAAAATACGCAGAATAATACTATGCGATTGTTTTGAATTTACATATACATAATCTATTTTGTATTAATTTCACCACACCACCAAACGCCTCCAATGAAATTAATGAAAGCATGTATGTGATGAAAGGAATGAAGAGCCAGCAAACATAGCTGGATATGGTATGGGAGGGAGAAGAAGAGAAGTAGTGGAGGAGGAGGTGGGGATCAGGAGGTCAGAAGTGTGGGAAGCCATGAAAAGAGTGAAGTTGGGGAAAGCACCAGGAACAGATGGAGTGTGTGGGGAAATGTTGAGGTATGGTGGTGAGATAGTGATAGAATGGGTATGGAAAATGTGCAAACTAGCATGGGAGAAGGGGAGTGCACCCGATGACTGGAAGACTGGCATAATAGTCCCCCTATATAAGGGCAAAGGGGAAAGAGGAGTGTGTGGTAACCACCGAGGAATAATGTCTTCTAAGCGTAGTAGGGAAGGTATACAGTAGGGTAGTGATTGAGAGAGTGAGAGTGAGAACGGAGAAATGGATAGGCGACGAGCAGGGAGGTTTTAGGAGAAGAGGATGTGTAGATCAGATTTTTACCCTGAATTGTGTTGTGGAGAAGTATCTGGAGAAGAAACAAAAAGGTGTATGTTGCTTTATGGACTTAGAGAAGGCCTATGACAGAGTGGATAGAGAAGGTTTGTGGAAAGTACTTAGAATATACGGAGTAGAGGGCAAGTTGCTGAAAGCAGTGAAGAGCATGTATGAGGGTGCAAAGGCGGCGTACGTGTGGAGAGTGAGCAGAGCGAGTTCTTTGACCTGAATGTTGGTTTGAAACAGGGTGTGATGTCCCCGTTGTTTACTGTATATCATGGAGTTATGAAAGAAATACTATCAAGAGCAGTGGATGTTGGTGTATCGCTGAAAAGGGAGGGAATTGAGTGGAAGCTACCTATACTGCTGTTTGCGGATGATACAGTTCTGATGAGTGATAATGAATGGGAGTTGCAGGGTCTGGAAATGAGTTTGGAACAGTGGCGACGGAATTTGAAGTAAATATGGGGAAGAGCAAGGTTTGGTCTTCGAAAGGGGTGAAGTGACAGAGTGTGAGGTTAAGCTGAACGGTCAGGCTATGGAGATCGTCAACTCTTTTAAGTATCTGGGCAGTGTGTTGAGTAAAGATGGGACTATGGATGAAGAGGTGCGGGAGGTTAACAGGTAAGAGGGTTGTAGGAACGCTAAAAGCACAGTAACAAGAAATAGGTGGTCAGTATGGAAGTGAAGAAGTCCTTGCATGACAGTGTGGTAATCCGACACTGACTACGGAAGCGAAGCATGGACGTTGGTTGAGAGACTCAGACCAAGAGAGCAGTGGAATGAATTACTTAAGGAGTGCGTGCGGAGTTACATGGAGGGATAGACAGACTAATGAGGAAGTAAGAAGGAGGTGTGGTGTGGAGGTAGATGTGCTGGAATGTGAGAAAAGGAACAACTTGAGATGTTCGGCCATATGGAACGTATGGAAAGCGAGAGAGAATGACTAAGAGGGTGTACGAGAGCGAGGTGGGAGGGACAGAGGGGGAGAGGTAGACCGAATATGAGGTGAAGGATGGAGTGAGGAAACTACATGAACGAAGGCGGTGCTGGTTGGGGGGAGGGGCGTCGACTGACTGGGGACAGAGGTGCATGGGGGCGGTTCGTTCGTGGCCACCCCTTCGGGGATCACGGCGTCAGGCAATAGATAGATAGATAGATAGATGTATGTGATCCACCGGGATTCGAACCTGGGTTATCACACACAGATTTTTAGACACCTTAACCATTACACCACCAAGACGGTTAAAGGTTTATGCACACGCCTACGACTTATGAAATAAATAATAAATGTTAGGGATGACAAAAGTAACACATATATATTGATTAGGAATAGGATAACTAGCGAGGCAGCGAACAACACCTGTTACTCGCTGCCTCGCTAGATATCCTATTCCTAATTAAGCTACGATTCCCGAAGAACACGTCTATATTTGTTTATATATATATATTAAGTGTAACAATAACACTTAGGATTTACGTTATTTGTGTTGGCTTAAGGAATAAGTTGGATAATACACATACTTGTGACCTCCACAATTTGTAATGTTTGAGGAGGCGCTTCAACCTCTCTCCTCTGTCCATCACATTCAAGCACCAACCCACCCACACCAACACAACACAGGATACAAAACAGACATACACACACTCACACCCAATAACATAAAACGCACATCACACACATGATCACATACAACGTAATGGGCACAAATCACTCACACATGATAACATAAAACGGCAACACACACACACACACACACACACACACACGCACGCACACACACACACACACACTGGTCCAGGCAAACTAGAAAAGGTATTAGTATTATTGAGGAGATGCTGCTGTCTTCAGTGCGTGTCATGGCCATCCTGAGCCTTACGACGTATACAGACTAATAACACACATGATAAAGCCACTATAACAACTTCCTCTCTTTCCAACACCCCTTCTCCCGTCTCTACACTCTTCAGAGAAATAGGAAAGTAGAAAGTTGGTACGAGGTGCCGTTGTGAAGGCTTATTCTTCAATACCTTCACCTGACCTGACCCCATCGGGTTTAGCTGGTCCACAAGGGTGTGTGACATGAACCCAATAGAGAATTTGTGGGTCATCATCTCATGGAGTGGAATGTGGTTCAGGTTAGGATTGGAAAGGGCGGGAGGAGTGAGATCGGGGGGCAGGGGGGGGGGGGGGGGAATCCGTCACCGCCCTAATATAAGTTGGAAAATGTTTCAATCAGCTTCAACGAGAATACAGGTAGTAGTGATGCAGCTTGTGGGTGGAGATCATATTGATTTCATAAATATAAATTGTAAATGTTGACATTTAAGATCCCTTTATATGAATTATATAATGTGTATGTATTTCCAATGTTCACCGTCACATAATGATGGTGAAATAATACATATTAAATTAAATTCAAGGTAACATACACAGAGCTATAGTATACTTTTAATTATGTTTGGACGATAATTTAAACAATACGAAGTAAAAATATAAAAGCCTAAACAATTTACAGTATATCAACTTTAAAACAACATAACAAGATTGCTTGGATTATCGTTAATTGTTCAATTTGATGACTTACTTTATAGTAAATCATTACAATGGGTAACGCCGAACTGTTTACTGATAATGGGAAGCCACAGTAATTAAGCTAGTAATTAAGAATCTACTCAGAAAAGTATAATGCAATAATCATAGCGTGTCATATTACATGTTAAGGTAATATGTAATGTTACGACTGAGGTTTAAATATATCAGGGCTCTTATTCATTGGACTAGTAATGGCATAAATGCTACAACGGAAAGCGCTAGATCCAACCTCTGATGTATATTCCCAGTGAACAAAGAACACAAATACTCTCCAGAGTTCTATATGCAATAATAGGTTATCAAACTCTCAATAAATGTGCGTCTACTCTAGGCTTAATGTTATGTGAAAACAGCCTATTACTACCTATAACCGAAGGTGCTTGGTTATGGTATGCAAAGTAAGGTGGTAAGAGAAGTTACAGCTTACGTTACTTTAATCAATAAATGTCAGGCACTCCTGCATGAAAGAAAGTGCACTAAAGTCCTTCAACACCAACAAGGAATCTTCTTTAAATGTTAGATGCTATCAAGATGCTCGAATCGGAAATGGAACCCAAAAAGGCAGGCAGCGGAACAATGCTCGTGCAGGCTATGCACACAAAAAGGCAGGATATATAATGCAATCGGAGCCAAGAATATCCTAACCGCTACAACAATAATAATAATCGCCACGACAATGCAGTATTCCTATCAACAAAAAGAGCCTAAGTCGTTTGTGTCTCAATACATCAAACTAGGCTGCGAAATGCTTGTGTATTCATAAACGGGTATGCATAAAAAGAGTAATTGGTTTAATATACTTAATGTCTACTGTGACTGATAAAGTCTAGCTAGAGTCAATGATACGAGATACTGGTGCGCATGGCATGCCGCATAGCCTAGTGCAAATCTCAAGTCTGTGCGTCAAGTATTACGTTAGAGTGAGGGGTAGCTCTCTTGAGAAACCTTAATACCGAAGTATTAAGCGTTCTCCTGGCGTACCTCAAAGACAAACAACCGAGCCTAGAACAGTGCAGAATGGTATAGGCAAAAAGCCCTCATTCGTGCATGCTCTATTCTCAATGGCACACAGACTAGAACTTACCCAATCAACTCCAGTTCTCAGGTATGTCGTGCATCTTTTAACTAAAGCCAGCACCCATCGGAAACAATACCTTATAGTATCAGACTCCTAGTCAAGCATTATCTAATCCAGCAGAACACTAATAATTACAGGAAGCAGTACTGAACAATGTGAATGCCAACCAATGCTTCGTGATCAACTTATCTTAACAACTAAACATACATGGGTTATATAAGACCTTAACGCACAATACAACTGGCCAGCATGAAGCTGATTATGCAGAGTTAACCAGAGGGGGTATAATATTAATAAAAGGTGGTGAAAGATATGGAAAATGAGAGAGATAGGCTGAGGAAAAGGTTCTCAGGTGCAGCGAGGGAGACAGATATCAAAGGGATAAGAGGGATGCGTTCTAGAAACCAGATCTGAGGGAGAGAGTGGCAAGAGAGCTGTATATATACTAGCACTAGCTCGCACCGCGTAGGCAAAGCGGTAACAATTCCTCCAGCCAATACCAAAGAAGCCAGCCAAACATGACGTCACCAAGCATGGTAAAAAACTCCTCCAACCAATCCCCAAGAGACCAGCCAGCTATGACGTCATCGAGCATGGCAAAAAAAACTGTGCGCCTCCTCACACTCTGTTCTACTCTCTCTCTCTCTCTCTCAAATCCTATCATTACTACTTAATGATAAAACATAATTATACTTTGCAATTAAATATATAAAGCCTTGACATGGGCGAAAACAAAGAGCCTTTCTGGACTGCCCATGACATGAGCTTTCATATGAAATAAAGCACACCATAATACATCAACTGTAGCCACATCCACTGCCCTGGCGATCCTAGCGAGTCACCGTAGGATAAGCCATGCGGTTCTAACGGAGTGGTTAACGTCACCCCCCCCCCCCCAAGATTTTTCTCAGAGGCCCAAAGCTCAAAAAAAATCTGATGGATAGAACCCATGTTACATCTCTACTTCCCATCACCCAGCGGGAGTAAAATATCTGGCACAGTTCTCAACAAAACATTTTACAAAATTATAACCCTCCCCAACACAATAGGTTAAATCATAATTATGTAGTTATGCTCCTCAAGAGCGAGCTTCTCTAGCCCAGCATTCTGAGAGGAGTGCAACTCAGAATTGCTGCTATAACATACTGAAAAAATTCAACTATCAAAGAAAGAGTTTTTATTTGATTTTTATGTTTTTAATTTGTTTATTTCGGCTGCACTATAGGGGCAAACCTAGTTTTTTCTTCTATACCAAACGCTCAACTCCTGCTTTACGACCCAATACGCTGGGCTACAACCGCGAGCCAACAAGCACCAAGCGCAAAATACTATTCAAACTAAAGCAGGAGGCTACCCGTGTGTCAATCTACCCAGGATCATATACCCTTGAAAGACAATCTGCAACCACGTTGTCACAACCGGCAATATGGCGTATGTCCAGGCTATACTTCCGTAACACCAGCGACCACCCGGTCAGCCTCATATTCCGATTGTGAAACTGGTCCAAGAACTTGAGAGGGTGATGATCTGTGTAAACTACAACGACCGGACCATAGGCTGGAACATAGACCTTGAAATGCCCAAGCACAACAGCCAGTAGCTCCTTCTCGACAACAGAGCAGCTCCCCTGGGCTGAATTGAACTTCTCCGAGCAGAAACTAACAGGATGCTCCAGCCCATCATCGTCCTCTTGCATAAGGACGGCACCAGCCCCCACACCACTAGCATCCGTTGCTAGTTGGAAAGGTAGGCTAAAGTCAGGGGCCCTGAGGATCGGGGGAGTGCACAACAGGTGTTTTACTACTCTAAACGCCTTCTCACACTCAGGCGCCCATTTGACTTTCTTATCCTTCCAGTTAACCTCCACCTGGGCTTGACTGTCCCGTTCTCCTTCTCCACCTTGACTGCTAAACGTCATCACAGGCACAGTGAGAGGCTCAGGGGGGTGCCTCACATACTCCTTCATGAGATTAACGTGACATAACTGATTGCGCTTACGTCTGTCTGGAGTGGCTACCAAGTAATCCAGGTCCGATAGCTTCTCCACCACCCTATAAGGACCAGTGTACTTCGCGGATAAGGGGTGACCTACAAGGGGCAGTAGAATCAACACCTGACCCACGTGAAACTCCCTGAGTTTAACCTTGAGGTCGTACCTGTCCTTCATGAGGGCCTGAGAGCTAGTCAAATTACGGCCAGCCAACTCCAGACTGCGCAACATCCGTTCTCGACTGTCGAGGACATACTTGAGCATAGAACAAGGTTTTTCTGCACCCTCCCATATTTCTTTAAACATATGGAGAGGCCCTCTGACACGGTGTCCAAAGACGAGCTCATTAGGGCTGAATCCCAAACTTTCCCCAGGTACCTCCCATGCAGCAAATAAAACATATGGCAGGCCAAGATCCCAATCTTTCCCATTGTCAAAGCAATAACAACGAAGCATAGATTTTAAGGTTGAATGCCATCGCTCTAACACACCCTGGCTCTCCGGATGATACGCAGATGCCACAACCGTAACAATCCCATGCTGCTGCATCGTTTGAACAAAGAGGTTAGAAGTGAAGTTGGATCCTTGGTCTGACTGAATCTCCTGCGGGTAACCATACCGGGAAAAATACACTAGCAAGTTTCGGACCACCGTCTTCGCTGACCCATTTCTCATAGGGTACGCGTCAGGGTACCTTGTTGCTACATCCATGATGGTCAGGAGAAACTTGTTTCTGGCACTTGTAGGGGGAAGGGGCAAACCATATCAACTATAACCTTACTAAAGGGAGGCCCACTGACAGGAATGGGGTGTAACGGCGCCTTAGGAATGCTCTGGTTTGGTTTGCCAACCTTCTGACACACATCACACATTGCCACCCATGACACAACTTGTGCTCTCAGACCAGGCCACCAAAATAGTTTTCCTAAGGCTGCAACCGTCTTACGGACACCCAGATGTCCCGCCAGTGGTACCTCATGAGCCAACCTAAGTAAGCTTTCCCTGCAAACCCTCGGCACGACCAGCTGGTCTACCTCTCCTGACCCACCCTCCCAATTCCTCTGCGGATCTTGGAATCGCCGGTACAATATGCCATCTATGAAAAAAAAATCTCCCGACTGTGCATCACTGTCCTCCTCCAACTCGACAGCACCGGTACCACATTCAAGAACCTCCGGGTCTTCTAATTGCAATTTACGAATGTCCGAAGGAGCAAGCTTATCTAAGTGTTTGCGAAACAACTCATGCCCCCTCCTACATTGAATTTAGCTTCCCGTTGCTCTCTCTCTGTGTATCGTTGCTGTCTCTTCGTCTTTTTAAGCCCATCCTCTGCCTTCTTAGTAACAGTTAATGGGTGTTCTCCAGACTCGAAAATCGGTCCTAATAATGAGTCCCAGAGAATGTCCGTTGATACTAAACTCTCAACCGCATCAACTTTCAACCCCTTCTCGGTACCTTTCCTCCGCTTGTCTAAAGACTGTTGACCAGAATGCGACTCCCTGGATGCAAGAGATCTGGTGACAGCACACGCCATAGGTTGCACCTGACACTTCTCAACCCACTCCTGCTCCTCCCTACTCACGTCGGCCGGCTTCTCGGCAACGACCAAGAGTGGAGCCTCAGAAGTAGGCCCCGCAAAGTCGTTGCCGAGAAGGAGGTCGATGCCCCCAACAGGCAACTTCTCCACAATTCCTACATCCAGGTCACGAGTCACACCATCAACTTCCATCTTCATTCTTACAAGTGGGTATGACCTTGTTGCATTAACCCCCTGAACCACAACCACCCGCGCCGTATTTACAGGTTTACCAGTGAAATTCCTCAACAATGTTTGCGATGCCCCAGTGTCACGCAAAATTCTCACCTCATGTCTTCTACCCCCCCACTCCACACAACCGAGTCCCCTGTGGTCACTAAAGGCATCACGGACAGGGAATAAGCCTTCCGGATCCTTCTGCACTGGCAGTGTATTTACCTCGGAAGAATTGCCTCTAACAAACTCCGATGTCCTCTTGAACACTCGAATGCCGTGAGCAAAAGACACGGCTGCCGGAGGAGGTCGACTAGGGCACTCATTTGCTTTATGACCCTCCTGGTGGCAACTAAAACACATAAATTTCGGTTTCGGCTTATACTGTGATGTAAAAGGCCCCTGACTTTTCTTATACGGTGTGGTGTAAGGTTTGGATTCAGTTTTAGTTTCATGGCTCTTTTGTGTAAATGTATCATTGCTACGGGGAGGGGGAGGATAACGGTCCTTAGCACTTACATCGTACTTCTGTGAGGACCCGCAACCCCGAATCAACGACAGCCGTCGATCAGCCATTTCTGCTGCTTCGACTAGAGTTCTTGGGTTTTTCTCCTTTAAGTTCAAAGTTAGATCACCGCCCGTGCTCTTAAAGAACTGCTCCAACATCATTAACTGCTTAATTCCATCAAATGTTGTTACCTTCTCAGATCGGAGCCAGTTCCCCATAGCATCGGACAAGTCCCGGGCGTGTTCCAAAAAGGTGCTATCTCTTCCCTTAGTTACACCCCGTAACTTCAAACGGTACGTTTCTGGTTGCAGTTCGTAAGCCCTCAGGACAGCCTCCTTGAGATCCTCATACACAATACATGACTCCAAAGGTAACGCATCGTAGGCTTCAAGACCCTTGCCTATTAATCTAGAGGATACAAGTGCTGCCCATGTATTCTCTGGCCACTGGTGTTCCTGGCACTTCTTCTCAAAGCGTGCGAAAAATTCTGTTACACCACTCTCATCAAACACCGGAACCAGTTTCAATAAGTGCGAGAGAGATTGATCATGAACACGGTTACCAGCCCCAAGTCGCTGTCCCATTGTCTCTACTCGCGACTTCTCTACGTCCATGTCGGCACAGTACCTAGTCGACTCTAAATCAGCTTGGATTTTTGCTAGCTTGGCTCTCTCTTCTATCTTGGCTAATTCTAATTGCTGCTGAAGCTCACATGCCCTTTGTTGCTGCTGAAGCTCACATGCCCTTTGTTGCTGTTGAATCTTAGCTAATTCGAGCTGAAACAATCATTCTGGAGTTAACCCTTGAGGAGGTGAAGGTGCTACAATGTTTGAAATTACCGGTGGTACCCCCAGGGGCAACCCACCCTGCCAGTCACCACCCAACTGCGGAAGCGTACTCGGGGTCGGCAAACTATTAGGATGGCTGGGAGTCGAGTGTAGGGGAAGCATGGCCGAAGGGCTCTGAGCACTCAACCCATCTCGCTCACCAGTCACCCTGCCCAGTACACACGTTATCAAGTTATCCCTGGTCATGCTGCTAGTACCCGCATGACCGATAGCTGTGGCCAGGCATTGAAGACCGTACCGATCCATACCCTCCAACCGCTCGGCAGTAACAGGCCATTGCAAAAATATCCTAGCATCCTCCTCACAGTTCACCTGATTAACCCTTTCATCATGCTGCTGTTCCTCAGTTTCGACATTACGTACTGTGTCTCCATTCTCCTCTGATCCGGTATAAGACATGATGCTCAAAAAAAAATTCACCTCAATATTCAGAAAAGAAGCACCCCAAACTCTTATACCTCAATATACACACAAAAATTCTCTGAAATACTCAAGGGCTATACTATGTTGCAAAAAAAAAAAATATTCTTGCTGATCCCCGCAAAATATTCCCCACAACAACAAATGTTCCCTGCTAATAAATGTAGGTTCACCAAATCCTAGGTAAGGTCGCCATTTGCTACGACTGAGGTTTAAATATATCAGGGCTCTTATTCATTGGACTAGTAATGGCATAAATGCTACAACGGAAAGCGCTAGATCCAACCTCTGATGTATATTCCCAGTGAACAAAGAACACAAATACTCTCCAGAGTTCTATATGCAATAATAGGTTATCAAACTCTCAATAAATGTGTGTCTACTCTAGGCTTAATGTTACGTGAAAACAGCCTATTACTACCTATAACCGAAGGTGCTTGGTTAATGGTTATGTATGCAAAGTAAGGTGGTAAGAGAAGTTACAGCTTACGTTACTTTAATCAATAAATGTCAGGCACTCCTGCATGAAAGAAAGTGCACTAAAGTCCTTCAACACCAACAAGGAATCTTCTTTAAATGTTAGATGCTATCAAGATGCTCGAATCGGAAATGGAACACAGAAAGGCAGGCAGCGGAACAATGCTCGTGCAGGCTATGCACACAAAAAGGCAGGATATATAATGCAGTCGGAGCCAAGAATATCCTAACCGCTACAACAATAATAATCGCCACGACAATGCAGTATTCCTATCAACAAAAAGAGCCTAAGTCGTTTGTGTCTCAATACATCAAACTAGGCTGCGAAATGCTTGTGTAATCATAAACGGGTATGCATAAAAAGAGTAATTGGTTTAATATACTTAATGTATACTGTGACTGATAAAGTCTAGCTAGAGTCAATGATACGAGATACTGGTGTGCATGGCATGCCGCATAGCCTAGTGCAAATCTCAAGTCTGTGCGTCAAGTATTACGTTAGAGTGAGGGGTAGCTCTCTTGAGAAACCTTAATACCGAAGTATTAAGCGTTCTCCTGGCGTACCTCAAAGACAAACAACCGAGCCTAGAACAGTGCAGAATGGTATAGGCAAAAAGCCCTCATTCGTGCATGCTCTATTCTCAATGGCACACAGACTAGAACTTACCCAATCAACTCCAGTTCTCAGGTATGTCGTGCATCTTTTAACTAAAGCCAGCACCCATCGGAAACAATACCTTATAGTATCAAACTCCTAGTCTAGCATTATCTAATCCAGCAGAACACTAATAATTACAGGAAGCAGTACTGAACAATGTGAATGCCAACCAATGCTTCGTGATCAACTTATCTTAACAACTAAACATACATGGGTTATATAAGACCTTAACGCACAATACAACTGGCCAGCATGAAGCTGATTATGCAGAGTTAACCAGAGGGGGTATAATATTAATAAAAGGTGGTGAAAGATATGGAAAATGAGAGAGATAGGCAGAGGAAAAGGTTCTCAGGTGCAGAGAGGGAGACAGATATCAAAGGGATAAGAGGGATGCGTTCTAGAAACCAGATCTGAGGGAGAGAGTGGCAAGAGAGCTGTATATATACTAGCACTAGCTCGCACCGCGTAGGCAAAGCGGTAACAATTCCTCCAGCCAATACCAAAGAAGCCAGCCAAACATGACGTCACCATGCATGGTAAAAAACTCCTCCAACCAATCCCCAAGATGCCAGCTATGACATCATCGAGCATGGCAAAAAACACTGCGCGCCTCCTCACACTCTGTTCTACTCTCTCTCAAATCCTATCATTACTACTTAATGATAAAACATATACTTTGCAATTAAATATATAAAGCCTTGACATGGGCAAAAACAAAGAGCCTTTCTGGACTGCCCATGACACGAGCTTTCATATGAAATAAAGCACACAATAATACATCAACTGTAGCCACATCCACTGCCCTGGCGATCCTAGCGAGTCACCGTAGGACAAGCCATGCGGTTCTAACGGAGTGGTTAATGTCACAGTAATATGACATGTTAAAGTAGGCGGATGCCCAACCCTGAAAGGGGTTGAAATAGGGGAGCTATCCCCCCGCCAAAGGCGGCTTTCTAGGGCCTTTCCTAGCTGATGCTGAGAGGATTGGGTTCTAGTCATGTGGTGATGGGCTGGTCTATCAGAGTGAGAACTGAGCGATCTCTGCCATACCCATAGCTTACTCTGACTGTTCCTTTTACTTATATATTTTCTAGATCTCAAGTGACGGGGCCTCTTCCGTGGATTGACCTCCCAATCTACCAAGATTGGAAGCCAAAGCATCACATTTTTCCTTTGCCCCTCAACTTTCTCTTCATAATTGCTGAGGGGCACAGGGCCCTGGGTGGTTCTTTGGTTTCCCGGGCATTTCCGCACCCTCCTTAGCTCCCTGCCATGGAGTGGCTTCGGTCACCCAGGCTTTATTGTGGTCGGCAGGGAGGGTTCTGTGGGGGCGCTCGGTTATGGCCTTGGCCTTGGGGCTGTTCGGCCAGGCAGCTTGGGGAACAACAACAACAACAACATGTTTAGGTAGATTATGAATTGGTCAACCACAGTGCTGTGAATAGTGGTATGGAAGAAAAAAAATTTTACTCTAATATGAAAATTTGTTTTTATTACAAAAAAAATGTTGGCTCATCTAAAGTGTTTTCTCTAACTGGGCCGATATTATCTTGTCTTTATGATATATATATTTGGTTATAATTTGGTCAAAGCTAGATTACAATGTGATCCAACTTGTCTTGATGCGTGGATTGTAACATCCCGTTTCAATTACTTATATATTTATACGATTGTTTACACTAACCAGGACGCCAAGGTTGGCAACTTTGAGTGTTTTGCAACGGAGCATACTGTATATATTTATTTTCTATAACACATTGTATGAGGTAAATAATAGAATACGAGTTAATAATTGAGAATCAGTAAAGGTAAAAAGAACAGTATTATTAAAACACCAAAGATTTTTTTTATGGACAGCTTTGAACACGACGATGAGGAAAATTATATATTCGGTTAGGAGAGAGAAGGGGGAGAGAAAAAGAGAGAAGGGGGGAGATAGGGGAAGGCAGCAGAGAGAAGGGGAGGAGGGGGGAATGGGAAGTTCGAAGGATAGAAACTTGATTGTCTGTATATTAAATTCCATAAATAACGCAACACCTGATGTGTGTTACTTATTTGTGATCCGGCATGGGCTAGTCTAATAATATAGCCTGTGTGTTATGTTAAAATAAAGTTATTCTGAGTGCTGTTCTAGAACACACACACACACACGTTTGACTCCTCCTCCTTCCAACCTCTATACTAACCCCGCCCCTTTTATTAGAAGAGATTAAAGGGCCATCTATTAAAAGATAAGTGCACTAACACATTGCCTCAGGCCATGACAACAAGTTCTGTCGTAGACTGTACTGTACATGGTGAACAGTGGATACGACGTTTCGCTAAACAATTAGCATTTTCAAGTAATGAATGGTATAGTGAATAATATGAGCTTATATAGGGCTGGGAAGGCTGAGGTGGCGAAGTAAAGGCAGGCTAACGTCTGTCATTGGTGGAAGGTATTTTTTCTGATCTGTGATTGGCCAGTAGGTGATGACGTCAGGAGTTGCGCATTGGAGTCAATCGTGGCTGGGGGTGTAGGGGGTGGAGAGAAGGGGGGGCCGAAGTCATCGCTGGTTGGCTGGGCGACATCCTCTTACCTTTATTCAGGCTACTATTAGACGATTTTATTCAGTTTGAAAAGGGCCTCCAACCATTAACAGGCTTCTAACCATCTCACTTAACCCTTTTTACTACAACAGATCCTTCTTAACCCCTAAGTGTCGGCGCGCAACATAAGTTGAGTATAATAAATCTGGACTATCTGGCGGCGCGCGACATAGGTCGTGTGGCAATTTCAGCACGTAATGTTGCTGAGAGAGAGAGACAAGTGGTGGCAGGAGAGTAGCGAGCGTATGACTGCTCCAGACCACCGCGGCGAACCTACTGACACGAATCCCACCTCCTCCCTCCCTCTCTCACTCGCTACATACTGAATTTAATGGGGAAAGTACCGAATTACATGCTTTTTGCACTCGCGTTGCGCGGTTGTTGCAAGAAAACTAGCCGTCATAAAAGGATCGTTATGGTGTCATTGGAAAGCTCTGTTTATGCCCTTTCAGGGATAGATACTTGTTTTATGCTCTGGGTCTTATTTAGGCATGAAAATGATCACATAAACAGCCCTATTTTGGCAAAAAACACCCCGCTGGGCGGTACATATAAATAAACCGCTAGCCCGCTAATCTAGTGTTAAGCTGCACAAACTTCTTTAAATATAACTAGAATGAAATTAAAAAGATGTCGCCGGTACGGAAGGGGCAAATATAAAAAAAATACAAAATAAATAGCTTTCAGATGCAAAGATAAATTCCACAGATACCAGATGGAACAAGTAAATTATCACATGATTTGCGTCTGCTGGGGTTAAGGCTAATCTCATGCTATAACTTATATAAGGGGATTCACTTAACCCTTTCAGTACCGGTGACGTCTTTTTAATGTAATTTCAGATATATATAGATGATTTGATTGATCTTGGGAAGGATATACTGTAGGATTCATGGAGATAGTTTGTAGCCTTTTAATTGGTAGACGGCCTTCCTAAGCTGAACAAAATTGTCTAATAGTTGCCAGAATATAATGAAAAGGACGTCACCGGTACTGAATGGGTAAAGGGGGTTGAGCGTATTTATTTGCTCATTTGTACATATGTTTATAATGTTTTTTAGTGTCCTCCCTAGACCACCATCAAGCTTAAGAAGAACACCCCAAGACCCTCCTTCATGATAAATTTGTACATATTTTGATAGAAAAATGTCCAGGCCCAAGACCGGTTCCTCTTATATTACATACTCGCTATCGCTCGCCAGGAAAAAATCGACATCTAAATGACACGAAAAGTCTTAACATTGACAAAGAAATGGGGCGAAAGGTCTTAAAATCGCCAAACTAATGGTCCGAACGTCACAACATGTCAACACTAATGGGGCTAAACATGAGGAAGAAGGGGGACCAAAAAAACGACCCATCTCCCCTTGAATACAATCGTGTAATGGTAAGAAGAACATGAGTATTAATTATCATATCTGTTCAGGTCAAGGATAATCTCGTACTGCTATCAGATGAACCCACTTCAAAATCGTCTTATGGGAGCCAGCACACACACGCACACACACACACACATACATATATATATATATATATATATATATATATAAAATTATATATACAGTATATATATATATATATATATATATATATATATATATATATATATACACAGTATATACCGGTATATATATACATACAGTATATAGTATATAATAATATATATATATATATATATATATATATATATATATATATATATATATATACTGTATATATATATATATATAATACAAAAATCAATACTTCATCTTCTCTCAGTATTCTAGGAATCTCTTTCTCTCCTGATCTCACTTGGAAAGATCATATTACTACCCTTGCTAAAACAGCTTCCCAGAATCTAGGTGTGCACAGTGCGTCCATCATGTATTGAGTATTGTTCGCATGTGTGGGGAAGATCCTCTCACACCACACTTCTCGACAAAGTAGAAAAGAAAGCCTTTCTTCTCATTAACTCACGTCCACTCACTGACTCTTTGCAATCTCTCTATCTTCGCCGCAATGTTGCATCTCTCTCGCTATTCTACTGTTATTACAATAATCACTGTTCCTCAGAGCTCTCTCAGTGTATACCACCTCCTCTACGTAGAGTATGTAGCACCCGTCTTGCATTACAATCCCACCCCTACTCTGTACAACTCTCCAATCAGAGAGTGAAACAATATTCTCAAACCTTCTTCTATTCAACAGCTGAGCTTTGGAACTCTCTCCCTGAATCCATCTTCCCCTCATCCTATGCCTTAAATTGCTTCAAACTCCGTATGTCCAGGTATTTTGGCTCGAACGTTCCTTGAGTTTGTGCCCTGTCACTCTTTCAACTGGGGGAGGCACTCGTTACAGGCAGTTCTGCCTGTTGTTTCCCTCATCCACATAGAAAGAAATTTATATATACTGGTATATATATATATATATATTGCCTGACGCCGTGATCCCCGAAGGGGTATATACAGTTTACATATATATTTATATATATATTTATTTTGGGACAGGTCTACCAACTCATAAATATCTTCCAAAACTAACTATAATGTTGTAATGCTATTAAGTAACACACCATTCTCAACAATAATCATCAATCACAAACCGCAATGCACTTGAATAAACTAATGAAAGCATATTGTCCTCACGGGATTCGAGCTCGGGACACCACACCCTGGGCCAGAACATAAGCATCTAAACCATTACACCACCAACACAGTTAAAGGTTAAATACACGATCACGATTAATATCCATTTTCGAATTATGGATATTAATCTAATCATGTACTCGACCCAACTGCATTATGGAAAGCGTAATGTTTTAGTGAGTGGAAAGAACAATGAATGGGGCCAAGATCACTAAGGATCGGCCTCGCTAGACATTAGTTCCTGAACCTATAAAAAGAAGTAACACCCCGTTCTTAACATACCTTGAGCTTAATGTCCAGAGATATTATAACTACTATCAGTCGGGAGAGAGCTAGTGTATTATGACCACTGTTCACGTCTGAGATACTGTATGTGTGACTGATACTTGATGCCCTAGTGGTTGGTTGTGTGTGTGTGTGTGTGTGTGTGAGTGTGTGTGTGTGTGTGTGACAGTATGTGTGTGTGTGGTCGACCGTGGCTGTGTGTGCGTGTTTTTTTCCTATGTGGGTGAGGGAGACAAAAGGAAAAACTGCCTGTGACGAGTGCCTCCCCCAAAGTTGAAAGAGTGGCAGGGCCAAAATGAAGTGTATGTATGCTTGTATGTGTGTGTGTGTGTGTTTGTAATACATAATTGATACATAATTGTTGTTTTATTCCTCACTTTCAGCCGGCAGGCTGGAAATCTTATTTTTTTGTTTTAACCTAGGTACAGTTCAAGCTGTTACTACGAGGGAACATGCGACCTTTGGCGATCGTGAGGTGCCTCACTTCCGACCATAGTACATACGCAGATGCACTGGTGGAACGACTGGTAGACTAACACAAGCTGATAATTGAGCAGCTTGGCTAGGGAGGGACCATGCTACAATCCTCTCCATCGCGATGAACGTAAAAAGAAAAAATATATAATAATAATGTGTGTCTGTGATTGTATGTCTGTGTGTGGGGGGGGTACCAGTGTATGTATGTATGTGTGTCTGTGTGTGTGTGTGTTGTGTGTGGTTGGGGTGGGTGGGGAGGTAACCTCTCACTGATACCCGATGCCCTCACCAAATTAAGAGTGTTGATGGTCACATAACTCTATCCCATAATTATGTAGGGAGTATGTAATTCACTTGCTTGTTCGTCAAAGGGAATCCACGCAATGCGAGCTAAGCTCATTATTATCGCGCCTCCTTAACTGGGAATGTATTGCGTGAAATGCATGTTAAGTGTTTATGTATCGTTGGAATGGCTGTGGATGAGTGTGTAGTCTGTATTTTAGCCAATTGGCGACATCTGGAAATGAAGGCTTAGGGTTAATCTGTACGGTACCATTCTCACTACGGTACCAGTCTCACCCGAAGGCTTAGGTTGACCAGTAGCTTAGGTTGACCAGTACGATACCCATCTCGCCTTGTAACCGATCACCAACCCCAGATGGGACGTCACAACTTCGTCCACTTATTCCAGGTTCCTATTTATACTGCTAGGTGAACAGAAGCTACACCGTTAGGAGACTTGCCCAAATGTCTCTTCCCCGCCCGGGTCTCGAACTCCGGACCTTCTGGTTGTGAGCCAGACGCGCTATCTGTTACGCCACGGGGAGGTGTGTGTGTGTGTGTGTGTGTGTGTGTGTGTGTGTGTGTGTGTGTGGTAGGTACATACAAAGATAGATAGAGACATAGTGAGACAGGTTTTACTTATTTAATGTATGCGTGTGTGTGTGTGTGTGTGCGGGTATGTGCGCTCATGTGTGTGTTGTCTCGTCTTGATATAAATGATAACAAAACTGCGTAGGTGTAGGCCTACTGGCGGTATAATAAGTGATGTCTCGGCACCAAGTAGGCTATACATATTGATCAATAATTGGTATCAGCTGTATCCAAAGCTTGATGTTTTAGTTTCGAGTGAGATATGCAAACATGATCTTACACTTATCCACCCTATTCAACATCTGACAGACATTAATACAGCACAGAGCGAGCCAAACGTAATGACAACTGGGACATGACTTATTAGCGCCGATTTATTCGTTTCGAGTGAGATATGCAAACATGATCTTTATACACTTATCCACCCTATTCAACATCTGAATGATCTGACACATTAATACAGCACAGAGCGAGCCAAACGTAATGACAACTGGGACATGACTTATTAGCGGCCGCCGTACAGACGTAATTAATAGTTGAATCACGTAGCTCTTCTCTTGTTGGCCGGGTGGGGATCGTGCTCTGAACATCAAAGAGGGTAGGCCTACTACTCGCTTCTTCTGGACCTCCTTCTCCCTCGTGTTTAGCATATTAATTTTGAGATTCTAAGACGTTCCTTCCATTAGTTTGGCGATTGTAGGCCTAATACCTTTCGCCCCATTTAGATGTCAATTTCAAGACCTTTCGTACCATTTAGGTGTTGATTTTTTCCTGGCGAGCGAAAGCGAACCTGTAATTTTAAGAGGAAACGGCCTTCAGCCGGGACAATTTTGTTATCGAATAATATACAAATTTATCTTGAAGGTCTGAAAATCGACAAACTAATGGGCCGAACGTCTGAAAATCTAAAAAAACAATGGGGCTTAACACGAGGGAGAAGGGGTGCCAGAAAAAACAGATCTCCCTTTAAGTGTAAAGTTCAACACCCTCAGTAACAGAGTTCAACCCTAGTGACGTTTCTTTATCTATGAACCCCCTTCTCTCTCTCTCTCTCTCTCTCTCTCTCTCTCTCTCTCTCTCTCTCTCTCTCTCTCTCTCTCTTTGGTTTACTTTTGTACTTCTGTTAATTTTTCCCACTTTCCCATACATGTGGTTTTGCTATTTCCATCTCTTACTCCCTCGAACACTCTCTCACTTTCAGTCTCTCTCTCTCTTTTGTTTCTATCCTTTCCTTCAACTTTCCTTTTCTATCGGGTCTGCCATCTCTGCTAGAATTAAGTCCTATGACCACCTCGTTTAGATCGTAAGGTCTGTGAGGCCAGTGTATCTATGTATATCTATGTAAATCTCTCTCTCTCACCCTCACTCTCTCTCTCTCACTTAGCCCCTTGAGGTTTATGCCACGTTTTGACTATTTTATACAGCATATGAAGGATCTGTGGGAGTTAATAGGGATAAAGACTATGGCATTTAACCCTCTGACGTCCATAGGCCCTTCCCAATCTTAATAAACTCGTCTAATAATAGCCAGAAATCAGAAAAGAAACTGTTAACTTTAAATATATATTGTGCCTGTTTATCTTTAAGGCGGACTATAGTTAAATTTAAGGAGGGATTTGTTTCTCCCTTCATCTTCTTGTTTAGCCCCATTAGTTTAAAGACGATAAGATGTTCGCTCCATTAGTTTGGCGATTTTAAGACTTTTTTTGTTTGCCATTTAGGTGTCAATTGTTTCTTGCCGAGCGATCGCGAGCCTGTAATTTAGGAGGAACCGAAAAATGTACAAATTTATCTCAAAAGGGGGGGGGGGGGTCTTGAGGGTACTTTTTAAAAGCTTGATGGAGATCTTGGGAGGAAACTAAAAATAATAAATTAATTAATATATAAATGAACAAATAAATACTAATAAATACTAATGTTAATTTAGGTGCTACCCTGTTCTACTAATTAGCTTATCTATAGGATAAAGGAGATTACGTAAAGGAGAGATGTTATACTGTATAATAGTAGATAGAGAGAGAGAGAGAGAGAGAGAGTAATGGCGAACATACACTAGACAGAGGAAGATATATACTGTATGTTACGTAATAGCGAGAGATGATATAAGTACAGTACAGTATATGCAGCTCTGCCCTACACATAGATTACCATGACAAGGTTCTTTACCGAGAGTGGCGAGGAAGACAGAATATTAACCCCTTCTGTACCGGCGCCGTCCTTTTAACTTTTCTCTGGCTACTAGTAGACGATTTTTTTTTTTTTTTTTTTTTTTCCTATATTCCAACTACTCCCTCTCGGGCATAGGCTGAGAGCCTGTACATTCCACCGCTCAACACGGTGAAGCCCGTGAGGTCTTGTTCCAGTCTGGGGAGTGAGACATGTGAAGCATCCATCATGGCTCGAAGCAGCTCCATCTCTGAAGCGGCCGGTTGCCTCGCCCAAGTGCTTCACCGTCTCATCCTCCAGACTCAGACCCTCACTCTCAGAATGCCACCTATTGAGCAGTGAACTCACTAGGCATTGTCCCCCTGTAACATATTTTGAATATGGGAATATTCATACAGTGTTATTTAATCAGGGAACAATGAGGGTATTTTTTTGGCATTTCGGTGGGCTTTGTGGTAATGCACTGATACTAGGTACAGCACAAATTCAATCCCAATAATATCTTCAAATTGACATATCGGGATTTGAACCCGGGTCCATTGGATTACCAATCTAGTGGCATAACCACTCCACCACACCTCCCTTGAGGTGTTTATAAAGGGCCTCTCGCAAGTAACATGTTTCGAACTATCTCACTTAACCCTTTGTAATGCCACAGATCCTTCTTAAACTGCACAAATTCGTTTCAATATAGCTAGAATAAAATGAGAAAGACGCCGCCGGTACAGAAGGGGTTAATTGACATAAATTAACATATAGGCTACATAATATGTAGCCTAGGTATATATGTTTATAGATACTTAGAGAGGAAGATAGAAGTCGAGATAATATACAATGGTATGAAATAACAATTTGAGATGGAGTTAAGATTGTAAGCGATATTTGAATAGTATTAAACGTGTACGTGTGTGTGTGTGTGTGAGAGATAGAGAGAGAGGCTATGCATATATTAAAAGATAGTACATAGTAATTAATTACTAATCAAAAGTAATAACTATGGTTTATGCTAAGGGAATTGAAGACAAAAGCAAGCGTGCCTATATATTGTCAAAACTATAGCGAACATGACAACCATGATAGATTATCTAAATTTTTATTAATTTCACCACAACACCAAACACATCCAATGAAATTAATGAAAGCATATAATTATGTGATCCACTGGGATTGTAATATATAATCTAATTGAGATGGGGGATAAAAGCGCAAGAGGAGATGAAGCACCAGAACAAAAACAACTCTTGTCACCATGCCGCCAAGACAAGAGGACATAAGAGCCTCCTCACCACGTCAGGCCTGGGTCGCCACCATCACTTCGCTACTTCCCCTGAAACCAGGAAAGGACATAACCGTGAGGTTAACCACCAGCAAAACCAGAGAAGTCTAATACCAACGTCCAGGACGGGGAGCCTTCCATATAGCCCAAGCCACCACGCGCCCATCTTGCCCGAAGACGCACCACCGCCATGGAGTGAATTCCGAGAAGGGCTACCGCCGTCGACACACAACCTCCTCCACGCACATCCGCCCTTCTAGACCCGATATGCGCAGCCGAAAGGAACGACGGAACTGGTAAGACCTCCCCAACCAAATCCATAAGCGGTACAGTTGAAAAGATACTCTAGATCGCACCGGCAGACTAGACATTTGGAAGACTTGGGATAATAACTGAGAAATTGTCTGGAGGGAGTAAGACACTGGTGGAACTACTCGACGTATTTCTCGGTGGTACCTTGGATTTGCTAGTAGGCTATTCTTGTTGGACCACACTGGTGACCACCTAACATCTTTACATTGCCTTGGTATAGGATTTACTATAATTAGAGTATACAGTGCCGACAAGCGCTCTAGTTCTAGTAAACCTACAAAAATAGTAAGGCTGGTTAGAAGAGCATAAGACACTGGTGAAACGGCTTCCTTCTCAGTCAGGACTCGTAGTGGAGGGTGTAAATCACTGGTGTAACAACTCCCTACTGTATAATATGAGAGCATAAGACACTGGTGTAACGGCTTGTTTTCATGTAAGCCCCTCACCCCTACAGTCTTCAGAAGATCTACAAGGAAGTCTTCCCCTACCTTCTGTCACTCTCACACGACAGGACCACCCCCACGGACCAGGACGTTGTAGGGATCGAATAGCCTGCCAGCAACGTCTTCAGAGATCGTCGGAACCTGCCTATATCTTCCACTTGAGACGCCTAGAGGATCATAGATCGTGCTGCTATTTAGAACCTATCCCTGTCTTATGAAACATTGCACCTCTACCCATATGATTTGTGTGGATAAGAATAACCTATAGGCCTATGTTTGTACTCTGTGTTATATTATCCTCTATTACCTTCGTGCTTGTGTTCTTCTGTGTTCTCATCTTCTCCAGTCGAGTAAGAACCTACCTATAAAGTCAATACAACCCCAACCTGGTATAACATTAATTCATTCATTTCACCAAACACCTCCCAATGAAATTAATGAAAACATGTGATCCTCCCGGGATTCGAACTTGGATTACCACATACAGATCTTAAACACTTTAACTATTAGATCATCAAGAGGGATCAATTCTACGAAAATACACAATTAAATATATAAAATTAACCTAAGAAGTTTGTGTATAGTCTGGTTACAATAGATTAGTTTGTGCTTAAAATCAGGTTTTCTGTCATACAAAACCGTAAGAGAAAACGAATGTAAACAGAAAATCACCACACCGTCGGGGCAGAAACAAACGTCTCTCTAATATAAATATAGTACCATCAATTATTATGTTCCTTCCAACAACCAACAATACTCCTAAAATCGATTAATGAAATTTACAAACACATGTGGCAGTCCGTGGACTCGAATCCAGGATGCTCACACGGAAAATCAACACCTTATACTGTACATTGCACCATGAAGACAGTTAAAGGTTGGTGGACACTGCCTACGATTTATTATGCAACTTCGAATCCTGCATATCAATCTAAGCATGTACACACATCCCAACTGCATTCAGACTTAACCATGATCCACAAAGTGCCCAAGACCACTATAACTAACTATCGGTATTGACTAACATCTAACTTTAAACAAACGAACATTACTAACCCTAAATCACTGACAACAAACTCATCTTGACTAAAATCCCAAACAATTTGTTGACAAACACAAAAACTAAAAATAATCTTCAACAATACTTTCTTTTTTCAGACTGATACCATGTGTACAGTACTGTACTGTAATATAGTTCAAGTAACCCAAATAGCTAACTAACTAATCAACTACCTTTTCTACGCCAATAACGCTTGTGCAACTATCGGGAGATAGATACTCTGTGTACACTGCACACCCAAAATAGAAGAAGAAGAAGAAGAAGTTGTGGTATTTACAAGATATTACAGCGTGGCAGTGAACTGGACAACCTTGGGTGACTGAATGAAGCTGTTCTCAACATTATAAAGGAAGTCTAAAAGTTCCAACTCCTAAACGTCCACACTGCAGTAAGTAAAGTATGGTGCCCTTGATTTCATTCGAAGGCGTTTCTTTTCTGGTCGTCTAACCTAATTTAAGGCCTAGCCTAATATAATACTAATACCATGATAATTACTTCTGTAGTTAGCCTAAATCGGTCTTTTTCACAACATTAGGCCTAAGCCCTTGGGGCAATCGAGAAAAACCGCCGGTCTTTGCTTTCATTGTAGGCTAATTATGGCTATGGCCAAGGCAAGAATCCCGTAATCGAGGAGTTGTTACTTGTTAGCCTAGGCCCTATCCCCTAGGGTAGGCTAAAACACCGATAAAAGTACTATCGGCAAGAGTTGTGAATTTATTTAATTACATAGCCTAAACTTTATAGGCTAGGCCTATGTTCCAATTTTTTCATCTGGTGAAAAAAACGTTGGCCTAGGCTAGGCCTAATTTCCACGCTGGCCGCCAGTGGCCGCGCTGGTGATCATGTTCCCGTCTATTTTAACTGCCGTGGGTTACAAAAAAAGATTGAGGAAATAACAGATTTAGGGATGGATGTAGTGTCCGGGCGTAAGGTCGTCATGTTTACATAGGTCGATCTCCTGATTCGCCGCGGTTAAGTTTCGCGTCTATTTTGACAGCGATTTTTGTCGGTTATTTTCCCCCCTGCTGGCAATATACAGTACTGAAGGCCTATATGATAAATTGATGAAAATATGTCATGGGGTTTGTCCCCCCGGCTGGCTCAGTTGATAGCGTGCCTGCTTCACATCTTGCAGGTCTCGCGTTCAATCCCCGCTCAGATTGAAAAGTTTTTCTGAGATATAGCCGGCGGTTACCGTCTCCCCATGAGCGAGGGAGATGGGTAATGGTCTCTGGTTGATTATAGAAGTGTGAAGCGCTAGAGAATCCTCGAAGGAGGAGATACGGGCGCTATATAAGTAACCAGACGATTATTATTATTATTATTATCCAATGGCAGTCAAAATAGACGGGAACATGATGGCAAGCGTCCGCCGCCGCTCCGCGTAGTGTGAACAAGGCTGGCGGTACGCCCGAACCTTACATTCTAGCCTACCCCAGATATATAAATAGGGCCTAGGCCTAGGCCTAATCCAAGATATAGCCTATCACAAATCCAAGATTTCACTAAAAATCCAAGATAGGCCTAAGCCTATGTTTCCTAGGCTAGGCATAGGCCTAATAAAATTAATTTTATTTTCCCCGGGATGGGTAGTTAACGTGCGTACGGTTGTCATGTTTACATAGGGCGATCGCCGCGGTTAACTTCGCGTCTATTTTGACGGCGATTTTTTCAGTTATTTGCCCCCTGCTCAGCTGCTGGCAATATATATGATGATGACAATATGTCATGGGGGGTGTGAGGGGGGGCAAAGCCCCCTCTCAACATATTATTGTATCCAATGGCATTCAAAATAGACGGGAACATGATTGCAAGCGTCCGCCGCCGCCGTCATGTTTACATTTGTCAATCGCCGTGGTTAAGTTTGTGTCTATTTTGACGTTTATTTGCCCCCTGCTGGCAATATATATGATGATGACAATATGTCATGGGGGGGGGGGGTGAGGGGGGGCAAAGCCCCCCTCAACCTATTATTGTATCCAAAGGCAGTCAAAATACACGGGAACATGATGGCAAGCGTCCGCCGCCGCTCCACATAGTGTAGACAAGGCTGGCGGTACGCCCGAATTCTACATTCTACCCAACCGTCCTTTGGCCTTACCATTTTTCTACCGAAAAATGTATAAATTTATCTTGAGGTTGTGTCCAGAGGGTGTTTTTCTAAGTTTGAGGGAGGTCTAGCGAGAAAACTAAACAAATAGATGAATAACAGACCAAAAAACCAGCCCGTCTCCCCTTAATATAGTATCGTGCGGAGTTAGAGAGTTCGGCGCGTCACTTTGTTTACATGGTTATTCACTGCTCAGCGGGTTACGTTAGGTTAACTTTATTTAGTGTGTGTGAATTTGTATTTTGTATGTATATTTTTGTTTTGGTGTTGTGTTGTGTTTTCCCTGTTCGGGGTCTGTCTCGAGTCAGCTATGGGGTACAGTAATGTGCCTGAGTAGGCTATATACATGCAATGCATGTATACAAGTTTATTTAGATAATTTAAGCCTTAAATTCTGGAAAAAATTGGTCAAAAACTCAAAGTTGACAATTGGATCGTTATCGAACTTTACAAAATTTACAAATCGCCGCACTTAGCACATTACTATACGATACTGTACTGTACTAAAATTAACTGCACTGTGATTTTTTTATCACATACCGGTACCGTACCATTACATTTAATGATTATTAAAGTTAGGTACCGGCACGAGCCTTGGCATAGTCAGTAGAACGTCGGCTGCTGATCAAAGAGTCGGCGGATCGAGGCCGTACTGTCAAAATGTTATTGTCAAGCCCGGGTAACTTGACTTAGCGGATTCGTGACAAACACCTAATGTTCTCGGGAAATACGGTGTCTGGCAAAAAAAGAGAAAAACAAGTACCGGTAACTTAGGTTATTGTTGTTTACCATACGGTACCTAAAATAACTTCCTATATTTTAGTGTCATATTTAACCCCTTCTGTTCCGGCGACGTCTCTTGTACAATATTTGATTTCAGCTACATATAGACAATTTTATAAAGCTTATAAAGAATATATGGTAGCTAAAAGGATTAATTGGGAATATTGTCTGTAGCCTTTTAATGGGTAGACATCCATCCTAAGCTAAGCAAAATCTTCTAATAGTTGCCAGAATATAATGTAAAGTACATCACCAGTACAGAAGGGGTTAACACTATCTGATCCGTGGTAGTTTTTTTTTTTAGCTCCCCTGTTTTGCTCCATTACTTTGGAGATTTTAAGATGTTTTACCCCTTTGGTCGGGACATTTTTGTTTCGTAAAATGTACAAATTTAGCTTGATAGGGGTCTGGGTGCGCAGTTTATAGTTTGAAGGAAGTTGGGGAAGGCATATTATTAGCCTAGGGGACAAACTAAGAGACATTGCTTGAACACGGCAAAAGCAAGCAAAAGCCTCAATAATGATTCAACAAAATATCATAATAACCCATAAGTCTTACGATGTCGGGTCAGGTACGGGTCTACCTCCATTTACGATTGGGTTACGTTCCTGAAAACCCGATCTTAAATAGAAATATCGTACAGTATAGCAAAACCTAAATTTATTGGAGTAAATGGGGATGCGTTCTCGGACCAGCCAAAACCCAAACTCAAACACCTAAAAATCTATTATAATATCGTAAATCGGCGCATCGGATAGTGAGGGAGACCTGTAGTGTTAAGCCATATTTCCCTAAACCCGGCATCACACGAATGCTTTTTGTTACGACTGAAGTTTAAATATATCAGGGCTCTTATTCATTGGACTAGTAATGGCATAAATGCTACAACGGAAAGCGCTAGATCCAACCTCTGATGTATATTCCCAGTGAACAAAGAACACAAATACTCTCCAGAGTTCTATATGCAATAATAGGTTATTAAACTCTCAATAAATGTGCGTCTACTCTAGGCTTAATGTTATGTGAAAATAGCCTATTACTACCTATAACCGAAGGTGCTTGGTTATGGTATGCAAAGTAAGGTGGTAAGAGAAGTTACAGCCTACGTTACTTTAATCAATAAATGTCAGGCACTTCTGCATGAAAGAAAGTGCACTAAAGTCCTTCAACACCAACAAGGAATCTTCTTTAAATGTTAGATGCTATCAAGATGCTCGAATCGGAAATGGAACCCAAAAAGGCAGGCAGCGGAACAATGCTCGAGCAGGCTATGCTCACAAAAGGCAGGATATATAATGCAGTCGGAGCCAAGAATATCCTAAACGCTACAACAATAATAATAATCGCCACGACAATGCAGTATTCCTATCAACAAAAAGAGACTAAGTCGTTTGTGTCTCAATACATCAAACTAGGCTGCGAAATGCTTGTGTAATCATAAACGGGTATGCATAATAAGAGTAATTGGTTTAATATACTTAATGTCTACTATGACTGATAAAGTCTAGCTAGAGTCAATGATACGAGATACTGGTGCGCACGGCATGCCGCATAGCCTAGTGCAAATCTCAAGTCTGTGCGTCAAATATTACGTTATAGTGAAGGGTAGTTCTCTTGAGAAACCTTAATACCGAAGTATCAAGCGTTCTCCTGGCGTACCTCAAAGACAAACAACCGAGCTTAGAACAGTGCAGAATGATATAGGCAAAAAACCCTCATTCGTGCATGCTCTATTCTCAATGGCACACAGACTAGAATTTACCCAATCAACTCCAGTTCTCAGGTATGTTGTGCAGCTTTTAACTAAAGCCAGCACCCATTGGAAACAATACCTTATAATATCAGACTCCTAGTCTAGCATTATCTAATCCAGCAGAACACTAATAATTATAGGAAGCGGTACTGAACAATATGAATGCCAACCAATGCTTCGTGATCAACTTATCTTAACAACTAAACATACATGGGTTATATAAGACCTTAACGCACAATACAACTGGCCAGCATGAAGCTGATTATGCAGAGTTAACCAGAGGGGGTATAATATTAATAAAAGGTGGTGAAAGATATGGAAAATGAGAGAGATAGGCAGAGGAAAAGGTTCTCAGATATCAAAGGGATAAGAGGGATGCGTTCTAGAAACCAGATCTGAGGGAGAGAGTGGCAAGAGAGCTGTATATATACCGGCACTAGCTCGCACCGCGTAAGCAAAGCAGTAACAAGTCCTCCAGCCAACCATGACGTCACCAAGCATGGTAAAAAAACTCCTCCAACCAATCCCCAAGAGGCGAGCCAGCCGTGACGTCATCGAGCATGGCAAAAAACACTGCGCACCTCCCCACACTCTGTTCTACTCTCTCTCTCTCTCTCTCTCTCAAATCCTATCATTACTACTTAATGATAAAACATATTCTTTGCAATTAAATACATAAAGCCTTGACATGGGCGAAAACAAAGAGCCTTTCTGGACTGCCCATGACACGAGCTTTCATATGAAATAAAGCACACAATAATACATCAACTGTAGCCACATCCACTGCCCTGGCGATCCTAGCGAGTCACTGTAGGACAAGCCATGCCTTTCTAACGGAGTGGTTAACGTCACATTGTATAGTCAACATTCGATGATCAACATTTTTCTGGCAACATTTCTGAAATATTTTGCACTGGTATCAGAAACTAGACTGGTGATAGATAAACTTAGGTAACCAAAATATTTCAAATGTTGACCTCATAAGCTACCAGACCAGTGGTGAGGATAAATGTTGAGAGAAAAAGCGCTCGTGTGATACCAACTTTACTTAGGGTCATTACAGGTTATCCAGATATGTCCGAAATTAGCCCATTTAACCCCTTCAGTAACAGTGACGTTCTCTCCATTGTATTCGGATGACTATTAGATGATTTTATTCAGCTTTGGAAGGACGTCTTCAAATATAAAAGACTGCAGACTATCTCAATTAATCTTTTTACTCATTTAGCTATCATATATCCTTCCAAAGATTCATAAAAGTGTTACGCTGGCCAGCTTGCCAGAATGCACTCGTAACTCGCTAGCACTCGCCAGGGCAGTGAAATGGGCTACAATAATCGTAGAACGATGTTCTTTCTTTCATAGAGTTCATGTTGTCACAGAGAGATCAGTGGTGGTCTTTATTCTTGTCTGTGACACTTGGAAGTATTTTATATCATTGATAGAATATAAGATGCATTGTGTGAAGTTAAGGAGAAAGAGCGAGGTAGGCAGCGAGGTGGTAATATGTGCGTGTGTATGTATGTGCTGCCTCCCACGCTCGGAGGAGTTTCCCACGCTCTTGATTGGCTGGCGGACCTGACGCGTCATATGACGCTTGCTCCTCATGACGTAGTCGTCTGTGATTGGGTGCTGCTGCCTTTGTTAGTGCTGAGGGGGCTCCTGCCCGCGTTTCTCCTGCAGAGCTTGGCACAGCGTGCTTGGTCCTACATGTCCTTTGCAATCTGTCCCCCCATGTAACCCCCTGTACTACTATCTCTCTCTCTGAACTTCTTCTTTTTCATATGTGACGTCTACCAGCGTTGGCAGAATCACCTCTCGTTAGCCGCTAGCGCTCGCCAGGGCAGTGAAATGGGCTACAGTTATCAGAGAATGTTGTTCTTTCTTTCATAGTACTCGCATTGTCACAGATAGTCCAGTGGTGGTCTTTATTTTCGTCTGTGGCAACGGGAAGTATTTTATATCATTAGTAGAATATAAGATGCATTGTAGTGTGAAGTTGAGAGAGAGAGAGAGAGAGAGAGAGAGAGAGAGAGAGAGAGAGAGAGAGAGAGAGAGACCGGGCAGTGAGGGGGTAGTGAGGGGTTAGTGAGTGTTGCCTCCCTCCTCCCGGAGGAGTTTTCCCGCCCTCGCGTGGGCTTTCCCACGCCTTTGATTGGCTGGCGGACCTTGACGCGGCCAGGAAGCCTGTTGCCATGTGACGTCTCGGCCCGTGATTGGCCGACCATCGCGCCCTTGCGAGCTCCTGTGTAACTTACCTCCTGCGTGAGGATCCCGAGGAGCTACCCTCCTCAGAGCTGGCTAGGGGCGCACACGACTAACATCCTTTTTATAACTGTCCCCCATATCTCCACCATTCTGATACTGTCTCTCTCACTCAACTTCCTTTCTTTCATTCCTCTAATCTTTTAATGTCACAACACTCCCTTTGGGTTCTGTACACGATTTCATATCGGCCCATCGTATTGTGTGCGTCGCTCTCATATATATTTACATGTATTAGAATAGGCTATAATGGTTCTTAGGCTATGGAGGTTTGATGACTCTGTGTGTGTCTCCCCCCGTGTCCTTAGTCTATGGAGGTTTCATGGCTCTTTGTGTGTGTCTTCCTCATTATCATTAGTGCTCTGCTCGGTTATTTAATGCTAGACTGGGATAAGGTTTCTGTTGTCGTTGTCACCGATGTGTGTACGGTTTGCTTATACCTACACGACTTCGACGGTTTCTGTGGTAGCCTAGGTTGTCCTTTTGGTTGTGTCCTTTGCGAGTGCAGCATCATGTTGTAAGAGGGTATTAGCCTACTATCTTATAACACAGTGCTGCCTCTTTGCTTGACTTTAGTGGGATCGCCAGAGTAGAACCAGTTACTTGAGATCTGGATCTACCAAGAGAGCATCCCCGTCATTAACGTAACTTTAATCATACCGCCTTAAGGACAACGCTAGGCTATGAGCCTGTCTTGCTCAGCCACCGTTTCCTAACCTTGATATCCCAGCTAGACTTTATTCGCCAAGCAGACACTAGTTAGGACATAAGCTCTTTTGTTAATCGTATGCATTATTATTCACAGCATTTACTAGTCTAGGTTGTTGCTGAGCCGCACAACCATAGCAGACTGTTTCGTTGATGAGGAAGTACTTCTTTTAGTGTCGAGCATTGCTGCCGTTGCGCATTTATAGTATTCTCGTGTCAGTTAACATTATATGTCCTATCTTTTAGTGTATTCAGTCTAAACGTGTGGTGTCCAGCCTCTTGCCTTCATATAATTTAAGATACGAGCATCTTATGAGCATGAGACTTTCTTCAGAAGTTTCCAGGTCTATGCTGTAGGACTATACTTCACTTTCTTTCAGATAGGAGTGAAGTTTATTGTTGTTTAGAGTAACTGTATTGAAGCATCTTATTATTGTATTAAATCTTGCAGTGATTTAATTGATCTTTCCATAGCTTCCTTTTTATGCATTTTAACGTAACTTGCATCTTGTTTGTTATCAGGCTATACCAGTGTGGGTTAGCTTGAAATAGAGTACATTTATGCCCAGTTAAGGATACCCCGTTATCGCAGATTAACTCTGGAGGGTATAGGTGTTTTTGTTCGCCGGCATATAAGTTCGAGGGTTTGGATCTAGCGTACCGTTGTTGCATAGTGCCCTATTACTAGTCCAATCATTAAGTGCCCTTGTTTTATTCGTAGCCCCGGTCGTAACACATACTTCCATCTTTATTCAATTACTTATCCCTTCTGGTTCTGCATACGACTTCCACAGTCGCCCAGTCGTATTACCAGCACCAGCTCTCACATTTATGTTTGCACTAGTTTTAGGGATTAGTAGAGTCATAGTCATATGGTAGCCTAGAGTGTTGGGGTGCTTCTAATTATTGAGCTGTTCTTTCTTATTATTTAATGCTAGACAGTGGAAGGTATCTTTGGTCGTTGTCTGAGTTATGTATGTGGCAAGTCAGAGCCTGTGCAACATCGACGAAGCTAGCTAGCCTGTAACCCTTGTGCATATTTTCCTTTGCGAGTGTAGCAGTATACAGGTGAAGGGCTTTTGCCTACACTTGCCTGTATGCTTGCTACCTCATTTTGTTGACCTTTGTGGAGCGCCAGGGTAAGACCAGATACTCGAGATCTGGACTTACCAAGAGAGCCTCCAAGTCACGTAACGTAACATTAGGGAAATCTGTCCAAGGGGAGACAGTAGGCTACGAGCATGCTTGCGCTCTGCCTGGTTTCCTAGTACCTTTTATGCCACTGCTAGACTTTATTAGTGAGAAAGACAGCATTGTGTTTATCAACTTTAATTGTGTATGCTTTAGGAATTATTCACGCCTTATTTTAGCCTAGGTTGATGCATAGTGCACAACCCAGTTTGGCTGTTACGTTGGCTAAGGAAGTACTGTTTTGAGTGGCTATTATTAGTGCTGTCACAGAGTTGTTGCACTCCCTTGTTATATATATGTATCCTACTTTTTGGTGTATTTAAGATACACGCTTTGGTGTCCTGCCCCTGCATTATTTCTGTTCTATATTAACGAGCATCTTAGAGCATCAGACGTTTTCAGAAGATTCTTTATCTGATTGCTGTAGGACTAGACTTCCAGTGTTTTCATAGAGCATTGTAGAGTTTAGTGTTGAGTACAGACTCACACTAAAGTTAACGTAAGCATATTACTCCTTTATTTAATCTTGTTATAGTTTATTCAAGCATTGTTATTACTTAAGAGCATTTTATTAACGTAAAGTACTCCTGTTGTGAGTAGGCTTTGCCGTCATTGGCAAGCCTTTGTAGAAGTGCACTAAAATCCAGTTAATTGATACCCCGTTATCCAGGAGATTAACTCTGGAGGGATTAAGTCTTTTTGTTCACCGGCGTAATGTTCGAGGGTTTGGAATTAGCGTACCGTTGTTGCAGATATAGCCTATCATCTAGTCCATTCTTAAGTGCCCTTGTTTATTTCGTAGTGCTGGTCGTAACAAATGGCGACCTTAGACCAGAATATAGTGAACTGAATATTGCATTTTTTTTTTTTTGAGAAATCTTATTGCCTTTTGGGGTTGAATTTATTTCTGCATTGTTGGCAGCAGACATTGTTTTGAGGATATATAGAACTTGTTGGAGTTATTGGTGACCTAGTATTGCACTCGAAAACATCTTCAAATATTTTTTGGTGAATAAAGCTACGCGAAAGTTTGGTTACTTTTGTCTTGACTCGAGAATTTTTTTGTTGACTCCATCATGTCACTGGACGGGTCTGAGCATAGTGAGGGCACAGTGCGAGAGGCAGGCGAGGAGGTGGAGAAGGTGGAGTTGTTTAACGGCGTTCGGGTGGTGAACAATGAGGAGGATGCTCGGAGATTTTTGGAGGAGCCTGTGTCAGCGGATCGGGTGTCGGGGGTAGACCGGTACGGACTGCAGTGTGTGGCCACGGTCTTAGGGTGTCCTGGTACTAGCGGTTTGTCGAGAGGTGAGCTGGTTACCTGTGTGCTCGGTGGGGTGCATGGGGCTTCGGGTGGAGCGGGGGCACCTTCGGTCCAGCCCCCATTCCACTCGACTCCTATCATAGCGCCCCCTCGGGCTCCGGAGCCGGGTACGTTCCCGCAGGCCGATGCCCGCTGGCAGTTGGGTATGCTTCTAGGTGATTCACGGCGTGGGTCCCCGATAGTAGCACCCCCTCCTCAGGGTTTGTCTTCCGAGATGTTGTTTCAGCTCGAGCTTGCCAAACTTAAGCAGCAGTCTGAGCTTCAGCAGCAGAAGATCGAGCAGCGAAAGCATGAGGCTGAGCTCGAGCAGCGAAAGCATGAGGCTGAGCTCGAGCAGCGGAAGCATGAGGCTATAGCTCAGGCAGCAGCAGCAGCAGAGAGAGGCTGAGCTCAAGTTTGAGTCTGAAAGGTATCGTGCCGATGTTGATCTAGAGAAAACTCGTGTAGAGGTGACAGGGAACCGGGTCGTCCAGGAGGGTCGAGCCCATGACCAGTCCCTGTCGCATCTACTTAAGCTGGTTCCAGTGTTTGATGAGTTAGGAGTTACAGAATTTTTTCTCCGGTTCGAGAAAAAGTGCCAGGAGCACCAATGGCCCGAGGAGAAGTAGGCAGCCCTTGTTTCTTCACGATTGACGGGGAAAGCACTCAAGGCGTACGATGCTTTGCCCCTAGATTCCTGTGTGAATTACGAGTTGTTGAATGAGGCTGTCCTGAGGGCGTATGAGCTACAGCCAGAGACCTATAGGCTGATGTTTAGGGCTGTTCCAAAAAGAAAGGAGAGTACTTTCCAGGAACACGCTAGAGAGCTGTCAGATGCATTTGAAAATTGGTTAAGGTCGAAGAAGGCAACTACTTTTGATTCAGTAAAGCAATTAGTGTTGTTAGAGCAATTTTGTAAGTGTACTGGCAGTGACTTGACTCTTAACCTGAAAGAAAAGCAACCAAAAACTCTGCAGAAGGCGGCTGAGCTGGCTGAGCTTAGCGTGTCATTGATTCGTGGGTGCGGGTCTGCACATAGAGCTGAGGCAGGTAACCAGGGGCGTACCACTCCACCCCCCCGAATTAATGACACAACTAATTATCCATTTAAGAGTACTGTTGCCAATTATGAACCCAAGTCGAAACCCTTCCCGTTTAAGAAAGGCCAGGGCCCTTCCTCACCTCAGAGGAAGTTCAAGAGTGAAGTGGAGTGTTACAAGTGTCATGATAAGGGGCATATTGCGCGCTCATGTCCAAGCGCACTGCCTACGGCAGTGGTGTCACTAGTGAGCAACATTAGCGTGTCTTTGAGGTCTTCCGCATTTGCCCGGGGTAAACAGTCGGTTGCGAAGTCATCGCCGGTGCAGAAGCAGCAGGAGGGCTCGTCACCCGTCCGTGATGTTTTTTTGGTCATAGGTGGCACGGCACTGTGAGGTGGGCTGGTGTGGAGCATAGGCTTGAGTTGCTGCGTGATACGGGCGCTTCCCAGACACTGATTCAGAATTTCACTGGCAAGCCTATTAATGCGGCTCGGGTTGTGGTGGTTCAAGGTATCAATGCTACGCGGTCTTACCCGCTGGTCAGAGTAGAGCTTGAGGTGGACGGTGTGACACGGGAGTTGGATGTGGGGGTGGTGGAGAAATCGCCAGTTGAGGGGGTCGACTTCCTTCTCGGTAATGACTTTGCGGTGCCCACTTCCGAGGTTCCACCCTTAGTCGTTGCCGAGAGGGCGGCCGACACGAGTAGGGAGGGGCAAGAGGGGCTCGAAAGATCTCAGTCCGCTCAGGTGTCACAGCCTACTCACCAAGTTTAGACCAGCGGAGGAAGGGTCGGAAGGAGATAGTCAAGGCTGGTCGGGTTGAGAGTTTGGATCCAGCGACACTCCTTGGTGACTCGGTACTTGCACCCATTATGAGCTCCGGAGTGGCCCCAGAACCTGTCCCCCCTAGTGACATGGTAGGGCGTGATGGCACTCCGTGACAGAGTAGTTCCCAGGGGCAACTAGAAGATCTTAGTCTTGAGAGTTGTGGGAACGGGGCTATTGAACTCGAGGACGGGGAAGCATGTCATGTGAACCTGTTAAAGAAGTTTGTGAGGCAACCACCTGAGCAGCCTACTGTCCCTGTGTTGGTCTGCAGCAGCCAAGGTGGAGAAGGAGAGGGGGGCAGTGGGGCACAGGTGCAGGAGAGTTGGGATTGTCATGATTCGGCGGAGCAGTGGGTGGGGGACACGAGTCAGGTGGCTGTGGAAGCGCTTGAGCACCTGTCTGAGCAGCCGTGTGCAGCGCTCCAGCCCCTCCTCGGTTCATACCCCACTGTTTGTGCCGAGCAACCAGGCCTCACAACTCATGTGGTGCACGATGTTCCGCTGGCAGGTCACTTGAGTGTTAATAAACCGTTGGCCTCGTTGTTTCAGTGGTTCAAGGTGGGAGACGAGGCTTTGGCATGGTTGTCAGGTCAGGGTCGACCCATGGCTGCTAAGGGTGGTGGTCAGAATCAGGACATTGAGCAGATTGGTGAGGTTGGCTGTGGAGTGGATGTGCCCGGCCGTCGCATAGGTTCCCAATGCTGCTCTAGTAAAATGCAACAGCCCTACCATAGACCGACTGTATCTGGCCATGTCGCTGAAGGCGGTGATGCTGCGCAGGCAGATGTAGTCGCAAGGAATGCAGGGGTGCGCATGTACGGTATCGGCGGGGAAGCCTTAGCAATTATGAACTATGGGAGTGACTGCACAGGTGGTACAGAGTGTCCCTCTCATGACCTGGCTGTCCTAGGAACAAAGGTGGAGAAGGAGGGAGACTATAGTGTAGAAACTATGGTCCCGGCTGGGTTGTGGGAGGACACTAGGCATGTTGTTCTTCGAGATAAGTTGCAACCTCTTGTTCCTAAGCGCCAAGAGAAGTTGTTTACTAGGCTGTGGCAGTACGTCCGCATGTTTGTTGATTCTCCAGGCCTGATGTATGGGGTAGAATCCGACATGGAGGCTGGAGACAGTGCAACGCTCAAATTGGTTCCCTACCGTATAAATCCTGCTCAACAGCCTGTCGTGAAAGCAGAGCTAGATTACATGTGGAAAAAGGGTCTGAGGGATAAGGGATATCGTGAGTGGCCGTTGCCAGTAACTTTGCACCCTGAGTTAAGTGGCAAGATCGTGTTTGTGTTGATTGCAAGAGTGTGGAAGCATTATCCCTGACAGACGCCTATCCATTACCCAGAGTTGACGACCCCATAGACTGCATCGGGGCTGCCTCGTTTATCACTAAGGTAGAACTAGTGAAAGGTTATTGGCAGGCCCCGTTGCCGGAGAGAGCGAAGAGAAGTGCCAGTCTTGTGATGGGCTGGGCAGTTTATCAGTGTCAGGTGTTGTTTGGCTGCTTGAACACAAGTTGGATATGTGGCATGTTAAGGGCACTGATAATGTTCTGGCTGATTGTTTGTCACGGGAGGGTATGTTTGAAGGAGAACCCTTGCCGTTCAGTCAGTGTTGTTTGAGAGTGCAGAAAAATTAGGCTTGTCCCTGTAGTGCAACGCCGCCAAAAACACTATTAAAACATATAAAAACCTCACATAAAAACTCTAATTTCTTTTTGATAGTATATAAGTGCAGTATATTACAGCAAGAATCTAAGACACTCTGAGTTGTTGTCTTAGTAGGCTAGGCTTGGTGAAGCTTGCTCATTGAGCGTGATATAATTATTATGATGCTATTATTTTGGGGAAGTGTTGTGCAGATTTTGTTTTATAATGCAGTGTTTTATGTGTGTGATCGTGCCTTGTTTTCACAACTTGGGTGAGTAGTTCGGTGATGCGGGGTTGGTGGGCATTCTGTCTGGTCAGATGTGGAGTTCACCTGAGGCTGAAACGTCCCACATCTTGGGCGGGGTGTTACGCTGGCCAGCTTGCCAGAATGCACTCGTAACTCGCTAGCGCTCGCCAGGGCAGTGAAATGGGCTACAATAATCGTAGAACGATGTTCTTTCTCTCATAGAGTTCATGTTGTCACAGACAGATCAGTGGTGGTCTTTATTCTTGTCTGTAACACTTGGAAGTATTTTATATCATTGATAGAATATAAGATGCATTGTGTGAAGTTAAGGAGAAAGAGCGAGGTGGTAATATGTGCGTGTGTATGTATGTGCTGCCTACTTCGCTCGAAGGAGTTTCCCACGCTCTTGATTGGCTGGCGGGCCTGACGCGTCATATGACGCTTGCTCCTCGTGACGTAGTCGTCTGTGATTGGGTGCTGCTGCCTTTGTTAGTGCTGAGGGGGCTCCTGCCCGCGTTTCTCCAGCAGAGCTTGGCACAGCGTGCTTTGTCCTACATGTCCTTTGCAATCTGTCCCCCCATCTAACCCCCTGTACTACTATCTCTCTCTCTGAACTTCTTCTTTTTCATATGTGACGTCTACCAGCGTTGGCAGAATCGCCTCTCGTTAGCCGCTAGCGCTCGCCAGGGCAGTGAAATGGGCTACAGTTATCAGAGAATGTTGTTCTTTCTTTCATAGTACTCGCATTGTCACAGATAGTCCAGTGGTGGTCTTTATTTTCGTCTGTGACAACGGGAAGTATTTTATATCATTAGTAGAATATAAGATGCATTGTAGTGTGAAGTTGAGAGAGAGAGAGAGAGAGAGAGAGCGGGCAGCGAGGGGGTAGTGAGTGTTGCCTCCCTCCTCCCGGAGGAGTTTTCCCGCCCTCGCGCGGGCTTTCCCACGCCTTTGATTGGCTGGCGGACCTTGACGCGGCCAGGAAGCCTGCTGCCTTGTGACGTCTCGGCCCGTGATTGGCCGACCATCGCGCCCTTGCGAGCTCCTGTGTAACTAACCTCCTGCGTGAGGGTCCCGAGGAGCTACCCTCCTCAGAGCAGGCTAGGGGCGCACACGACTAACATCTTTTTTATAACTGTCCCCCATATCTCCACCATTCTGATACTGTCTCTCTCACTCAACTTCCTTTCTTTCATTCCTCTAATCTTTTAACGTCACATCACTCCCTTTGGGTTCTGTACACGATTTCATATCGGCCCATCGTATTGTGTGCGTCGCTCTCACATATATTTACATATATTAGAATAGGCTATAAGGGTTCTTAGGCTATGGAGGTTTGATGACTCTGTGTGTGGCTCCCCCAGTGTCCTTAGTCTATGGAGGTTTGATGACTCTTTGTGTGTGTCTTCCTCATTATCATTAGTGCTCTGCTCGGTTATTTAATGCTAGACTGGGATAAGGTTTCTGTTGTCGTTGTCACCGATGTGTGTATGGTTTGCTTATACCTACCCGACTTCGACGGTTTCTGTGGTAGCCTAGGTTGTCCTTTTGGTTGTGTCCTTTGCGAGTGCAGCATCGTGTTGTAAGAGGGCATTAGCCTACTACCTTGTAACACAGTGCTGCCTCTTTGCTTGACTTTAGTGGGATCGCCAGGGTAGAACCAGTTACTTGAGATATGGATCTACCAAGAGAGCATCCCCGTCATTAACGTAACTTTAATCATACCGCCTTAAGGACAACGCTAGGCTATGAGCCTGTCTTGCTCAGCCACCGTTTCCTAACCTTAATATCTCAGCTAGACTTTATTCGCCAAGCAGACACTAGTTAGGACATAAGCTCTTTTGTTAATTGTATGCATTATTATTCACAGCATTTATTAGTCTAGGTTGTTGCTGAGCCGCACAACCATAGCAGACTGTTCGTTGATGAGGAAGTACTTCTTTTAGTGTCGAGCATTGCTGCCATTGCGCATTTATAGTATTCTCGTGTCAGTTAACATTATATGTCCTATCTTTTAGTGTATTCAGTCTACACATGTGGTGTCCAGCCTCTTGCCTTCATATAATTTAAGATACGAGCATCTTATGAGCATGAAACTTTCTTCAGAAGTTTCCAGGTCTATGCTGTAGGACTATACTTCACTTTCTTTCTGATAGGAGTGAAGAGTTTATTGTTGTTTAGAGTAACTGTATTGAAGCATCTTATTATTGTATTAAATCTTGCAGTGATTTAATTGATCTTTCCATAGCTTCCCTTTTATGCATTTTAACGTAACTTGCATCTTATTTGTTATCAGGCTATACCAGTGTGGGTTAGCCTGAAGTAGAGTACATTTATGCCCAGTTAAGGATACCCCATTATCGCAGATTAACTCTGGAGGGTATAGGTGTTTTTGTTCGCCGGCATATAAGTTCGAGGGTTTGGATCTAGCGTACTGTTGTTGCATAGTGCCCTATTACTAGTTCAATCATTAAGTGCCCTTGTTTTATTCGTAGCCCCGGTCGTAACACATACTTCCATCTTTATTCAATTACTTATCCCTTCTGGTTCTGCATACGACTTCCACAGTCGGCCAGTCGTATTACCAGCACCAGCTCTCACATTTATGTTTGCACTAGTTTTAGGGATTAGTAGAGTCATAGTCATATGGTAGCCTAGTGTTGGGGTGCTTCTAATTATTGAGCTGTTCTTTCTTATTATTTACTGCTAGACAGTGGAAGGTATCTTTGGTCGTTGTCTGAGTTATGTATGTGGCAAGTCAGAGCCTGTGCAACATCGACGAAGCTAGCTAGCCTGTAACCCTTGTGCATATTTTCCTTTGCGAGTGTAGCAGTATACAGGTGAAGGGCTTTTGCCTACACTTGCCTGTATACTTGCTACCTCATTTTGTTGACCTTTGTGGAGCGCCAGGGTAAGACCAGATACTTGAGATCTGGACTTACCAAGAGAGCCTCCAAGTCACGTAACGTAACATAAGGGAAATCTGTTCAAGGGGAGACAGTAGGCTACGAGCATGCTTGCGCTCTGCCTGGTTTCCTAGTACCTTTTATGCCACTGCTAGACTTTATTAGTGAGAAAGACAGCATTGTGTTTATTAACTTTAATTGTGTATGCTTTAGGAATTATTCATGCCTTATTTTAGCCTAGTTTGATGCATAGTGCACAACCCAGTTTGGCTGTTACGTTGGCTAAGGAAGTACTGTTTTGAGTGGCTATTATTAGTGCTGTCACAGAGTTGTTGCACTCCCTTGTTATATATATGTATCCTACTTTTTGGTGTATTTGACATACACGCTTTGGTGTCCTGCCCCTGCATTATTTCTGTTCTATATTAACGAGCATCTTAGAGCATCAGACGTTTTCAGAAGATTCTTTATCTGATTGCTGTAGGACTAGACTTCCAGTGTTTTCATAGAGCATTGTAGAGTTTAGTGTTGAGTACAGACTCACACTAAAGTTAACGTAAGCATATTACTCCTTTATTTAATCTTGTTATAGTTTATTCAAGCATTGTTATTACTTAAGAGCATTTTATTAACGTAAAGTACTCCTGTTGTGAGTAGGCTTTGCCAACATCGGCAAGCCTTTGTAGAAGTGCACTAAAACCCAGTTAATTGATACCCCGTTATCCAGGAGATTAACTCTGGAGGGTTTAAGTGTTTTTGTTCACCGGCGTAATAGTTCGAGGGTTTGGAATTAGCGTACCGTTGTTGCAGATATAGCCTATCATCTAGTCCATTCTTAAGTGCCCTTGTTTATTTCGTAGTGCCGGTCGTAACAAATGGCGACCTTAGACCAGAATATAGTGAACTGAATATTGCAGGGTTTTTTTTTTGAGAAATCTTACTGCCATTTGGGGTTGAATTTATTTCTCGCATTGTTGGCAGCAGACATTGTTTTGAGGATATATAGAACTTGTTGGAGTTATTGGTGACCTAGTATTGCACTCGAAAACATCTTCGAATATTTTTTGGTGAATAAAGCTACGCGAAAGTTTGGCTACTTTTGTCTTGACTCGAGAATGTTTTTGTTGACTCCATCATGTCACTCGACGGGTCTGAGCATAGTGAGGGCACAGTGCGAGAGGCAGGCGAGGAGGTGGAGAAGGTGGAGTTGTTTAACGGCGTTCGGGTGGTGAACAATGAGGAGGATGCTCGTAGATTTTTGGAGGAGCCTGTGTCAGCGGATCGGGTGTCGGGGCTAGACCGGTACGGACTGCAGTGTGTGGCCACGGTCTTAGGGTTTCCCGGTACTAGCGGTTTGTCGACAGGTGAGCTGGTTACCTGTGTGCTCGGTGGGGTTCATGGGGCTTCGGGTGGAGCGGGAGCTGGGGCACCTTCGGCCCAGCCCCCATTCCACTCGACTCCTATCATGGCGCCCCCTCGGGTTCCGGAGCCGAGTACGTTCCCGCAGGCTGATGCCCACTGGCGGTTGGGTATGCCTCTAGGTGATTCACGGGGTGGGTCCCCGATAGTAACACCCCCTCCTCAGGATTTGTCTTCCGAGATGTTGTTTCAGCTCGAGCTCGCCAAACTTAAGCAGCAGTCTGAGCTTCAGCAGCAGAAGATCGAGCAGCGAAAGCATGAGGCTGAGCTCGAGCAGCGAAAGCATGAGGCTGAGGTTGAGCAGCGGAAGCATGAAGCTGAGCTCAGGCAGCAGCAGCAGCAGAGAGAGGCTGAGCTCAAGTTTGAGTCTGAAAGGTATCGTGCCGATGTTGATCTAGAGAAAACTTGTGTAGAGGTGACAGGGAACCGGGTCGTCCAGGGGGGTCGAGCCCATGACCAGTCCCTGTCGCATCTACTTAAGTTGGTTCCAGTGTTTGATGAGTTAGGAGTTACAGAATTTTTTCTCCGGTTCGAGAAAAAGTGCCAGGAGCACCAATGGCCCGAGGAGAAGTGGGCAGCCCTTGTTTCTTCACGATTGACAGGGGAAACACTCAAGGCGTACGATGCTTTGCCCCTAGATTCCTGTGTGAATTACGAGTTGTTGAAAGAGGCTGTCCTGAGGGCGTATGAGCTACAGCCAGAGACCTATAGGCTGAAGTTTAGGGCAGTTCCAAAAAGAAAGGAGAGTACTTTCCAGGAACACGCTAGAGAGCTGTCAGATGCATTTGAAAATTGGTTGAGGTCGGAGAAGGCAACTACTTTTGATTCAGTAAAGCAATTAGTGTTGTTAGAGCAATTTTTTAAGTGTACTGGCAGTGACTTGACTCTTAACCTGAAAGAAAAGCAACCAAAAACTCTGCAGAAGGCGGCTGAGCTGGCTGAGCTTAGCGTGTCATTGATTCGTGGGTGCGAGTCTGCACAGAGAGCTGAGGCAGGTAACCAGGGGCGTACCACTCCACCCCCCCGAATTAATGACACAACTAATTATCCATTTAAGAGTACTGTTGCCAATTATGAACCCAAGTCGAAACCCTTCTCGTTTAAGAAAGGCCAGGGCCCTTCCTCACCTCAGAGGAAGTCCAAGAGTGAAGTGGAGTGTTTCAAGTGTCATGAGAAGGGGCATATTGCGCGCTCATGTCCAAGCGCACCGCCTACAGCAGTGGTGTCACTAGTGAGCAACATTGGCGTGTCTTTGAGGTCTTCCACGTATGCCCAGGGTAAACAGTCGGTTGCGAAGTCATCGCCGGTGCAGAAGCAGCAGGAGGGCTCGTTTCCCGTCCGTGATGTTTTTTGTGGTCATAGAGGGCACGGCACTGTGAGGTGGGCTGGTGTGGAGCATAGGCTTGAATTGCTGCGTGATACGGGCGCATTCCCAGACACTGATTCAGAATTTCACTGGCAAGCCTATTAACGCGGCTCGGGTTGTGGTGGTTCAAGGTATCAATGCTACGCGGTCTTACCCGCTGGTCAGAGTAGAGCTTGAGGAGGACGGTGTGACACAGGAGTTGGATGTGGGGGTGGTGGAGAAATTGCCAGTTGAGGGGGTCGACCTTCTTCTCGGTAATGACTTTGCGGTGCCCACTTCCGAGGTTCCACCCTTAGTCGTTGCCGAGAGGGCGGCCGACACGAGTAGGGAGTGGCAAGAGGGGCTCGAGAGATCTCAGTCCGCTCAGGTGTCACAGCCTAGTCACCAAGTTTAGACCAGCGGAGGAAGGGTCGGAAGGAGATAGTCAAGGCTGGTCGGGTTGAGAGTTTGGATCCAGCGACACTCCTTGGTGACTCGGTACTTGCACCCATTATGAGCTCCGGAGTGGCCCCAGAACCTCTCCCCCCTAGTGACATGGTAGGGCGTGATGGCACTCCGCGACAGAGTAGTTCCCAGGGGCAACTAGAAGATCTTAGTCTTGAGGGTTGTGAGAACGGGGCTATTGAACTCGAGGACGGGGAAGCATGTCATGTGAACCTGTTAAAGGAGTTTGTGAGGCAACCACCTGAGCAGCCTACTGTCCCTGTGTTGGTCTGCAGTGGCCAAGGTGGAGAAGGAGAGGGGTGCAGTGGGGCACAGGTGCAGGAGAGTTGGGATTGTCATGTCTCGGCGGAGCAGTGGGCGGGGGACAGGAGTCAGGTGGCTGTGGAAGCGCTTGTGCACCTGCCTGAGCAGCAGTGTGCAGCGCTCCAGCCCCTGCTCGGTTCATACCCCACTGTTTGTGCCGAGCACCCAGGCCTCACAACTCATGCGGTGCACGATGTTCCGCTGGCAGGTCACTTGAGTGTTAGTAAACAGTTGGCCTCGTTGTTTCAGTGGTTCAAGGTTGGCGACGAGGCTTTGGCATGGTTGTCAGGTCAGGGTCGACCCATGGCTGCTAAGGGTGGTGGTCAGAATCAGGACATTGAGCAGATTGGTGAGGTTGGCTGTGGAGTGGATGTGCCCGGCCGTCGCATAGGTTCCCAATGCTGCTCTAGTAAAATGCAACAGCCCTACCATAGACCGACTGTATCTGGCCATGTCGCTGAAAGCGATGATTCTGCGCAGGCAGATGTAGTCGCAAGGAATACGGGGGTGCGCATGTATGGTATCGGCGGGGAAGCCTTAGCAATTATGAACTATGGGAGTGACTGCACAGGTGGTACAGAGTGTCCCTCTCATGACCTGGCTGTCCTAGGAACAAAGGTGGAGAAGGAGGGAGACTATAGTGTAGAAACTACGGTCCCGGCTGGGTTGTGGGAGGGCACTAGGCATGTTGTTCTTCGAGATAAGTTGCAACCTCTTGTTCCTAAGCGCCAAGAGAAGTTGTTTACTAGGCTGTGGCAGTACATCCGCATGTTTGTTGATTCTCCAGGCCTGATGTACGGGGTAGAATCCGACATGGAGGCTGGAGACAGTGCAAGGCTCAAATTGGTTCCCTACCGTATAAATCCTGCTCAACAGTTTGTCGTGAAAGCAGAGCTAGACTACATGTGGAAAAAGGGTCTGAGGGATAAGGGATATCGTGAGTGGTCGTTGCCAGTAACTTTGCACCCTGAGTTAAGTGGCAAGATCCGTGTTTGTGTTGATTGCAAGAGTGACCCATAAACCGCATCGGGGCTGCCTCGTTTATCACTAAGGTAGAACTAGTGAAAGGTTATTGGCAGGCCCCGTTGCCGGAGAGAGCGAAGAGAAATGCCAGTCTTGTGATGGACTGGGCAGTTTATCAGTGTCAGGTGTTGTTTTGCTGCTGGAACACAAGTTGGATGTGTGGCATGTTAACCCTTTACGAGCGGCCTATGCAGTTTATTTATATGTACCGCCCTGCGGGGTGTTTTTAGCCAAAATAGGGCTGTTTACGTGATCATTTTCATGCCTAAATAAGACCCAGAATGTAAAACAAGTATCTATCCCTGAAAGGGCATAAACAGAGCTTTCGAATGACACCATAACGATCCTTTTATGATGGCTAGTTTTCTTGCAATAACCGTGCAACGCGAGTGCAAAAAGCATGTAATTAGCCACTTTCCCGATACAATTCCGTATATAGCGAGTGAGAGAGGTAGGAGGGAGGTGAGATTCGTGTCAGTAGGTTCGCCGCGGTGGTCTGGAGCGGTCATACACTCGCTACTCTCCTGCCACCACTTGTCTCTCTCTCTCAGCAACATTACGTGCTGAAATTGCCACTCGAGTTATGTCGAGCGCCGCCACATAGTCCAGCTTTATTTAACTCGACTTAAGTTGTGCGCCGACTTTTAGGGGTTAAGGGCACTGATAATGTTCTGGCTGATTGTTTGTCATGGGAGGGTATGTTTGAAGGAGAACCCTTGCCGTTCAGTCAGTGCTTGTTTGAGAGTGGAGAAAAATTAAGCTTGCCCCTGTAGTGCAACGCCACCAAAAACACTATTAAAAAATATAAAAACCTCACATAAAACTCTTTCTTTTTGATAGTATATAAGTGCAGTATATCACAGCAAGAATCTAAGACACTCTGAGTTGTTGTCTTAGTAGGCTAGGCTTGGTAAAGCTTGCTCGTTGAGCGTGATATAATTATTATGATGCTATTATTTTTGGGAAGTGTTGTGCAGATTTTTTTTTATAATGCAGTGTTTTATGTTTGTGATCGTGCCTTGTTTTCAACCTTGGGTGAGTAGCTGGGTGATGTGGGGTTGGTGGGCATTCTGTCTGGTCAGATGTGGAGTTCACCTGAGGCTGAAACGTCCCACATCTTGGGCGGGGTGTTACGCTGGCCAGCTTGCCAGAATGCACTCGTAACTTGCTAGCGCTCGCCAGGGCAGTGAAATGGGCTACAATAATCGTAGAACGATGTTCTTTCTCTCATAGAGTTCATGTTGTCACAGACAGATCAGTGGTGGTCTTTATTCTTGTCTGTGACACTTGGAAGTATTGTATATCATTGATAGAATATAAGATGCATTGTGTGAAGTTAAGGAGAAAGAGCGAGGTGGTAATATGTGCGTGTGTATGTACAGTATGTGCTGCCTCCCTCGCTCGGAGGAGTTTCCCACGCTCTTGATTTGCTGGCGGGCCTGACGCGTCATATGACGCTTGCTCCTCATGACGTAGTCGTCTGTGATTGGGTGCTGCTGCCTTTGTTAGTGCTGAGGGGGCTCCTGCCCGCGTTTCTCCTGCAGAGCTTGGCACAGCGTGCTTGGTCCTACATGTCATTTACAATCTGTCCCCCCATCTAACCCCCTGTACTACTATCTCTCTCTCTGAACTTCTTCTTTTTCATACTTCCATCTTTATTCAATTACTTATCCCTTCTGGTTCTGCATACGACTTCCACAGTCGCCCAGTCGTATTACCAGCACCAGCTCTCACATTTATGTTTGCACTAGTTTTAGGGATTAGTAGAGTCATAGTCATATGGTAGCCTAGAGTGTTGGGGTGCTTCTAATTATTGAGCTGTTCTTTCTTATTATTTAATGCTAGACAGTGGAAGGTATCTTTGGTCGTTGTCTGAGTTATGTATGTGGCAAGTCAGAGCCTGTACAACATCGACGAAGCTAGCTAGCCTGTAACCCTTGTGCATATTTTCCTTTGCGAGTGTAGCAGTATACAGGTGAAGGGCTTTTGCCTACACTTGCCTGTATGCTTGCTACCTCATTTTGTTGACCTTTGTGGAGCGCCAGGGTAAGACCAGATACTTGAGATCTGGACTTACCAAGAGAGCCTCCAAGTCACGTAACGTAACATTAGGGAAATCTGTTCAAGGGGAGACAGTAGGCTACGAGCATGCTTGCGCTCTGCCTGGTTTCCTAGTACCTTTTATGCCACTGCTAGACTTTATTAGTGAGAAAGACAACATTGTGTTTATTAACTTTAATTGTGTATGCTTTAGGAATTATTCACGCCTTATTTTAGCCTAGGTTGATGCATAGTGCACAACCCAGTTTGGCTGTTACGTTGGCTAAGGAAGTACTGTTTTGAGTGGCGATTATTAGTGCTGTCACAGAGTTGTTGCACTCCCTTGTTATATATATGTATCCTATTTTTTGGTGTATTTAAGATACACGCTTTGGTTTCCTGCCCCTGCATTATTTCTGTTCTATATTAACGAGCATCTTAGAGCATCAGACGTTTTCAGAAGATTCTTTATCTGATTGCTGTAGGACTAGACTTCCAGTGTTTTCATAGAGCATTGTAGAGTTTAGTGTTGAGTACAGACTCACACTAAAGTTAACGTAAGCATATACTCCTTTATTAAATCTTGTTATAGTTTATTCAAGCATTGTTATTACTTAACCTGACAAGCGCGATATAGACCTAGGTGCTAGGTGCTAGGTTATTTGTGCATTTCTAGCCCTGGATTCTGACAGAATTAGTTATATTTACAATATAAAGCATTATTTGTTTTCGGTATGCTTTTATTTTACATATATGATGTATATATGAACCTTCAAGAGTGCTAAAATAAGTGGGAAAAGCATTTGGGTGGTGAAAAACGAAGATATTGGCCACCCGGTCATAATCTCAGGCGAGAGAGAGCCACAGGCAGCCCTCCCCTCTCGCTGTCTGGGAGTCAACTGAGACGAGCGGGGCGGTGTGTGCCGGTGTCTGGGTGTTGCATAACGATCTTTTATGCAACCCACTTGTGCTACATTATCGCGGGAGAGAAAAATAACCGATAAATGATGATAATAAGAGGATAAATAGGTGATAATTGAGGAGGGGGGGGAGGGGGGAATAAGGTGGGGAAGGAGGGGAGGGGGAGGGGTGAGAAACACATGGATGAGTACTAGAGGGGAATTATCTCACCTAGAGACAAAATCCTTTGTTTTGATAGGCCCTTTTTTGGGGGGGAAGGCTTTTTTTATGGTCTTGCTTCCGTGAGGCCTATCGCGTTCCCTATAGGAAGCCTTCCGTGAGGCCTATCGCGCTTGCCGGGTTAAGAGCATTTTATTAACGTAAAGTACTCCTGTTGTGAGTAGGCTTTGCCGTCACCGGAAAGCCTTTGTAGAAGTGCACTAAAACCCAGTTAATTGATACCCCGTTATCCAGGAGATTAACTCTGGAGGGTTTAAGTGTTTTGTTCACCGGCGTAATAGTTCGAGGGTTTGGAATTAGCGTACCGTTGTTGCAGATAATTATAGCCTATCATCTAGTCCATTCTTAAGTGCCCTTGTTTATTTCGTAGTGCCGGTCGTAACAAAAGCGTCTAAATGTAGTTGAAATACTGTAATAAAAGATATGTCACCGATACTGAGAGGTTTAAGAGTGTACTGAATATGGGTAGTAATAATATTGGGTGACCTAGATGTGTGTGAGTTTGTATTTTGTTTTTGTGTGTTCATTGTTTTCTGTTGGGTTATCCGTATTCGGGCTCTGTCCTGAGTTGGCCACACCCAAAAAAACAAAAAAACAAAAACAAAAAAACAGGGAAAGTGGGGAATATGCCTGAGTAAATACATACATACATACATACAATACAAGACAATAAATATGAGGATATACCAGTATTATTTTAGCCATTTTGTCAATTCCATAGACTAATACAAACTGTGAGCTATCATTTTTAACTTTAGCGTAGATCTACCCTGTATTATGAACTGTAAGGCCTAATTTTAACCCATTCACTACCGGGGGACATCCTTTTCATCATATTCTGGCAAATATTAGACAATTTTATGCAGTTTAGGAAGGATCAGTGGTATCAAAAAGGATTAATTGAGATAGTTTGTAGCCTTTTAATGGGTAGACGTCCTTTCTAAGCATGATAAAATCATATACAGGTCTCCCTCGATTTACGATTGGGTTACGTTCCTATAAACCCGATCTTAATTAGAAAAATCACATAACAAACCCTAAAATTAATTGGGTAAATGGCGATGCATTCTGGGACCAGCCAAAACTCAAACACAAACACCTAAAAACCTATAATAATATCGTAAATTGGAGCATCGGATAGTGAGGGAGACCTGTAATAGTTGACATAGGCCTATTATAATGAAAAGGAGGTGTCCAGTACTGAATGGGTTTACTTTGTATAGCTAATGATAATGACTAAGAAATGGTATTCGGTTTTAAGACTGGTTTCGAACAAGTTGTCAAATGAGAATCTATTCAACCTCTAGCCAAAATAGAATCCCAGCATATTAGTCATTATAATTTGGTACACAAAGTTATATTTTTGCTCTTTAGTTGCCTTTATGCATATGGAATTGATTAAATGGATTAAACAATACAACTCCATTCATATTTTCCTGTACTTTTATTCCCTCTCACATTCAATCCATTGCCAAAACAGTATTACGGTACCGTACCCCGGTTTTGACACCCTGGTTTTGAAGAGTCTCTTGATCGACACCCTGCTGATAATAATGTTTGGAAAGAAGGCTTGAAAATTACCGAAGAATTTAAAATACTGTATGGTATAGGCCTAGTGTATGCATTGTGCAGTAAATGTGTATGCAGACAATAGGTGTGTGTGTGTGGAGGAACAGGGAGATGAATAAGTGCAGCATGTATACCATGTGTGTTTGTGTCTGCGTATTTCTGTGCATATATGTGAATGTATGACTGTGTGTTACTCAGTTACTTGTTCGTCAAGGGGAATCCACGCAATGCGAGCTAAGCTCATTATTATCGCGCCTCCTTAACTGGGAATGTATTGCGTGAAATGCATGTTAAGTGTTTTATGTACTGTTGGAATGGCTGTGGATGTGTGTGTAGTCTGTATTTTAGCCAATTGGCGACATTGGAAACGAAGGCTTAGGGTGGATCTGTATGGTACCATTCTCACTATAGACGGTACCGTCTCGCCCGAAGGCTTAGGTAGCCATCAGCTTAGGTGAACCATATGATACCCATCTCGCCTTGTACCATTTTTGCCAACCCCAGATGGGACGTCACAACGTCGTCCGCTTATTCCAGGTACCTATTTACAGCTAGGTGAACTGAGGCTAACACATGAAAGGAGACAAGCCCAATTTGTCTCCGCCCGGCCAGGGATTGAACCCCCGACCCCTCGTGTGTGAGACGAGAGCTCTACCTACTAGGCTATGGGCTGTGTGTGTGTGTGTGTGTGTATGTGGAGAAGAACAGGGAGGTTGAATAAGTGTAGCATGTGTGTATACTGTGTTTGTGCATGTATGTGAGTAAATGACTGTGTCTGTGTGTGTATGAAGTGGAACAAGGAAGTTGAACGAGTGTAGCAACTAGCAGGTGTTTATACAGTACTGTGTGTGTGTGTTTGTGTGAGTGTATATGGAAGAAAAGGGAGGTTGAATTAGTATAGCATGTGTATATACTGTATGTGTGTGTGTATGTATGTATGTATATGTGTGTTTGTATGAGTGTATATGGAGGAAAAGGGAGGTTGAATAAGTGTAGCATGTGTATATACTGTATGTGTGTGTGTGTGTATGTATGAAGGGGGACCAGGAAAGTTGTACAAAGTGTAGGGGAGGAGAGAGAGAGTGAGATGTAACAGGTGTTGTATTGTGTAGTAGAACAGTAACACTGATATTATGGAGGGCCACAGTAGTATTAACAAGGTTCTTCTATTATCATACTTCTCCCCAAACCTTAATAATACTACTCCTGTATTATGTTTGTTAGAAAGTCAGTAGTTTTAATGGTAAGGTTTTAATATAGTGCAGTCAAAATGATACTGCTATGCCGCTAATGAAGTATTGGCACCATACTGTACTTGAAATTTAATCTCTTTGTGTTACGTATGTGGTAGTAGTTACTGTATTAAGATTGGTACTGCATTTGGAATTAAATTTATTGTGTATGTGGTAGTAGTTATTAACCCATTCAGTACTGGTGACGTCCTTTTCATTATATTCTTTCAACGATTAGATGATTTGTATTCAGCTTATGAAGGACCTCTAACCATGAAAATGCTACACACTATCTCAATTAATCCCTTTAGCTAACACATCCTTCCTAAGCTGAATAATATTGTCTAATAGTTGCCAGAATATGATGAAAAGGACGTCTCTGGTATTGTACGGGTTAAGATTGGTACTGCTATTTGGAATTTAACTTCTTTTTGTGCGTGCTAAACAGTGATAGTATGGAGGGCCACAGTGGTTATAACAAGGTTCTTCTATTCTCATACTTCTCTCCAAACCTTAATACTACTCCTGTATTATGATTGTTAAAAGGTCAGTGGTTGTAATTGCAAGATTTTGATATCACTCTAATATGGTGCAGCCACAGAGTGTGAGGTAATAATAGTTCTTAAAGCTAGCGCATGCTAAGCCAACTAAGGATAGCCCAATAAGGCCGATTAGGCGTATTTCCATTGGGGTCCTGTACTACTATCCCATCCCCTTGCTAATGAGGGACGGTAACGACTCAGTGCTTGTGAAAAACATTGACTGCGCCGAGCGTGGGCGCGATCCTGGTGAGGTTGAAAAATCAGGCTATGGAGAATGTCAACTCATTTAAGTATTTGGCCAGTGTGTTGAGTAAAGATGGGAGTATGGATGAAGAAGTGCAGATGAGGGTGCAACAGAAGAGGGTTATAGGAGCGCTGAAAGCAGTAATACGAACTAGGGTGCTCAGCATGGAAGTAAAGACGTCCTTGCATGATAGTGTGGTAATCCCAACATTGACGTACGGGAGTGAAGCATGGACGTTGTTGCAGAGACACAAACCAAGAGTGAGAGAGGAGGAAATAAGTTACCGGTACCTGGTAATGAGAAGTGCGTGCGTGCGGAGTTACAAGGAGGGATAGATAGACGAATGAGGAAGTACAAGAGCGGTGTGGTGTGGATGTGGATGTGCTGGAAAGTGTGAAAAGGAACACCTTGAGATGGTTCGGCGAAGTGGAACGTATGGGAAGCGAGAGAATGACTAAGAGTGTATGAGACTGAAGTGGAAGGACAGATAGGGAGAGGGAGGTGGAAGGGTGGAGTTGAGAGGTAGCCTATAAGAGTTAAAGCGGTATTGGTTGGGAGGAGGGGCTTCGGCTGATAGAGAACAGAGGTGCATGGGGCGATTAATTTGTGGCCACCTCTTCAGGGTTGATGGCATCGGGCAATAAATAGATAGATTTAAACATTCTTAATAAGAAGATACCATCATGACAATTTTAGAAAACACCAGAAACAAATACATGCAAATAAGTTTTTTTTAAGTTATTTCATTACTAATACTTTTCTATTGATGAAACGTCCGAATTCACCCCGGTTCACGGTATACAACTATAGAATAATATATTCTACCCAATTATGAAACGTTCGACCAAGGTTATGGAAGCGTTCAACTCAAGACTACGGAACGATACGTAACGCTACATCAACCCAGATTACGTAACATCGAGACTGTTCATACTAGTTTGAGTACACTAAGTATGGACATATTCCCACCAACAGAAAATATACAAAATTTACATGATTAGATTTGCCCGGAGGCAATCTTATCCCGCCAATCTTGGGAGGATATCTGGGCTGCCTGTCGACGTGGGCGTCCGCCGGACGCGTCAACAGGCTGCGCCGAAGTAGAAGCCAGAGAGGGGACATCAATGGATAACTGATCCGAGGGGGTGTCCTTGCGATCGAGGTCACCCTCAAGAGGATATAGTCGTACTGTTGGCCGTGTGATTACTCCAGTCCTGGTGCGAACCTTTGCTACCCGAACTTCACCAGCACGACCTGGTAACAACTCCTCTATCCGACCCAATTTCCAAAATGCGCGCGGGCCCTCCTCATGGATGGTTACCACGTCCCCTACCCTAGGCCAATGACCTTTTAATGGTGTTAGTTTATTTTGTTGTGCTTCCCTTAAAGTCACCAGATATTCTGTTGACCAGCGATGCCAAATATCTCGCGATAATTTACGAATATATTTGTAGCGGGCCGATATCACGTCCTTACTTTTGTAGTCTGGATCTTCCATAGTATCCTCGTCATGCTCCTCAGGAAGATACCGCAGTCTGTATCCACGTACCAGTACTGAGGGTGTGATTGGGGTAAGGTCTTCCAAATCACCAGAAGCATAGTATAGAGGGCGATCATTTACGGTGGCTTCAATCTGCAAGAGTATGGTGTTGAGTTCCTCAATCGAGATGAGAGCTCTACCCAACACCTTCTTCAGACCCGCCTTCACGATGCCTATGGCTCTCTCCCATATGGCGCCAAACCAAGGCGCTCTGGCGGGAATGAAACGCCATTCGCATTTTACATCCGCTAGGCAGGTCTGAATCTTAGGATTGTTGCTCACTTCTTTGAGATATGTAGATGCCCCTATGAACGTCTTTTCATTGTCACTCAGCATGATACGCGGATATCCCTGTCGACTGCAGAATATTCGGAAGGCATGTAGGAAGCTATCACAAGTGAGGTTGGTGACCAGTTCCAGGTGAATTGACCTGGTAACAGCACAGGTGAAAAGTATCATATACACCTTAAGATTGGGTGAATCTTTCACAGGGATTGCTCCACTGTAGTCAACCCCGGTAACTTTGTAAGGGTCACCTGGGGTGGTTCGCAGGTTTGGTAAGGGAGGAATACCGAAGGGATCATAATGTGTTCCCTGTACTCTTCTACACTTTAAGCATTTGCGAAGGACTTTCTTGACCACCTGCCTGATTCTAGGCACCCACCATCGTTGTCTTACATAGGGGGCTATATGACCAACCCCATAATGACAACAGAGTCGGTGACACCTATCGATGATAAGATGGGTGAAGGGATGATTGGGGGGCAGTAGTATTGGATACTTACTTGCCTCAGAGAGGGCTGCCAATCGTAATCTGCCTCCGCAATGTATCAAGTCCCCCTTCAAGTGTAAGCCCAACTGGTTGATCAGGTTATTCCTAGACTTTGTTCCCTTAACCAGTAATTTATATTCCTGCGTATATATTTCTTGTTGACAGAGCTTATGTAATAATTTATCTGCAATTCTGATCTTCACATTAAGGTAAGCACTACCTGTGGGCAGTGTGCCTTTAATTTTTGCTTTTACATTTTCTACAAATCGTATCACCCATGCTGTAACGCGTTGTAACTTCTCATAGCTGCTGAATCTATCCCAGTCCCATAACCGTGTGTCTTCGTCAGGCACCGAGTCAATTACCGGTGCCACAATAGCAGTGTGTTGCTTGCTCAAATCTATATTCTCTGGCCATTCGTAGGGATCATTAAGCCAGCATGGGCCATTCCACCACAACGCAGAAGATTCGAGAAATTTAGCAGAGACACCACGAGTAATGCAGTCACTTGGATTCTCTTTGGTAGACACATACCGGAACTGTGCAGTTGGGAGCAGGGTACGAATTTCGTTGACACGGTTGGTGACGTACACTGGTAGCTTCTTTCAGCTATGTAACCAGTAGAGCGTAATTTGGCTGTCACTCCACATAACTGTCTCCGAGATATTTAGCACATTTTTAAAAGTTTCGTCTACAAAGTGAACGAGTCTAGCAGCCAACAGAACTGCAGTCAGCTCTAATTTTGGGATGGAAAGGGATTTGATCGGGGCGACTTTTGCCTTCGCCATGACTAGACGGCTGCCACTTGTGTCAACAAAGTATATGGCGGTGCCGTATGCGACCTTGCTAGCGTCTGAGAAGGCATGAATGGAAACAGGATGGTCCATGACAACTCTCCGAGGAAAATTAAAACCCTTACAGAGACGAAGATCCGAAATTATGTCTTCCCACTCCTGAAGTAGATCGCCAGTCAAAACCTAATCCCAACCTAATTTCATCCTCCATAATTGCTGAATGAATAATCTTGATTTGATCGACACCGGTAGAACTATCCCCAAGGGGTCAAAAAGTTTAGCCGTCATACTCAAGCAGATTTGTTTTGTAATCTGCGAATATTGCGCGTACTGAACGCCGAATGAGATGGTAACGGTATCCTCATACGACGATAGTGCTTGACGCTCAACCTGTGAGTATTCCTTAGGGGTTATCCCGATGTGATCTAATTCCCACAAAACGTTTAAGTCATTTTTGCATGGGGGAATAATACCAGTGGACATGTATTCGTCCATTGGGTTTACTGCTACATTCAATAGAGTAATTACTTCTGTGCTGGAGCTGGTAGGTTGTGCCACATATGAACCACTGATGGCGTACCCGTACTTGGTAGGAAGCAGAATTAGGCTACCTGACCTTTTATACCCAGGTCGCACTATATTGTAGTAGTGATCCGCACCAATAAGCAGCTCCAGCTGATCTGTGTCCGTTGCGTGAGGATCGGCTAATTTTATGCCTTTACTTTGTAAACTAACCAGTTTAGACTTTAGGGTAAGTTCACCTTTATGTTCTGGCAATTCATCAACCACTATTTCGTCTAGATGATGAAATTTACCTCTGTGTTTGTATTGCAGTGCCACAACATTATATTCCCTAGAGGTTTGTTTCCCGGTAAATCCGTGAAGACATAACTCCTCAGTTCCTTTAGAAATATAGGAAAGGGAGGATAGAACAGAAGACTTCACAAAGGTCCTCTGAGAACATTGGTCAAGTAGCGATCTGATTTTAACACAATTATTATCCTTACCCTTTACCGGCAGCTGTACGGTGGGCAAGATTACTGTATTTTTACCTGTGGCAATGGACATTGTAGTTGAAGTAGCAGCAATATGCTCTCTCTTGGTGTTATCCTCCGCTGGTCTACTTTCTTTCCCTTGTTTTTGTGTACACAGGGAATGAAAGAGTTTGCCCTTACAAAACTTGCAGCTTCTTATGTTAGGATTAGTACAACCCGAATGGCCATGGTCTTTTGAAAAGCACCCAGTGCAGAGACGTAGTTGACGGGCTCTTTTAACTTTAATACACTTATACTTCATACACTTGTACCATAAATGATTGGTGCCACTACACAGAACACAGTTGAATTTCCTGTACTCACTCTGGGCGGTAAATGTTGCCGTAGCCATGGGTGTACCCCCTACTCTGTCTTGACCCGCCATATTGTACACTTCAGCCTGGAGGCAATGAGTGAATTTCTTATAATCCAGGCTCGAGTCTCCCATTTCCCGTTTAATGGTTTCTTTTAGTGGTGATGGTAATTTATTGACAAGAGTCACCACACAAAATTCCTCCAAACAAATAATATGGCTAATAATTGACCTCATCACACTCTGTATTGGCATAGAAGTCCTTCAGGTCAGCTGTTTGGTGTTTGGGTGACACTAATTGATTGAATTTGATAACGTAAGCTGCCTTGATTCGATCTGGATGCCCATATGTCTCTTGCAGGAGCTCTATTGCTGGGGCATAGCTTGCACTTTCGATAATGAATCCTTCGACTAGCTTATGAGCATCACCCAGAAGCTGACCCTTTAGATAGGTGAAGCGTTGTATATCTGTGAGGTCGGGATTGTCATGGATGGTACACTTGAACATCTCCCAAAATCCCGACCACAATGTGACATCACCTTCAAATTTGGGAAGAGTAAGATGTGGTAATTTGACTGCGGATTTCTTTGGCTCTTTCTTGACCTCTGGAATCAAGATCCCCTTCAGTGTGGCTACGATTACTTGTATGCCCTCCATATATAGGGTATCCTCTCTTATCACCTCGATATACTCGGCGTCCTCGTAAGTGTCTGCCAGGTCCTCCTGTGTGACCTCATACTTGTCAAGTTGCTTTTGAATACTGAGCAACCTGGCCTCCACCTCCACTCTAGATGCTGAATCAAGGAATTCGTCAATGTCAGAGGTCAAGACCGTCAAAGAGCCCTTAAGCCCAGCCCGACGCTTTTGTACACTTTTAGCCATGATTATACGGGAAGGAAATCTATTGACGTTAAATCAAACTATCAATGCCAGACCGAATAAGTTGCGGACAACAATACAGTACTCCGAGAAATCAAATTAAAATCGCGAGCCGAAAATAAAACACCCTCACGAAATGCGGAATAAGAATTGTGCGCAATGTATAATAATAATAATAATAGTTCTTAAAGCTAGCGCATGCTAAGCTAGCTAAGGATAGCTCAATAAGGCCGATTAGGCGTATTTCCATTGGGGTCCTGTACTACTACCCCATCCCTTTGCTCATGAGGGATGGTAACGACTCAGTGCTTGTGAAAAATCTTTAATGCGCCGAGCGTGGGCGCGAACCCGGGCCTTCTGGGTGGAAGTCCGAGACGCTAGTCACTACACCAAGCGAGCCGCTGTAGACTAGCAATCTGGAGCTTTTCAATTTAACTCCTTATATAATAGTTATGAAATTATAGAATCATTACACCATAAGTTAAGAAAAGCCGGGAGGGAAATTTAGTACAATACAGTATAGGCCAAAAGTCTCCAATGTCAAAAAAGAGAGGTACTGTTTAACGTTATAATAAATTCAAGAATTTTAAGAGAGAGAGAGCCTATAGGGTAACTTAAACAGGCTAAACTCAATGGGTACCGCTAATTTTATATTATTAAATTTAATAAATGTGAAAATTGTACACAAGAAAAGTTCATCTCAAGAAGTCACAAGGAAAAAAGTTTTGAGTTGGATTAACACACTCAGCCTATCAGCTATCATATTACCCTGCCTTCAGGGCACACGACGACGAGAGTAGAATTTAAAATGATATGTGAATGAATAACCTTTAAATTTTAAAGAAGTTATTTTTCAGTATATGCCTAATTTTGATCTAGATTTAAATTAAATCTAGATTAAATTTAAAATACAGTACAGTATGAATTAATTTAATCTTAATGCCGTGCCAATTGTGCAATATTTTCTAGGGCTAAAGTAGTTTTAATATAATGTAATGAGCCCGAAAAGCATTTAAAGTAGGCTAATTATTGTTTTGAGTACTGTACTGGATCAGATTTATAACTTTCATTCTGGGTAAAACTCCCGTCGTCGCAGCCCTGACCTATCCACTAGTTTCCACATCCTGTCCCACTGGTGGTCAGTATGGCAGTATATTGGGGTCACCTGCTCCACGGAGCCTAGCTACCTCCGCGGAGGGTCCGAGGTCCACGAGGTCCACGTAATTTTAGAGATGGAGTATGAAATTTGAATATTTAAGTTAATTACTCGGTTTTTATACATAAACAAGTGTATAAAATTACAAATGATTTTATTTTCATGCATTAAAGTAGAAAAAATTACTAATAAATAATATACATAATGGTGAAAATAGCGTTTAGCGTACGTCGTCTGCCGAGTCTTCGCCATGTAAACAAAAGATTTGGTCAATGACTTATTGACTTTATTATGATCTAAAACACATACTCCTCCCATATTAGTGCAAAGGAACTTTGGTCAATATTTACGAGCCGCACCACAGCTGGGATCTCATTTATAATGGTAGTTTTGGGTTCCTATCATTTTATGCTTCATTGCTATATATTTTTTATCCACCGGAAAATATTTTTTTTATGTTTTTTTTTTTTTTTTTTAGCATTAACCGAACCAAAAAACATAACCTGACCTAACCAAAAAGCCTGACCTAACCTAACCTAATAACCCCCAAATACATTTAGGTTAGGTTAGGTTAGGTTTTTTGGTTAGGTTAATGCAAACAAATAAAAATAAATCAATAAAGCCAAGATTTTTTTTTTGTATGCATGAAGATAAAATAATATGTAATTTTATACACTTGTTTATGTATTAAAACCGAGTAATTAACTTAAATATTCAAATTTCATACTCAATCTCTAAAATTACGTGGACCTCGGACCCTCCGCGGAGGTAGATAGGCTCCGTGGAGGAGGTGACCCCAATATACTGCCATAGGTCAGGCACCTGGGGCGGCCAGAGCAAAGAGCGGACGAAAAAAACCCGACAGCCCCATGGGGCCAAAAGACCGGTGTGACGCTTCTGCATAGTAGCCACGTGCGGGCATATGCGTGCGTCGGCTGCCCAGCCGTTTAGAAACCGGCTGGCGGCAGCCAGCTGGCCGGCAGGCTTTTCCTTAGTATATATCCTACGACAACGTAACTAATGTCTGGGATATTCTTATGTTGTTTCACAGCTTGTAGCTGCCCTTATTCTTAACCAACGCATCTTAGTATATTTTATTCTCGATAGTTGATTGTTTCATTATAATATATAAGATGTAAGTCTAGTGAGAGTGGGAGGAGACGAGCGGGAGAGAGAGACCGGCTGGGGGACGTTGCTTCGCGTGGAGAGTCTAGCTTGGGACGAGCCTGATGTGCCACATGCATTTGTTCGCAACGTTAGGCTTAGTTTCGACTCACGCACGGGGTAGACGATTTTGACCCGGCAACTGTGTTGAGTGTTGCCAAGCCTGGGATGTATTCTGCATGCCTAGGGCAGGGTCCAGACAGATTCAAGACTCAGAGCTCACCTCACTGTCGTACCCTTCGGACCCCCTTGATATCTATCCCTCTCAACCCCACTTAGAAACTTTATCTCTTACTTTGTATACCTTCTTTCCACTACTTCACCAATCTATTTAATTATCCCATCCCCTTGATAGACCTTATATCTATTATTGTATTAACGACGAGCTCTCAGATAATTAGATAGGATTTTGGGCCTTATGCAGAGATGTAATTGTTAATGAGACCTAGGAAGCTTTTTTGTTGTCTCATATTTGGTGGTTTCATGCTTGCTAGTGTGTTCTTGTGTCAGGTTAGCAGGGGCTAGACCGGAGGGGAGGCTTTTTGCGATCCTTTAAGTAAAGTCTGCTGGTGCGAGTCCTGTGGACCCGCACGACTTTACTAGGATACCCGTGGGAGTCTGGGGGCATTTTCTTGTCTGTGTCCCTGTGTGTCTAGTGTTGTGTTGAGTGAGGGCCCTTGCCTAGTCCACTCAGCACTGCGCTAGCACGTCTTGCTTTTGTTTTAGGGTCACCAGGAGAGAGTCAGATACTTGCGATCTAAGTCTCTCAAGAGAGCACCCTTTCAATTAGAGTAATTTGGCGCACAGACTTGGGAACGTCCCTAGGCTAGAGCAGGTGGCTCAGCCCGGGTATCCGAAGCCTATATCCTTCCGGCTAGACCTCTGCCACCTGGCAGATTAACAGCTAGGGATTTATTATTTCTGTATGCTTGTTATTGTGCCACAGTTTACCGTTTTTGTGAGCATTGTGAGTCAGGGTGTGGCTTAGAGACTCTGTCCGAGCAGGCTTGCCTGACTAAGAGTGAGAAGCACACCTGTATGTGGTTTATGTTGCAAGTTGCTGCCTTTATTTAATTATACCTATGCCATTATACACTGTAGGTCCTATCACTAGTATTTATTCCTGCTTATGAGTTGAGAGTTCTCTAAATCCATAACGTACTTTCTTTGCTAAGCATCAGATCCTACAGTAGCCGCATGCAGTTTAGAACCCCGCATCTTGTCTACCGGTACGATGTTTTGAGGACTGTTTGCTTTCACCTTCTTTCACGCAGGGGTGATTAGTTGTATTAATTAACGTAACGTTAAATGTACTTTCTTCTAGTTTGTTATTAAATTGTTTCTGCAATTTAATTCCGTTATCTATCTTTTCCTTGAAGCTTTAAGTCAACTTAATTGTGTGATCTTTTATATAGCCTGCTTGACTATCAGCAGTCTATAGTGCGTGCACCCTGTAACCGAGTCATAGGATACCTTGTTGTCCAGGTAGGACTCTTGACAGTTTAGGGTGGTTTGTTGCCTGGGTTTATAGATAAGGGTTGGATCTAGCGTTTTCCGATGTTGCTTGTTGCCGCATACCTAGTGCAATAGAAAGAGCCCAGTGTTTATATATCCCAGGACGCAACAAATGGCGACCTTGCATAGGATTTACTGAACAGAGAAATATAGTGGTCATTTGTTTTGAGATTCCTTATGATTAGAGGAATACAGTGGACATAAGAGTTTTTTTTTTTGGAGCAACCAATATAACACATTAAAGACTTTAAATAACATTAGTATATACATACTTGCATAGGAGATAAGGCACATTCTATAACCGTGATAATTACTGCAGTACATAAACATGTCTAATACATCAGAACACAGTGATGGGTCAGGTCACGATACGGGCTCGGAGGGAGAAAGACCTGTGGAGTGGCTAGTCGATAGCGAGGAGGGTGCTAGAAGATTTTTAGAGGTGCCCCTTAACGCTGCCAGGGTGTTGAAGCTGAATAAGTATGGCTTAAAGTGTGTGGCAGGTCTTCAGGGTCACCAGGGTTTAAGTGGCATGAGGAAAGATCAGCTGAGGACTTTGATATTGGGTTTAGAAGGGAGAGACCTGGGTGGAGAGGCGACTGGGGGCCCCGGTCCCCAGCCCCCCCTCCACTCTACCCCCGTATCAAACGTCAGGGTGCCTGAATTTAGTACATACCCTCAAGTTGCTGGTCAATGGCAGCGTGGAATTCAATCACAGGGACCCTCCCCTTTAAATTCACCTTCCCCTCCTCAAGGGTTGACTCCAGATTTGTTGTTTCGGCTTGAGATGGCCAAGGTTGAGGCCGCTAGAGCTCAGGTTGAGGCCGCCGAAAGACAGGTTAGTGTGCAGGCTGAGGTTGCTAGAGCTCAGGTTGAGGCTACCGAAAGACAGGCTAGTGTGCAGGCTGAGGCTGCAGAGAGAACAGCTATACGAGAGGCTGAACTGCAGGCAGAGTCTACTAGGTATCGGGCTGACAGGGAGCTGGAGAGATCTCGAGTGGAGGTAACAGGGCGAAATATTGGGGGAGGTAACAGACATCGGGACCAATCATTGTCGCACCTGCTTAAACTAGTTCCTGTGTTCGATGAATCATGTGTGACTGAGTTTTTTATGCGATTTGAGAAGAAGTGTCAGGAATACCAGTGGCCTCAGGAAAAGTGGGCAGCATTAGTTTCATCAAGACTCCTAGGAAAGGGGCTAAAAGCGTATGATGCACTACCTTTAGAGTCCTGTGTAGTTTATGATGAGCTAAAGAAGGCTGTGCTACGGGCCTATGAGTTACAACCAGAAACTTACCGCTTGAAGTTTCGGGGTGTTACTAAGGGCAAGGATAGTACCTTCCTAGAACACGCCCGGGACTTGTCGGATGCACTACGACATTGGCTGCGTTCTGAGAGGGCAGCTACTTTTGAGGAGTTGAATGAGCTGGTTCTCTTGGAGCAGTTCTTTAAGTGCACAGGTGGGGACTTAACATTAAATATAAAGAAAACAAATCCTAGAACTCTCCAGGAGGCAGCAGAAATGGCTGACCGCCGACTGTCATTAATTAGAGGGTGCGAAGCAGCAGCTAGGAGTGAGTCGGGTGCAAAGGATCGTACCCCTCCCCCTCCCAAGAATTTTGATACACATAAATACACAAAACCATCTAGCACTGACAATAAAACTGAACATAAACCAAATACCATCCCGTATAAGAAGTCTAATGGTACCTCCCACTCCCAAGGGAAACCAAAGAGTAAAGAGTGCTTTGCATGTCACAAGGAGGGTCACTTTGCAAATGCTTGTCCGAACAAGCCACCAAACAAGGTTGTGTCATTGGCCCGCAGCATAGGGGTGTCGCCTATATCTTCTGAGTTTGCCAAGGGTAGTTCGTCAGAGGTTGGGACACAGCCTGTGTTCAAGAGTCCGGAAGGCTCGAACCCTGTCCGCGACGTCTTTGGGGGTCATAGAGGGCATGGTTTTGTGAGGTGGGCTGGCGAAAGGCGAGGAGTTAAGCTATTGCGTGATACGGGGGCTTCTCAGACCTTGTTAAAGAACTTTACTGGTAGACCAATTAACGCTGCTCGGGTGGTGGTAGTTCAGGGGATCAATGCTACGAAGTCCTACCCGCTGGTGCGGATGGAGCTGGAGGTGGATGGTGTGGCGAAGGAGCTGGATGTCGGAATTGTAGAGAACTTGCCTGTTGGGGGCGTCGACCTCCTCCTCGGCAACGACTTTGCGGTGCCTGCTTCTAAGGTTTCACCCTTGGTCGTTGCCGAGAAGGCGGCCGACGTTAGTAGGGAGGAACAGGAGTGGGTTGAGAAGTGTAGCGTACAAGCCATGGCGTGTGTTGTGACACGTTCTCAGACATCCGGAGCCTTGCAGCCACCACCTCAGTCTATCAAACCGCGGAGGAAAGATCGCAAGAAAACGGGAAGTGTTGGTTAATTGGAGAGTTTTGAGCCGGCAGTGTTTCTTGGTGACTCATTATTGGCACCTATGTTAGAATCTGGAGAGGCCCCGGGGCCTGTCCCCGCTAGTGCAGGTGCAGGGCAGGAAGAGACTCTGCGACAGCATCGTTATGCGCAGCGTGAGGAAAGGATGGCTCAGCGGGACATTGGAGGTGGAAATAAATTATTTAAGATGAACTTGGATAATCTCGCACCTGCTGATATATGTTCCTTGCAGCTGGAAGATCCTGAAGTCAGGGCGTGTGGTAATGGTGCTGTCGAACTGGAGAGCGATGGGGATGCGCAGCCTGGTGATTTTTCTTGTCCGAGGGGATCTTGTATCGGAGACATCAGGATCCCAAGAAAAAGTGGGATGGCGGGTCAGGATTAGTGGACCAGTTAGTAGTGACGAGGGTGTGCCGTGAGAGCTTATTGAGATTAGCTCATGATGTGCCTTTGGCAGGGCACCTGGGGGCACGTAAGACGGAGGCAGCTCTGAGCAAGCTTTTCTGGTGGCCTGGGTTAAAGGCGAGTGTCGTGTCATGGGTGTCACAGTGTCACACTTGTCAAGTTGTTGGGAAACCCAATCAGGTCATCCCGAGAGCCCCATTACAACCCATCCCTGTCATTGGGCCGCCCTTCAGCAAAGTAGTTATCGATATGGTTGGCCCATTGCCCCCACTAGTGCCGGCAATAAATTTTACTAACTGTAATGGATGTAGCAACACGGTATCCAGATGCTTACCCCATGCGCAACGGGATGGCTAAGACTGTTGTCAAAAACCTACTTGTCTATTTCTCTCGTTATGGCTACCCTCAGGAGATCCAGTCTGATCAGGGATCCAATTTTACTTCTGCTCTGTTTAAGCAGACCATGCAGCAACATGGGATAGTGTCTGTGGTGTCATCTGCCTACCATCCCGAGAGTCAGGGAGTTTTGGAAAGGTGGCACTCGACTCTCAAGAGTATGTTGCGGTGTTATTGCATGGAAAATGGGAAGGACTGGGATTTAGGTCTCCCATACGTTTTATTTGCTGTGAAAGAAGTACCTGGGGAGAGCTTGGGATTTAGCCCGAACGAGTTGGTTTTTGGACACAGGGTCAGGGGACCCCTCCACATAGTCAAGGAGATCTGGGAGGGAGTCACAAAGCCATGCTCGCTTCTAAAGTATGTAGTTGTAAGCCGTGAGAGAATGCTAAAGAGCTTGGAGGTAGCAGGTCGGAACCTTAAGAGTTCACAAGCTCAGATGAAGGACAGATACGACCAGAAGGTGAAGCTGAGGGAGTTTGAAGTAGATCAGGAGGTACTGATACTACTGCCTCTGGTGGGACACCCCTTGTCTGCCAAGTATTCTGGTCCGTATCGGGTTGTAAGGAAGGTTTCTGATCTCGACTATTTAGTAGCTACTCCTGATCGTAAGAAAAAGAACCAACTTTGCCATGTCAATCTGATGAAAGAGTATGTGAGGCATCCCTCCGAGCCTCTCACTGTCCCGGTGTTGATCTGCAGCGATCGTGGTGGAGAAGGAGGAAGGGACAGTCAAGCTGCGGGGGAGGATAATTGGGATTGTCATGTTTCCGCGGATCAGTGGGCGCGGAATTCTAGACAAGTGGCTCACGAGTTGATATTGCACCTGCCTGAGCAACAGCGTGTAGCTGTGCAGCACTTGTTTGATTCAAACCCAGCTGTTTTCGCGGAGTATCCTGGCCTCACTACTCAAGCGGTGCATGATGTCGATGTTGGGAACCACCCGCCCTTTAAATCAGTGCCATACCGTGTTCCCCCTATTAAATTACCAGCACTTAGGGAAGAGCTGGATTATATGCTGAAACGTGGGCTGATTTCTGAGGGTGTAGTAAGGTGGACTTCCCCAGTCACACTGCAGCCCAAACCAGATGGCAAGGTGCGGTTTTGTATAGATTTCCGCAGGTTGAATGGTTTAACCCCCACAACTGCCTACCCTCTCCCTCGCGTGGACGACAGTGTGGATAAGATAGGAAAAGCCAAGTTCCTCACTAAGATAGACCTTGTTAAGGGTTATTGGCAAGTGCCCTTGTCTGAGCGAGTGCGAGAGGTGTGTGGGTTTGTGGTGGACGGTGTCACATATCGTTGCCATGTTATGCCATACGGGCTGATAAATGCCCCTGCAACGTTTCAGAAATTAATGAACGACATTGTAGCCGACATTCCCAACTGTACGGTGTACCTAGATGATGTCATAATATACGACAATGATTTTAACAGTCACTGTGCTCACATCGGACAGCTTTTTAATAAACTGAATGAAGCAGGTTTGGTGGTAAACCTGAGTAAGTGCGATTTTGTCAAAGCCACAGTTTTGTACCAGGGGTTCGAGGTGGGGATGGGTCAGGTGTGCCCTCCACAGACAAAGATTAAAGCCATCGATCAGTTTCCCCAGCCTACGACTAAGAAACAAATCATGCGGTTTCTAGGTATGATAGGCTATTATCGTCGCTTCATCAAAGGCTATTCGACTGTACTTGCACCTTTAACTGACTTATTATCTAAGGACAAGAAGTTCCGGTGGTCTCCTGAGTGTGCAGAGGCGTTTTCCTTGGTGAAACACCTGTTATGTACCCACCCCATACTCAGGGCCCCGGACTTCAGCAGACCTTTTCAGCTGGCGACTGATGCCAGTGGCGTAGGGGCTGGGGCTGTCTTGTTACAGACAGATGATGAAGGTATCGAACATCCAGTGAGTTTTTACAGTAAAAAATTCAATAGTGCACAAAGGAATTACTCTGTAATTGAAAAAGAACTCCTGGCGATAGTGCTGGCGCTCGGGCACTTCGATGTATATGTTCCTGCTTTCGGACCAGTCGTAGTGGTTTATACCGATCATCACCCTCTGAAATTCTTGAATCAGTTTCATAACTGGAATATGAAGCTGACCAGGTGGTCACTCATGCTTCAGGAGTATAATCTGGACATACGCCATATTGCCGGTTCTGATAACGTGATAGCGGATTGTCTATCAAGGGTGGATGATGTTGGTTAGACTGCCACAGGATTGAGGGTTGAGTGTGGAGGAAAATAGGCTGTCACTGTAGTTCAGCCGAAAAAAACAAATTAAAAAAGCAAAAACCTTATAAAAACTCTTTATTTTGTATAACGTGTAGAATTTTGTATAAGATGTTGTAGCAGTATCTAAGTTGAATGTTTTCGCTTATTGTCGCTAAGTTAGTTGAACTTGCTCGGGGGAGCACAACAGTCTTTATTTTTTTTATATATAGTGCCTTGTGTCGCAACAGTGTGTGGTACTATGAGAAGCTTTCTGTTAGATATGAAGAACTTAGTCAAGGGTCTTATATCTTGGGGGAGGTGTGACGCTTCTGCATAGTAGCCACGTGCGGGCATGCGCGCGCGTCGGCAGCCCAGCCGTTTAGAAACCGGCTGGCGGAAGCCAGCCGGCTGGCAGGCTTTTCCTTAGTATATATCCTACGACAATGTAACTAATGTCTGGGATATTCTTATGTTGTTTCACAGCTTGTAGCTGCCCTTATTCTTAACCAATGCATCTTAGTATATTTTATTCTCGATAGTTGATTGTTTCATTATAATATATAAGATGTAAGTCTAGTGAGAGTGGGAGGAGACGAGCGGGAGAGAGAGACCGGCTGGGGGACGTTGCTTCGCGTGGAGAGTCTAGCTTGGGACGAGCCTGATGTGCCACATGCATTTGTTCGCAACGTTAGGCTTAGTTTCGACTCACGCACGGGGTAGACGATTTTGACCCGGCAACTGTGTTGAGTGTTGCCAAGCCTGGGATGTATTCTGCATGCCTAGGGCGGGGTCCAGACAGATTCAAGACTCAGAGCTCACCTCACTGTCGTACCCTTCGGACCCCCTTGATATCTATCCCTCTCAACCCCACTTAGAAACTTTATCTCTTACTTTGTATACCTTCTTTCCACTACTTCACCAATCTATTTAATTATCCCATCCCTTGATAGACCTTATATCTATTATTGTATTAACGACGAGCTCTCAGATAATTAGATAGGATTTTGGGCCTTATGCAGAGATGTAATGTTAATGAGACCTAGGAAGCTTTTTTGTTGTCTCATATTTGGTGGTTTCATGCTTTCTAGTGTGTTCTTGTGTCAGGTTAGCAGGGGCTAGACCGGAGGGGAGGCTTTTTGCGATCCTTTAAGTAAAGTCTGCTGGTGCGAGTCCTGTGGACCCGCACGACTTTACTAGGATACCCGTGGGAGTCTGGGGGCATTTTCTTGTCTGTGTCCCTGTGTGTCTAGTGTTGTGTTGTGTGAGGGCCCTTGCCTAGTCCACTCAGCACTGCACTAGCACGTCTTGCTTTTGTTTTAGGGTCGCCAGGAGAGAGTCAGATACTTGCGATCTGAGTCTCTCAAGAGAGCACCCTTTCAATTAGAGTAATTTGGCGCACAGACTTGGGAACGTCCCTAGGCTAGAGCAGGTGGCTCAGCCCGGGTATCCGAAGCCTATATCCTTCCGGCTAGACCTCTGCCACCTGGCAGATTAACAGCTAGGGGTTTATTATTTCTGTATGCTTGTTATTGTGCCACAGTTTACCGTTTTTGTGAGCATTGTGAGTCAGGGTGTGGCTTAGAGACTCTGTCCGAGCAGGCTTGCCTGACTAAGAGTGAGAAGCACACCTGTATGTGGTTATGTTGCGAGTTGCTGCCTTTATTTAATTATACCTATGCCATTATACACTGTAGGTCCTATCACTAGTATTTATTCCTGCTTATGAGTTGAGAGTTCTCTAAATCCGTAACGTACTTTCTTTGCTAAGCATCAGATCCTACAGTAGCCGCATGCAGTTTAGAACCCCGCATCTTGTCTACCGGTACGATGTTTTGAGGACTGTTTGCTTTCACCTTCTTTCACGCAGGGGTGATTAGTTGTATTAATTAACGTAACGTTAAATGTACTTTCTTCTAGTTTGTTATTAAATTGTTTCTGCAATTTAATTCCGTTATCTATCTTTTCCTTGAAGCTTTAAGTCAACTTAATTGTGTGATCTTTTATATAGCCTGCTTGACTATCAGCAGTCTATAGTGCGTGCACCCTGTAACCGAGTCATAGGATACCTTGTTGTCCAGGCAGGACTCTTGACAGTTTAGGGTGGTTTGTTGCCTGGGTTTATAGATAAGGGTTGGATCTAGCATTTTCCGTTGTTGCTTGTTGCCGCATACCTAGTCCAATAGAAAGAGCCCAGTGTTTATATATCCCAGGACGTAACACCGGTGCCTGGAGGACGTAGTAGGACTCATGACAAAAACAAGGATAAGCCAGCCCCACTCCAAGCAAGGCAACTACCGACAGCCGAATAACTTCCCCCCCCCCCCAAAAAAAAGGGGGGGGGGCAAACTAGATCCGGTTCGAAGGACCAATTATATGGTTAACTTAGATAAGTGGACTGTATATTATTGATAATGAAGAAATATTAACCATATAGAATATTTACCCTTTGATGAACTCAGCTGTTGATTGGAGGATGGCGGAAAATAGGCTAGATGAATTGAAGTGGTTAGTAAGGTAAACAGCGTATGAAAAGAGGCTACAATAGGCTAGGATAGGCTACATATTTACGTTAAGTTCGTGCTAATTAACAAAGATGATGATGTAGTGACTATATGGAATATGAGATCAAAGTGAAGCGAAAACACCTGGTGAAGTAAAGGAACTATAGGAAGAAGGCTTAGCGTGTGTAGCTGGGACGGAGGTTGGTTCGAGAGTGCGAGCGCGTTATGTTTGTCTCTGTTGTGACATACCGCGCAGGTGCATAACATAATTATGGAAAATGTATCCCATCTTCTTTACAATGAGATACTTATGAACAATCTTAAATAACACAAATATATATATATATGGGAATTATAATCCTACAATACTTTCCCATATACAACTATAGAATAATATATTCTACCCAATCATGGAACGTTCGACCAAGGTTATGGAAGCGTTCAACTTAAGACTACGGAACGATACGTAACGCTACATCAACCCAGATTACGTAACATCGAGACTGTTCATACTAGTTTGAGTACACTAAGTATGGACAGAGACTATGGTATCCGAGTGTACATATACGTTACTTCCACATAGATATTTTGTTAACGTATATTTTGTCTATTGTGCGTTTTTTTCTTGTAACTTTTCATTTTAATTCCTGTTAAACCCCTTCTGTACCGGTGACGTCTTTTTAATTGTATTCTAGCTATATTTAGACGATTTTCTGCAGTTTAAGCAGGATCTGTGGTAGTATAAAGGATTAATTGAGATAGTTCGAAGCCTGTTTTTTGCTGGAGGTCTTTTTAAAACTGAATAAAATGGTCTAATAGTACTCAAAATATAGTTAAAAGGACATCACCGGTACAGAAGGGGTTAATACGTTACTTTCACATAGATGTTTTGATACGTTCTTTTGTCTTTACTGTATATTGTGCGGGTTTTTCTTGTAAGTTTTCATTTTAATTCCTGTTAAGAGGGTACGTTTCACTTTTGGGTCGATTGTTTACATGTATGTACTGTATTACTTTTCTAGTTTCCTCCCAAACCTCCATTAAGCTTTAAAATAAAAGACACCCAGGATCCCCTTTCAAGATATATTTGTACATTTTTCGGTAGAAAAATGTCCCGGCCCAAAGGCCGGTTCCTCCTAAATTACAGGCTCGCTATCGCTTGCCAGGAAAACAAATCGACACCTAAATTACACGAACATTCGTAATATTGACAGAAAAAAGGGACGAAAGGTTTTAAAATCGCCAAACTAATGGGGCTAAGCATGAGGGAGAAGGGTGTCCATAAAAGAACCGACCATCTACCCTTAAATAACTCCCGTCCTCTCACCAACTCTCTGCAATCTCTCTCTCTCTCTCTCTCTTCTCCGCAATGTTGCATATTTCTTGCTATTCTATTGGTACTACAATAATCAGTGTTCCTCAGAGCTCTCCCAGTGTATACCACCTCCTCTACGTAGGGTACGTGATACCCGTTTTGCAACACAATCCCACCCTACTCTGTTCAACTCTCCAACTGAGGAGTACACATTATATTCTCAGTCTTCCTTCTATTCAACTGCTGAGCTCTGGAACTCTCTCCCAGAATTAGTCTCTCCCTCTTCCTATGACTTAAATTGCTTCAAAGTCCGTGTGTGCATTTTGGCTCGAGCGTCCCTTGATTTTGGCCCTGTCACTCTTTCAACTCTGGGGGAGGCACTCGATACAGGCAGTTATGACTTTTGTCTCCCTTACTCACATAGAAAAACAAATATCGATGTTTACGGCTCCATCTTCCTTTAATTACAACCTGAAACTTACAAGTGGTCCATTTCGTCTCGCCCATGATTGCAACAGGTGTGGGTTTAAGGGGAGATGGGTCGTTTTTCTAGATCCCCTTCTCCCTCATGTTTAGCCCCATTAGTTTTGATATTTTTAGATTTTTGCCCTATTAGTTTGGAGATTCTTAGATCTTTAGCCCAATTTCTTTGTCAATATAAAGACCTTTCGTGCCATTTACGTGTTTATATATTCCTTGCGAGCGATAGCGAGCCTGTAATTCTAGGAGGAAGCGGCCTTAGGCCGGAACAAATTTACAAATTTTCCTTGAAAGGGGGTGTTAAGCTTACTAGAGGTCTAGCGAGGTTACTATCAAATAAATACATTAATTAATAAATATAGCACTAAAGGTTTTAATATTGACAACAAAATGAGGCGAAAGGTCTCAAAATTGGCAAACTAACGGAACGAACGTCCTAAAACCTCAAAACTAATATTCTAAACATGAGGGAGAAGGGGGTCCAGAAAAAGCGAGTAGTACCCCCTTAACCCATTCTATGCCGGTGACGTCCTTTTCAATATATTCTGGCAGCTATTAGATGATTATGTTAAGTTTAGGAAGGACCTCTAACCATTAAAAGGCTACACACTATTTCAATTTATCCGTTTAGCTACCACAGATCCTTTCAAAGCTGAAGAAATAGTCGAATACTTACCAGAACATATTGAAAAGGACGTCGCCGGTACAGAGTGGTTTAACTGTGTGTGTGTGTGTGTGTGTGTCATAAATTACTCGTGTAGCGCATGTGTGTGTCATTATCTACACATGTGACGCTCTACATATACAGTATATACACATATATATATATATATATATGTGTGTGTGTGTGTGTGTGTGTGTGTGCATTTAATTTATTACCGGCATACCCTATGTTTATTATTGATAAATATATTTATATATGTTATATATATATTTAGTACCAGCGACGTGTTACATTTTATTCTAGCTATATGTAGACGATATTATGCAGCTTAGGAAGGATCTGAGGTAGTTAAAAGGGTTGGTCGAGATAGTTTGAAGCCTTATTTTTACTAGAGGTCCTTCCTAAGCTGAATGAAATCGTGTAATGGTTGCCAGAATTTTATAAAAAGGACGTCCCTGGTACTGAACGGGTTAACTTAGCCCCTATACTATAGTCCATTCATTATAGGTAGGCCAGAATTTGCGACCCCAAGCCTCTTCAACTAAACAACGGCTAGAGCAAATGGGCTTTCAATTTCCAAACCTATTCCCCGGCTGACCCTTCCCAAATGGTATAAATTATTAGCTCGAATACTCTAGTCGCTTTTGAGTTAACCCCTTTTGTACCGGCGACGTCTGTTTAACTATATTCTTGCTATATTTAGACGATTTTGTGCAGTTTAAGAAGGATCTGTGGTAGCAAATAGGTTAAGTAAGCTAGTTTGAAGCCTTATAATTGCTGGAGGCCCTTTTGAAACTGAATAAAATCGTCTAATAGTAGCCCAAATAAAGTTAAAAAAACGTCGTTCGGTCGTAGGTAAATAAGGGGTATAAACCCTCCCTGTTCCGATGCCGTATTCTTTATTTGATGTCAGCAACATTTAGACGATTTTATGAGGCTTGGGAAGGATATATGGTAGGTTTGTTTACTGTAGACTGCCAGAGGTATGATAACTGGTACCCTGCTGCCATATCGTAAGGCACACGAACGCTTTTTCCGGCAATTTCCTACTTTAGTCCGTTCATTCTAGGTTGGGCAGAAATCGTAATCTCTATCCTCTGTAACTCAAAAAGGGCTAGAGCAAATGAGCTGTCAATTTATACACATATTTCCTGGCCAAGTCTTCCTATTTGGTAGAAATATTAGCTCAATTACTGTAGTCCTTTTTAAGTTATGAGAGGTTAGGGGTTACGATTTCTGACCAACCTAGAATGAAAGGACTATAGTCAAATTGTTTATCTCAGTATTTCGTGGATATTTGTATTTTATTTTATTTTATTTTTTGTTAACATTGGTATGGAGAGACTAGACTGAAATTAGAGTATGTTTGGTGGCTTAAGATTATTAGAAGTTTAATTTTGAAGTCAGCAAACGACAATTGCTCCAAAATATTGCCGGGAAAACGTGCTCGTGTGTTACCGGCTTTGAAGGGGTGTTGAAAGAATATGAGCGAAAGAAAACGGTTGCCTTGACAACGGCTGATAAACATTGCACCACTTTAACAGTATTGATATTTAAGACTTATATTAGGTAGTGACAAGTTTATTTCACTTATGTTGGTGATTAAATGGAAGATTTGGGATATTGAGAGCGTATTGAATAGTGCATGCTACTTTTTATTTAGTGGTTAAATTAATAGATGAATGGAAGTATGGTGGTGGCAGTGGTGGTGGTGGTTTAGTGGCAACTGCGAAGCAAAGCCATCTGAAGGGAGACTGTATACCAACTTTTGTTTTATATTTTTACTTGTTTGGTTAAGATAACACCACGTTAGTATTATTGATGTTTAACACACTTATAAGTTAATGGCATGTTTATTTCACTTATGTAGGTATTTAAAGGGGATATTTGGGATATTATGAGCGTATTGAATACTGCATGCTACTTTTTATTTAGTGGTTAAATAAATAAATGGATGAATGGACGGTGGTGGTGGCAACTGCGAAGTAAAGCCATCTGAAGGAAGAATGTATGCCAACTTGTGTTTTATTTTATTACTTGTTTGGTTAAGATTGCACCACATGATATATTATATGTATATACAGTATGTATCTATTAATGTATGTGTGTGTGTATTGCTTGTCTCTCTGTTCATATACTATGTGTGTGTATGTATGTATGTATGTAGGGTATGTATATGGCCTATGCATATATGTATATGTATGAATGTATGTAGGTTATGAATGTTATGTCGGACTGTGTATGTATGTATGTATGAATGTAGACTATGTGTATGTATGAATGTATGTAGGGCTGTGTTTGTATGAAATGTATTAATGTATGTAGGTAGGACTGTATGTATTGATTTCCTAGCTCTATAATTGTTACGTGTAGGCCTATCTATGTATCGATCTCCTAGAGGTATTATTCTTTCGTGTAATTTTCTATCGAAAAATTTACAAACTTAGCTTGAGGCGGGTCTGGGTGGGCATTTTCCATTTTCTAGTTTGAAATAAGTCTGGGAAGGTCTTTTTTTCTTTTTTTTCTTTTTTTTAAGCTTAGGGGACAAACTAAAATACATCGCTCGAAACTGGCACAAGCTAGCAAAATCCTCAACAATAATTACAACAAATATCCTAATACGTTGGACCAACTATACCATGTTCCCAATAGGTAGGCCAGAAATTGTGAACCCTAACGTCTATAACTATAAAAGGGCTGGAGTCAAGACTTTGGGCCTGCTTATTTTGAACAGGGTATAGTGTTAAGGGGGGAAGGGCGTATTTATTTGATAATTATCGATCTTTTTATGATTTTTGTTTTAATTTCCTCCCTAGACCTCAATCAAGCCCCCCCCCCCCCCCCCCATACATTTTTCGATAAGGAAATGTACCGGCCGAAGGCCGGCTCCTGTTTCTCTATAGGCTAGCTATCGCTCGCCAGGAAAAAATCGACACGTAAATGACACGAACAGTCTTAATATTGACAAAGAAATAGGGTGAAATGTCTTAAAATCGCCAAACTAATGGGGCTAAACATGAGGAAGAAGGGAGACCAGAAAGACGACACATCTCCCCTTATAATGATCAAGAGTTTTGGAACAGGTTATACAGTATATAGGCTAGTGTTAACGTTACACAAACCCCCACGTGAAGCGGTAATAGAACACTTGTAAATATTAGGATGTGATGATGATGAGGAGGATTTTAAGACGTTCGCCCTATTAGTTTGGCGATTTAAGAGCTTTCACCCCATTTCTGTCAAATTTAAGACCGTTCGTGCCATTTGGGTGTCGATTTTTCCCTGGCGAGCGATGGCGAGCCTGTAATTTAAGAGGAACCGGCCTTCGGCCAGGAAATTTGTCTACCGAAAAATGTACAAATTTATCTTGAAAGGGGGTCTAAGGTGTGTAATTCTAAGCTTGATGGAGGTTTAGGGAACAAACTAAAACCCCCCCTTAACGCGACATGAGTCACCGGAAATAGAACACTTGGGGAACATATAGGCTGTTTAGGGGGTGATGATGATGATGATGACGGTGCATTTTTGTTTCATCCGTCGGGAGCCGGTGGGAGACTTATTACCCTTTGTGTATGTATGTTACTAGGACTGTATGTATGAATGTATGTATGTAAGCTATGTGTATGTATGTTACTAGGGCTATATGTGTGAATGTATGTAGGCAATGTGTATGGATTATGTGTATGTATGTATATGTTATGTATGTTTGCTGATAATTCTGCTAAATATTGATGTTTACTGCTCCAACTTCCTTATGAAACTCGCATGTGGTCAATTCACCATGCTCTATCCACCAGAAACCTGTATTATTATTTTTGCATTTCGGTTTTAAATTGATATTTACGAATCCAACTTCCTTACAGCCTGAAAATCGCAAGTGTTAAATGTAATACTTTTACTAGTGATTTACAGTGTGGGCAGCGCAACTCTCCCTTTTTTTTTTTTTTTTTTTTTTTTTTATTCCAACTTACTTCCTCTCGGGCATAGGCTGAGAGCCTTAACATTCACCGCTTTACAATGAACAGTGAAGCCCGTGAGGTCTTGTTCCAGTCTAGGGAGTGAGACATGTGAAGCACGTAGAGTACAACGAGCACCCGCCATCTTGCCTTCACATTAGGCACGGTGCTCACTCATGGCCCGAATCGACCCCATCTCTGAAGCCACCTCGTTCCCGTGCTTCACTGTCTCACCCCTACACTCGGACTCTCACACTTACACACACACAACGCCACCTGTTGAGCAGATAACTCACCAGGCATTGCACCCCTATAGCATATTTTGAATATGGGAATATTCATACAGTGCTATTTAATCAGGGAACAATGAGAGTATTTTATTGACGTTTCGGTGGGCTTGTGGTAATGCACTGATACTAGGTACAGCACAAATTCCATCCCAATAATATCTTCCCATTGATACATCGGGATTTGAACCCGGGACCTTTGGATTACCAGGCCAGTGGCAAGACCACTCCAGCACACCTCCCCTAATGATAGTTAGACAAGCGCTTTTCCTGGCATTGGGTTGTTTTATATATACATGCTTCGGAATTATTTGTTTTTGAGAATTTTTGCCTCATAGTATATTATTTTAAAAATCTGATTATCGATATACTGCAAATTAGCCTCTTAATGTTGCCAGCAAAATAGTTACTGAACAAATATTGCTGGGAAAAAACATGTTCGTGTGACTCCGGTCTTTGAGAAGGGGGCGTGCCGCAGTAGGGGTTGCAAGGTTAGCTCCTTGGTGCTAGATTTGTTTACTCCCATCTAGCGAAGTAATTTTCCGGTTATTTTAGACATTTAGTGACACTATAGTCCGTTCATTCTATGTTGGGCAGACATCGTAAGCTATAACCTCTCATAACTCAAAAAGGACTAGAGTAATCGAGCTAATATTTCTACCAAATAGGAAGACTTGGCTAGGGAATATGTGTATAAATTGACAGCTAATTTGCTCTAGCTCTTTTTGAGTTACAGAGATTAGAGGTTACGATTTCTGCCCAACTTAGAATGAACGGACTATAGTACGATTTTGCTGATTTTCTATTGATACTCAACAGTTCTTACTACTCGAGTGTGAAAATAGCAACTGTTGAGGACTTTTTATGAGTATAGCGACTTTCGAGGATTCTTGTAGCGATGTATGTTACTGGGCGTTGCCGGATTGGAGCGCTGCCAGAGTGCCAGTGTTTATCTTTTTTCGGCATTGAGCTGTCAACAATCACGTGGGTAGGACGTACGTCGCGCCTCTCTGCTCTCGCTCCCAGTTCTGTGGTGTTTTATATTCTTATTCAGTAAGTTATTTGTAGTTTTGTATGTTTGAACGATAGGTATAACTTTGGTGACTTGTTTGTTATTCCTTGAGTAACAGAAGAGTGTGTGTATTAATATAGAGTGCGTCGTCTTTTGGGGACTTTTATGAGGTATATTAGCAACATTTTGGGTGATATTTCAGTCCGAATTACCGACCGCGACTGTACAGCATGAGTCAGGTGTATTGGGTTACCGTTATCAATCATTACATTGTGTTATGTTTATCTTATCTCGCCGGCTCCGTCATCTGTCTGTCACTCATGTTATACCGAGAAAAAGGCAGGTAAAATAATTGGGTATATTGATAGTGATTTATCTTTCTTTCCTTGTAGTCTATTAGATGAGTTTATTACTACCAATAGACCTTGATATGGGTATATTAATATGGACACTTTAATTACTCTTTTCATACCTATATTTGTATTTAGGTGTGTGTTAACCCCTTCTGTATCGCGACGTCTTTTGTATTTGATTTAAGCCTCATTTAGTTGATTTTATGAAGCTTAGGAAAGATATATCATGGTAGCTAAAGTAATGAATTGAGATAGACTAGCCTTTTCATGGGTAGACATCCTTCCTAAGCTGAACAAAATCGTATAATAGTTGCCAGAATATCATGCCAAGTACATCACCGGTACAGAAGGGGTTAAACGATTTTATTCAGTTTATAAAGGTCATTCAGCATTAACAGGCTTCGAATGATCTCACTTAACACTTGTAACTACCACAGATCCTTCGGTAATTTTCTTGAAAAGACTCGCAGCCTTATTTGAGAGTTTTTTTGGCCAATTTTTTTTGGCAATGGTAGTTTTGATGCTATTAGTTATAATTCTACTGTGGGAGAAACCCTATATAACCCCATTATCCAACAATCTTAAGATAACTCTCCCCGATAGTGGGGAGGGCTATGATGATCAGGGAAAATGTGGGGTTAAAGTAATATAGTAAAATAATGAAGAATAGGAATGTGTGAAATGCCAAAAATGCCACTTTTCCGAAATCCGAGCCAAGTTTTGTCGAAACTTGGCTCGGATTTTCAATAATTCCAGACACTGAAAAGAGCATTTTCTAAAAATCCGAGCCAAGTTTTGTCGAAAGTTGGCTCGGATTTTGCATAATTTCAGACACTGAAAAGAGCATTTTCTAAAAATCCGAGCCAAGTTTTGTCGAAAGTTGGCTCGGATTTTCAATAATTTCAGAGACTCAAAAGAGCATTTTCTAAAAATCCGAGCCAAGTTTTGTCGAAAGTTGGCTCGGATTGTCCATAATTTCAGAGACTCAAAAGAGCATTTTCTAAAAATCCGAGCCAAGTTGTGTCCAAAGTTGGCTCGGAGTTTCCATAATTTCATAGACACAAAAGGTAACTTTGAAAATATGCAAGCAAAGAAAGGACATTAGCCTAACCTAACAACCTTACCTAACCTAACCTAGTATTATGGGTGCCTATACCCCTTTGAAAGGACATTAGCCTAACCTAACCTAGTATTATGGGTGGGGGCTGCCGCCCCCACACCCCCGCTATTTGACATCTTTTTGGTATTATGGGTGCCTATACCCCTTTGAAAGGACATTAGCCTAACCTAACAACCTTACCTAACCTAACCTAGTATTATGAGTGGGGGCTGCCGCCCCCACACCCCCGCTATTTGACATCTTTAGACAGATTTTTGGTGTATTAATACCAGTCAACTAACATACTGAGGCCAACATCGCACTGAAGGACTACATCTTGATAAGGTAATTTGTTTATGCAGAACCAATACACAATATTGAGGACTTTGGGGATGTGGGCATTTTCAAAGAATGTGTCTTTCACAGCACTAACATTATACCTACATCGTGATTTCCTGAGTGCATGGTGAACGTATTCTTTATTCCGTTTGTCACATCTAAACTTCTTTTGTTGTCTATTTTCACTCACTTGCAATTCACTGCTACATGTACTACACTTACCAGTTGCCAAGACTAACTTATGCTGAACAAGAAAATCCCATGTAGCTTCCTTGGTTCGCAAAATGTCCCCCAATTTCTGACAGGAGAGACTACAACCTGCACAAGCGGCCATGACAGTTACAAATCTGCCGGGCTGTTTGACGTTTCTGTCAGCTGAGAGAAGGAATGGCAACAATATGCGCCGATTCGTGCGCAAGAGCAAATATAATGTAATAATACTAAAACTACAAGGGAAATGGGAAAGAAAAATGCCAGAAAGGATTGAACAAATACCGGGAAAACTATGAAACATAAATACAAGCACAATGTAATGTTGCAAATGTGTATATTAGACATACAGTAACATCTTTGTAAAACATAACACTTTACCGTAGCGAGTGTACTCCATTGCGAACACGTCCGTAGCAGAGCTCTCAAGATTGAGGGAGTGAAGAAGAAGAGTTTGTTTACGCGCGGGACTCTATTTTTATCGACATAATCGAGAGTTACAAAACTTATCAAAACTATTCTACCACAACGGAATCTATGTGAGTATATTATAAGGATTCCATAGAGATTCACTTTCCCTAATAAATTATGTATAATAACGCTGCGAGTCTATTCCCTATAATAACGCTGCGAGTCTATTCCCTATAATAACGCTGCGAGTCTATTCCCTATAATAACGCTGCGAGTCTATTCGGGATAATTATCGATCCTTCTTAAGCTGCATAACATCGTCTAAATATAGATAGAATAAAACTAAAAGGACGTCGCCGGTACAGAAGGGGTTAATATAGCGTGTTTTGTTTATCTTATCTGCCCGGCTCCGTCATATCCTGAATTAATTACGTTTCCTGTAGCTCATATGTTGGAAAAAGGCATAATTATACAATCATTGGGTATATTGATAGCGATTTACCTTCCTGTCCTTGTATTATATGGGTTTGTTACTACCAATGTACCTTGATATGGATAGATTATTATGGACACTTTAATAACCCTTTTCATACCTGGACTATTGTAAAGCTACGGGTGTTCAATGGAGTGTTTATCTTATCTGGCCGGCTGGCTCTGTCATCTGGTGTCACTAGAGTGCATTTTCGAGCCATTTTTTAGGGCAATTATGATCTGACAACTGTAAAATTTTAGTTATACCAGAACTCAGCCACCTAACATAATCTATCCTCAGTCTAGTTTAAGGTTCCAATGAAAAAGAACCCCAAATTATTGCGAGAAAAAAAACTTGCTCATCGAAAATTGCCGGAAAAATAACTCGTGTGACCCCACCTTCAGTAGATTTCCCTGTCACTCACTTTACCGGTGATGACAAATTCAAATCCCTTGACCCTATCTACTCCTGGAGGGGTTTTGTATTTTACTCCTATATCGTCTCATTTATTATTATTATTTTTTTTTTATGTGATTGAGGGAGGCAAAAGGCATAACTGCCTATAGCGAGTGCCTCCCCCATAGTTGAAAGAGTGACAGGGCCAAAATCAAGGGACGTTCGAGCCAAAATGCCTGGACACACGGAGTTTGAAGCAATGTAAGTCATAGGAAGTGGGAAAAACTGATTCTGGGAGAGAGTTCCAGAGCTCAGCTGTTGAGTAGAAGAAAGCTTGAGAGCAACGTTTCACTCTTGGGTTGGAGAGTTGCACAGAGTAGGGGTGGGATTGAGTTGCAAGACGGGTACCACGTGCCCTACGTAAAGGAGGTGGTATGCACTGGGATAGCTCTGAGGAACACTGATTATTATAGTAGCGATAGAATAGCGAGAGAGATGCAACATTGCGGCGGAGAGAGAGAGATTGCAGAGAGTTGGTGAGTGGAAGGGAGTTAATGATACGAAAGGCCTTCCTTTCAACCTTGTCTAGGAGAGCGGTGTGAGAGGAACCTCCCCACACATGTGAACAATACTCAATACAAGGGAGCACTATGCCCCTGTACAGAGCAAGAAGCTGTGCAGGGGAAAAGAACCCCCTAAGGCGGTTGAGCACACCCAGCTTCTGGGAGGCTGCCTTAGCAAGACTGGTAATATGGTCCTTCCAAATGAGAGCAGAAGAAAAAGAGACACCAAGAATATTGAGAGAATATGAAGGGTTGATTTTTGTATTGTTGAAGAATAAGGGATAGTCCGCTGGGAGATCCTGACGGGTAGATAGATGGAGAAATTGGGTTTTGGAAGCATTAAAGTTAACAAGGTTTTCTCTGCCCAAATTGGAAATAGTATTTAGATCAGAATTTAAGAGTTGTATGGCTTCATTACGTTTGTCGTTGAGGGATTGCTGGCTGGGGCGTTCTGAAAAAGTAATGGAGTAGTGTAAGGTTGAGTCGTCTGCGTATGAATGGATGGGAATTAAGGTACAGTTAAGGAGATCATTTATAAAAATGAGAAAGAGAATAGGAGATAGGACAGAGCCCTGAGGAACACTGGAGTTTATAGGGTGAGGAAGTGAACAATGGCCGTCCACAACCGCGGCTATGGAACGGCCGGAAAGGAAATTAGAGACAAAGGCACAGATGGAGGGATAGAAACCGAAGGAGGGTAGTTTAGAAATTAAAGATTTATGCCAGACTCTATCGAAGGCTTTCGATATGTCTAGTGCAATAGAAAAAGTCTCACCGAAGTCCCGAAAGGAGGATGACCAAGAGTTAGTAAGATATGAAAGAAGATCACCAGTAGAGCGACCCTTAAGGAAGCCATACTGGCGATCTGAGAGCAGATTATGAGAAGAGAAATGCTTAAGAAATTTGGAAGCAAGAATAGTTTCAAAAACTTTAGAAAGACAAGAAATGAGAGCAATTGGACGATAGTTGGAGGGTTGAGAGCGGTCACCCTTCTTTGGGACAGGTTGAATGTGAGCAAACTTCCAGCATGAAGGGAAGATGTTAGAGGATAGACGGAGACGAAAGAGTTTGCCTAGGCAGGGAGTCGGCACGGAAGCACAGTTTTTGAGAACAACAGGAGGAACACCGTCCGGACCGTACGCCTTATTAGTGTTAACTCCTTGCGACTCATATGACGCGATAGCGTCATATGGAACTTATGACCAAAAACTCATATGACGCGATTGCGTCATATGGACTTATCTACATGCCTCTCCAATAAGTCCATATGACGCTCTAGCGTCATATGGAGCTCAGTAAGTCCGGTAAGTTAGATGAAGATCTGTCGGTTGGTGGCAACCCCAGGTTCCTCCGACAATTCTAACGGCCAGCAGTGTGGTTTTGACAGTTGTGTGGTGCAGTGGCAATGATACCGGGCGCCCGCCTCCGTGGACTTACTGGAACATAATATGTCGCAAGGAGTTAAGCCCAGAGAGGGTAGAAAGTACATCTTTTGAAGAGATTAGGATATTAGGCATAAGTAAGAGAGAGGAGGGCGGAGAGGGAGGAATAGCACCGGAATCATCCAAGGTGGAGTTTCTAGCAAAAGTTTGAGCGAAGAGTTTATCTTTGTCAGAGGAAGAAGTGATGGTTGTGCCATCAGAGTGGGAGAGGGGAGGGAAAGACGAGGAAGAGAAATTGTTGGAGAGGTTTTTGGCTAGATGCCAGAAAGCATGGGAAGACCTAGAGTTGGATATTTCAGTGCATTTATTATTGATGAAAGAGTGTTTGGTAAGTCGAAGAACAGATTTGGCTTGATTCCGGGCAGAAACACATGAAGAATGAGAATCTTGAGTTTTAAGGCGTCGGTACCGTTTGAATGCTTCCTCCTTATTGCGGACAGCAGTAGAACAGATGTGAGTAAACCAAGATTGTTTAGCATTAGTCTGAGAGAAAGAGAATGGAATGTATGCTTCCATGCCCGATAGGATTACCTCGGTAATGCGTTCAGCACTCTCCGAGGGTCCTCGACCACGGAAGCAGAAATCATTCCATGGGAAATCAAAGAAGTACTGCCGAAGAGCCTCCCAGTCAGCAGCGCCAAAGTGCCACAAGCGCCGCCGGCTAGGAGGATCGGGTGGCCGTACTGGAGAGATAGGACAGGTGACAGAGATAAGTTTATGGTCGGAGGAGCCCAAAGGAGAGAAAAGATCGACAGTATAAGAAGAAGGGTTAAAAGTTAGAAACAGGTCAAGAATGTTGGGCCGATCTCCGATGCGATCCGGGATACGGGTGGGTTGCTGAACTAACTGCTCTAGGTCATTTAGGATAGAAAAGACGTAGGCTTGTTCACCAGGTGGATCAGTAGTGTGAGAGGAGAGCCATTGGCGGTGGTGAACGTTGAAATCTCCTAAGATGGAGATTTCTGAGAAAGGAGAAATGGATAGAATGTGTTCCACTGTAGAGTTTAGATAGTCAAAGAATTTGGGAAAGTTGGTAGAGTTAGGGGAAAGATAGACAGCACAGAAATATTTAGTAAGAGAATGACAGGAAAGTTTGAGCCATAAAGTTGAGAATTCAGAGGAGTCAAAATCGGGAACACGAGAGCAAGTGAGTTTGTTGTGCACATATGCACAACATCCGTCTTTGGCTTTGAAACTAGGATAGAGAAAGTAGGAGGATACAGAGAAGGGGCTGCTGGATGTTGCTACAGACACCTGAGTTTCGGTGAGGAAGAGAAGATCAGGTTTGTAGGAGGAGAGATGGTGCTCAACAGAGTGAAAGTTAGAGGAAAGTCCGCGAATGTTGCTGAAATTAATATAAAGAGTAACAGGCCGAGGTCCAGGTAATTGTGTGGGGTCGTCAGGGGATGGTCGGTCGGGTGTGGGGGCATTTATGGTCCCTCCCCCTGGGGACTCCGAGGCTGGGCTAGAATTCATAATGTTTTTTTTTTTTTTTTTTAATTTTGGTGTGGAGGAATGAATTGTGGTGTGCATGTTTAGTGTAGTGAAGTGGATAGGAGGAGGAAGTGTTTGTGAGAGCTAGCTGGATTGCTCTCAGTGTAAATGAGGCACAAAGAAAATCAGTAAGAGAGGCCAAGCAAATGAAACAGGAGTTCCAGCGACTCTTTATCACATGCCTATAACCTCACCTGGGTCTAGCCCTGATCGATTGGTGCCTACAATCTCCCCACATTAGTTTGGCGATCTTGAGAAGAATCTCCATATTCGTTTTGGGATTATAATAGTTTCACCCTATGCAGGTGTCGATATTACTGTGGGCGAGCCTGTAGTTTATGGGGGGGTGGGACCAGTAGCCTATATACATATATATTGATTTATTTGTTCCTGAATCTCTTCCGTGCACTTGTCATCTGTCTGCCGGTGCCCCTCCTCCCACCCAACACCACTTTCACTAATGTATACCTTGTCAACTCCATCTCTCCACCTTACTCTCGGTCTGCATGTCTTTTCTTTCCATATATAAACTTACGGATTGCCAAGTGGAAACATAATTGTGTAGGCAACTGTACTATCTTATCTCACCGGCTCCGTCATGTGTTTGATTAATTACACTCTTAAATATTATGGGAACGTAAATGGTATACTAAGTGTCCATCAAAATATATTGGTAGTAATAAATCCACGGTGTCAAACCAGAGCAATTTTTTTTTAAAGACTTGAATGAATATGAGGAGGAATACAAGAAAATTAACATGAAATAGCATTGTTTCAGTCATTTTATCACTTCCAAAGACATAATTTGAACTATTAACCACAATTTTATCTTCACATGTACACTTGGTCAAAAAAGTATCTGCACCCCTACCCTGATAATCTGGTGTGTACAGCTTGGTAGTATAGGTAGGTAGTAGGTCTTAGGTAGTATAGGTAGGTAGGTAGTATAGGTAGGTAGTAGTATAGGTAGGTAGTAGGTCTTAGGTAGTATAGGTAGGTAGTAGGTCTTAGGTAGTATAGGTAGGTAGTAGGTCTTAGGTAGTATAGGTAGGTAGTAGGTCTTAGGTAGTATAGGTAGGTAGTAGTATAGGTAGGTAGTATAGGTAGGTAGTAGGTCTTAGGTAGTATAGGTAGGTAGTAGGTCTTAGGTAGTATAGGTAGGTAGTAGGTCTTAGGTAGTATAGGTAGGTAGTAGGTCTTAGGTAGTATAGGTAGATAGTAGGTCTTAGGTAGTATAGGTAGGTAGTAGGTCTTAGGTAGTATAGGTAGGTAGTAGGTCTTAGGTAGTATAGGTAGGTAGTAGGTCTTAGGTAGTATAGGTAGGTAGTAGGTCTTAGGTAGTATAGGTAGGTAGTAGTATAGATGGATATAGCTGCAGGTAGAGATGCCAACCCTACCAAGCTGTATACACCAGATATCAGGGTAGGGGTGCCGATACTAGTTTGGCCAAGTGTACAATAATACACACTCAAAATAATGGACTCGGCCTTCGTTTGACACCCTGAATAAACCCATCTAATATAACGATAGAGAGGTAAAGCACTGTAGTCGGTTTTATTTCAGCTGACGGTAAATTGAATCCCTCGGCACCAACTTTCTCGATACTTAGTGGACAAATATGAAACTACTATGTCTCTGTGTCATAGTAATGCTATTTTTTTCACAATTAAATAACAACATATTTCAATACAAAATCTTCGTAATAGCAATAGCGGAGTTATTTAGATGGGGACATGGAAATGTACAGTCAGGTGGAAAGAAACAGCCTCTATAAATATACCGGTACCGTATCTATCTATCTAAGCCTAGGCTATCTACTCAGGCACATTCCCTTTTTTTTAAATGGGGGTGGCCGACTCGAGACAGAGTCACATTATACCTATGGCGGATTTAAGGAAGATAAGTTTACTCTAGGCTACCTAAGACTGAAAAGGTCCGCTCATATAATGTAAATAAATAATAATGCCGGGAGTGTAACTCACTTATTAAATCACCATAGAATATTACAGTCAGGCAAGGTGGAAATGCTGATGGAGGTGCTGATAGATGGTAGGCAAATGGCTGTTATACGAACACCATTGGATGTTTACACTAAGATGACCGCATGGATGCACCTGAACTAATAAAGAATGAATAACTAAGGTTGAAGAAAGTTAAATCATGATAATAAGGCTTAGCTGTCAGTCGGTCTGTCTGTAGGATGTAGTTGAGTTTAAGTTTATGATAAGAGCTAGATGAAACCGGAACCAGGATCGCGGCGAACTAAAGAGTGAAGGTGTTGCTTGGATGAAGTATAAAAGTGCTCTGACGTGGTGCGCCACAATCCAAGACGTCATCGTCTTACGCTACGAATCTAGCGGCTACTGCTAAGTTAGTAGCGGATATCTAGCGGTAAATATCGCACCGCTTACATAATATTACAGCATGGTTAATATGATAAATCATATATGCATTCCTAAAGACACTTAAATACTATACTTCCGTATAATAGGCCTTATCTAACTTATTAAGCTTACATACTGTACAAACTGTATCTAGGGTATGATACATAGAAAATGTAGGTTATACCACTGACTATCGTGAATCCATGATACACTCCCCCCCCCCCCCCAAACACAATACCTGAACCCCACCTTATATCTAGAGTTGCCCAGAAGCAATCTTGTGTCGCCACATATCAACGGCGCCACGAGCTGCGCGTCTGGGTCTAGTCCCGATCCGAGGCGGATCCCCAAAGGGTTGTGGTGGATCGGCTAAGGCAGCCTCCTCGGATCCAGCATCATCAGGTGGAGCTTCTTCTTGTGTAGAAGAGCCAAGCTCCATAGCGTAGAGTCGTGCGACCGGACGAACAGTAGTCCCAGTAGCTGTCTTGAGCAGCGCTACTCGCCCTACCAAGCCTTCGCCCTCGTACACCTTCACTACGTGGCCCAACTTCCTGTATAATCTAGGACTATCATCATGGATGAATACTACTCACCTACAGAGGGTGCTGATGGTTGACCAGCAGTCTTAGTTGCCCTCTCACGTAGTGCCAATAAGTAGTCATTCATCCATCTCTTTTTAAAATCACCTATAACCCTAGAAATATACTGGTAACGTCGTGACACCGCAGCCTCGGTGAACATCGAAAGGTCCTCTAACTCTGCCTGTGACTGCAGATCAGTAGGAAAGGCAGTCATTGGCTTGCCGTAGAGCAAATGCGCTGGTGTTAGTTGCAGTGGTTCATGCAGGTTGGTATATACATAAGTGAGAGGACGATCGTTAACAACTGCCTCGACTTCAGTGAGCACAATTACTAGTTCGCTCCTTTTTAACAAGGAGCGTCCTGCAACCGCCCGTAAGCCTGACTTCACGATGCCTATACACCGTTCCCACATTCCACCAAACCACGGCGCTTTGACTGGTATAAACGTCCACTCGCACCTTCGCTCTCCCAAGTAAGCAACAACCGTTGGATTGTCGCTCATATCTATCAAGTACCTGGAAGCTTGAAGAAAAGTGGGAGCATTGTCGCTAAGAATCAAATGAGGGAAGGAACGACGTGCACAAAATCTCCTGAATGCCAGCATAAACTCTTCACAAGACATATTGTCACAGAGTTGTAAATGTATTGCACGTGAAGTGGCACAAGTAAATAGCAACACATAAACCTTGTCCAGTTCCCTAGTTCTCAGTGCGCCGGTATAGTCTAGTCCTGTAACTCTGAGGGGTTCTAGATGATTACCGCGACACTCTGGCAAGGGTGGAGCAGGTCCAGTCGTAAATGGTCTTCCTTTTAGTCTACGGCACACCACACACCTTTTGACTACTCGTCGAACTACCTGCCGAACTCTGGGTATCTACCAGTTGAGACGCAATTTAGAAATAACGTGGTGGACCCCGTAGTGCATTACTTCCTCGTGTGTGCGTTGTACCAGTAGATCGGTGACATGGTGTGTTGCAGGCATCAGGATAGGATTGTTGGCACAGTCGTCTACACCTGACCACTTTAGACGTCCCTCGCATCTAATTAAGTCATTCTTCAGGTGTAGCCTTAGTTGACGCACAATGTTAGGTATTTTATTCTTACCCGAACTTCTTATAGATTCTAATTCCTGACTGAAGGATTCCCTTTGAATCCATCTAATTAGTGTTACCTCAGCTGCTTTTATTTCTACTGCATTTAAGCTTTGACCCAGATTGCAGAGTCGTCCTTGTAGCCTGGCCTTTATGTTGGTGATATAACGCAACACCCAAGCTACGACTCTGACTAATTTATTGTACCCACACTAAAATAGGATTCGGTGTTGATGTCGGTTGAATGACAGCTGTCACCGTTTCTAATGGCAAAGCTAACTCAACCTCGGCATTCCATACAGCCCAATCCCCTTCGTGGAGCAGACATTTTGGGCCTTGCCACCACAGGTCGGACTTAATCAGTTTGGACGCCGTTACTCCCCTACTTATTAGGTCACTGGGATTTTCTTTGGTTGGTACATAATGATAGAAGGCGTTTGGTAGTAGGGATCGTATTTCATCCACCCTATTGCACACATAGACGGGCAATGTCCTTAGACTATGCACCCAGCTTAGTGCAATTTGGCTATCGCACCATACGTGTACCGCCCTTAGTTGCAGTTCCTTATCGTATGAAATGCGTACATGATTAAACAAACGTCCCAATAGCAGCATGGCAGTTAGTTCCAATTTGGGAATCGTGACCCCCTTTACCGGTGCAACCTTAGCCCGGGCGGTGAGTAAAGTAATCCCAAAAGAGGTAACACAATAAATAGCTACTCCATACGCTGTAGCACTCGCATCACAGAATGCATGTAAAGACATGGGTCCAAATGCGGCCACTTGGCGCGGTAACTCTAATGCACATAGGGTGTTATAATCTTCTAGTAAGGACCTACCCTGTTCACTAAGATCATCGGGTAAATTTTCGTCCCACCCTATGTTGCGTCTCCATATTTCTTGTATTAGAATCCTAGCTCTAATGGTAACAGGTAATGCTAAACCTAATGGATCAAAAAAATTGCGCGACCTTACTCAACAGACTACGTTTTGTGTGCGTCCCTGCCTGTTCAGTATAATCTTTGTTCCGGTACATCAGTATGTCTTTCCCTGGTTGCCATATCATCCCCAAGATTCTGGCATATTCTTGGTTATCAGAAGCTACCCCATCTACTATGAGACCATCCCGAAGCAACACAGAATAATAACACAGAGATAATTATTAAAAACCTCGTCATAAGCCTTGGAGGTGCTAGGTTCTTGGGTTAGTTTACGCTGCAAGGCGCGTAACCTACCCAACGCTAAATCATAATTAGTGGGTAAACTGATATTATCATGTATCCAGGGTAGACAAACTTCGCATTGCTTTTCCGTGGTCAAGTAACGCACAGATTCCGAGAACTTCTCGATCGCGAAATTTGATTCCCGGTCGTTCTCCACAGGTTGAATTCCTATGTGGTCTAGTTTCCACAGTCTTTCTAGATTGAACTCGGCAGCTAACTTTGGGTCCTCAATGTGAGTATCATCTTCGGTGAACTCTTCTGCCGCGGTCGTGCTCATCCTCAACACGGATACCGTGTCAACCAGAACATTTGACTGGGTAGTTTGGACTGTACCGCTCATGCAGTAGCCAAACTTAGTGGGGACCAAGATCTTTCCACTCTCTCTTTTAAAACCCGGGTGTACTACATCATAATAATAATCTGCTCCTAACAGTATGTGCACCTCCTTCAAGTCACCTACGGGGTCAGACAGGTAAATACCTTTCCTACGAAGTGCATGCTCTACTTTGTTAATTCCTACAGATTGATAGTCTGGGAGTTCATCTACCACTACACACTGGAAGAAGTGTTTCTTCTTACGGTAGATGTAAGTAACTTCAACAATTTTGTATTCTCTGCTGTCGGTCACTCCTGTAAAACCTTGCAACCTAAGGGTCTCACTACCTACTACACGTTTTTTTAGACCGTCCAGCACCGATCTCTTTATAAAGGATCGTTCTGAGCCCTGGTCTAGGAGTAGCCGACAGACTTGTGTCCTGCCATAACCCTCTATGGGTATCTTGATCATGGGTAAAATGGTGGTGTCCTTCCTACTGCCTAGCATTAATGTTGCAGTACCCCCTACTTTTTCCTCCCTGACTGGACTACCTGTGGGGCATAACTTGTCAAAGTGATGACCCTCACAGTTGCGATAGGGCCTCAAATAGGAAGCAGTACATTTACCCTGCATACCATGGTCCTTACTCAGACAACCCTTGCACAATTTTAGCTTCCTTGCTTGAGCTAATTTGGCTTCATTAGTTTGATATTTGGTACAGCTTAGCCATTTATGCTTGGGATTGTTGCATAGCCTACATGACATTTGTGGTTTCTTTCGTGATTCTTCAACCTTCCCTTTAGAACCTACCATCATATTAATTGAACCCCTTTCTGTTGTCCCTTCTGACCCTCCCACCGTCCTACCATTTTTCAATTGTATGTTGCTAATCTCCTTGCTAAATCCCTCTTTGAACTCCTCCAAGTTAAAGGTACGAACCTTATCTAGAATAGCTAGAGGTAATTTCTGTCTTAAAATTATGACCAGCATTTCTTGTGAGGTTATCCCCAACGCATCTAATGATCTTGTATGACACTCCATATCTGCCCTGAACTTTGTCAGTTCATCAACCCTGTACTTAGGCTGTGCTAGGTTCAAGAGGGCGTTCACGTGGGCTACTTTGAGCTGGTCAGTGTCTCCATATGTCGCCCGTAATAACCTCACAACACTATCATAATTTTCACCTACAATGGAAAAACCTTCTACCAAAATTAATGTAATCTTCGAGTTGGCCTTTTAGATAATGGAACTTTCGTACATCGTCAAGTTTTGAATCATGCACTGTGGATTTAAAGACGTCCCAAAATGCTAACCACTCGGTCAAGTTTCCCCTGAACTTCGGTAAATTTAATTTGGGCAAGTTGACTTCACGACGGGGGTCTGTCTGCCTGGCAGCGCTGCTAGTCGAGGTTATCTCTACCTTCTTCACCGCCCTTCGCAGTAAATGTATTGCCTCTAAATGGGCGATATCATGGACAGCGCGCTGCTCGTACTCCGCCTGAATATCTGACTCTTCCTCCAAACCTGATACTATACTTTCATTCAGGGTAGCTATCCGATCATAGGTAGTTTGTAGGTATTCCAACTTAGCCTCCAGCTGTGCAGGAGTTGCACTAGCTACAAAGTCTTCCAAATCGGATGTTAGCCTAGTGATGAGACCCCTCAAACCCCCTCTCTGGTTTTTCAAGACTGTGATAGACATAATTATGTTTTTTTGATCCTCTGGTTTACTAGCCATTAAATTAATTACACGAATTAGCCTAACCCTTCGTTAGCCAATACGGACCTCTATAATAAGTCTCAATCGTGAAACACACCTTAGTAATTGTCATATGTACTTTCAATTTCAGTCCACATATGCAATATTACATCACATTAGCCTACCCTTTATAGAATAATGTAATTAAAGTAAAGAGGTAGAAATGACTATATAAACCGCTTACCTTACACAATACAGTACCACGAGAGATTGGGATATGAGTAAACAATGAAGGAAATATGAGATGGTAGGTCAGTCTTAACCCAGTGAGACCCAGCGTCGCACGTGATGCGTCGGCAGTGTTTGATCACCAGCTCCCAGCGACGCATCACGTGCGTCCGGCATATTAAAATCAGTTACGTGGCTCGTAAGGTAGGAAATGGCGGGAGAATAGGAGGGGGAGGTACCGTAGTGTGTGTGGGAGCCGGGCCGGTAGGTGTGAGCGGGCCAAGACAGCCGCGCGGCCGGTGGTGGTGGGCTTAGTGGGGATACTTTACACCCTTAGTTCACCGCCACTTTGAACCTTCATTACTCCGGTCATATGGGAGCTAGAGGCTTGAGATTTATGTGAGACACTCCTTAGGATGTATGCCGTACAATGCCATACTCAGTTTTCACCCTAGTGCTCCTGGGCGGGTGGTCATGCGGGGGAGACAAACATTCGGCCCCCCCCCCCCAAATGACCGAGGTGAGTTTTTTTTCTTCATTTCTCACCATTTTCTTCCATTTTGGCTCAACACATTTTTTTGAGGCCCCCCCCCCCCAAAAAAAAATATCCGAGGTGATTTTTTTTTTTTTTTCATTTCTCATCCTGGTCTTCCATTTTAGCAAACAAAAACAAGAAGTGAAAATGGCTTGGGACTGGGGTGAACAAAATATTATAACTAGCCGGGGCTCAACGGGTTAAGTCAAAAAGTAAATAATAATGAAATTAGGGAAACAAATGCAGGGTTAACAAAAATAAAGAAAAGAAAAAAGAAAAAAGGATAAGTTACTGAGGGAAGGTGATGGGCGGGATACAGAACTTAGGGAGTCACAGGCTTATCACTCCGGCATCACGCTCTAGCCATCGTTTAGTCATGGCCGTGATCTTGTCATGCAGGATCTTGTTACTGTCGAGGTCTAGATGGACACCGTCGATGTCAAGATCCTGCGGTTTAGACGAAACCGACAAAAAGCGATGGCGCGTCACGGCTAACCTAGAGCGCAATGACCGGTTAACCGAATTCCTGATTTTATTAAACTGCTCTGCTGGCATTCCCCATACTCTAGAGCAGTATTCTAGGGAAACCAGGATGCACTTCCCTCCCGTGTCCCTCTCGACAGCCAGAGCCAGGTCCCCTAATGCCGCAGCCGGAGCACGGGGTTCGGTGTCGGGGGTTATGTCATTGCCCCCGATGAGTAAATAGGTGTAGAGGGGCCGGTATAATACAAGCTTACCCCACTCATCGGAGGACTTAAGACTCATGATATTAGCCCCCGGCACCCCAAAGTAGCGAAATTGAAATTTTCGATCCCCGGTCGCTAATTGATCCCCTGTAGTCAACAGGGCCCTGGTCTGCTGCCCTCAGTCGGGTTGCGTATGAGTGGCCGAAGATCGCTATGCGATCTACCTCGGCCACTACTTGCACCGGTTTATACCCTAGACCTACACCGAATTAAGCGATGGTTCGGCGAATACCTCGGCGAGATTATCCGAAAACTTTTTGCATATATTTCATGGCACAAACATAAGAACATAAGAAAACGGGAGTCTGCAGAAAACCGATCGGCCCACACAAGGCAGATCCCTGTCACACCCAACCCCAATTACAATTGGATCCTTTGATCTACAACCTCCCTTAACATTGCCCTTGCTCATGCCTAACTATGGAAATATAACTGTGGGCCAAAGTCCCGAGGTCTGGGCACCAATATGGCGGATTTAAGGAAGATAAGTTTACTCTAGGCTACCTAAGACTGAAAAGGTCCGCTCATATAATGTAAATAAATAATAATGCCGGGAGTGTAACTCACTTATTAAATCACCATAGAATATTACAGTCAGGCAAGGTGGAAATGCTGATGGAGGTGCTGATAGATGGTAGGCAAATGGCTGTTATACGAACATCATTGGATGTTTACACTAAGGTGACCGCATGGATGCACCTGAACTAATAAAGAATGAATAACTAAGGTTGAAGAAAGTTAAATCATGATAATAAGGCTTAGCTGTCAGTCGGTCTGTCTGTAGGATGTAGTTGAGTTTAAGTTTATGATGAGAGCTAGATGAAACCGGAACCAGGATTGCGGCGAACTAAAGAGTGGAGGTGTTGCTTGGATGAAGTATAAAATTGCTCTGACGCAGTGCGCCACAATCCAAGACGTCTTCGTCTTACGCTACGAATCTAGCGGCTACTGCTAAGTTAGTAGCTGATATCTAGCGGTAAATATCGCACCGCTTACATAATATTACAGCATGGTTAATATGATAAATCATATATGCATTCCTAAAGACACTTAAATACTATACTTTCGTATAATAGGCCTTATCTAACTTATTAAGCTTACATACTGTACAAACTGTATCTAGGGTATGATACATAGAAAATGTAGGTTATACCACTGACTATCGTGAATCCACGATAATACCCATTATATACTGTACCTTTTTTATACCCTTGATATTGTACAGTGCATTATCTTATCACGCCAGCTCCGCCATGTGTTTAATTGATTAGCCCTTCCTGTTACTGATAGGCAGTAAGAGATGTATGTATGTATGTATATACAGTACTGTACTCAGGCACATACCCCATTGCTGGGGGTGGCCGACACGAGACAGAGCCCGAACAGAAACAGCATTTAAAGTTCCTATTCTCAGGGTTTGGGACCACTTTCGCGTTCCCTCGCAACTTTATCTGTCTCGTCGAGTAGGAGAATTATACAAGTAAGAGGTGTATTTAACAAAATTAAGTATGTACGGCATGTATGTACTGTCGGCTACAGTATATACTCTGGCACATACCCCATTTATATATTATTTTTTTATTTTTGTTTAAGGGTATATTAAAATTACATAAGCTCATTGGGTGTATCCAATTATTTTATAATTACTGCATACAGTACCTCTTTTATACACTTGGTATTTTATAGTGCACCTCTTAGGAAAGGTTAATCAAACACACACAGTACATATAATTAGATATGAAAAGAGTGTATTATAATGTGTTCAAAATAATCTATCTATCTGTCTATTGCCTGATGCCGCGATCCCCGAAGGGGTGGCGACGAACGAACCGCCCCCATGCACTTCTGTCCCCGGTCAGTCGACTCCCCTCCCCCCAACCAGCACCGCCTTCGTTCATATACTTCCTCACTCCATCCTTCCACCTCTCATTCGGTCTACCTCTCCCTCTCTGTCCCTCCACCTCGCTCTCGTACACCCTCTTAGTCATTCTCTCGCTTTCCATACGTTCCATATGGCCGAACCATCTCAAGTTGTTCCTTTTCACACTTTCCAGCACATCTACCTCCACACCACACCTCCTTACTTCCTCATTAGTCTGTCTATCCCTCCATGTAACTCCGCACGCACTTCTTACGTAATTAATTTCCACTGCTCTCACTCTTGGTCTGAGTCTCTCAACCAACGTCCATGCTTCGCTTCCGTAAGTCAGTGTCGGGATTACCAAACTGTCATGCAAGGACTTCTTCACTTCCATACTGACCACCCTATTTCTTGTTACTGCTTTCAGCGTTCCTACAACCCTCTTCCCCTGTTGTACTCTCTCCCGCACTTCTTCATCCGTAGTCCCATCTTTACTCAACACACTGCCCAGATACTTAAAAGAGTTGACGATCTCCATAGCCTGACCGTTCAGCTTCACCTCACACTCTGTGACTTCACCCCTTTCGAAGACCATAATATACCCATTTAACCCCTACTGTACCATAGAGTACTAGCATATGTGTACCCCCCAGTCCCAAGCAATGTGGCCAAAATGGCTTCAGAGGCAAGATATAACAACCTTCCACCTCAAAAGATGGATGAATACTGCCTCTCCCAGGCTGTGGTGGCTTGGATATAAGCTAAGAAGTGTTGCCAAGGTCTTAGAGCAGTGCTCAAATGTTGTGGTACCAGGTACTGCCTGATACTGGCAGTTACAAGGATCGTATATTACTGACGGCTGGCAGCCGTCGCTGGGACGGGGGAGTGATTTATCTACTGACGGCTCTCTGCCGTCGCTGGTATTGGACGGGTTAAAGGTATATTAATGACAAGGTATACCCATTTTAAACAAGGATATAAAACTAAACCACTGTTGTATTGTATGTATGTATTTACTCGGCCCATTCCCCACTTTTCCTTTTTTTTCTGGAGGTGGCCGACTCAAGACAGAGCCCGAATAGGGACAACACAACAAAAACCAATGAACTCACAAAAACAAAATACAAATTCACACACATCTAGGTCACCCAGGAGAAGACCCAGAGGCCAGTGTCACCAAGGTCCCTAAGGTCACTCAATTATTGTATATGCCTTTTCCATATCCTTTTTATACCCTTGATTATTAAAAGGGCTCTCTAAAAACTATGGTTTTGAAAAGACTGTATAAAATTTCCATAATATTATACCCATATTAAATTACTGGTATATAGTTTTCTATCCTTTTCTTAACCCCTTCTGTACAGGCGCCATCCTTGTAACTTTATTCTGGCTACTATTAGACGATTGTATTTAGGTTAAAAAGGGCCTCCAGCAATTTTACAAGCTTAAAACTATCCCTCTTAACCCTTTTTGCTACCACAGATCCTTCTCAACCTGCACAAAAGTGTCTAAATATAGCTAGAATAAAATACAAAAGATGGCGCCGGTACAGAACTGGTTAAATGGGTTTATTACCACCAATATACCTTTAAATGAGTAACTTATTATGGACACACTATTCAATACCCTTTTCATACCAGTACCTATATTGTTTTACTTTGTGTATGCTGAAGTCAAGTATAATATTTGATGATTTTTTTCGATTTAGTATTATTTTCCAAACAGGCTATAAAAGCTTTGTTACTTGGATACCGGTATTTTGTTTTCCTCCAATGTAAATTAGAGGTTATATGGAGATCGAGGTGAAGTTTAGCCCTTTATCATATCTTGTTTCCTCTGTGGCAGTAGTTAGTGAGAGAGAGAGAGAGAGAGAGAGAGAGAGTTACAGTATTATGAGTTACAAGGAATGTTTAGTATCTCAAAGACCTTGCGATCCATTCCGGTGAGATACTAAAAATGGAAGGCGAGATTTAGTGCACTACACTCTTTACAGAGTGTGCAAAATACTATCTACTCTCTTCTTGACCTGCCCTACTGAAGAACTGTTTACAACTTCTGAGGGAAATTTGTTCCAGGTAGAGCATCTTATATGCAAAAATGTTTCCACAAATACTAGTGCTGAACCTTTTCCATTCTAACTTCCTTTCATGGTTGCGTGTTGTATTCATATATAGACCACACATTTTTTGCTGTGATATTCTCATACTTTCCATTGTCGCAGGTTATTGTATGTGTGGAGTGTTTTAACCATGGCTGCCTTACGATGTGGAGGACCCCAACAGTGTACCCTGGACCCCCTTCTTCCTCATGTTTAGCCCCATTAGTTTTGAGATTATATGACGTTCAACCCATTACTGTACTGTAGTTTGTACATTTTAAGACCTTTCGTCCCCATTTCATTCATAATTTCCTCATCTTACTTTCCATTCTTGCAGGTATATAAGAACATAAGAACATAAGAACATAAGAACATAAGAAAATGGGAGTCTGCAGAAAGCCGATTGGCCTAAGCAAGGCAGATCCCTGTCCCACACAACCCCAATTACAAAGCCCAATTATAGGCTCAACACTCTAATACCCTGAGGATCATCTTACCAAAACGGTTAGAGATTAACGCAGGATTACGGGGGTCTGCAGAGCGCTGATTGGCCCAACCCTGCTGATCCCCCTTCACACCCAACCCTTCTCGTCCATATGCTTATCCAATTTTATCTTAAAGCTCCCTATCGTTTTTAATCCCACTATAGCACTTGGTAGTCCATTCCACCCATCTACAACTCTGTTACCAAACCAATATTTGCCTATATCTTTTCTGAAACGAAATTTATCTAATTTGAAACCATTGGTACGAGTTCTTTCGCTATCACTGAGCTTTAGTACATTTGTCATGTCCCCTTTGTTAATCCCACTAACCCACTTGAACACCTCTATCATATCCCCTCTAACTCTGCGTCTCTCTAACGAATGTAAGCCTAATTTCTTCAACCTTTCTTTATACGGAAGATTTCTAATATTATGGATCATTTTTGTCATTCTACGTTGTACTCTCTCCAATGAATCTATGTCCATTCTGTAATAAGGACACCAAAATTGAACAGCATAATCCATATGGGGTCTCACTAATGACAAGTAAAGTTTTAAGATAACATCAGCAGTTCTGTTACTCACACTCCTTGAGATGAACCCGAGAATCCTGTTTGCCTTGTTTCGAACGCTTATACACTGTTGTCTAGGCTTCAAATCATTGCTAACAAACACACCTAGATCTTTCTCACAATTCGAGTTTTCTAATTCCACATTAGCTAGTTTATATTTAACATTTGTATGCATCTTCCCTATCTTTAATACCTTGCATTTGTCAATGTTAAACTTCATCTGCCAATTTACTGACCATTCGTGTAAGGTATCTAGATCCCTTTGGAGGCACTCTATATCTCTATCTGAATCAATTGTTCTCCCCATCTTGGTATCGTCTGCAAATTTACTTATCCTACTAGTTATACCTAAATCAAGGTCATTTATGTATATAACAAACAACAGAGGACCTAATACAGATCCCTGGGGGACACCACTTTTGACTGCTCCCCATTCTGACTTCGTACCATTTATGCTGACTCTCTGCTTCCTACCAATTAGCCATGACCTAATCCATCCCAACAACGCCCCACCTATTCCATGCGCCTCAACCTTTCTCATCAATCTCTCGTGGGGGACTCTGTCGAAAGCTTTACTGAAATCTAAATATATTATATCATATGACTTGTCATTATCTACTGCTTCATATACCTCTGAGAAAAAACTAAGCAAATTAGTAAGGCAAGAACGTCCCTGAGTGAATCCATGCTGAGAAGAATTTATTAAATTAAATGTATCTAAGTGGTTTCTAATTTTACTAGCAATAATTGACTCTAGTAGCTTTCCTATGATTGATGTAAGACTAATGGGACGGTAATTGGATGCTATTGATTTGTCACCTTTTTTGAAGATCGGAACTACGTTTGCAAGCTTCCAAGCTTCTGGAACTATACCTGTCTCCAATGACTTGTTAAATAAAAATGTTAATGGGTAACTTAACTCATCCCTACATTCTTTTAATACTCTAGCATATACCTCATCAGGACCAGGCGATTTATGAGGTTTCAGTCTGTCAATTTCCTTAAGCACATCATTTCTACTTATAGTAACCGTACTTAACCTATTTTCTATACTATCGCTATATACCTTACGGACTTCTGGAAACTGTGCCAAATTTTCATTAGTGAAAACGGAAAGAAATTGACCATTTAATGTACTGCACATTTCTAAATCATTTTCTGTCATTTCTCCTATCGAAGTTTTAAGGGGACCAATTACATCTCTAACCTTGGATTTATATAGTTGGTAAAAAGCTTTAGGATTATTTTTTGAGTCATTGGCAACCTTAATTTCATAATTTATTTTTTCTTTCCTAATATCCTTTTTTACCTGTCTTGATAGATTCTGATAGTAAGCAAGTAGGTGAATTTCGCCTTTTCTAATTTTTCTATATATTCCTCTCTTTTGTCCTAGAAGATCTAATAGTCTATTATTCATCCATTTGGGTTGGTTCTGTGTTGATCTAAATTTTCTTTTGGGGATGTATTTATTTTGTGCATTGAATACTGACTTGATAAAATTATCGTATGTATCTACCAAGGTTGACGTCTCTTCCTGACTTAAGATGACAGGTGCCTGAGAAGGGGTACACTCATTTGGACACCTGGATCGACTTAATTTTTTGACCATAGGGTCCGCTAATAGGGCTCTTCTTAACCCACCATAATTGGCTTTTCTAAAGTCAGGTATTAATGTTGTATTCTCTCTGGTATTACCTTTCCATTGTATATTAAAATACACAGAATTGTGGTCACTATTTCCTAGGTGGTCCCCTATCTCTACATTATTTACCATATGTTCATTGTTACTGAAAACTAAATCGAGAATATTATTACCTCTAGTCGGCGTATCTATGAATTGAAATAAAAAACTATCTTGTACTACCTCTATAAACTCCTCAGAATCAGAGTCTCCTATTTGATGCTGCCAATCTATATTCGGAAAATTAAAATCCCCCATAATGCACACATTGCTAAACCTTGATGCCATTTTAATTTCCTCCCATAATGACGTTCCGTCATTTCTACTCATATTTGGCGGTCTATACATAACTCCAATAACTATGGTCTCACTACCTTCGTTAACCTCTACCCAAACACTTTCATTATCGTTATTTAGTCTAATACCTGATTTAATACAGCTTTTTAATGTACTCCTGACAAACACTGCTATACCGCCACCCCTCTTACTTGTTCGGTCATATTTAAACAAACTATATCCTGGTATATCAAATTCTGCTAAAAAATGCCTGGTTTCTGTATTAATCCACGTTTCAGTTAGCGCTATTATGTCTATATTTTCTTTGCTAACAAGGGCTCTAAGTTCGTTCATTTTGTTACATAGACTCCTACAGTTTGTGTAATATACTCTCAATTTACTTCTTTTCTTTATACCTAATTTACCTTTGTTTTTAGCGACATTTCCATCTTCTGTTGCACCATCACTACTATTATTTGCATTATAGTCATCATTTTTAGCATGAGACTGAATATCCTTATCGCTTTCGCCTGACGCTAAAATTGTTCCAATTAACCTCTCATTTACACTCTCAATATTTCTGTTCAAAACCCCACAACCACCCTATCTAAAGAACTAGCTAATGTAGAAACCCCTAACCGTGAAAGATGAACCCCATCCCTTGCGTACATCCCATCTCTCCCATAGAAACTATCCCAGTTATCAATGAATGGTATTGCTTTTTCTTTGCAATATTTCTCCAAACGGCAATTGACACCAATCGCCCTGGATGTCCATTCCTTGGGAACTCCTCTTCTGGGTAGGATACAATGTACTACAGGGATCCCTCCCTTCATCCTAACTTTATCTAACACATCCCGATACTGCTGCAGCAGTTCCTCACTTCTACCCTTACCAACATCGTTACTCCCGGCACTGAGACAGATAATGGGGTTATCTCCACTATCTTCCAAGATGTGGTCCATCTTCTCTAAAACCCTCCCAACTCCATGGCCAGGCAGACACACAACCTTCCTAAGTTTAGTGCGGGTAGCCCTAACTAAATGTCTTACCATGGAGTCGCCCACAATCGACACAGACTTACCTTCTCGGGACACAGACTTACCTTTCCCTCGGAGGATCCAGCAGCTGCAGTTGGAGAACCCCCGGTGGTGGCAGAAGGTCCCTTGGTGGTGGTGGTGGTGGGGGTAGTGGTGGTGGTAGGTAGCACAGCGTCAGAGGTTGGAGCTGAGTCGGCGGCAGGCACTTCGGTTATCCCTCCCTTATCCTGACTATCTTTTCCCTCACATTCGTCTCGCAAAGGAGAGAATGTATTTGTCACACTCATACCTATTCTACTATCCTGCTTCTTGAGTGTGACTTTCCCACCCGTATTTTTAACAACCTGCCATGAATACAATTTTTCATCAACTTCCTCCCTTTTCCCCTTACTTGACTTTATTTCCTCTTGGCTAAGCTTGAAAGCTAGATTTTCGTCTTTAATCAAATCCACTTCCCTCTGAAGTTTAACATTAACCTCCCTTAGAGCCAAGACCTCTTCCTTCACCACAACCATCTCCTCTCTTACCTGGAGAATAAGATGATGCAGATCAGTTAGAGACTCGCACTCCATACCTGCCATGATCCCAATAAGCTTAGCGAGGAACAAGAAACTAAGTACAGAAAAACAAAAACAAGTAAACTAACAGCTAAAAACTGAGCTATAACACTTTTATATAACACGAGTGCACTGCCCCCAAACACAGGTAGGTGTAATGGTCACTAAAGGTCACTGGTAAGTGGTCCGGGCAGGAGCTCAGATTAACACAACCTTCTCTGTCACTGACTGTCACTGAACTGGGTTCAGTGACTCCCTTCTCCCTCATGTTTGGCTCCATTAGATATGAGATTATATGACGTTCACCCTTCAGTTTGTCGATTTTAAGACTTTTCTTTTACATTTCATTCATAATTGTATCGTACTTTCCATAATCCATTCATAATTTACTCGTATTCTTGCAGGTTGTTGTACGTGTGGATTGTGATAACCATGGCTGCCTTAGGACGTGGTGGACCCCAACAACAACAGTGTACCCTGCCACCTTATGTTAACCATGAGGCCGTCACCACCTTCGCTCAGAGCCAAAACAACTTCACCAGAGACTTGTACACGGTTAGTTCAGGGCTACGGTATTTAAAGTTGTTCAGGGCTGTTTAATGTTGTTTATACATACAAGTTTAAAGATCGCTTCATCAACAGAGAGCGTGGTTTTACTCTCTTTACTGTAATACAGTACAATAATGACGTGCCACAACACAGCACCATCATGTCATCACAGTGGCCGATGTTCAGGGCTATTTTAAGTTATTTAGAGCTGTTTAAAGCTGTTCAGGATTATTTTAAAATTTTCAGGGCTATTTAAAGTTGTTCAGGGCTATTAAAAGTTGTATTCCTAGGCCTGGATTTACTAACCAACAAACAAGTAAATGTGACTGCAAGCGGGAGGGGATACGAATAAATACTGTACACTGATAGTTCAGGGCTATTTAAAGTTGTATTCTTCGGCCTGTATTTACTAACCAACGAATAAGTAAACGTGATCGCAAGTGGGATGGGATACGAATGAATACACGGATAGTTCAGGGCTATATAAAGTTGTATTCTTAGGCCCAGATTTACTAACCAACGAACGAGTAAAAGTGATCGCAAGTGGGAGGATGAACAAGTAAATGATCCCCTAAGATGTTAATTTCTTCATATCTTCTTGAACTTTCAGTTATTTTTGTTCATATCGTAGTTCATGTTATTTAACCCCGTCTGTACCGGCGGCGTCTTTTTAATTTATTGTGGCTACTACTAATCAAATTTATTCAGTTTAGGAAGGATCTCTGGCAATTAACAGGCTTTAAAGTTGTCATTCCCTAGGCTGCCTGGCCGAACAGCCCCGAGTCCCTAAGGAAGGCCATGGCCATGATCGGGCTTTCCCACAGAGCTCTCAAGGAGCGTAGATTATGTTGTTGGCTTTGAATGATCTCACTTAACCCACTGAGCCCCAGCGACGCAGCGTTTGTGTCAGCAATGTATGTAACGCTAAACCCCGGCGACGCAACGTTTGCGTCAGTGTCACTCCGGTCCCAATTACTCCGGTCCTATGGCACCTAGAGGGCTCAGATTTGTATGGGAACTGTGTAAGTATCCCACGCACCCATGCCGATGGTTGAAAACTCTTAAAGTCCAACCGCGTGCACGTGAGCGCGCAAAAACATGTTTTTTGGGGTAAATTGCCTTAAATTTTTTACTCTTGTAAATTCCGTTTTCGGGGGCTCTGTAGGACCATTTTTTGAGCTTTTTGATCGGTTTTCATGGTTTTTCCTTCATTCCTAACCCATTCGCTATTGTTTCTGGAAGAAAAAAAAAATCAGAATCAGCCGGTCCTGGGTGGTACATTTATAAATATTTAGCTGGTACTCAGCGGGTTTGAAATGCTGGGTGTGAAGGGAATTCATGGTCTCCTGAAATATCCGCAGGCTACCTTTAGGATCAACTTTTTCTGGTACCTGGCGCGGGGTACGAACCTCTGAAGGGAATTTAACCCCCCTAAAAACCCACAGGTTTTGAGATGCCTTGGGTGGGGTTCGAACCCTGGTTAGTGACCCAACCATCACCACCAGGCCCGCGCGCTAACCCACTGTACTACCACGGACGTACTAAAAGTATAGCAACCTTAGTCCGATTTTTAAGAACCAGGTGATAGTCTCGTGGTGTTATCACGTGATGAGTTTATTGGACTTACCATCTACGACTATTTTACGCTATACCTGACGTCAACTCGGGTTAGTATTATTGTGGGTGCGGGACATTTTCGAGGGCATTACATTACATCCTTCTTTAACTGGGCTAGTCCCTAGCCTATTTTAAGGTCGTAAGGTATCGTAGCTGTATTACCTCAGCAATCTCAATATTGTTGGTATAGGGTTCGCGTGACGGGTGCTCCACGTAGCTACCTGGTCACGTTCCCTAGCTGCCACCATTATCGGACAGACGGATGTAGAACAACACATCATTAACACCACAGGCCCCCCCCTACGACAACCATCCCATAGAAAGAACCCCATACAACGTCAGGAAGAGGAACGCCAAGTCCAGGAAATGTTAGAGGCCGGGATTGCCACCCCGTCCATTAGCCCCTGGTCTTCCCCTGTTGTCTTAGTCAAAAAGAAAGATGGGACAACCCGTTTTTGCGTCGATTACAGGAGGTTAAATGACATAACCATTAAAGACGCTACGCCCTTACCCCGAATAGACGATTCCCTTGACTCCCTATACGGATCCAAATGGTTCACTACCCTCGACTTGCAAGCAGGGTATTGGCAAGTGCCTATCAAGGCCGAGGACCAAAAGAAAACAGCATTTTCCACTAGTGGTGGCCATCACTATGAATTTAACGTCCTATCTTTTGGCCTCTGTAACGGACCCGCCACTTTCTTCCGTTTGATGGAAACGGTATTGCATGGCCTAACCTGGGAAACCTGCCTAGCCTATCTGGACGATATTATTGTGTACTCTCCAACCTGGGAAGAACACCTCCTCAGGTTGAGACAAGTCCTGCAAAGAATCCGAGCCACCGGGTTGAAATTAAAACCCTCAAAGTGCGTGATTGCCCGGAATAAGGTAGATTTTCTCGGATACGTGATATCTGAACATGGTATTGCGCCAGACCCAAAGAAACTTCAAGCCGTACAAAACCAAACCCCACCCACCACGGTTAAAGGAATACGTTCGTTTCTAGGTTTAGCCACGTACTACAGACGTTTCGTCCCCCACTTTGCCACCATAGCCAGACCCCTCCACCAACTTACCCACAAAGACACCCCGTTCGCCTGGACACCTGAAAGAGACCTCGCGTTTAACACTTTGAAGCAAAAGCTAATCCAAGCCCCTATTGTCGTTTTCCCTGACTACCAGAAACCTTTCCGTCTTTAAACCGACGTATCTCTGTACGCCATAGGTGCAGTATTAGCTCAATTCAGAGATGGAAAGGAACATGTGATAGCGTATGCCAGCTACACACTCACCCCACCCCAACAGAATTACGCAGCCACCAAGAGAGAGTGCTTAGGGATCATTTGGGCACTCAGCCACTTCCGGTCATTTGTGTTGGGCGCAAAACTCGAAATAATTACCGACCATCAATCTTTACAATGGCTGCGTAGGTGCGAAACCAACTCAGCCATTTTGGTACGTTGGAGAGAGACACTAGAGGACTACGACTTTACAATACAATATCGTCCCGGCAAACTCCATACTAATGCAGACGCCCTGTCACGTTTGCCAGTACCAAAAGACCCCCCCACCAACCTAGCCGCCTTACAAAACACTCAATTGGTATCTACCCCCACCTCCCGACAGAATGCCCCCCCAGCCCCCTCCCTAATTCAATCTTGGGAAGCACGAATCAGACCCCCCTGGATACCGTTAAACGTCTTCAGGAGACTGACTCGCTGGGGAGATCAACTTGCCACAGACACTGGTCACATAATCTTGGACCCCACCATAGCCCACGACTACATGATTGCCATCCACGAGGGAAACGGCATACACCTTGGACAAAAGAAAATGTTAAAGATCTTCACAGACCAATACTGGACCCCCAACCCCTCCAAAATTGCACAACGAGTGACAGAATCCTGCAAACCGTGTTTATTGGGAAAGGATAGATCACGCACCCCAGGCCCAGCTGGTACCATTTCTGCCAACAAACCGTTCCAAGTCCTATCCCTCGACATCATGGGCCCGTTCCCTTCTTACGCTGGCAACCGCTATATCGTCACATTTGTAGACGTATATTCAAAATTTCTAATAGCCTGCCCAGTTAAAGACCACACAGCCACCACAGTTGCCACACTGCTTGCCACCGAAGTGTTCCCTATATTCGGCCTTCCCCTTGCTCTTCTATCGGACAATGCCCCCGAGTTTAGTGGACACGTTTGGCAACAATTCACCCAACAATGCGGTATCAAGATTAAACACTCATCCCCGTACTGGCCTCAAGGAAATGCTATCTGCGAACGCAGCCATCGCACTATCAACAACCAGTTACGTACAAGAATGATTGCTCTTAATACCTCAGACTGGCCATCACAACTAAAGATGATACAGTGGGGTATGAACACCTGTCCTCGGGAAGACGGTATTTCCCCTCATGAACGTGTTTACGGTGTACCCCCCCTGTTACTGCCATTCCACCACCACGCTCACCTTCCCTCCACCACCTCCACAATTGACCCATTGCAACATCTGCAAAACACCCTCCATACCGCCCAGATCTGTCAAGACACCAAAACTGATAACATCGATGACAAAACCCTTTCGCCATCCATGACACCGTAATGGTAGCCAACCTCCCTATCACCAACAAGTTAGGCCCTCGCTATGTCGGACCCTACACCGTAATACAAGTCCCAAATGCCTTTCAAGTCACCATCGACTATCACGGCATAACTCGCACGCTCCGAACTAGATTCGTCCGAGCGTTTAAACCTCTAAAGCCACAAGACATTACCCCACCCCACACATCCGACCCTAAATTAAACACCCCTACTCACCCCCTCACTCAGGCTACGAATATTCCCATACAAACCCCTAAGGACCTAAGCCCTCCAGCACCGAACCGACAAATCTTTTCTCACCATACCCCCCCAACTAACCTCCACAAACCCCAAGCCCCCAATATCACACCCTCTTCCACCATGACACCTTCTTTCACTTCTGATAGTCAAGTTCCACCTTAACTTATCCAAGTACAAAAACCTCCACCCACAACCCCGACCACAACAGAAACCCTCCCGTCTAGCCCTGACATACCTCCACCAGGCACCACAGTGAGAAAACCACCACCCCCACCCCAAACCAAGTACACACCCAACCGCACCACACAATCTACCTCAGTAACCTCACGCTACAACTTACGCCCACGACAAACATCGTTTAAAACCTCCAGAAAACACACCCTACTAACCAAGTTCTGTAGGGCTGCCAGACCACTACCCTCCTCCTCCTCCTCCTCCTCTTCTTCTTCTTCGTCGAATTCTCCCCCACAAAGGGAAAGAAGACGAATAATCACCAGCAAATCACCAACCTCATCAAACAACACACGCCCCTACCCCCAACCCTCCAACTTAAATCTACACTCCTTACCCACCCGTCTAGCCCCCCCCGCATCTGCCCCTTTCCCCTCCACGATCCCCACCACCCCACCCACACACCGACCAAACTCCTCATCTCACCGAACCCCCAACCAACCTAAGAAACCCCCCCCCAAAGTCACCCCCGAGAAAACCCCCACATGTCATTTACCTATAAAACGTGCTTCCCCTCACTATAGAACATCGTCGAGCGACTCAAGTCCCACGACAAACATCTACCTTCCCACCAGGACCGCCAGAGGTAGAATAATCAACAGACCCATCAGATTTAAAGACAGCGATACAAAAATAACACCCCGTTCTGACACTAAGGACCCAAGCCACACAACACACACACCCCCTCCTTCCCACACACCTCCTTCACCCACCTTACCTACACCGATTTTGCGCATTGCCTCACTATATATTCCCAACCTACAACACCGCCTAAGAAAACCAAATAAAACCCAGACTCACATTCCCCCTTCATCCCCAGCCCTGTTGTCACGCGCGAATCCCCTTTCGGTTAGTAACCCATTCACCACACTAAACAGACTTCCTGTCAATCCCACCGCTGCCACCAATGAAATACTGGGTGTGAAGGGAATTCATGGTCTCCTGAAATATCCCCAGGCTACCTTTAGGATCAACTTTTCCTGGTACCTGGCGCGGGGTACGAACCTCTGAAGGGAATTTAACCCCCCTAAAAACCCACAGGTTTTGAGATGCCTTGGGTGGGGTTCGAACCCTGGTTAGTGACCCAACCATCACCACCAGGCCCGCGCGCTAACCCACTGTACTACCACGGATGTACTAAAAGTATAGCAACCTTAGTCCGATTTTTAAGAACCAGGTGATAGTCTCGTGGTGTTATCACGTGATGAGTTTATTGGACTTCCCATCTACGACTATTTTACGCTATACCTGACGTCAACTCGGGTTAGTATTATTGTGGGTGCGGGACATTTTCGAGGGCATTACAGGGTTAACAATTTTTGCTACCATAGATCCATCTTAAACTGCACAAAATCATCTAATTATAGATAGAATAAAACTGAAAAGATGTAGCCACTACAGAAGGGGTTAATATATCCAGGTACAGTACTGTACTAGTATGTAGGCAGTGTGCTGAGTAAAGCTGGGACTATTGATGAAGAAGTGCGGGAGAGGGTGAAACAGGGGAAGAGGGTTGTAGGAATGCTGAAAGCAGTAACAAGAAATAGGGTGGTCAGTATTTAAGTGAAGAAGGTGTGATGCTCACCGCTTCCCCCAGAACCGCATGGCTTACTCGCTAGGACTCGCCAGGGCAGAGAATGTAGCTACAGTCTACCTATCATTGTGTACTTTCCTTCTTGAGAAAGCTTGTGTTGCAGACAGTTCAGAACTGTTCTTTATTTTCGTCTGTCACAATCCTTTCTATTTTATTTAGTCAATTGAAAGTATTGTGTTAAGTAGTTGAATGATGGGAAGGCGAGCGGGAGAGAGAGAGAGAGAGAGACCAGGTGGTGTGACTTGGTGGTGAGTGTGGCGCGTGGCTGGCCCCCTTACATAGGCCTCGCGGGATTCGTTGCCTCCTGCCTAACACGGCCTACTAGGCGGCTGCTTACTGGGCGACTGTCGCGCGCCCTCGTGCCATTCCTGCGAACTGGGACTCCAGCCATGCGGTCCCTGGAAATATCCTGGTCAGATCCTCCCAGACAGCATACTCTAAGCATCTCCCATGAACTGTTCCACACTCTTGTCTTAGAATCTTTCTCTCCTACTGCCTCTATCATTTCCACTACTTCCTCACCTTCTATTAATATCAATCCCCCTCTGGTTCCCTGCATCCACACCTTGAATTGGTGGCCAGACTGTATTATATATACATTTCTTATGTACTAGGCTAAGGTTGAAGAGAGTCGTTGTCTTTTTGGGAGATTGTATTTCTCGGACTGTCTCCCATCAATCACTAATGTTTCTACAGGGTTAAATAATGCTAGACTAGGGATCAGGTACCTTGCTGTTGGTGTTTTCACTGTGTGTAGGCTACTTTTGAGCTGCACGACACTACGGATTCTGTGGGTTACCTGGGTGGATCTTTTGTTTGTGTACCTTGGAGTTTAGACTGTGTAGTGCGTGAGGGCTGCTTGCCTAATCCACCCAACACTGTTCTAACTCTATTTGCTTTTACTTTTGAGGGTCGCCAGGAGGATACTCGATACTTGTGATCGAGAATCCTCAAGAGAGCACCCCTTCATATTAACGTAATCAGGCCGCACAGACCCAAGGTCCACACTAGGCTAGGAGCTGCCTTGCTCCACCAGAATTCTGTACCTTTGCGCATCCCAGCTAGACTTTATTAACCCAGGTAGACATTAGCTGGACTAGATCATATACTCTTTTATGCATACCCATTATTTCTACACAAGCATTTTGAGGTCTAGGTTGCTGTAGAGAGACACAACCAGCATAGACCGGGTTTGTAATAGGAGTACTACTTTTTCGTGGCGAGCATTATTACTGTTGCACCGCTTATAATATTCTTGTGTCCAATAACATTATAGGTCCAGCCTTTTTGTGTATTTAGCCTACACGTGCATTGTCCTGCCTCCTGCTATTTTGTGGTTCCATTTCCGATACGTTCTTCTTAGTAGCATCCGACATTATTCAGAAGATTCCTTGTTCGGTGCTTGAGGACTTTACAACACTTTCTTTCATAAAGGAGTGACAGATATTATTGATTAAAGTAACGTTAAGTAAACCTTCTTCTTGTTTGCATTAGATCACTCTTGTCATTTAATTAAGTTAACTATCTTTTCCTTGTGTACCATAACTAAGCAACCATACGTTATAGGTAATAGGCTGTTTCAGAGAACATCAGCCTATAGTAGAAGCACATAGATACTGAGAGTTAAGATACCCCGCTATCGCAGATATAACTCTGGAGGGTATATGTGTTCTTTGTTCGACAGGATTATATATCAGGGGTTGGATCTAGCGTTTCCGTTGGTGCATTTATGCCAGTCTAGTCCAATGTATATGAGCCACTGATTTATACGAGACCCGATCGTAACAAAGTCCTTGCATGACAGTGTGGTAATTCCGACACTGACTTACGGAAGCGAAGCATGGATGTTACATACATACAGTACATACATAAAATTTTAAGACTGAGTGTTCCACACATACGTGCAGTTTCAGTCTCTTGTCCTAATGGTGGAGTTCCAGGCAACCCTGTTAAGGGCTGCTTCACTTGTCAAGTTCTTGGATTTGAGATCGGCACGTATAGTCCGATCCCAGGTTTTCCTCGGTCCACCCCTTGGTGCAGCTCCCTCCACAATCACAGACCTGCATTTTTTCACCCAATTTTGTTCATCCATTCTCTCCACATGTCCATACCATCCCAGTCTACTTGTACGTATCACCTCGCTAATACTCTTTATGCCTAAATGTTGGAGAAGAGACTCGGACCAAGGGTGAGAGGGGTGGAAATGAGTTACTTGAGAAGCGCATGCGGAGTCACATGGAGGGATAGACAGGCAAATGAGGAAGTAAGAAGGAGGTGTGGTGTGGAGGTAGATGTGCTGGAAAGTGTGAAAAGGAACACCTAGAGATGGTTTGGCCATATGGAACGTATGGGAAGCGAGAGAATGACTTAGAGGGTGTACGAGAGTGAGGTGGAAGGACAGAGGGAGAGGTAAACCGAAAGAGAGGTGGAAGGATGGAGTGAGAAAGTACTGTATATGGATGAAGGCGGTGCTGGTTGGGAGGAGGGGCATCGACTGACTGGGGACAGGTGCATGGGAGCGGTTCGTTCGTGGCCACACCTTCGGGGATCACTGCGTCAGGCAATAGATAGGTAGATAGACTAGTTATTTTTGGTCCTATATATTTTGTTTTCTTGCTTTCACAATCTAGGGAAGTCATCTAAATCTTCAGGGACTTTCACAGACTTGGTTTAGAGGTGGTTGTACGCAGGGTGTTAAACTGGAGCAATTTTGTTTGAAGACTTAGATGAATATGAATATGACAAAGAATACAGGAAAATTAACTAGAAATAGCCTTGTTTTGGCCATTTTATCACTTCCAAAAACATAATTTGTAATACAAACCATAATTTTATCTATACATAATATAGGCTACAATAAAGTCTAAAAACAATGGACTCGGCTCTCGTTTGACACCCTGCTGTACATCATACTGTACTGCCCAATAGTGTTAGTGAATGAAACAATGGTAACCCCATAAGTACCATTAACCTGTTCAGTACCGGTGCCGTTCTTTTAACTTTATTCATGCTGTGAAAGAGAAAAGGAGATGCTTCAAAGCATGGAAGAAGGGAGGCAGCAATGAGGAATACCAGGCAGCTAAACGAACTGCTAAAAGAGTTATTTACAATGCTAAAAAAGGCATTAAGGACCTGGTCCTCGAACAAGTGTGTAACACTGACAATCCCAATGGGATCTTCAACCTAGCTAGGCGAGTTAAAAATGACAGTCGGGATATTATAGGTGAACAGTGTGTTAGAAACGATAATGAGAAGATTGTGTATGCAGAAAATGAAATCAGAGAAGCATGGAAGGCACACTATGAACGATTGCTAAATGTAGAGTTTGAATGGGATAAGGAACAGCTTAGTATCGAAAAACCAATATCTGGACCCCCTCCTTTGATAGCACCAGCTGCAGTGAGCGACGCAATCAATAAAATGAAGGACGGTAAAGCTCCAGGGTGCTCTAGACTTTGTCGCTGAGATGATAAAATCCTCAGGGGAGACTGGTGTCAACTTAGTCTCCAAGTTGATAAACACCATTATTAATGTTGATATCGGTTAAGCGCACACACAAGATATATACAGAGTGTACACATGCCTTAATCAGATTGCAACATACACACATGTACTTTCAGAGCAATACTATCATTGTTTAATATCCCATGGTAATATACCGTACTCTGTAGTAGCGGCAATATTGCACCAAATATATCTGGCAACATTGTACATGTTGCCTCAGTAACATCCGGTCGGTCGGCACTCAGCATAATAGTGCCTCCCAGCTCTCTATATCTCTGGCTAATAAGAACCTATATACTAATCTCTGGACTTTTATTCTACATCCTTGTGCAAGAAAGGATTATCAAGGTTCTTGTAGCTTCACATGACAACCATACATGGCGCAGTGTGTTATTAAAGCCAGGAGATACGAGCAAAGACCGGATAATCAGCCCAGCCATCTTGCAAGACCTCGCCTCTCCAGTCCTGGATATATCATTGTGCAGTGCTTTAAAGTGCAGTGAAGTGCTTAAGTGTGTAGTGCAGTGCCTTTATTATAAGTCCCATGTCATTTGTGCCCATTCCCGACTTGCTGTGAGGGTTATAGCTGCTGAAACACAGCTGGACAAGAGCGAGGAGTAGCATACCCTCCCCCACTGTTCTCACCCCTCATTGGCCCTCAGGCCTCAACTTGCCCTCCAGCTGGCAGCACATACGCACACAGAGGTACACGCACATCGCTGCCAAGCCTACCGCACTCACTCACTCCCTCACTCTAGCACAGATAATGTACTGCACTTTTAAATAAACTGTTCCAGTTGTACTTCACATTTTCATCGTTCCTGCAAGACTACAGTGTGTCAGCTATCAACCAATTATGGAGGGAGATGAGCAGATTCATGGGGAGCCCAGAGACACCCCACATGACCATACTGGGGAGGGAGATAATGGTGGAGCTACTGGTGGAGATAGTGATGGAGATAATGATGGAGTTGCTGGTAAGGGGTACCAGTCAGTTCATTCCACTCCAACCTCTCCTCTCACCACCCCTCATTTCACTCCACCTCCCCAACCTCCCCCCACTTTACCTCCCCTACACTATAGGGGGATGCCACTCCTGTCACCACACCCTGCAAGTCTACAACCTACCACAAGTGCAGACCTCCTTCAGCTCATACAGTATATGGAGCAATGCAGACAACGGGACGACTATATCAGAAGACAGGAGGAGGACCGCAGAAGACAGGAGGAGGAACACCGACGACAGGAGGAGGAAAACAGACGACACATGGAGGAGGACCACAGGAGACAGGTGGACAATGCCAAGTTCTCCGCCCTTGTCCAGGCTCTGGCCCAAGTTACCCCACCTACCGCCGCTCCTACACCCACCTCACCGGGGACAACACCCCATTCCACAGCATCCTCCACCCCTACAGCTCCACCTCCACCACAGAAGGCTATCACCCAGAACCCGCCGCCCCTTCGTGCTGATGCCACCTTCCAGGTTTTCAGAGAATGGAGGCGTCGGTGGGACGATTACTCTATTATGGTAGATTTGTCTAAACTACCGAGGGAGAAACAACTGATCCAGATGCGGATGTGCTTAACCCTGGAGACACAGCGGCTTTTGCAGCACACCTTAAGCATACCCCCTGACACTGACAAGACCGTTGAAGCAGTCCTCGATGCACTTCAGGAGCACATCAAGAATTCTCGCAATGAAGCTCTCCGTCGCAGGGACCTGTTCAGTTGCAAGCAAAAACAGGGCGAGTAATTCAACAACTTCTACATCCGCCTCTGCCACATCGCCGAAGAAATTGACGTCTGCCCAGGGAACTCTTCAGCCTGCAAGGAGACCCAACTCAAGATGGTCATTCTAATGGGCATACACAACGAAGAACTTGTACAGAAGCTGCTTTCCCTCTACGCCACCCCTTCATTACAGGACATCTTCAACACTTGCCGTTCATACGAGGCCACTCAAAGCGCTATGTCAGCCATACGTGCCCCACCGTCCCAGGTTAACGCCGTGTCAGCGTACAAGCAGAACAAGCAAGTTAAGCAACGTGACAAGTTCTCCACTTCGCAACAGTCCTTGGCATCGGCTGCCGCCTGCCAGCGTTGTGCTCGCCGGCACGACAAGAACAAGTGCCCGGCTGAAGACTACACCTGCACTAACTGCGGCCGTCGTGGTCATAAGCCTAGGACTCCTGCTTGCCCTGCTGCCACCGCCCAGTGTCGTCGCTGCAACCATAAGGGCCACTACGACAAATGCTGCAGATCTTCCAAGACGCCCACCACACAGGACAACGACGCTTCCTCCCACAACAAGTCTACAGCAAAGAAGACCACAAGTTGCCAACGTGTGGGATCACCTGTTCAGGCACCCACACTGACATCCGTGAGTCTCACCCACAGCGGCACCACCAGAAAACTCCACATGCTTCCAGACACAGGTGTAGACATCACAGTGATTGGCCGAAGACACCTCGACATACTTCAGATTCCTATCAGCAGCCTACGACCTCCGCCTCCGACAACGACGCTCAACGCGGATGGCTCTGCAATGGCTCCTGCTTTGGGGACGTTTCATGCACAACTCACCATCAGCCACCATTCCTGTTCTGCCACAATCCAAGTCCGCGAGGGTGTTCAGACGCCGCTTCTGTCCAAACGCCACTGTCAAGAATTGGCCATCATCTCAGCGAAATTCCCCAAGCCAATTCTACAGGTCAAACACATCAACAGGTGTAAGCAGCTACCCTTCACATACCCTTAAGCTACCCTTAAGCATAGAGGAAAGGGAAAAGTGAGAGAAGTTCAAGCGAGGGCTGATGATAAAAATCGAAAATTGTCAGATCAGGAGAAAAGGATTTTTTTGGGAGAGCAAAGGAAGGGAAACTAAAGAAGTGGTACACTCAGAGTCAGAAAGAACAGAAAATACGAGGAGAAATGAACAAGGAGACAGTGAGTCAGGTAGTGGATCAAATCGGGGACAAAGAGATAGTGAGGGAGGAGCAGGAGATAGAGACAGTGAGTCAGGTAGTGGATCAAACCGAAGACAGAGAGATGGTGAGGGAGGAGCAGGAGATAGAGACAGTGAGTCAGGTAGTGGATCAAACCGAAGACAGAGAGATGGTGAGGGAGGAGCGGAAGATTGTGGAGGGGGGGGGAGGAGAATGGAACTAGCAGGGAATGCAGAGGTAGGTCAGGGAAGGGATGGAGGAGGAGGTGAACGTAATAGGAGGCAGGGAGGGAAGAGAAACAAGGAGGAGGATTCCAATATACTGTGCTACTACACTAATATAGATGGAATAAACAGTAAAAAGGTAGAATTGGATGATATATTAAGAAAGGATCAACCACAGATAGTCTGTTTGACGGAGACAAAGCTGAACCAGGACTTTGACAGCAATATAGTGTTTAGTGAAGGATATAATATATGGAGATATGATAGAAAGGGAAAAAGGGGAGGTGGAGTGGCAGTATTAGTTAAGAACCCTATGACAGCAAAGCAAGTGTCAACATTAGAGGAAGTTACTCATCGTGGCGGAAAGTTGAGAGTGGTGTGCCACAGGGATCTGTGTTGGCACCTCTTATGTTCCTTATGTACGTGAATGACCTGCCGATAGACATAAACTCCTACATGTCAATGTTTGCAGATGACGTACAAATTATGAGACAAATAACAAATATAAGTAGTTGTGAGGAGCTGCAAGGGGATTTAGATAAAATATACGAATGGAGCACCAAGTGGAAAATTAAATTTAATATAAGTAAATGTCATGTGTTAAATATGGGAAGAAGTGTGAATAGACCAAATTGAGAGTATAGGAAGGGAGATAATATAATTAGCAAGGCCGAAAAAGAAAGGGATTTAGGGTTGATTATACAAGATAACTTGTCGCCAGAGAAACATATTAACAAGCTCTTTAGCGGAATGTATGCAATGGCCGGGAATATGAAAGTTGCTCTGAACTACTTGGATGAGAACATGTTAGCGAAGATTATAAAAAGTATGATTAGAACAAGATTGGAGTATGCAGCACTTGTGTGGTCCCCGCATCTTAGAAGCATATTCACAAGTTAGAAAGAATCCAGAGAGCATTTAGTAGATTGGTTCCAAGTCTTAGAGAACTGCCATATGAAAGGAGGCTAGACAAATTAAATTTACCGAGTCTAAAAGAGAGGAGAGAGAGGGGAGACATGATAATGATGTACAAATGCACCCGAGGGCTGGAAAGGCTGGATAGGGAGGATATATTAATCATGGATACAGGAATAACTAGAGGCCACAGCTACAAAGTAAAAAGACCTACCTGCAAGAACGATATCAGGAAGTTTAGCTTCCCCTATAGATGTATTGACAAATGGAATGGGCTGGAGGAGGAGGTGGTAGGGGCGGGGAACATCCATATTTTCAAGAAAAAATTGGATGAAAGTAGACTGAGAGACGGGACAACACGAGCTTAGCTCAACTCCTGTAAACTACAATTAGGTAAATACAATTAGGTAAATACAGCCACCACATCACCTGCACAGGCTGACCCTGGCAAAGTCGGAGCGACCAAGGACTTCCCGACACCAGCCAACATCACCGACCTTCGCTCCTTCATGGGTTTGGTGAACCAGCTGGCGGAGTTCACCTCCGACATCGCCACTGCCGTTCAGCCCCTGCGCCCCCTGATGAGCCCGAAGAGGTCGTTCATGTGGACCGCTGACCACGATGAGGCTTTCCGCTGGGTCAAGGCTGCCCTGCTCAGTCCACCTGTCCTGGCCCCATTCGACCCTTCCCTACCAGTGATTCTACAAACTGATGCGTCCTGCCTCAACGGTCTTGGATACGCCCTCCTACAGGATCATGGCAACAACCGTCTCCGCTTAGTTCAGTGTGGCTTGAGGTTCCTAAGCGACCCCGAGTCCCGCTATGCCACCATTGAGCTGGAGATGCTAGCCGTGGTCTGGGCCATGTCCAAGTGCAAGTTCTACCTCATCGGACTGCAACACTTCACCCTCATGACGGATCATCGCCCCCTCATCCCCATCTTCAACAACTACATCCTTGATGCAGTTGAAAATCCCCGCCTCCAACGTCTGAAGGAGAAAGTCGCACCTTATCTCTTCACAGCCGTCTGGCATGCTGGCAAGTTGCTCTGCATCCCTGATGCGTTGTCACGGGCCCCTGTCAGCCACCCGACGCCAGAGGATGAGTTAGCATGTGCTGACGCCACGGTTCACCTCAGGTCGCTCGTGACTGTCAACGCCGCCGCCACCGACGTCAACTCTCCTTCACAGGGCGCAGACAGGATTCTCCATTAGTTTTTCAGAACGCCCCAGCCAGCAATCCCTCAACGACAAACGTAATGAAGCCATAGAACTCTTAAATTCTGATCTAAATACTATTTCCAATTGGGGCAGAGAAAACCTTGTTAACTTTAATGCTTCCAAAACCCAATTTCTCCATTTATCTACCCGTCAGGATCTCCCAGCAGACTATCCCTTATTCTTCAACAATACAAAAATCAACCCTTCATCTTCTCTCAATATTCTTGGTGTCTCTTTTTCTTCTGCTCTCATTTGGAAGGACCATATTACCAGTCTTGCTAAGGCAGCCTCCCAGAAGCTGGGTGTGCTCAACCGCCTTAGAGGGTTCTTTTCCCCTGCACAGCTTCTTGCTCTGTACAGGGGCATAGTGCGCCCTTGTATTGAGTATTGTTCACATGTGTGGGGAGGTTCCTCTCACACCGCTCTCCTAGACAAAGTTGAAAGGAAGGCCTTTCGTATCATTAACTCCCGTCCACTCACCAACTCTCTGCAATCTCTCTCTCTCCGCCGTAATGTTGCATCCCTCTCGCTATTCTATCGCTACTATAATAATCAGTGTTCCTCAGAGCTATCCCGGTGCATACCAACTCCTTTACGTAGGGCACGTGGTACCCGTCTTGCAACTCAATACCACCCCTACTCTGTGCAACTCTCCAACCCAAGAGTGAAACGTTCATCTCAAACTTTCTTCTACTCAACAGCTGAGCTCTGGAACTCTCTCCCAGAATCAGTCTTTCCCTGTTCCTATGACTTAAATTGCTTCAAACTCCGTGTCTCCAGGCATTTTTGCTCGAACGTCCCTTGATTTTGGCCCTGTCACTCTTTCAACTATGGGGGAGGCACTCGCTATAGGCAGTTATGCCTTTTGCCTCCCTCAATCACATAGAAAAAAAAAAAAAAAAAGGAACTCCGAGACGCAGCCAGAGCGGATCCTGTGTACATCCGCCTGCGTGAGTGCGTTACTTCGGGTTTCCCCACCAACCGCTACGACCTGCACAACTCTCTACTCCCATTCTGGAAACTGCGAGACTACCTGTCAGCAGGTGGTGAACTCGTCCTGTACGGAGCGAGGGTTGTGGTTCCTGAAGCCCTCCGCTGCCGCACCTTGGCTCGCCTGCATGATAGTCACAGAGGCGTGGAGGCCACTAAGCGTAGGGCGCGGCAGGCTGTCTCTTGGCCTGGCATCAACTCGGACATCGCCAACACAGTTCAAGCTTTTGAGCCGTGTCAGGTCTTACAGTCTAGTCAGCAGCAGGAACCCATGATCAACGACGACCACCCAACTAGGCCTTTCGAGTCTGTTTCAGCCGACTTCTTCGCTGTGGCTGGGAAATCCTTCCTCGTCGTAACAGACCGACTCTCAGGCTGGCCCGTTGTCGTACCCTGCAAAGGCGATACTACCGCTTCAAACACCATCAGGATCTTCTGCCGCTACTTCAGGGAAGTTGGTGTACCCCTCCGCCTACGTACAGATGGAGGCCCACAGTTTACTAGCCGTGAGTTCCGGGACTTCATGGAGCATTGGGGAGTCAATCACTTGGTCTCTTCCCCACACTACCCACAATCCAACGGTCTGCCGTCAAGTCCGTCAAACACCTCATACTGAAGACGGCTCCCTCAGGCAACATCGACTGTGAAGACTTTGACCGTGGACTGTTGGAGCTCCGCAACACCCCGAACTTCATAGGCCGCTCCCCGGCTCAAATCCTCTATGGCCACCCACTACGGTCTTATGTCCCTGCTCATCCCCAGTCCTTTGCAGCAGAGTGGCAAGCCAAGGCCAAGGACTGTGACCGTCGTGCAGCCGCCCACACTACGCTGGTGCAGAGAAACTATGACCAGCACGCATGCCCCCTTCCCAGTTTGAGAGTCGGCACCACAGTGTGGATCCAAGACCCGACTTCTCACCGCTGGGACAATGTTGGGGTCGTCATGGGCTGCGGCAGGTCCAGGGATTATGAGGTTCGTCTCCCCAGTGGTAAGATATATTGGCGGAACCGTCGCTTCCTCCGCCCAGTGAATTAATATCCCATGGTAATATACCGTACTCTGTAGTAGCGGCAATATTGCACCAAATATATCTGGCAACATTATACATGTTGCCTCAGTAACATCCGGTCGGCACTCAGCATAACAGTGCCTCCCAGCTCTCTGTATCTCTGGCTAATAAGAACCTATAAACTTATCTCTGGACTTTTATTCTACATCCTTGTGCAAGAAAGGATTATCAAGGTTGTTGTAGCTTCACATGACAACCATACAATTAAAGATGAGAAAATCCCCGAGGATTGGCAAACAAGTGTAATAATAAATATATACAAAGGAAAAGGTGATGCGCTAGATAGAGGTAATTATAGGGGCCTGAAAATGCTTGACCAAATCATGAAGGTCTGTGAGAGAGTCTTTGAGGGTTGATCAGGCAAAGCATCTCCATTGATGATATGCATTTTGGTTTTATGCCAGGACGTGGTACAACCGATGCTATCTTCATTGTCAGGCAGATACAGTAAAGATACTTACTAAAAGGCAGGGATCTTTACTTTGAGTTTGTAGACCTGGAGAAGGCCTTTGACAAGGTGTTGACAGAGATGTTGTGCAGTGTGGGCTATGAGGAAACTTGGTGTGGAAGAGTGGCTGGTGTGTGTGATAATGAAGATGGATGAGGATTCGCGAACTGCGGTGAGGGTGAAAGGTGTACTGAGTGATGAGTTCACAGTCCATGTTGAAGTTCGTCAGGGTTCAGTGTTAACCCTTCTTGCCCGGGCTCTCCATCCTAAGGACATTATTGAGATCCGGGCGATCTGGCCGAAAAACGTTGTAATAGGCTAGCCGTATCTTCATTTTAACTGCTAGAGAATTTGCCCACATCTCAAAACGTAGTCCTGTTTCATATCTGTAAACTGGCATTGAGTAGAGCTCTCTAGGTCAACTGGTTCAGTTGTGATGACGATTACCGTGGAGAGAGATTTGATGCGATGTTAGCAATATCGGACATTTACAGACACTAATCTCGTCATAGCATACAACAACAACATTGATCCGACGTCTCCTTCTTGTTTTCGGAGGTGCTGTGTCGCAAACACAGGCTTTGTTTACATGCGTCGGACGCACAGCTTTCAAAACACACTTAATAGGCTTTCAAGTTTACGGATTTTAAAATGACACCCAGGCTCCTGCCCATCTGCCGCGGTGTCATTTTAAAATGACAACCGGGAAGGAAGGGTTAAGCCCCCTCCTCTTTATTATGGTCCTGGAGGCACTGTCTAGAGCTTTTAAAGGCGAACTCCCGTGGGAACTGTTTTATGCAGACGATTTAGTCCTAATAGCTGACAATATGGAAGATGCTGAGGCCAAATTCAGAAGATGGAGAGAGGGCATGGCGAGCAAGGGTTTAAGAGTCAATATTAACAAAACCAAGGTTATATATTGTAGATTTAGACGAGGTAATGTGGAAAAGAGCGGTGAATACCCATGTGCAGTGTGTGGAAAGGGTGTGGGTGCTAACTCGATTCGATGTAGTGTTACGCTGGCCAGCTTGCCAGAATGCACTCGTAACTCGCTAGTGCTCGCCAGGGCAGTGAAATGGGCTACAATAATCGTAGAACGATGTTCTTTCTTTCATAGAGTTCATGTTGTCACAGACAGATCAGTGGTGGTCTTTATTCTTGTCTGTGACACTTGGAAGTATTTTATATCATTGATAGAATATAAGATGCATTGTGTGAAGTTAAAGGAGAAAGAGCGAGGTGGTAGTATGTGCATGTGTATGTACGTGTGCCTCCCTCGCTCGGAGGAGTTTCCCACGCTTGTGAGTGGTCGGCGGGCCTGACGCGTCACGTGACACCTGCTCCTCGTGACGTAGTCGTCTGTGATTGGGTGCTGCTGCCTTTGTTAGTGCTGGGGGGGCTCCTGCCCGCGTTTCTCCTGCAGAGCTTGGCACGGCGTGCTTGGTCCTACATGTGCTTTGCAATCTGTCCCCCATATAACTCCCTATACTACTTTCTCTCTCTCTAAACTTCTTCGTTTTCATACTTCTCTCTTTATTCAAATACTTATCCCTTCTGGTTCTGCATACGACTTCCATAGTCGGCTAGTCGTATTACCAGCACCAGTTCTCCATATATGTTTGCACTAGTTTTAGGGATTATTAGAGTCATAGTCAAATTGTATCATAGTGTTGGGGTGCTTCTAAGTATTGAGCTGTTCTTTCCCATTATTTAATGCTAGACAGTGGAAGGTATCTTTGGTCGTTGTCTGAGTTATGTATGTGGCAAGTCAGAGCCTGTACAACATCGACGAAGCTAGCTAGCCTGTAACCCTTGTGCATATTTTCCTTTACGAGTGTAGCAGTATACAGGTAAAGGGGATTTTGCCTACTCTTACCTGTATGATTGCTACCTCATTTTGTTGACCTTTGTGGAGCGCCAGGGCAAGACTAGATACTAGAGATCTGGACTTACCAAGAGAGCCTCCAAGTCACTTAATGTAACATAAGGGAAATCTGTTCAAGGGGAGACAGTAGGCTACGAGCATGCTTGCGCTCTGCCTAGTTTCCTAGTACCTTTTTTTTGCCACTGCTAGACTTTATTAGTGAGAAAGACAGCATTGTGTTTATTAACTTTCATTGTGTATGCTTTAGGAATTATTCATGCCTTAGTTTAGCCTTGGTTGATGCGTAGTGCACAACCCAGTTTGGCTGTTACGTTGGCTAAGGAAGTACTGTTTCTGAGTGGTTATTAGTGCTGTCACAGAGTTGTTGCACTCCCTTGTTATATATATGTATCCTACTTATTGGTGTATTTAAGATACACGCTTTGGTGTCCTGCCCCTGCATTTATTTCTGTTCTATATTAACGAGCATCTTAGAGCATCAGACCTTTTTAGAAGATTCCTTATCTGATTGCTGTAGGACTAGACTTCCAGTGTTTGAGCATTGTAGAGTTTAGTGTTGAGTACAGACTCGCACTAAAGTTAACGTAAGCATATATTCTTTTATTAAATCTTATATAGTTTATTCAAGCATTGTTATTACTTAAGAGCATTTTCGTAACGTAAGTACTCCTGTTGTGAGTTGGCTTTACCGTCACCGGGAAGCCTTTGTAGAAGTGCACTAAAACCTAGTTAATTGATACCCCGTTATCCAGTAGATTAACTCTGAAGGGTTTTAAGTGTTTTTGTTCACCTGCGTAATAGTTCGAGGGTTTTGAAATTAGTGTACCGTTGTTGCAGATATAGCCTATCATCTAGTCCATCATTAAGTGCCCTTGTTTATTTCGTAGTGCCGGTCGTAACAGTAGCATCTGACGATGTTGGGTACACCATGGGAGTAAGCCCTGTAGTATAATAAAAGGACCCCTGCCGAAGATAAGTCAGAATTAGAGAAATTTGAGTGCGTAGTGTGCAAAGATGAGCTTGTGTTAAGTGATGATCCTGTGGCTGTTAACTTTGGAAATATGTCATTGGAGCTGGTGGACACGTTTTGTTCCCTAGGAGATACCATCTCTGCCGGTGGTGGGGCCGAGGCTGCCACTGTCGCTAGAATTAGATGTGGCTGGGGTAAGTTCAGAGAACTGCTGCCAATTCTGACCATTAACCCTTCCAGCCCGGGTGTCATTTTAAAATGACACCAAAACAAAAGGGCCGGAACCCGGGTGTCATTTTAAAATCCTTGTGCTTGAAAGCGTGCTTCAAAATTTGCGCGGCCAATTTTGGCATGGTAGGAGCGACTGCAGCGCCACCAAGCCTCAACTACTAGTGTTATCAGTTCGTACGTGGCCGCCATAGCGAGTAATACTGAACAAATGTTTTCCGACGTGTCCGATTCGTTGCAACCTCCCGCGAGCCCCAGTGCTACCCCACTCGCAACTTCAACGCCTGTTCCAACCGAGAAGAGAGCTCAACAAAAGAAAGTTAAGCGTTTGTTGAGTGATAGCGCTATACAGCGACAACTTTTTGAAAGTGATGAAGAGAGCAGTGGCGAAAGCTTGGTGGACAAGGTACAATTTATAAGTGAAAGTGAAGACGATTTCGTGGGCTTTGGAGACGACGATAATGTCGATTTATTTGAGGGGGGAGACAGTAGTGATGATCCTGGTGTGGAAGTGTTTCAGGAAGGTGCCATTGAGCTTCCCAGTGTGCTAGAACCTAGGCCGACCCCCTAACCATCTTTGCTAGGTCAGCCTAGGCCTAGCCCTAGCCCTACCCCAGGACCTTCCCCTTTGCCTGCCCGTACGCCCTTGAAAGTGGGCAAATATTTCTACAAACAATCATTGATCAAAAGTGCAGCTAAAAAAGCACGCAGGGCAGCCGCAGAAAAGCATAGGGAAGCTGAAGATAGCGATAATGACGCCGACCCTGGCCTAGCAACCACCCGCATTCCATTGTCCCGACGCCTTGACACGGGACGCCGCGTGGGTCACCCACAGCCCTCGCCTTCATCTCTCGTTCAGGATGACCAAAGGGCCTCTTCAAGTGGTATTGGTGATGTGCCGCAGGCCTCAACACACCGCAGAGCATTATTTCCTGCTGAAAAGCCCTCGGCTCGCCGCAAAAGGAGCCCAACTCCCGAGGCCTCGGCTCCCATTCTTGAAGCTCCCGCAGCCTCCCGCGCCCCACACCGCCGACGCCCGGTCACTTCTTCACCAGAATTGTCTCCTGAGGAGGATGCTGACGACCCTAACATTGCCCCAGATGACCTGACGTCGCCTGAGGAGGAAGAGGAAGAGGAACAGGAACAGGAAGAGGAAGAGGATGTGCCGACAAATCGAGGGAGAGGGCGAGGTCGTGGACGTGGTCAGCCTGCCGACGCCGCTGCCCCTGGGTCTGGGCCTGGGCGTGGGCGTGCACGGCGTCCGCCTGGGCGTCCGCGTGGCCAAGGGCGTGTGCCAGGGCGTCCAGGGCGTGTGCCTGCTGCAGCACGACCTCGAGCATCAGCATCCGACCTGTTTGTGTGGACAGATGGAGCTGATTTTGAGCCAGATTGTCCTGCCTTTGACGAGGTACAGATGGGTTCTGGGGTGTCACCAGCATATCACTGTGGCCCAGATGCTACCCCCAGTGAACTTTTCTGTGGCTTCTATGACAATGAAGTCATGGAATACCTCGTCAAAGAGACAAATCACCACCATGCTATCTGTGCCAACTTTCTTGGGAGGAAGACCAGTGCCAAGATGGTGGCATGGAGAGCTCTCACTGTGGCAGAACTATATGTGTTCTTGGAACTCACAATGCTGATGACTCATATAAGGAAGCACGTTCTGGCTGACTACTGGATCACTGGCGACATCATAACGACTCCATCATTTGGCAAATACATGTCCAGGGACAGGTACTTCGACATCCTCTCCTATCTCCACCTGACAAACAACATGGCAGTCCACCTTCCCGACTCATTATGGAAGATCAGGAAGCTGTATGACATGATACGTCATCGGTTCACCACATACCTGATTCCTTTCCAGAAGAAGTGCCTCGACGAGTCTCTGGTCCTGTTCCGTGGTAGGCTGCACTTCCGATAGTATATCCCGTCCAAGAGACACTGCTTCGGCATCAAGCTCTTCGTCCTCTGCGACTGCTTGACGGGGTATGTGCTGGACTTTATAGTCTACAGCGGCAAGGCTGGAGAAGTTGTGACTGACCCTCTCATTGGTTTTGGTGGCGCTGTAGTGAAGATGATGGAGAGGCACTTCAATAATAACCACATCCTCTACACAGATAATTATTACACGTCGCCTCTCCTGACCAAGTACCTCCATGACCGCAAGACCGGAACTGTCGGCACAGTCAAGGGCAAAAGGAAGGGCATGCCAGGCTACCCAACCAAGACGAAGAAGGCGGACATCTTCCACAAGAAGAGTGGCCCCATCCTCTCCATCCACTGGCATGACCAGCGCAAGGTCAACCTCCTCACCACATGCCACAAGGCCCAGATGGTCGCCACAGGGAAGGTGGACCGAACAACCAAGAACCCCGTCCAAAAACCAGCTGCTGTCCTGGATTATAACATCAACATGCGCCTCGTTGACAAGTCCGACATGCAGATGGGCTTCATCGACTGCCTGCGAACATCTTGCAGGTGGTACAAGAAGTTTATCCTGCATACGGTAGATATGTCGATCCTCAATGCCTACAACATCTACCGTCTGAGGACTTCAGGAGCCAAGAAGTATAAGTCCCTGCGGAAGTTCCACAAGCAGGTGCTACTTGAGCTCCTGGCTAAACATGAGGGTACACCAGGCAGGCCAATACAAGGACCAGGCCAGCTTGACAGAACGGGGTGTGCTGAATTCTTCAGGAAGCACCAGCTCAGCGCCCTTCCTTTCAAAGCACCAGGTAGTAACGCTAGGAGTCAGAAGAGGTGCCATGTGTGCAGCCACACAACTCGCAGATCCCGCAAACCCACAAAAACCACTTGGGAATGCCTCGAGTGTCAAGTTGGACTGTGTGCTGGCACGTGCTTCAACGACTTCCACACTCTAACAAACTTTTGAAGTGGAAGTGACAACAGTGAAAGTGACACTCAAATGTAGGCTAAGAATAATAATATAACTAAGTATAAGTGAAAAGGACACATAAGTAATAATAAATGCCTTCAATAACAATATGAACAAGTGAAAGTGACACTAAAATATATATTTCTAACAATAAATAAGTGAAAATGACACTCAATAAGCCTAGGCCAGTCAAAGTGACAGTATAATAATAATAAAACTAAGTATAAGTGAAAGAGACACACACAAGTAATAATAAGTGCCTTCATAACAATATGAATAAGTGACAGTGACACTATATATATTATTAGCTTACCTAACAATACATAAAAGGGGAAATGACACTACCAATTATCAAAGTCCAGAGAAAGTGACACTAATAATCATAATAATAATAATAAAACGAAGTAATAAGTGACAGAGACACAAATAAGTTCATATAAATAACTTTATTGAGTGAAAATAACATAATAACTATAAAAAATGACAGAATAACCAATAAAACACTATCAAATCGCTTCCCGGCATAATTGCGGGTGGAGCGACGAGTGCAACTGGGCGTCGTAGCCGGGGCCGCGGTTGAGTGTTCGGACGCGCCGAGGTAAATATGCGGCAAAAGTTACCTCCACTTCCATCACCATCACTCCGGAACCAGTTGAGCTAGAGAGCTCTACTCAACGCCATTCAACGCAGGAAGGTAAGGCGCTCATTTCTATATATGTTTGATTAATGTAGGTAATATATTAAGCGAGATTAGCCTTAGTTTACTTTTGTTGATATTCGACCAGATCGTCCGGATACGAGCTCCGTCATTAGGAGAGCCTGCCCGGGCCAGGAGGGTTAAAAGAATGCCCCTTCCCCTGAAGGGAAAGGTGTATGCCTCATGTGTTAGAAGTGCAATGATGTATGCCTCATAAACATGGGCCGTTAAAGTAGAGGATGTCAACAGAATGGAACGTAATGTGATGAGAATGGTGAGATGGATGTGTGGGATGGATGTTTGGCTGCAGGATAGAATAACAAATGATGAGTTGAGGAGACGTTTAGGTATAAAGAGTAATAGCGAGGTGATGTGTACAAGTAGACTGGGATGGTATGGACATGTGGAGAGAATGGATGAACAAAATTGGGTGAAAAATGCAAGTCTGTGATTGTGGAGGGAGCTGCACCAAGGGGTGGACTGAGGAAGACCTGGGATCGGACTATATGTGCCGATCTCAAATCCAAAAACTTGACAAGTGAAGCAGCCCTTTACCCCTTCTGTACCGGCGACGTCCTTTTCATTTTATTTTAGCTATATTTAGACGATTATATGCAGTTTAAGAAGGATCTGTGGTAGTAAAAAGGGTAAAGTGAGATAGTTCAAAGCCTGTTGATTGCTGGGGGCCGTTTTTAAACTGAATACAATTGTCTAATAGCGAGCCTGTAACTTAGAGATTGGCCTTTGGCCGAATCCTTTCTTTATTGAAATAATCATGTACAAATTTAGCTTGAAGGAGGTCTAGATGGGCAATTTTCAGAAGGAAGTCTGGGAAGGAGTTGTTGTTAGCTTAGGGCACAAACTCTAGTGTCGGTACATTGCTAAAAGATGGCAAAAGCTAGCAAAATCGTCTCTAATAGTAATTCAAAATATCATAATAACCCATATGATGTCAGACCTGATTGTGTTAATGTAATCTAAAGTAATTGAGTTTATATAGTATGATCTCGTCTTTTATACTTTCACCAAATGACCTTGTAGAAAGTCCAAGCTGGAGCATTCTATCCAGTCGTATTCCCTTTCACTAGGTCTCTACTGTACTACATATACAATACCATATGCAATATGCATTACATATGGCCTGTCAAAGCGGATGATATCAACAGAATGGAACGTAACGATATGAGAATGGTGAGATGGATATGTGGGGCCAAACTGCAAGACAGCATATCTAGTGAAGAGCTGAGGAGACGGTTAGGTACCAAGAGTATCAGTGATGAGATGCATACTAACAGGCTTGGATGGTTTGGACATGTGAAGAGCCAAGGAGAAGGTTAGGTATTAAGAGTATCAGTGATGAGATGCATACTAGCAGGCTTGGATGGTTTGGACATGTGGAGAGGGTGGATTAACTAAGCTGGGTGAAAAGATGCAGGTCCATGAATGAGAAGGAAGCTGCACCAAGGGGCAGACCGAGAAAGATGTTGGATCAGACTTTGCAGTTTGATCTTGAAAAAACAAAACTTGGCAAGTGAGGCCGTTTGGAGAGGGTTGACTGGAGCGCTGCCATTAGGATGCGAGACTGGAACCGCGCTGCATGTGGAGCGCTCAGCCTTTAAATTTGTGTATGTATGTATGTACATTATGTACAAGTGCCTATGTGACGCCAGCTAAATTATCTCTTTCCTCCGCAGCAATTGGCCAGTGGGAATGCCGGGAACCTGTTCTTCTCCCCCTTCAGCGTCATGACAGCTCTTGGCATGACATACGCCGGGGCTGACACCAAGACCAAGGAACAGATGTGCTCAGTCCTTCACTTCACTCAGGAGAAAGAGGAACTGCACAAGGCTTTCTGTGATATTGTCACTGATCTCAAGGTTAGTTAAAGATGGCGTCACACGAGGCCATGTATCGGATGCTAGGCTCGGAGTCACTTTATCCGATATAAATTCAAGTATAATCTGTATTATAGATAATATTTATAGCTAAAAATCCTGTGATGAGTTCTTTTATTTCAAAATGTTATTTTACTAAATGGTTATTTCCAGATAGTGATTTTGATAAGTTACTTTGTTTTTATATTGTGTCGTCCCTGTTTTGATTTGTTTGTTTTGCAAGTTTTAAATTATAATAAACTCATGATAGTGTGTGTGAATTTGTATTTGTTTTTTGTGTTCATTGTTTTATGTTGTGTTATCCCTATTCGGGCTCTGTCTTGAGTCAGCCACCCCCAGAAAAAGAAAAAAAAAAGTAAAAGTAAAAGTAGGGAATGGGCCTGACTAAATACATACCTATATACTGTACATACATGATAGTCCGTGGGGTGAAAATCGGTCCCATAACGTCTCCGCGGGATGTGGCATGGTCAGTAGCGCGTCTGACTGCTGATCGAAGGGTAGGCAGTTTGATCCCACCCCATGTCACTGATAGATCAGAGCTCTCTCAGTGTATACCACCTCCTCTACGTAGGGTACGTACTACGTAGTAGCCATCTTGCAACACAATCTCACCCCTACTCTGTGCCACTTTCCAACCCAAGAGTGAAATGATACTATCTATCTATCTATCTATTGCCTGGCGCCGCGATCCCCGAAGGGGTGGCCACGAACGAACCTCGCCATGCACCTCTGTCCCCAGTCAGTCGACGCCCCTCCTCCCAACCAGCACCGCCTTCATCCATATACTTCCTCACTCCATCCTTCCACCTCTCATTCGGTCTACCTCTCCCTCTCCGTCCCTCCACCTCGCTCTCGTACACCCTCTTAGTCATTCTCTCCCTTTCCATACATTCCATATGGCCGAACCATCTCAAGTTGTTCCTTTTCACACTTTCCAGCACATCTACCTCCACACCACACCTCCTTCTTACTTCCTCATTAGTCTGTCTATCCCTCCATGTAACTCTGCAAGCACTTAATAAGTAATGCATTTCCACTGCTCTCACTCTTGGTCGGAGTCTCTCAACCAACGTCCAGTGTCGGTGTCGGGATTACGACACTGTCATGCAAGGACTTCTTTACTTCCATACTGACCACCCTATTTCTTGTTACTGCTTTCAGCGTTACTACAACCCTCTTCCCCTGTTGTACCCTCTCCCGCACTTCTTCATCCATAGTCCCATCTTTTCTCAACACACTGCCCAGATACTTAAAAGAGTTGACGATCTCCATAGCCTGACCGTTCAGCTTCACCTCACACTCTGTGACTTCACCCCTTTCGAAGACCATAACCTTGCTCTTCCCTGCATTTTCCTTCAAATTCCGTTTTCCACACACTGTTCCAAACTCATTTACCAGATCCTGCAACTCCCATTCATTATCACTCATCAGAACTGTATCATCCGCAAACAGCAGTATAGGTAGCTGCCACTCAATTCCCTCCCTTTTCAGCGATACATCAACATCCACTGCTCTTGATAGTATTTCTTTCATGACTCCATCCATATATACAGTAAACAACCACGGGGACATCACACACCCCTGTTTCAAACCAACATTCAGGTCAAAGAACTCGCTCTGCTCACTCTCCACACGTACTGCCGCCTTTGCACCCTCATACATGCTCTTCACTGCTTTCAGCAACTTGCCATCTACTCCGTATATTCTAAGTACTTTCCACAAACCTTCTCTATCCACTCTGTCATAGGCCTTCTCCAAGTCCATAAAGGCAACATACACCTTTTGTTTCTTCTCCAGATATTTCTCCACAACACAATTCAGGGTAAAAATCTGATCTACACATCCTCTTCCCTTCCGAAAACCTCCCTGCTCGTCGCCTATCCATTTCTCCGTTCTCACTCTCACTCTTTCAATCACTACCCTACTGTATATACCTTCCCTACTACGCTTAGAAGACATATTCTTCGGAGGTTACCACACACTCCTCTTTCCCCTTTGCCCTTATATAGGGGGACTATTATGCCAGTCTTCCAGTCATCAGGTACACTTCCCTTCTCCCATGCTAGTTTGCACATTTTCCATACCCATTCGATCACTATCTCACCACCATATCTCAACATTTCCCCACACACTCCATCTGTTCCTGGTGCTTTCCCCAACTTCACTCTTTTCATGGCTTCCCACACTTCTGACCTCCTAATCCCCACCTCCTCCTCCACTACTTCTCTTCTTCTCCCTCCCATACCATATCCACCTATGTTTGCTGGCTCTTCATTCCTTATATTTAGCAACTCATTGAAGTACTCCCTCCATCTTTCGACTCTCTCTCTTGCTTCTCTGTTAGCATTCTCCCATTTTTATCTTTCACATCCTTACTGTTTCCCTTGCTACCTTCCCTAACTTTCTTGACTTCTTTCCAGAACAGTTTCTTACTCTCCCTCCATTTTACACTCAGATTCCTTCCAAATTCCTCATCTACTCTTCTTTTACTTTCCTTCACTACTCTCTTCACCACCCTCTTACTCTCCATGTACCTGGCTCGTTTCTGTCTCTCTAAATCTTCATTCCCTCTACTACCCAACCACTCTCTATATGCTTTCTTCTTTTCTTCCACAGCTATCTTTACTTCTTCTGTCCACCATGCTGTACCTTTCACTCCCCTCCCTCTTCTCCTCACTCCACACACCTCTTCACATGCTGCACAGATCTCATCCTTAACCCTTCTTTGGCGGCGCCCGGCTATAGCCGGGCAAGAGAACCAAGGACTATGTGGCGAGGCCCGGCTATAGTCGCATGCAATTTTGAGCACGTAATGTGCTCTGAGAGAGAGCGGAGCGGTGGGAGGAGCGTAGGTTACCTCATGACCGCTCGCCTACGGTGGCCGTGGAGCTACTGAGATGTACTCCGCCCTACTCCACCCTCCCTCACTCGTTTCACACGTAATAATGTAAGGAAATGACCATATTTTACCGATTTTGCCCTTCGGTTGCACGATTGTTGCAAGACAACCAGTGATCGTAGAAGGATGGTTCTGGTGTCATTGGAAAGCTCATTTAACGCCCTTTCAGGGATACATTCTTGTATTACGCTCTGGCTCTTGTTTATGCATGAACACGAGCATGGAAACAAGCTCGTTTACGGTAAAAACCGCCGCTGGGCGGCACAGTCAAATATACTCCACCACCCGCTCTTTGAGTGTTAAACACCATGCTCATCTCCTCCACTTCCTCCATAACTTCCAGGTCGAGCCCACCTAGTCGTCTTTCTACTGCTCTCCTGTACTCTTCCATGGTTTCCTCCTCCTGTAACCTCTCCACCCTCCTCACCATTCCACCTTCCTCTCACCTCCCTCCAGCTCTCCTCACCCACTTCTTTTGTATCCTAACCTTAGCTACTACTACATAATGATCCGACAGACCCCCTCCAATACCCTTATACGCCCTAGCATCCATCACAGATTTCTTCATTCGTTCATCGACACATACATAATCAGTCAATGACTTTCGTTCCACCACTGTCTCATCCTTCATGATCACCCGATTCCAAGTGTACCTGTGGATCATTCTGTGTCGAAAGAAGGTGTTGGCTATCCACATCCTCCTCCCCACTCATATCCCCAATCAGAAATATTCTTTCGTTCTTGTCAAACTTCTCCAGGCACGCCTCCACATTCATCCAGAACTCCTCTTTCTTGCTTTCACGTTGATCCTCTGTCGGGGCATACACACACACAATCACCCACGTTTGTATTCCTACTTTCATTCTCACCCACACAATCCTTGAACCCACAGACCCATACTCTCTTACACATTCCTTCCATTTGTTACTTACAAATAAACACGCACCTTCTCTCGCTGTTCCTTCACTAACTCCAGCACACACACCCAGTCCACACTCCCACTCTCTCGCATCTGAACCTTTCCATTTAGTCTCTGTCATTGCACATACATCCAGCCTGGCATTCACTAGCACTTCCAGAACCTCTCTCTCTTTTGTACCGTCATTCATGCCACTGACATTCCACGTTGCCATTCTCAGAATGTCCGAAGGAATGTCCTTGGTCGGTCGTGGTTCGTCAACGTAGGGTCCGTCCGTATCCGAGGCTGTTCGTTCGTTTTTCTTTGCTTAGGTATTTTTTCCGGGTGGGGGTCGCAAGCCCACCGACCCAACCTCTTTAGTCGCCTCTTACGACACGCAGAAGGCACGTGGGGCATATTCTATTCCCTTACCCCCAGGGGTAAAGATACTCCCAATCTTTATTCAACAGCTGAGCTCTGGAACTTTATCCCTGAATCCATCTTTCCCTCATCCTATGACTTAAATTGCTTCAAACTCAGTGTGTTCAGGCATTTTGGCTCGAACATTCCTTGATTTTGGCCCTGTCACTCTTTCAACTCTGGGGGAGGCACTCGTCACAGGCATTTTTGCCTTTTGTCTCCCTTATCCACATAACTACAAATATATACAGTATTGTGTACTTGTGTGCAAAAAGGTTAATTTATGTTCTTTCTATTTCAAAATTATTAAATATTTTGCTAAAGCATTATTTCCACATACTGTAGTGATTTTGATAAGTTCTTTTATCTATATATTGTGTCGTCCCTGGTGTGGTTTGTTTATTTTGCAAGTTTTACATTATAATATAGTATAATATCATGTTATGTTTTCCAACAGACTGAATCCCCCTCGTATGAACTGCGCACCTCCAACATGGCCTACGTGTCCAACAAGCTCACCGTGCTGGCCGAGTTTGCCAAGACCCTCACCGAACAGTTCCTGAGCTCCTCCAAGACGGTCAACTTTGACGCTCACGAGGAGGTGCGACAGGAGATTAATGGCGTCGTGGAGAAGGAAACCAACTCACGCATCAAGGATCTTATCCCTTCTGGTGAGTTGTTTGTATGTATGTATATACTCAGGCACATACCCCATAGCTGGGGGTGGCAGACTCGAGACAGAGCCCGAACAGAACAACATTTATAGTTCCAATTTTTAAGGTCTGGGACCACTTTCGCGTGTGTTCCCTCGCCCCTTACTCTGTCTCGTCTAGTAGGTGAATTTTCTGGTGAGCTATCAACCTATTTGGCCCGAGAGGGTCTTTTTGGATCTCCCATGTTTGCTTTTTTAGTTTGGAGGTTTCAAGATGTTTCACCCTATTAGTTTGGTGATACTGTAATAAGACACTTCAGCCCATTCAGGTGTCGATTCTTTTCTTTGCGGCCGAAAACGAGCCTGTAACGTAGAAGAAGTTTGACTCTGTCACTTTATAATGTAAAACTTGCAAAATAAAAAAAACAAAACTTTGACGAACACAGTAAAAAGACAAAACAACTAATTAAAATCGCTATGTGGAAACAATGCTTAAGGAAAATAATAATTCTTTATAAATAAAAGAACGCAATCCACCACATAGGGTGTACATTACTACATGAGCAAGTTAATCTGTTTCCCAAGCAAACTTATCGCACATATAACAACCCACTAACGTCACGTTCGTGGAATTAGTAAATTTTTCAAATTTGGGGGGCACTCACTACAGGTTTTCGGGGAAATTGTTCCTACCATAAATACTCTACCATGTCAAGAGGGTACGGGCATATATATTAGTGACAAGGGTAGGGGCATATTTATTAGTTTATTAGTTTATATTTTATTATTTTAGTTTCCTCCCTTGACTTCCATCAAGCTTAATTATTTGTCCTCAAGATCACAATTTAAGTTCAATTTGTACAATGTTTTCAGGTGTGTTGAACAGCCTAACGCGGATGGTCCTGGTGAACGCCGTGTATTTCAAGGGATTGTGGGAGAACCAGTTTGAAGAGTCCAACACCAGAGATGGGGATTTCTGGATCTCCGGGACTAAGAGTGTGAGGGTCCCCATGATGCACGCCAAGAAACACTTCCGTATGTTCCACCCCCAGAACCTCGGAGCTATGGTCCTGGCCATGGATTATCAGGTAGGTTAGCTAAGCTTTAGTAGTCAGTACACTCCCTTTTATCCAAAATTCAAATGTCCAAAAAGTTCAGTTAACCAAAGGTTTTGCTATCCGTATTTTTCACTAGTTTTCACTTATTTAAGTCTCTCTGGGTGCTTAATTGCTCCAATTTAGCCCCTCTGAAGTAGACAAAGCTTGAATTAGATGATAATTTGAAGTGAAGACAGCCTAGAAATGGGTTTTTATGCATTGAAAACAGTATATTTGGCCATTTGTACACATATTTAGCTCTATATAGAAGGACTCTCGTTTATCCGTAAAAATCGCTTATCCAAAATTTAAAAAACTCATGATTTTTGGATAAAAGGGAGTTTACTGTAGTCGTTCCCTAGGCTGCCTGGCCGAATAGCCCTGAGCTCCTAAGGAAGGCCACGGCCGAGACCGGGTTTTCCCACAAATTTCTCAAGGAGTGTGTGTTGTGTTGTTGGCGTAAGTGGTTGTGTGTTAAGCAGTCTTCTATAATGTTAGCTTTAGTATTCGATACAGGTTCCTCTCGATTTACGATTGGGTTACGTTCCTGAAAAACCACATCTTAAAAAGAAAAAATCATATAGCAAACCCTAAAATTAATGGGGTAAATGGGGATGCATTCTCAGACCAGCCCAAACCCAAAGCCAAACCTAAAAACCTATAATAATATCATAAATCAGGGCATCGGATAGTGAGGGAGATCTGTAAATGGATATCAGTCGTAGTCATGTACCGGTATATAACCTTCAACTGTCTTGGTGGTATAATGGTTCGAGTGTATGACATTTGTATGTGGTATCCCAGGTTGGAATCCTGAGATCACATGCTTTCATTAATTTTTTTTTTTTTTTTTTTTTTTTTTTTATATATTCCAACTACTGTACTCCCTCTCGGGCATAGGCTGAGAGCCTGCACATTCCCCGCTCAACACGGTAAAGCCCGTGAGGTCTTGTTCCAGCCTAGGAAGTGAGACAAGTGAAGCACGAGCTACAACCAGCCCTCGCCAACCTGCCATCGCAGATGCGCGGCTCTTGGTTGCCCACTCTGGCTCGAAGCAGTCCCACTTCTGAAGCTGCTTCGCCTTTATGCTTCACTGTCTCACTTCCTAGACTCGGACCCTCACTGTCAGAACGCCACCTATTGAGCAATTAACTCACTAGGCATATTTTGAATATGTCAAGAATATTTTGTAGCGAGGTCAATCCTATGTGATCTGTGCCCCATAAAATATTCTCTCCTCTCGTTTAAGCATTAGGCTATTCATAGTGTAGTTGGGTACAGTTCATGATTACATTAATATCCAGTATTCGATAAATGGATACGGTATCAATCGTGGTCATGTGCTGTACTTATAACTGTCTTGATGGTGTAATGATTAAAGCGTGTAAGTTCTGTATGAGATATCCTAGATTTGAATCCTGGGAGAATCACATGCTTTCATTAATTTCATGTGGGATGTTATTGGTGTTGTTGTTGTTGTTGTTGTTGTTGTTGTTGTTGTTGTTCCCCAAGCTTCCTGGCCGAACAGCCCCAAGGCCCCGAGCAAGGCCAAGGCCATAACCGAGCGCGCCCACACAACCCTACCCGCCGACCACAATAAAGCCTGGGTGACCGAAGCCACTCCATGGCGGGGAGCTGAGGAGGGTGCGGAAACGCCCGGGAAACCAAAGCCCCACCCAGGGCCCTGTGCCCCTCAGCAATTATGAAGAGAAAGTTGAGGGCAAGGGAAAAATGTGACGCTTTGGCTTCCAATCTTGGTAGATTGGGAGGTCAATCCACAGAAGAGACGCCGTCACTTGAGATCTAGAAAATATATAAGTAAAAGGAACAGTCAGAGTAAGCTATCGGTATGGCAGAGATTGCTCAGTTCTCACTCTGATAGACCAGCCCATCACCACATGACTAGGACCCAATCCTCTCGGCATCAGCTAGGAAAGGCCCTAGAAAGCCGCCTTTGGCGGGGGGATAGCTCCCCTATTTCAACCCTTTTCGGGGATGGGCACCCACCCTGTTATTGGTGTTAAGAACGATGTGGAAAATAATTACTATGTTGAACTCTTTTTATATATCATGCTAAGGGAAAGGGATAGGGAAACACTAAGAAGCTTGTGCTAAAACATGGTATTAGTAATTATACATCAAATCTAGAATTCCTTCCATCCTGAGGCAGTACTGTACCCCTTAACCCTTCTGTACCGACGACATCTTTTATATTTCATTTCAGCTATATTTAGGCAATTTTATTCAGCATAGGGTGGATATATGGTAGCTAAAAGGATAAATGGAGAGAGTGTAGCCTTTTAATTGCTAGACGTCCTTCCTAAGCTGAATATAATTGTCTAAATATAGCTAGACTAAAAAAGACGTCACCGGTACAGAAGGGGTTAACTACTACTTCTACTGTAATTTAACAACCTCTCTCTCCCAGGGTTCACGACTGAGCATGGTGTTTGTGCTGCCTGACGACCGAGAAGGGATGCCGGCGGTGGAGGCAAAGTTACCCCAGATGAACCTAGAATCCCTCCTCTTATAGTTAACCTATGGCGTAGGGATGCAGCGACCCCACCGCCCGCCACTTCGGTGGTGCAGTCAGCCTCTGTAGCAGTTAAGGTGATTTCTTACTGCCTTATTGTAGCACGGTTAAGGCTGGTGTGGTGCGATTTCGCCAGGTGCAAGTGCTTCAGGGGGACTTTATTGAGTTCTGCTAAGACACTGTTAGCGCTATACCAACATCAGCCACAGTGATAACATGATGGGGCATTGTTGTGGCAAGACTTTGTTGTACTGTGCTGCAGTAAAGACTGTAGCCACCGTGTTATGATTGCTGTGCACTGTGTGCAGTATTGTGATTGTACCATGGAAGCCACATTCACTGTGGGCGGTTGCGGTCTTTAAACTCGTGTGTATGTATGTATGTAACCCGTCTCTCTCTCTCTCCCAGGGTTCACGACTGAGCATGGTGTTCGTGCTGCCTGACGACCGAGAAGGATTGCCAGCGGTGGAGGCCAAGCTAGCAGAGATGAACCTTAAGGAACTGGACAAGGAGCTACGCAGAGTGGAAGTTGAAGTGACCATTCCCAAGTTCAAGTTGGAGGAGACCTATAACCTTGTGGATCATCTCAAGTCGGTAAGTTACAGTATAGTTATTTCCACATTGTGATTTTGATCAGTTCCTTTGTCGGTAAGATCCTGTGTAGCGGGGAGAAATGTTTTTCAAATGCCTATTTATTAAGAAACATTGAACAATATCTTTAAAGTAACCTAACCAAAACCTAACCTAACCTAATCTAGTATATTAGTGGACTATTTATGAATGTAAAATGTAAAAATATGTTGTAACATTACCAAATTATTGAGATATAAGTACAGGTCTCCCCGCTACACAGGATTATACCCTTTTATCTTCTATTGTGCCGTCCCTGTTTTGGTTTGTTTATTTTGCAAGTTTCACATTATAACACTTCAGGTTTGTTTATACAGTTATTCCTCGCTTCAAGTTTTTAGTTACTGTACTGGTCTCTTGATTTACGATTGGGTTACGTTCCTGAAAACCCGATCTTGAATTGAAAAATTGTATAGCGAACCCTAAAACTAATGGGGTAATTGGGGATGCGTTCCCGGACCAGTCTAACCCAAACCCAAACACCTAAAAACCTATAATAATATCGTAAATTGGGGTATCGGATAGGGAGGGGGGCCTGTATAGTTCACGTTTAACTTGGGTTATACTTCAGGTTTGCTTGTACAGTAAATTCTCATGTTTGGCGTTCTCATTAGTCTGAAGAAAAAAAACAGCGCCAATCACGATTTTGCTAAAGACGCATTGGAATTTAAATAGGAAAAATTTATGGTAGTCTTTAGTCACCCCTAATTACTCTTTTTCATATTTTTAATCATCATGAATCGATGGAGGGAGCGAGCAATAAATGATACAGTCAAGGTCGAACGGGAACTGGTAAGAGAGTATAGTAACTATCACGACCGACAAGGTCCAAAAGGTAGCCTATGCGCTCGGGTTGGCTCGCCGCTCGGGTCAGTTCGCCGCTGGGGTCGGTTCGCCGCTTGGGTATTTTCGTCTCTTGGCTACCCGCCAATTAGGAATTTTTGCCGTCAAACGAGTTTGGTATCTTATGAATTATGGCGACGAACACGATTTCGCTAAACTAAAACACGCCAAACATGAGTTTACTGTAGCCTACAGTAATTCCTCGCTTCAAGTTTTAGAAGAAATTGGCCTTAGGCCGGGCTATTTTTCTATTGAAAATTGTGCAAAACTAGCTTGAAGGGGATTTGGATGAGCATTTTTTTAGTTATAAATCACTGAACAATAAGCATTTCCTTAGTGGCAGGAAAATCAACTAACCTTAAACAAAAAATACAGTACAGTATGTACAGCTACTGACAAATGTTTGTGAGATCTTGCGATGTTCTTTGTGCAAATATATCCAATTAGACTGATGTAGGCTACAGGTCTAATCAGCTATACAGTATATTAATTAATACATATTATATATTTAGTAATATATAGCTGAATTGTTCTGAACATCAATTTAAATGAATATAGTTGCATTATGATAATTGCAATAGCTCACAAACATTTGTCAGTAGTTGTACATCATGCCATGAATAAAAACACCATTTGAGGAGAAGCTCTTTATTGAAAACATTTTCCAGATAGTTTCTTCAGATCAACAACCTGAAGAAGTTATTCAATTCAATTAAAGAAACTTATCAGGAGTTTTTTTTTCATGTACTGTACTGTATAATAATTATGTATTTTTAGTTACGCATATATTTCTTTTAACATTTTACTTTAGTCTGTCATGAATTTCTTTCCTTTTTCTGGTACTTAGATGGGGATTACCGACCTGTTTGATGACTCAGCCGACCTCTCCGGGATCTCTGGCAACCGTGACCTCTATGTGTCGCAAGTCATTCACAAGGCGTTCCTGGAGGTCAACGAGAAGGGCAGTGAAGCAGCCGCCGCCACAGGTCAGTTTTGTCTGTTTGTATTTTTACCCTTTGAGTACTAGTGACGTGTGTTATACTGTACCTGTATTATATTCTAGCTATATTTAGACGATATTACACAACTTAGGAAGGTTCTGTGGTAGTTGTTGTTGTTGTTGTTTTTCCCCAAGCTGACTGGCCGAACAGCCCCAAGGCCCAGAGCAAGGCCAAGGCTATAACCGAGCGCCCCCACAGAACCCTCCCTGCCGACCACAATAAAGCCTGGGTGACCGAAGCCACTCCATGGCGGGGAGCTGAGGAGGGCGCGGAAACGCCTGGGAAACCAAAGCCCCACCCAGGGCCCTGTGCCCCTCAGCAATTATGAAGAGAAAGTTGAAGGGCAAAGGAAAGATGTGACGCTTTGGCTTCCAATCTTGGTAGATTAGGAGGTCAATCCACGCAAGAGACGCCATCACTTGAGATCTAGAAAATATATAAGTAAAAGGAACAGTCAGAGTAAGCTATGGGTATGGCAGAGATCGCTCAGTTCTCACTCTGATAGACCAGCCCATCACCACATGACTAGAACCCAATCCTCTCAGCATCAGCTAGGAAAGGCCCTAGAAAGCTGCCTTTGGCGGGGGGATAGCTCCCCTATTTCAACCCTTTTCGGGGTTGGGCACCCGCCCTTCTGTGGTAGTTAAAAAGGTTGGTTGAGATAGTTTGTAGCCTTATTATTGCTAGAGGTCCTTCCTAAGCTGAATAAAATTATCTAATTGTAGCCAGAATAAACTTAACAAAACGTCGCTAGTACAGAGGGGATTAACTGTCTTAGTGGTATAATGGTTAACCCTCCTTGTACATCTGACCTCCATAGAGCTCATATCAAGTTTGCTCAGAGACATATGGGTGGCCTCAATTGATCCATTGCATTATTATTATTATTATTATTATTATTATTTTGTTTTATATATATACTGTATATATATATATATATATATATATATATATATATATATATATATATATATATATATATATATCTATCTATCTATCTATCTATCTATTGCCTGACACCGTGATCCCCGAAGGGGTGGCCACGAACGAACCGCCCCCATGCACCTCTGTCCCCAGTCAGTCGACGCCCCTCCCCCCAACCAGCACCACCTTCGTTCATGTACTTCCTCACTCCATCCTTCCACCTCATATTCGGTCTACCTCTCCCCCTCTGTCCCTCCACCTCGCTCTCATACACCCTCTTAGTCATTCTCTCGCTTTCCATACGTTCCATATGGCCGAACCATCTCAAGTTGTTCCTTTTCACACTTTCCAGCACATCTACCTCCACACCACACCTCCTTCTTACTTCCTCATTAGTCTGTCTATCCCTCCATGTAACTCCGCACGCACTCCTTAAGTAATTCATTTCCACTGCTCTCACTCTTGGTCTGAGTCTCTCAACCAACGTCCATGCTTCGCTTCCGTAAGTCAGTGTCGGGATTACCACACTGTCATGCAAGGACTTCTTCACTTCCATACTGACCACCCTATTTTTTGTTACTGCTTTTAGCGTTCCTACAACCCTCTTCCCCTGTTGTACCCTCTCCCGCACCTCTTCATCCATAGTCCCATCTTTACTCAACACACTACCCAGATACTTAAAAGAGTTGACGATCTCCATAGCCTGACCGTTCAGCTTCACCTCACACTCTGTGACTTCACCCCTTTCGAAGACCATAACCTTGCTCTTCCCCGTATTTACCTTCAAATTCCGTTTTTCGCACACTGTTCCAAACTCATTTACCAGACCCTGCAACTCCCATTCATTATCACTCATCAGAACTGTATCATCCGCAAACAGCAGTATAGGTAGCTTCCACTCAATTCCCTCCCTTTTCAGCGATACACCAACATCCACTGCTCTTGATAGTATTTCTTTCATAACTCCATCCATATATACAGTAAACAACCACGGGGACATCACACACCCCTGTTTCAAACCAACATTCAGGTAAAAGAACTTGCTCTGCTCACTCTCCACACGTACTGCCGCCTTTGCACCCTCATACATGCTCTTCACTGCTTTCAGCAACTTGCCCTCTACTCCGTATATTCTAAGTACTTTCCACAAACCTTCTCTATCCACTCTGTCATAGGCCTTCTCCAAGTCCATAAAGGCAACATACACCTTTTGTTTCTTCTCCAGATACTTCTCCACAACACAATTCAGGGTAAAAATCTGATCTACACATCCTCTTCCCTTCCTAAAACCTCCCTGCTCGTCGCCTATCCATTTCTCCGTTCTCACTCTCACTCTCTCAATCACTACCCTACTGTATACCTTCCCTACTACGCTTAGAAGACATATTCCTCGGTGGTTACCACACACTCCTCTTTCCCATTTGCCCTTATATAGGGGGACTATTATGCCAGTCTTCCAGTCATCGGGTGCACTCCCCTTCTCCCATGCTAGTTTGCACATTTTCCATACCCATTCTATCACTATCTCACCACCATACCTCAACATTTCCCCACACACTCCATCTGTTCCTGGTGCTTTCCCCAACTTCACTCTTTTCATGGCTTCCCACACTTCTGACCTCCTGATCCCCACCTCCTCCTCCACTACTTCTCTTCTTCTCCCTCCCATACCATATCCAGCTATGTTTGCTGGCTCTTCATTCCTTTCATTTAGCAACTCACTGAAGTACTCCCTCCATCTTTCGACTCTCTCTTGCTTCTCGGCTAGCATTCTCCCATTCTTATCTTTCACACCCTTACTGTTTCCCTTGCTACCTTCCCTAACTTTCTTGACTTCTTTCCAGAACAGTTTCTTACTCTCCCTCCATTTTACACTCAGATTCCTTCCAAATTCCTCATCTACTCTTCTCTTACTTTCCTTCACTACTCTCTTCACCACCCTCTTACTCTCCACGTACCTCGCTCGTTTCTGTCTCTCGGAATCTTCATTCCCTCTGCTACCCAACCACTCTCTATATGCTTTCTTCTTTTCTTCCACAGCTATTCGTACCTCTTCTGTCCACCATGCTGTACCTTTCACTCCCCTCCCTCTTCTCCTCACTCCACACACCTCCTCACATGCTGCACAGATCTCATCCTTAAACACCTTGCTCATCTCCTCCACTTCCTCCATAACTTCCAGGTCGAACCCACCTAGTCATCTTTCCACTGCTCTCCTGTACTCCTCCCTGATTTCCTCCTCCTGCAACCTCTCCACCCTCCTCACCATTCCACCCTCCTCTCGCCTCCCTCCCGCTCTCCTCACCCACTTCTTTTGTATCCTAACCTTAGCTACCACTACATAATGATCAGACAGACCCCCTCCAATACCCCTATACACCCTAGCATCCATCACAGATTTCTTCATTCGTTCATCCACACATACATAATCAATCAATGACTTTCGTTCCACCACTGTCTTATCCTTCATCGTCAACATCCGTTTCCACGTGTACCTGTGGATCATTCTGTGTCGGAAGAAGGTGTTGGCTATCCACAGCCTCCTCCCCACACATACGTCCACAAGTGCACTACCATTCCCATTCACCTCTGATGGTACCCCCCACCCTCCCACCACTCCCTCAACTTTCCTATCACCCACCTTACCATTCATATCCCCAATCAGAAATATTATTTCGTTCTTGTCAAACTTCTCCAGGCACGCCTCCACATTCATCCAGAACTCCTCTTTCTTTCTTTCAAGTATATCCTCTGTCGGGGCATACACGCATACAATCACCCACGTTTGTATTCCTACTTTCATTCTCACCCACACAATCCTTGAACCCACAGACCCATACTCTCTTACACATTCCTTCCATTTGCTACTTACAAACAAACATGCACCTTCTCTCGCTGTTCCTTCACTCACTCCAGCACACACACCCATTCCACACTCCCACTCTCTCACATCTGAACCTTTCCATTTGGTCTCTGTCATTCCACATACATCCAGCCTGGCATTCACTAACACTTCCAGAACCTCTCTCTCTTTTGTGCCATCATTCATGCCACTAACATTCCACGTAGCCATTCTCAGAATGTCCGAAGGCATGTCCTTAGTCGGTCGTGGTTCGTCAACGTTGGTTCCGTCCGCATCCGAGGCTGTTCGTTCGTTTTTCCTTGCTTCGATATTTTTTTCCGGGTGGGGGTCGCAAGCCCACCGACCCAACCTCTTTAGTCGCCTCTTACGACACGCAGAAGGCACGTGGGGCATATTCTATTCCCTAACCCCCAGGGGGGATATATATATATATATATATGTATATATATATATATATATACGTATGTATGTATATATATATATATATATACTGGTATATAATTATATATATATATATATTTTTTTTTTTTTTTTTTTTTTTTTGAGAAAAAGGCCAGGTTGCCTGTACCAAGTGTCTCCCCCAAAGCCAAATAAGTGATAGCACCAAATTCAAGGGACGTTGGGGTAAAAATGCCTGGACACACAAAGTTTAAAGCAGTTTAAGTTATAGGATGAAGGAAAGATTGATTGAGGGAGAGAGTTCCAGAGTTCACTTATTGAATTATTATGTTCCTTCCAACAGCCAACTATACTCCTAAAATCGATTAATGAAATTTACAAACACATGTGGCAGTCCGTGGATTCGAACCCAGGATGCTCACACCGAAAATCAACACCTTATGCATCGCACCACGAAGACAGTTATAGAAGAAAGACTGAGAAACTGTGCTAATTCTCGGTTTGGAGAGTTAGACAGAATAGGAGTGGGATTGTGTTGAAAGACGGGTGCCTCACACTCGCCGCAAGGGAGAGGATATGCACTGAGACAGCTCTGAAGAACACTGATTGTTGTTGTTGTTGTTGTTCCCCAAGCTGCCTGACCGAACAGCCCCAAGGCCCCGAGCAAGGCCAAGGCCATAACTGAGCACCCCCACAGAACCCTCCCTGCCGACCACAATAAAGCCTGGGTGACCCAAGCCACTCCATGGCGGGGAGCTTAGGAGGGTGCGGAAACGCCCAGGAAACCAAAGCCCCACCCAGGGCCCTGTGCCCCTCAGCAATTATGAAAAAAAAGTTGAGGGGCAAAGGAAAAATGTGACGTTTTGGCTTCCAATCTTGGTAGATTGGGAGGTCAATCCACGGAAGAGACGCCGTCACTTGAGATCTAGAACATATATAAGTAAAAGGAACAGTCAGAGTAAGCTATGGGTATGGCAGAGATCGCTCAGTTCTCACTCTGATAGACCAGCCCATCACCAGAACTGATTGTTGTAATAGCGATAGCAGAGTGAAAGAGATGCAACATTGCGGCATGTAGAAAGAGATTATTGGGAACTAGTAAGAGAAGGTGAGTTGGTGAGGTGAAATGCTTTTGACTACTTTTTCGAGAAGTGTGGTATGTGTGGAATCTCCCCACACTTGCGAGCAATACTCGATACATGGACACACTGTGCCCCAATGTAGAGCAAGAAGCTGTGTGGGGGTGAAGAACCTATGGCTTAAAACTGCACTAGAGAAAGTTTTGTTGTCTTAGCGGATGGTCCTTATAACCAACAAGAACAAAACCATACAGCCAGTTAATCAGGTGACTCAGCTTGCTTGACACCCTCCTGCAACCTTGTATTGATTTTCTATAGTCCCAATCGATGCATGAAAGCAGTGGACAGTGGCTTAGAATGGTTCTATCTATCTATTGCCGGACGCTGTGATCCCCGAAGGGTTGGCACGAGCGAATCAACCCCATGCACCTCTGTCCCCAGTCAGCCAACGCCCCTCCTCCCATTGAGCACCACTTTCACTCGTATACTTCTTAACTCCATCCTTCCACCTCTCTCTCGGACTTCCTCTCCTTCTCTGCCCTTCCACCTCACTCTCGTACACTCTCTTAGTCATTCTCTCGTTTCCCATACGTTCCACATGGCCGAACCATCTCAAGGTGTTCCTTTTCACACTTTCCACTGCACATCTACATTCACACCACACCGCTCTTGTACGTACAATTGTGAAATAAATGAGTAATCAATAATTTATATAATACAAAATAATACATAATTCATAATCAATAATCAATTGTTGAATGAATGTAAACATCATGCCAGAGCCGCCATTACTGTATCGCCGCATTCGGACAATTGTTTCACATGACTAAACAGGCACTTTTATTTTCCACCTCACACAAGAACTGCTTAATGTACAGTTTTCTAGTCTTCACCCATCGCAAGATAACAATGAGCTCTGCCTCTGGTATATACAGTATACATATACCTTAGGTTAGGCCATCTAATTGCAGAGATATGTACTGTATATCCGAAAATGACGAAACTCTAGCATACGCAAGAATCCAGGCTCGCGGCCATAACTAATCCACTTATTTTCACAATAAAAACTGAACCACTTGGTCTAGCGAGTTCTAGTCTTCACCCATTGCAAGATTAAGACTTCTGCCTCTGGAGTTACATGTAACCTAGGTTAGGCCATTTTTTGCATATATTTTGCATATTTTTTCCTGGCGAGCCCGTAATTTTTGAAGGAAATTTCTACCGAAAAATGTACAAATTTATCTTGAAAGGGAGTCTACGGGGTGTTTCTTTAAGCTTGATGGAGGTCTAGGGAGAAAGCTAGAAAAATTATAAATAAATGAAAAATATCAACCCAAAAGTGAACCATTCCCCCTTAACAGTTCACACTTGTTGATTAGCACTAGCCAGCAAAAAATCAACATCTAAATGGGGTGAAGCGTGTTATTATCGCCAAGTTAATGGGGTGAAGCATTTTATAATCTCCAAACTACTAGAGCGTAACAGTGGAGTTCCAAAAGACCCCCCTCGGCCCAAATAGGATTAACCTCTTCTGAACCGGTGGCATATTTTGTATTTTGTTTCGGCTACATTTAGACGATTATATGAAGCTGCAAAAGGATATATGGCAGCTAAAAATATTAATTGAGATAGTCTGCAGCCTTTCAATGTGTTGACGTCCTTCCTAAGTTAAACAAAATAGTCTAATAGTTGCCAGAATATAATGAAAAGTACAGCACTGGTACAGAAGGGGTTAAACTTCAGAAAAAGTATAAATGCAGTATAGCTAGACTATAAATATAAGAACGTCACCGGTATTAAACGACTTAAGACTAGTTTATTTAGATTATAAAGGACCTGTGGGAGGATGAAAGAATTGAGATACTATATACCCTTCCTAAGCTAAATATATATAGACACCATGTGAGGAGGAGCACTTTATCAAACCCCCCTCAACAGGCACTGGTACAAGGGTTCAAACGAGACTGCTAATCCGTCAGATCCCTTCGTTCATTACCTTTAGTTTTCCAGAGACCTTTTATTTCCTAACCTAAATAATATACTGTAGGTTTTAAAAAAATATTGTGATGCAGACCGCTTTTAGCCCTTTGATTTCTAGAGACCTTTGCTAAGCTAAATAATAGATTTGTTCAACAGTTATGGTGATGAAGACGCCAATGCTTTTCCGTCCGATCCCTCCATTGGTTGCTCTTCGAATTCTAAAGGTCCTTCCTAAGCTAAATAATATAATTTTTCAACAGGTATGATTATACATCCACTAATGCTAATCCGTCCGATCCCTCCGTTGGTTGCCCTTCGAGTTCTAGAGGTCCGTCCGATCCCTCCATTGGTTGCCTTTCGAGTTATAGAGGTCCTTCCTAAGCTGAATAGTATTGCTTTTCAACAGGTTTGGTGATGGAGACGCGGATGCTAATCCGACCAATCCCTCCATTCGTTGCTTGTCTGTGGGAGTCGAGAGGGTTTATCGAGATAGTTTTTAACCCTTCGATATCTAGAGACCTTTCCTAAGCTAAATAATATAATTTTTCAACAGGTATGGTGATGCAGACGAGAATGTTAATCCGTCCGATCCCTCCGTTCGATCCCTCCGTTCGTGGCAGACCGTCCGTTCTTGTTCTTCATCAGAGACCATCGCTCGGGACTCTTGCACTTTGCCGGCCGACTTACCGAACCTCCTACTGTTTAGAGACCTATACTGCTTATTTGTTTTTTTTTGTTTTTTTTTTGTGGCTCCCCCTTCTCCCTCATGTTTAGCCCTATTACTTTTCAGATTTCAACTTACCAAGCCTCCTACTGTTTAGAGACCTAAAATAATTAACCCCTTCTGTACTGGTGCCATCCTTCCAACTACTGTATATTCTGGCTACTATTGGACAATTCAGCTTATAATGGACTTCTGCATATCAAAAGGCTACAGGCTATCTCAATGACTCCTTTTAGCTACCATATATCCTTCATAAGCTCTAGTCATCTAAATGTAGCTGAAATCAAATGAAAAAGCGTCGCCGGTACAGAAGGGGTTGGGGGAAGGTTGGTGTCTGTGGCCCCCCTTCTCCCTCATATTTAGCCCCATTAGTTTACAGATTTTAAGACGTTCGCCCCATTAGTTTGGCGATTTTAAGACCTAATGCTTAACCCCTTCTGTACCGGCGACTTTTTAACTTTATTCTAGGTACTATTATAATTTAAAACTTGCAAAATAAACAAACCAAAATAGGGACGACACAATATAAAGGCAAAAGAACTTAACAAAATAGCTTTGTTGAAATAACGCTTTAGCAAAGTAATATTTGTAGACGATTGTATTCAGTTACAACCAGCAATGAGCAGGTTTCGAAATATCTCACTTAACCATTTTTACTACCACAGATCCTTCTTAAGCTGCACAAAATCCTCTAAATATAGCGAGAATATAATTAAAAATATGTCCTCGGTACAGAAGGGGTTAAAGGGGGGATGGTTGGTTTTTGTGGCCCCCCTTCGGCCTCATGTTTGGCCCTATTAGTTTTCAGATTTTAGCTTACCTACAGTTTAGAGACCTAAAATGCTTAAAAGGGAGGGGGGGGGGGGGGGAGATGGTTGGTTTCTGTGGACCCCACTGAGTTTCGGGCAAAATTCGCAATCGGCTGTTGTATTGACAACTGATATGTAATACTGTACTTCAATCTTTCACCTTGTTTGAAAGACGAAAGTGTGACATTCCAAACCAGATATTAAGATTTTGGTTATTTACCCCTTGCGGTTTTCTGTAAAACCACACGACAGTCTTCCCAATAGTGATTACAGTACTGTACGATCCGTTGTAGGTCAGGTGAAGGTATTGAGGGAAAAGCCTTTACAACGGCACCTTCTACTTTCCTAGTTTTTCTGAAGAGTTTAGAGAGAGAAAGGGTGTTGGAGAGAGAATAACTGTTGGAGTGGTTTTGTTGTGTGTGTTATTAGTCTGTATACATCATCGAGGTGTCCCCCGACTGGGTGCGACCAGGTGAAACACGCTAGGACGGACGTACTACAACACCCACCAAATGTCCGCCTGTATTTACAAAGCTTATGAGATGATATAATCAAGGCGGGGAGCCATTCTGAATTTCTGATAAGTCGGTCTTGAAGCCCATACAGTTCTGCGGCATTCCCGATCATCGGTCGGGTTGTTTGTCCACTGAGAATACGACCCTTTGTTTGAAGGGAAAGAAAAATCCGAACTGGATAGTTAGTTTGTCTTTATACTTTGCGGTTTCTGGGTTTAGTTTATTTTGCAAGCTTTACGTTTTAATTGTTATATTATATTTTTGATATAATAATTATTTTTGTTATTCATACCGATATAAACTGTATATTACATATTGGGGGCAGGAGGCTAGGAATCCTCCTCCCCTTGTGAAATTCTACTTATTGAGACAGAGAAAGGGGCGAGGGAACGCGAAAGTGGTCCCGGACCCTAAGAATTGGAGCTTTAAATGTTGTTTCTGTTCGGGCTCTGTCTCGAGTCGGCCAGCCCCAGCAATGGGGTATGTGCCTAAGCATATACAGTACATTCATACATACATACATATTGTTTATTTTTATTACTGTATTTTTATTAATTGATTTTTTAGTACTACAGGTATTTGTTTTACTTTATCGTACAAGTTGCTTTATTTTCCTGAATTTTATTATAAGTTAATTGTATTTGCTAGACTTTACTTGTGCTATTAACCCCTTCAGCAAGATGAGGCCTTTCTTCTTTTGATTCTGGCTAAAGTGAGATGATTTTATGCAGTTTAAGAAGGACCTACAGTATGTTACTCAAAGGGTTTATTTACATTATATTGACAGCTATTAGTTCTAGAGCTACATTATAAGCTGAAGAGAATTATCTAATGGTGACCAGAATAAGATGAAAATTACGTCATTATGCTGTAGAGGTTAACAGATTAAAATACAGTCAGGTCTCGATATACACGCGTATCGTATACACGGATTCGTTTGGACACAGTAACCCCAAAAATTCCAAAGTCGGCCACAACACGGAAAACAAATTGTATATACGCGGACATTTGTTGACAACTGGGGTCCTGCTGCAACTCCGGGTCGGCGCCAGACATTTCCGCACCGCCGCCGGACATTTCTGGATCGTAGCAGACGACTCAAAACAGTGTGGTTTGTTTACGTTGCAGGATATTGCGTACTCGACACGCAAGTAGGTCAGTAGCAGGTCCAAAACGGTTCTTATTGATGCTGTTATTGCCTGCCTGACTCGCAAATATGTTTTTGTTGGTGGTATAATGTCGGCTTAAGGTAGGCTAAAGGCTCAAATAGGGGACTTTGGGAAAGTGGCTGGAATTAATTTAATTATTTCCCATAAGCAGGCCTGTTATTTCTAATACACGGTTAACTGTCTTCGTAGCGCAATGGATAAATGCACTGAATTTCGGTGTGAGCATCCTAGGTTCGAATCCCTGGACTGCCACATGTATTTGTTGATTTCATTAATTGAGTTTAGGAGTAAAGTCGGTTGGTGGAGGGAACATAATAATACACTGCATGTACAAGGTACGAATTAACCGTGTATATCGAGACCCGACTGTGCAGTAAATTAACCCCTTGAGTACCGGTGCCGTCCTTTTAACTTTATTCTGGTTACTATTAGACAATTTTATTCAGTATATAAATGGCTTCCAGCAATTAACAGGCTTCAAACTATCTCACTTAAACTTTTTACTACCACAGCTCCTTAAACTGCATAAAATGATCTAAATATAAGTAGCATAGAATAATAAAGATGTCTCCGGTACCGAAGGGGTTAAAAGTTAAGGTCGGCCACCCATCCCCCCGTTATGTGATATGTGCCGGAGTATAATTACATACATACAAGTCTCCCTCACCATCCAATGCCCTGATTTACATGATTATTATTGGTTTTTAGGTGTTTGTGTTTGTGTTTTGGCTGGTCCGAAAATGCATGCCCATTTAACCCATTAACTTTAGGGTTTGCTATATGATTTCTCTATTTAAGATCGGGTTTTCAAGAATGTAACCCATTCGTAAATCGAGGGAGACCTATACAATAAGGTAATGATTTAGCCGAATAGTTAATATGGCATTCCAGGTTTCTGCTTTCAGCTCAGTGATGCGGAAACTTTTTTCTGGATGATTTTAGTCGGCTTGTGCGAGTTTAAAGGGTGTTTAACCCCTTCTGTACCGGCAACATCTTTTGAACTTTATTCTGGCTACTATTAGACAATTTTATTCAGTTTAAAAAGGGCCTTCAGCAATTAATGGGCTTGGAACTACCTGTATCTATCTTAAACATTTTGACTACCACAAATTCTTTTTAAACTGCACACAATTGTCTTAAGTAGTGTTAGAATCATTCCTAAACTATATTTTATTGGTTTTATGTTTTTGTTTTGTTTTCATAATTTTTGCTAAATCTTCAATGCTATGTTTTTCATATGATTTTGATAAGTTATTTTTTCGTTGTATTGTGCATTTCCTGTTTTGGTTTATTTGGTTTGTAAGTTTTAAATTTAAATTATATTGAAAGGGTTAAATTATATATGGTTCTAATAAAATAATTAAATACAAATCTAAATTGTATCTAGTCACTAACTGGTATAGAATTAGTACAGATAATTTACAATGCATTATTTTACTATTGTAGTAAGGATATACAGGCTTTGTAAATTCATAAATATATGCAGCTATTGTAAGATGTTTGGTTTTGTACAGGCACACCTCACTTGGACTACTCATTTTAAGTTCTTTCTGCTGGTCCTGTTCAGAGTTTTATTTTTTATTTTTTATTTATTTATTTTTTCTATGTGGATGAGGGAGCCAAAAGGCAAAACTGGCTGTGATGAGTGTCTCTCTCAGAGTTGAAAGAATGACAGGGCCATAATCAAGGAATGTTCAAGCCAAAATGTCTGGACACAGAGTTTGAAGCAATTTAGGTCATAGGATGAGGGAAATATGGATTTAGGGAGAGAGTTCCTGAGTTCAGCTGTTGAATAGAAGAAAGATTGGGAGTATCATTTCACTGTTGGGTTGGAGAGTTGCACAGAGCAGTGGTGGGATTGTGTTGCAAGACGGGTACTACGTACCCTATGTAGAGGAGGTGGTATACACTGGGAAAGCTCTGAGGAACACTGATTATTGTAGTCCTCTTTCTCCGATCGGTCCTTTTCTTTCGTGGCTCCTAGGTTATATAATGAATTGCCTTTATCAATTAGACAGCTGAACTCCATAGACTCTTTTCAAAAAATAGTTGAAAACTTTTCTCTTCTGTAGGAGTTATGATCTTGCAAGTGGCACAGTGACAGGTCGTTACAGACTCTAACTGCTGCCATGTTAAATAGTTATTGTTGCTTGAACTACAGGTGAACTGCACCACACTTCTCTTAATAATTGTGGTGCAATGTGTTACGAGCACTAGTGAATTCCTCTGGAAGAACTGACGCTTGCGAGAAATAAAATACCAGATTATTATTACTGTATTATTATTAGTAGTAGTAGCAATAGAATATTGAGAGAGATGCAACATTGCGGCAAAGAGAGAGAGAGAGACTGCAGAGAATCGGTGAATGGACATTAGTTTAATTGAGATAACCGGTTTCTTTCCTACTTTGTCTAGAAAGGCTGTGTGAGAAGATCCTCCCCACACATGCGAACAATACTTAATACATGAGGTTTGGCATCCCCTATCCATCCTTAGACATTTCTGTCTGTCTTTTCCTGTACTTTTTTCCTACTTCGGTGGCAGGAGGCTAGGAATCCTCCTCCCCTTGTAAAATTCACCTATTAGACGAGACAGAGAAAGGGGCAAGGGAACGCAAAAGCGGTTCAGGAGAATCCGGACCTTAAGAATTGGAACTGTAAATGTGGTTTCTGTCTCGAGCCGGCCACCCCAGCTATGTGGTATGTGTCTGAGTATATACATACATACATAATTATATTCTATTCTATACTATTCTATATACTCAGGCCCAATCCCCACTTTTCCTAATTTTTGTCCCCGCCTTTCCTTTTGGGGTGGGGGGATGGCCGACTCAAGACAGAGCCAGAATAGGGATAACACAACAGAAAACAATAAACACACAAACACAAAATACAAATTCATACACATCTAGGTCATCCAGGAGAAGACCCAGACATATATACTGTACTTGTCTTTAACTCCCAGAGACCGACCTTTGAATATTCCCGCCACTCCTCCTACCCGGGGGTACGGGCATGCAAGCGCAGCGTTTATCTTTAGAGGACAAAATCTCCTGAAAATCTGCACCCAGAGCGGGAATCGAACCCGGGATCCTTGGGATACGAGGCAGACACCATACCACGAGACTAATAAAGGTACCTCACTTAGCCTGGTAGTCTAAGTGTATTTCTGCATCTTGTTCAGTTTAGGATAACCTATCTTCACTGACTTTACAATACATACCAAGCAAACAATAATCAACCAAATACCATGATCACATACTTTTATTCAGCTTCTAAATGGTGACAACCCCATAGTTCTATGTTGCTTTTATGTAGTTTGTAATGCTGTACACTCACTTGATTAACAGGGCTAGGGCGTGTCCTTGCTACAGGGACTTTACTGGACATTTGTTACGAATCATAAGACCTGAGTGCCCAAACTCTGATGTCTACCAATGGTACAGGGTGGGATCAAAAAGGGTGTGGAGTCAAACGCGCTACCGACTATGCCACGGCTAAACGTCTTATACATTCACAAATTTAAAGACCGAGTGCTCCACTCGAAACGCGGTTCCGGTCTCACGTCCTAATGGTGGCGCTCCAGGCAGCCCTATTCAGAGCTGCCTCACTTGTCAGGTTATTATTCAAGATCAGACAGTAATAAAGACTCTCCCAGACCAAATAGGGCTAAAGGCATTGGATTCACTGCATAATGCGAGTCACTTTGGAAACTATAATCTATTTGCATTAATTAGGCCAGAGTGAGAGACCTTATTATCAAGAGTTAACCCATGTACTGCTAGAACATGTGCAAAATAAAAGGCCAAGTTAAGGGAAGGAGAGGGGGGTGGGGTATAAAGGGGGGAAGGAGTGGAGGATGTGGTATGGAAAGATGCCAAAGATACCCAAGATACCTTTTATGTGTCACCCAAATTTCAGACATTTCCCGGCACTGGCATGGTTTTTGAAGGTTTAATTTTACACATTTAACCCCTAACCATCGGGGGCGGACTTAAGTCTGTATAAAAAAAATTGGACTATGTGGCAGGGGCGGACTTTAGTCTGTGTGCAATTTTGGCACAATATTGGCTCTGAGAGAGAGACGAGCGACGGGAGGAGCATGGGTTACCTCATGACCGCTCGCCACGGCCACCGTGGACCGACTGAGATGTACTCCACATACATCCACCCTCACTCCCTCGCTACACACGTACTTATATAACAAAATGACCGTATTTTAGCGATTTTGCCCTTCGGTTGCACGATCGTTGCAAGACAACCAGTGATCGTAGAAGGATGGTTCTGGTGTCTGTGGAAAGCTCAATTATCGCCCTTTCACGGATACATTCTTGTATTACGCTCTGGCTCTTGTTTATGCATGAAAAAGAGCACGGAAACGACGCCATTTATGGTAAAAAAAAAAAAACGCTGGGCGGCACGGTCAAATATACCGCCTAGGCCGCTCGTTGAGTGTTAAATACTGTGGCTTCCAAGAGGACCTTGTGATGCCTGCCAGCGTTGGCAGAATCGCCTCCCGATAGCCACTAGCGCTCGCCAGGGCAGTGAAATGGGCTACAGTCTATCTACAATGTTGTACTTTCTTTCTTGTGAATCGTCATGTCACAGGCAGTATAGAAGTGGTCTTTATTTTCGCCTGTGACAATGCATTATATTTTATATCATGAGTAGAACATAAGATGCATTGTATATTGTTGAGGAGAGAGAGAGCGGTATAGGCAGTGGGGTGGTAGTGTGTGCGTGCGTATACATGTGCTGCCTCCCCCCCGCTCGTAGGCTCGCGCGTGTGCCGTCTCACGCCTCTTGATTGGCTGGTGGTTCCTGGCGCCTTCTGCAGGCCTGCTGCCTGGTGATGTAGCGGCCTGTGATTGGCTGACCACCATGCCTTTGTGTGATGCTGGGGGCCCCGAGGAGCTACTCTCTTCAGAGCTTGCCTGACCAGCATACCCTTCACACCTCCCTTACCACCTGTCCCCGACTTCTACCTATAGAGCACTTTCTCTCTCTCAAATTCTTACCTCTCATTCTTCCTCTCTACTTAATATCTTATCTCTCCTTTGGTTCTGCACGATTTCATATATCGGCCATCGTATTATATGCTGAAGCTCTCAGATATTACATGTTTAGTTAGGCATTTTGGAGGGGTTACCATTTTGTCTGTAGAGGTTCGACACATTCACGGTGTCTCCCTACCTATTCCTTGGCTGTCTGCTGGGCTATTTAATGCTAGACTGGGGTAAGGCTACTTGTGTTGTGATTTCCGATGTGTAACAGGTTTTGTTGAACCTGTACAATCGCAACGGAGACTTGGGAAGCCTAGGTGGTCTTTCTGACTGTGTACCTTGTGAGTTTAGCACTGTGTTGCGAGTGAGGGCTTTTGCCTCTGCCATCCAACACTGTGCTAACTCGTTTTGCTTTGACTTTGAAAGGGTCGCCAGGAGAGAACCAGATACTAGCGATCTGGATCTCTCAAGAGAGCACCCCGTCATTTAACGTAATTAGGCCGTACAGTCTTAAGGACCTCGCTAGGCTACGAGCCGCTTGATCAGCCATTGTTTCCTAGCCTACGACATCCCAGCTAGACTTTATTAGCCTAGCAGACACCCGAGTGGGATTATAAACTCTTATGTTATGTATGCAGCATTTTTATTCACGTTGACTGTAAGCCTTTGTTGTTGTTGAGTTGCACAACCCGAGCAGGCTTTTTGAGTTGCCTGAGGAAGTACTTCTTTTGTTGTTGGAGATAATACTATTGCGCATTTATTATTATTCCCGTGCCTGTTAACCCTGTATGTCCCTACACTTGTCATATCTTGTTCCTGCTTTAGATAACAGTTCAAAATCCGATTCGATCATCTTACGCAGCATCAGATTTTATTCAGAAGATTCCTGCTCGATGCTTTAGGACTTTCATTCACTTTCTTTAATATAGGAGTGACAGTTTATTATTGTTTAGAGTAACTTTAATTATACCTTCTTCTTGTTTGCATTAAATCATTGCAGTGATTTAATTAAGCTTTCTATCTTTTTCCTTGTATACTTTATTAACGTAATTGTATGTTGTTGTGATCAGGCTGTATCAGAGATCATCAGCCTGTAGTAGTAGTGCATTTATACCGAGTTATAGGATACCGCGTTATCGCAGATTTAACTCTGGAGGGTATAGGTGTTTTTGTGCGCCGGCATTATAAGTTCGAGGGTTGGATCTAGGTGTTACCGTTGTGGCTGTGAGCCTTTCTAGTCCAATGATTAAGAGCCCTTGTTTTATACGAGTCCCGGTCGTAACAACCTTCGCAGTCCATGGGTTAATACCTTGTCATTTCTCTTTGAAGGTATGGTAATAAGGCGTTGTCATGCATTGCCGCGAGAACCTCCCCGTTTTGTGGCCGATCACCCGTTTGTTTTCTTCATCCGTGATGAGCGATCCGATATGATTCTGTTCTCTGGAAGACTGGCTAGAGTTTAAAGGTGAAGATGATAGTAATTTCCTTATAGAGTAATACAGTGTCATATCTCTTTGCAGGAGTGGTAATGAGGATGGGTTGTTGTTTAATGCCGCAAGAACTGCCCCGTTTTGTGGCCGATCACCCGTTCATATTCTTCATCCGTGACAAACGATCTGATGTGTTTCTGTTTTCTGGAAGGCTGGTTAGAGTTTAAAGGTGACGATGGTACTGTACTAACATTTCCTTTAGAGTTAATACCGTGTAATTACCCCCCGTGGGGGTAAGGGAATAGAATATGCCCCACGTGCCTTCTGTGTGTCGTAAGAGGCGACTAAAGAGGTTGGGTCGGTGGGCTTGCGACCCCAACCCGGAAAAAATACCTAAGTAAAGAAAAACTAACGAACAGCCTCGGATGCGGACGGAACCTATGTTGACGAACCACGACAATTATTTTGGCCACCCCTTCGGGGATCGCGACATCAGGCAATAGATAGATAGATAGAATTTCTCCTTGCAGGTATGGTATTGATGTGTTGTTCAATGCCACTACCGCCGCCCCGTTTTGTGGCCGATCACCCATTCGTATTCTTCATCCGTGATAAGCGATTCCATATGATTCTGTTCTCGGGAAGGCTGACTAGAGTTTAAAGGTGAAGATGATGCATGCATTTACTTTAGCCCTATTTGGTCCGAGGGGGCTCCTTTTGGACCTCCCCGGCTTTGCTCCATTGGTTTGAAGATTTTAAGACACTTTAGCTTTATCTTGGGGTCCTGCAGAGGGCTTCACATGGGCAGCATGAAATGCGAGGGTTGTGCAGGGAGTTAAGGGACTAATGGGAAGAATGAGGATTAAGAGAAAAATGTTTGGTGATCCTAGCCTTAAAACTATCAAAAGTGAAACTGTTAACTATATGAGATGGAAGGTGATTCCACTCTTGGATGCTGCGGGGAAACATTAGTACCCAAATATGTTGGTGCCTGCCTGGTATGTGTGGTTCAGTATTTTCTGTTGTGGCTGCCTCTTGTGAATCATATACTGTATTTGTATGGTGTAAGTATGTGTCTTTGTCTATTTCTACTAGGTTGTTTGTGATTTTGTATAGAATTTATTGTCTGTGTACTGTAATTGTCTTCTTGTTGCAAATGTGTCTGATTTAATGTCTTTTGTAAACAAAGTAACCGATGTAGTGTGTCTAATCATGTCTGATCCATCTTGCCACTATATTTTGTAATGCTTCTAATTATTTAATGTTGTTGTGAGTGTGAGGATCCCAAATGGTGTCGCAGTATTCATTGTGTAGTCGAACTAGTGTTTTAAAGGCTAAAATTTTGATGTCTGCCTTGCACGTCCTTAGGTTCCTGTGCAGGAACCCCAGTGATTTATTGGCTTTTGCCCTGACACTGCTCACATGTGTGTTCCACCTCATGTCTGCTGAGAGGCAGACTCCCAAATACTGTACAGTACTGTAATTTGGGGCCCCACAGTCCAAGCAGATCCACGTGAGACTTTGCTCAACTATTCCGTCGAACTCAGCCGTGAAGCCTCCAACACAGCTAACGTGATACCATCCCTGGTGTATGGAGGCCTCACAGCAGCGGTCACACTGGAAAGCTCGCTGCCCCGTCTTAACCGCACGCTGGCAAACCCGGCACGGATACTTGGGAGTGCGATGGCCGGGGTTGAGCAAAGTCTGCGTGTCACGACACATGAGGAAGAGCAACATTAGGCCACAAAACCTAGGCCAATTATAATGTAAAAATTGCAAACTAAACAAACCAAAACAGGGACGACACAATATAAAGGCAAAAGAACTTATCAAACTCGCTATGTGGAAATAACGCTTTAGCAAAATAACATATATTACTTAGCCCCGGGATAGTGTCTAGGTTACCCAGGAGATACGTGTATGTGTTTCTGTATACAGCATGTGTCTGGTAGAAGTGAGTTTGATATGTGAATGTGTTAACAGCCATTGTGTTCACTGTTTTAAATGTAAAGTAGTAAAGTAATGTAGAATATATGGAGTATTATCAATGTGTATGTTGTTTTGTGTGGGGAGTACATTTTAATGTTTGGGGCAATCACAGGCACACAGGTAGTATTCAGTTCCCTGTACTGTATTATTATTGTTTGCTAACTACACCCCATTAGTTTGGCAATACTAAGACGTTTCACCCCATATACTGTAGGTGTCAATGTTTTTTTCTGGGCGAACGAGAGCGAACTTGTAACTTAGAAGAAATTGGCCTTTAGCTGGGATATTTTTGTATCTAATAATCAATATATTTAGGGGTCTGGGTGGGCCTTTCATAGTTTAAAGGAAGTTTGGGATGGCATTTTTTTTAGCCTAGGGGACAAACTACAATACAATGCTCGAAATTTACAAAAGCAAGCAAAATCCTCAATAATAATGAAACCAATTAACACAAAGACGTTGGACCATATACTGTAGTGTTAAAACCTCCTTATCAAGAGTTAACCCTTAAGCGCACTACAGGAAGATATTGCGTCCTTACAGGGATCCTTTAAAACCTTTGTGACCATCAGGGGTGTTTGGAAACCTTTAGTTTAATTACTTCAACCTCTGCATTTGTCTTTGAGTGAGTTGTGGGCAGAAAACTAAGTTTGGAGAGGTTATTATGAGATTAAGATAATTCTATTTCTGAATACTAAATGGTAATCCCCGGTCCTGAAAGGGTTAATACCGAGTCATTTCTCTTTGCAGGTGTGGTATTAACCCTTGTCTATCGGGGCCCGACTTAAGTCCGTATCGAAAAATTTGAACTATGTGGCGGGGCCCGACTTAAGTCCGAGTGCAATTTTGGCGCAATATTGGCTCTGAGAGAGAGACGAGTGACTGGAGGAGCATGGGTTACCTCATGACCGCTCGCCATGGCCGCCGTGGACCTACTGAGATTTACTCCACTTACATCCACCCTCACTCCCTCGCTACATACGTAATTATGTAAAGAAATTACCGTATTTTAGCGATTTTGCCCTTCGGTTGCACGATCGTTGCAAGACAACCAGTGATCGTCGAAGGATGGTTCGGGCGTCATTGGAAAGCTCAATTTACGCCCTTTCAGGGATACATTCTTTTATTACGCTCTGGGTCTTGTTTATGCATGAAAAAGAGCACGGAAACAACCCCATTTATGGTAAAAAAAAAAACATATACCGCCTAGCCCGCTCGTAAGGTGTTAAGGATGGAATGTTGTTTAATGCCGCAAGAACTGCCCCGTTTTGTGGCCGATCACCCGTTCATTTCATATTCTTCATCCGTGAGAGCGATCCGATATGATTCTGTTCTCGGGAAGGCTGGCTAGAATTTAAAGGTGAAGATGGTACAAACATTTCCTTAAGATAAATACTGTGTCATTTCTCTTTGCAGGTATGGTAATGATGTGTTTGTCAATGCCACTACCGCCGCCCCATTTTGTGGCCGATCACCCGTTTGTTTTCTTCATCCGTGACAAGCGATCTGATATGATTCTGTTCTCTGGAAGGCTGGCAAGAGTTTAAAGGTGAAGATATAATATACATACATACATAACATTTTAAGACTGAGTGCTCAACACATACGTGCAGTTTCATTATCTTGTCCTAATGGCCAGGGGCGGACTGGCCCACCGGGAAACCGGGAAAATTCCCGGTGGGCCCCCAAAGTAATTTCCCAGTGGGCCCCCGTGATGGTCGGACATTATTTCAGCGCTGGTTGACGATCAGCTTTTGGCCGAATTAACCATTTACCTAAGCTTGAAAATGCACAGGCAAGCTATTCTTATTAGTTTTCTCTGTTTTGGTTTTCCCCCGACAGTGGTTTGTGACCTTTTACTTAACTCTTTTTCGTGGGCTAGTGCCATAGGTTTACATAGATCAACAAAAGTCAACCACAAGCCAATAAACACATAGTCCTACGGTTTGAAAAGCGTTGGGGCCCCCTTGAGCCGGTCATTAGGGCTGTAGTTCAAGTTTAACCTTTGCAGAATATGACGCCTGTACTGTGTCGATACTTTATTTTGACTAAGGCCGATTTTATACAGCTTAGGAATGATAAGTGAGACTTGGAAGGATAAAAACTAGACTACTTCAGCTAGGCCTAATACCCCTTAACTTCCATGTACCGGTAGGCCAACCCTTCCTTATCTGAATAAAATCATAAACTAATAGCATGAACATTTATATAATTGCCTATGTATATACTTTATTTATGACCTAAAAATAATATTATGTGCGTGTAGATCGCAGATGCCAAACACCGGTAATAATTTCGAAAAATAAAAATACACCTAGGTTAGCCTAGGCTAATTAATTAATAAGTTTTTTTTTTTCTATGTGATTGAGGGAGGCAAAAGGCATAACTGCCTATAGAGAGTGCCTCCCCCATAGTTGAAAGAGTGACAGGGCCAAAATCAAGGGACGTTCGAGCCAAAATGCCTGGACACACGGAGTTTGAAACAATTTAAGTCATAGGAAGAGGGAAAGACTGATTCTGGGAGAGTTCCAGAGCTCAGCTGTTGAGTAGAAGAAAGTTTGAGAGTAACGTTTAACTCTTGGGTTGGAGAGTTGCACAGAGTAGGGGTGGGATTGAGTTGCAAGACGGGTATCACGTGCCCTACGTAAAGGAGGTGGTATGCACTGGGATAGCTCTGAGGAATACTGATTATTATAGTAGCGATAGAATAGCGAGAGAGATGCAACATTGCGGCGGAGAGAGAGAGATTGCAGAGAGTTGGTGAGTGGACGGGAGTTAATGATACGAAAGTCCTTCCTTTCAACTTTGTCTAGGAGAGCAGTGTGAGAGGAACCTCCCCACACATGTGAACAATACTCAATACAAGGGCGCACTATGCCCCTGTACAGAGCAAGAAGCTGTGCAGGGGAAAAGAATCCCCTAAGGCGGTTGAGCACACCCAGCTTCTGGGAGGCTGAATTAGCAAGACTGGTAATATGGTCCTTCCAAATGAGAGCAGAAGAAAAAGAGACACCAAGAATATTGAGAGAAGATGAAGGGTTGATTTTTGAATTGTTGAAGAATAAGGGATAGTCCGCTGGGAGATCCTGACGGGTAGATAGATGGAGAAATTGGGTTTTGGAAGCATTAAAGTTAACAAGGTTTTCTCTGCCCCAATTGGAAATAGTATTTAGATCAGAATTTAAGAGTTCTATGGCTTCATTACGTTTGTCGTTGAGGGATTGCTGGCTGGGGCGTTCTGAAAAACTAATGGAGTAGTGTAAGGTTGAGTCGTCTGCGTATGAATGGATGGGAATTAAGGTACAGTTAAGGAGATAATTTATAAAAATTAGAAAGAGAATAGGAGATAGGACAGAGCCCTGAGGAACACCAGAGTTTCTAGGGTGAGGTAGTGAACAATGGCCGTCCACAACCGCGGTTATGGAACGGCCGGAAAGGAAATTAGAGACAAAGGCACAGATGGAGGGATAGAAACCGAAGGAGGGTAGTTTAGAAATTAAAGACTTATACCAGACTCTATCGAAGGCTTTCGATATGTCTAGTGCAATAGAAAAAGTCTCACCGAAGTCCCGAAAGGAGGATGACCAAGAGTTAGTAAGATATAAAAGAAGATCACCAGTAGAGCGACCCTTAAGGAAGCCATACTGGCGATCTGAGAGCAGATTATGAGAAGAGAAATGCTTAAGAAATTTGGAAGCAAGAATAGTTTCAAAAACTTTAGAAAGACAAGAGATAAGAGTAATTGGACGATAGTTGGAGGGTTGAGAGCGGTCACCCTTCTTTGGGACAGGTTGAATGTGAGCAAACTTCCAGCATGAAGGGAAGACGTTAGAGGATAGACAGAGACGAAAGAGTTTGCCTAGGCAGGGAGTCAGCACGGAAGCACAGTTTTTGAGAACAACAGGAGGAACACCGTCCGGACCGTACGCCTTTTTAGTGTTAAGCCCAGAGAGGGTAGAAAGTACATCTTTAGAAGAGATTAGGATATTAGGCATAAGTAAGACAGAGGAGGGCGGAGAGGGAGGAATAGCACCGGAATCATCCAAGGTGGAGTTTCTAGCAAAAGTTTGAGCGAAGAGTTTAGCTTTGTCAGAGGAAGAAGTGATGGTTGTGCCATCAGAGTGGGAAAGGGGAGGGAAAGACGAGGAAGAGAAATTGTTGGAGAGGTTTTTGGCTAGATGCCAGAAAGCTTGGGAAGAGCTAGAGTTGGATAGTTCAGTGCATTTATTATTGATGAAAGAGTGTTTGGCAAGTCGAAGAACAGATTTGGCTTGATTCCGGGCAGAAACATATGAAGAATGAGAGTCTTGAGTTTTAAGGCGTCGGTACCGTTTGAATGCTTCCTCCTTATTGCGGACAGCAGTAGAACAGGCGTGAGTAAACCAAGATTTTTTAGCATTAGTCTGAGAGAAAGAGAATGGAATGTATGCTTCCATGCCCGATAGGATTACCTCGGTAATGCGTTCAGCACTCTCCGAGGGTCCTCGGCCATGGAAGCAGAAATCATTCCATGGGAAATCAAAGAAGTACTGCCGAAGAGCCTCCCAGTCGGCAGCGCCAAAATGCCACAAGCGCCGCCGGCTAGGAGGATCGGGTGGCTGTACTGGAGAGATAGGACAGGTGACAGAGATAAGTTTATGGTCGGAGGAGCCCAAAGGAGAGAAAAGATCGACAGTATAAGAAGAAGGGTTAGAAGTTAGAAACAGGTCAAGAATGTTGGGCCGATCTCCGATGCGATCCGGGATACGGGTGGGTTGCTGAACTAACTGCTCTAGGTCATTTAGGATAGAAAAGACGTAGGCTTGTTCACCAGGTGGATCAGTAGTGTGAGAGGAGAGCCAATGGCGGTGGTGAACGTTGAAATCTCCTAAGATGGAGATTTCTGAGAAAGGAGAAATGGATAGAATGTGGTCCACTGTAGAGTTTAGATAGTCAAAGAATTTGGGAAAGTTGGTAGAGTTAGGGGAAAGATAGACAGCACAGAAATATTTAGTAAGAGAATGACAGGAAAGTTTGAGCCATAAAGTTGAGAATTCAGAGGAGTCGAAATCGGGAACACGAGAGCAAGTGAGTTTGTTGTGCACATATGCACAACATCCGCCTTTGGCTTTAAAACTAGGATAGAGAAAGTAGGAGGATACAGAGAAGGGGTTGCTGGATGTTGCTACAGACACCTGAGTTTCGGTGAGGAAGAGAAGATCAGGTTTGTAGCAGGAGAGATGGTGCTCAACAGAGTGAAAGTTAGAGGAAAGTCCGCGAATGTTGCAGAAATTAATAGAAAGAGTAACAGGCCGAGGTCCAGGTAATTGTGTGGGGTCGTCAGGGGATGGTCGGTCGGGTGAGGGGGCATTTATGGTCCCCCCCCCTGGGGACTCCGAGGCTGGGCTACAATTCATCATTTTGTGTTTTTTTAAATGTTGGTGTGGAGGAATGAAGTGTGGTGTGCATGTTTAGTGTAGTGAAGTGGATAGGAGGAGGAGGTGTTTGTGAGAGCTAGCTGGATTGCTCTCAGTGTAAATGAGGCACAAAGAAAATCAGTAAGAGAGGCCAAGCAAATGAAACAGGAGTTCCAGCGACTCTTTATCACATGTTAGGTCGGGAATGGGTTCGTTAGGGTAGATTAGTTAGGTTACGTTTCGGAGGTTGGGTTAGCTTAGGCTATTTAGGTTGGGTAAGTTGTGTTACCGGTAATTTGCTTACTGCTTAGGATAGGTTAGGCTAGTTAGGTGTATTTAGGTAAGGCTAGATAGGTCATTTTGTTTATAAAAAATAGCTTGTTTAACTTCTTTCATACCCATCAATATTCCTGATGAGTAGACACCTTTTATATATCGGTAGGCCTACTCATAACATATTTATAGTTGACAATAATTGAACAACGGTCATAGTGTTGTCCTGTCTCGATTATTGTTGTTATTCTTAAATTTAGCTTAAACACATTTTAAAATGTCTGTACTTTAGTGTTGAGGTATTGTAATGGATATTTTATCTCCCAGATTTTGGGACTAGCCAAATATAAGAGTTTCAGACTTTCAGTTGTTATATCACCAGGCCTACAATTTGCTAGTCTTTATTTTAAACATACTTGTAATGCCCTCGAAAGTGTCCCGCACCCACAATAATAATAACCCGAGTTGACGTCAGGTATAGCGTAAAATATTCGTAGATGGTAAGTCCAATAAACTCATCACGTGATAACACCACGAGACTATCAGAAGTGAAGGAAGGTGTCATGGTGGAAGAGGGTGTGATAGTGGGGGCTTAGGGTTTGTGGAGGTTAGTTGGTGTCTACCCCCACCCCCCGACAGAATGCCCCCCCAGCCCCATCCCTAATTCAATCTTGGGAAGCACGAATCAGACCTCCCTGGATACTATTAAATGTCTTCAGGAAACTGACTCGCTGGGGAGATCAACTTTCCACAGACACTGGTCACATAATCTTGGACCCCACCATAGCCCACGACTACATGATTGCCATCCACGAGGAAAACGGCATACACCTTGGACAAAAGAAAATGTTAAAGATCTTCACAGACCAATACTGGACCCCCAACCCCTCCAAAATTGCACAATAGTGACAGAATCCTGCAAACCGTGTTTATTAGGAAAGGATAGATCACGCACCCCAGGCCCAGCTGGTACCATTTCTGCCAACAAACCGTTCGAAGTCCTATCCCTCGACATCATGGGCCCGTTCCCTTCTTACGCTGGCAACCGCTATATCGTCACATTTGTAGACGTATATTCAAATTTTTTAATAGCCTGCCCAGTTAAAGACCACACAGCCACCACAGTCGCCACACTGCTTGCCACAGAAGTGTTCCCTATATTCGGCCTTCCCCTTGCTCTTCTATCGGACAATGCCCCCGAGTTTAGTGGACACGTTTGGCAACAATTCACCCAACAATGCGGTATTAAGATTAAACACTCATCTCCGTACTGGCCTCAAGGAAATGCTATCTGCGAACGCAGCCATCGCACCATCAACAACCAGTTACGTACAAGAATGATTGCTCTTAACACCTCAGACTGGCCATCACAACTAAAGATGATACAGTGGGGTATGAACACCTGTCCTCGGGAAGACGGTATTTCCCCTCATGAACGTGTTTACGGTGTACCCCCCCTGTTACTGCCATTCCACCACCACGCTCACCTTCCCTCCACCACCTCCACAATTGACCCATTGCAACATCTGCAAAACACCCTCCATACCGCCCAGATCTGTCAAGACACCAAAACTGATAACATCGATGACAAAAACCCTTTCGCCATCCATGACACCGTAATGGTAGCCAACCTCCCTATCACCAACAAGTTAGGCCCACTTGTTTTCTATGTCAACTTTCAGTACAGTTTACAAAAAAAAACAAAAAAAACATCAAGTGAGAAAGTTATGGTTCCTAATGATTAAAGCACACACACATTGTCACTGTCCCCTACCACTATTTATACAAATTAAGGGTTAATGCTACAGTTAGGAAATATATAATGAACCAATACCACTCTTTGAAGCTTACAGTATGGGGACCATCTGAGTGTGAACCTGTTCCCTGTGTATAGGCTACACCGAGCTAATTCATAATAGTATCAAATAAGTATGAAATAATAACCAACATAAACAAAACACTCACCACCTGACTGAATGAACCACTATGAAAAAGTATAGTATGAAGCAACGGATTGAAGCCAAATTAGAAATAAAAATGGCTTCAAACTGCTTCATGTGCTCATGAATAGTGGTTCAATTTAAAGTCTCATCATATGAATGGCTTCAATCAAAAATGAGGTTGATTTTGTCCTGGCTATTCTTCTCAGCTAATGTTATTCTCTTTTCAAGTTACTTTTGTTTTTTATTATCACTTCTTCGATCAGGTCTAGAGATCTGGTGGGAGAGAGATGTGAATGGTTTGATGGGTAGATTATATTATTATTAGTAGTCTTCCCAAAAATTGGATTCTTCGTTTTTTTTTTTTTTTTTAGTTAGAGAGTTGGGGTTCACAATGTCTAAGTAGACGTATCATAATGAATTAGATAAATGATTCAGCTTAGCAAGAAGCCTGTGGGGGAGTTAAAGAGTACCAACATTTGGGAGGTGTCTAAGCTATTGTCAACCTGAATGAAATAAATGTAAATCATATGACGTCTTTTTATAATCCTTTTTAGGCTAAAGTTTATAAACTTTCATTCAGTACAGTAATAAGGCTTGATCAGCAGCGCGTCTGACTGCGATTGAAGAAATTGGCAGTTCGATCCCCTTTCGGTAGACAAGAAAGAGCTCATTCAGCTCGGTCTAGCAAATTCATAGCATACATATATGCCCAGTTAAGTCCCTGTAACCCTCCTTGGCTGTCAATCAAGTAGGTATGGCATGAATCTGGACGGATTGTGGGTTTGAAAGGGTTTATTAATACTAACAACTAACATATGTCTTTTTTTTTACAGCATTTTATTTATTGGGATATTGCATGTATTGTAGTATTTATTTTTATTGGGTTTCAATTTTAATTAATCTCTGCTTTTCTCTCTTTCCCATCGTCGATTTCTTCCTGACGAACTATAGCGAGCCAGCACCGAGAAACAGGTTTTGCCGGAGACAATTTTCTATCAAAAAGGTACAAAATTAATAAGCTTGTTGTCAAAAACAAAACAAAATATTTTATGCTGGCTTGCTACCGCTCGCCAGGATTGACACCTGGATGGTAAATGTCTCAAAAGTAGGCTGAATCGACGAATGGATGGATACATACAAGCCAAAGAAAGAAAGAGAAAAAAGCGAGGTGGGCTCTCTTAAAAATCATAATATACTGTAGTGTTGTTGTTTTGGGATTATGGTAACTGGTTTGGTTGATATTAGTTGATATTAGGCTCGCTGTCGCTCGCCAGGAAAAAAAATGACACTTAAATGGCACGAAAGGTCTTAATATTGGCATAGAAATGGAGCAAAAGGTCTGAAAATCGCAAAACTATTGGGGCAAATGTCTTAAAATCTAAAAATCAATGGGGATAGACATGAGGGAGAAAGGGGTCCAGAAAAAATCCTTCAGGTGGAAATCTCATTAAAAACTATAAATGGGTCCATTAATCAATAGATAGACAGATATATAGATAGACTTTTTAAAATACAGTATATAAAATATATTCTAGCTGACATTAAGACGATTTTACTAGCTTAGGATTAACCTCTAGAAGCCACAGGTACTTTCTAAGCTGGATAGTGTCGTCTCAAATCTTAACCAGCCTTCCCGAGAACAAGATCACATCGGATCGTTGGTCTCGAATGAAGAACGTAAATGGATGGTCGGCCCTAAACGGAGTCGGCTTTGGGCTCCAGCTCTTCAAGTTTATTTGGATACCTGTTAGAATAAGAAAACAATAGATAAATAAAAGCTAAGCTATCTATCTATATTCATCTATCTATGTATCTATCTAATATATAAATGGAATAAACAAATTGATAATTTGTTTTCTATGTAATTGCTTTGACCTCTTGCACTTCAACATCAGACGGATACCTGTCAGAATAAAAAAACAAGAAATGAATCAAATATATCTACCGGTATGAATCTATTCATCTATCTACTCATCCAATATATAAATGGAGTAAACAAAAACAAAATTCTCTTGCACTTCAACCTCACACGGATACCTGTCAGAATAAGAAAATAATACATACATACATAACATTTTAAGACTGAGTGCTCCACACATACGTGCAGTTTCAGTCTCTTGTCCTAATGGCGGCGTTCCAGGCAACCCTGTTGAGGGCTGCTTCACTTGTCAAGTTTTTGGATTTGAGATCGGCACGTACAGTATAGTCCGATCCCAGGTCTTCCTCGGTCCACCCCTTGGTCCAGCTCCCTCCACAATCACAGACCTGAATTTGTTCACCCAATTTTGTTCATCCATTCTCTCCACATGTCCATACCATCCCAGTCTACTTGTACACATCACCTCGCTAATACTCTTTATACCTAAACATCTCCTCAGCTCAACATTAGTTATTCTATCCTGTAGCCTGGCCCCACACATCCATCTCACCATTCTCATCTCATTACGTTCCATTCTGTTGACATCCTCTACTTTAACGGCCCATGTTTCTGAGGCATACGTCATTGCACTTCTATAGGTAGCGCCAACGAACTTGACAATAATCTGGACCCCTTAACATCTTATAACTCAAAATGAGTGAAAGCAATCGGGCTGACATTTCTGTAATTTGGGAAGAGTCCCCCAGGAAATATGTGTGGAAATTTACAGCCAGTTTGCTCAAGGTCCTTTTGAGTTATGAAGAGGTCAGAGGTCGAGATAATTGTCAAGTTCGTTGGCTCTACCTATAACACATGAGGCATACACCTTTCCCTTCAGGGGGAGAGGCATTCTTTTCATGGTCAGGATTGGCAGCAGTTCTCTGAACTTCCCCCAGCCACATCTAATTCTAGGGACAGTGGCAGCCTCGGCCCCAGCACTGGCAGAGATGGTATCTCCTAGGTAACAAAACTTGTTCACCAGCTCCAATGACTCATTTCCAAAATTCACAGCCACAGGATCATCACTTAACACAGGCTCGCCTTTGCACACTACGCACTCAATTTTTTTTATTTCTGACTTATCCTTTGGCAGGGGTCCCTTTATTCTACTACAGCGCTTATTCCCATGGTGCACCTAGCGTCGACAGATGCTAGATAAATAAAAGCTATCTATCTATCTATTAAGGGAGCTCAGACGGTATTGTGCAGCATAATTTACTGGTTTGGCTCAACGGTTTAAGGAAGGGATTTAGTTTGCTCTCTAAACCTATATCAAACTTTAAAAAACACCCACAAGACCCCCCTTCGATTTAAATTTGTAAATTTTTCGGTAGAAACATTTCCCGGCCAAAGGCCGATTCCTCTTCAAATACAGGCTCGGTATCGCTCGCCAGGATTTTTTTTTTTACACTTAAATGGCACGAAAGGTCTTAATATTGGCATAGAAATGGGGTAAAAGGTCTGAAAATCGCCAAACTATTGAGGCAAATGTCTTAAATTCTAAAAATCAATGGGGCTAAACATGAGGGAGAAAGGGGTCCAGAAAAAAATCCTTCAGGTGGAAATCTTCCCTTTTCCCGTACAATCCCAGCGGCGGCTATAGCCGTCAGTAGATAATTAACTCCCCAGTCCCAGGGACGGTTATAGCCGTCAGTAATGTATTTGTCTTGTAACTGCCTGTACAAGGCTGATTTTTTTTTTTTTTTTTTAAAGTCTTGTAAAAAAAATTGTGATAGATCCACTCTTGCCTCATCTCTTGAGGTGAAAAGGTGGTCTCTCCTGTCATTTTGGCCACATTGCTTGGGACTGCTGGGGACTTTTATTACTGTATCCTACGGTAGAGTACGGGTTAAAACTATAAATGGGTCGATTGATCAATAGATAGATAGATAAACAGACTTTTTAAAATACAGTAGAGTATATAAAATATATTCTAGCTAACATTAATTAAAACCATTTTTCTAGCCTAGGAATAACCTCTAGAAGCCACAGGCAGGTACTTTCTAAGCTGGATAGTGTCGTCTCAAATCCTAACCAGCCTTCCCGAGAACAAGATCACATCGGATCGTTTGTCTCGAATGAAGAACGTAAATGGATGGTCGGCCCTAAACGGAGTCGGCTTTGGTCTCCTGCACATCAACCTGTATTGGATACCTGTTAGAATAAGAAAACAATAGATAAAATAAAAGCTATCTATCTATTCATCTAATTACCCATCTATACCCATCCAATATATAAATGGAGTAAACAAAATCTCTCTTTTTTTTTTTTTCTTGCACTTCAACATCAGACGGATAGGCCTACCTGTCAGAATAAAATAACAAGAAATTAATAAAAAATATCTATCTATCTATTCATCTATCTACTCATTCAATATATAAATGGAGTAAACAAATATATCCTTTTTTTGTCTATGTAATGGCTTTGGCCTCTTGCACTTCAACCTCAGAATAATAAAACAATAGATAAATAAAAGCTATCTATCTATCTATTAAGGGAGCTCAGACGGTATGGTGCAGCATAATTTACTGGTTCGGCTCAATGGCGTAAGGAAGGGGTTTAGTTTGCTCTCTAAACCTCTATCAAACTTAAAAAAACACTCACAATACCCTCAGATAGGTGGATACATACATTGGTTTAACATAATTTTTTCATTACATGCATTGTAACGGCTCAGATGGGGTTGCCTTTCAGTAGTTGGAGTGTACTGTAGTACAATCAAGTCCTGCCACAACACTGCCCCCCCAAGTCATCACTGTGGCTGATGTTGGTATAGTGCTAACCGTGCCTCAGCAAGACTCAACAAAGTCCCCCTGCAGCACTTGCACCTGCAGTATCTGCAACCATGCCAGCCTTAACAGTGTTACAAAAAGACAGCACCATAACAAGACTCTACTGTATATTAAGCAATTGGACTATAGAACAATAAAGTCCTGTCCCAAACGCTGCTCCAACATGCTTTTGCCGACACAGGTGTAGTGCCAAACGGCGCTCAGGTAAGACTCAGTCCCCTGTGGCACCTATCCGCACCCCACCAGCCTCGGCAGTGCCATACCAAGACAGTGCTAAGATAAAGACTTTATTATCTAGTAATGGCTGTTGGTACACAAGTCTATCGCCATCCCCCATATTAGTCGCCTTGTACGACACGACACGCAGTAGGATGCGTGAGGCATATTCTTTTTTTCCTCCACCATTAGATGAGGACCCCCTTACCCCTTGGGGGTTGTTGTTGCTGTTGTTGTTCCCAAAGCTGCCTGGCCGAACAGCCCCAAGGCCCCGAGCAAGGCCAAGGCCATAACCGAGCACCCCCACAGAACCCTCCCTGCCGACCACAATAAAGCCTGGGTGACCGAAGGCACTCCATGGCGGGGAGCTGAGGAGGGTGCAGAAACGCCCAGGAAACCAAAGCCCCACCCAGGGCCCTGTGCCCCTCAGCAATTAGGAAGAGAAAGTTGAGGGGCAAAGGAAAAATGTGACGCTTTGGCTTCCAATCTTGGTAGATTGGGAGGTCAATCCACGGAAGAGACGCCCGCCGTCACTTGAGATCTAGAAAATATATAAGTAAAAGGAACAGTCAGAGTAAGCTGTGGGTATGGCAGAGATCGCTCAGTTCTCACTCTGATAGACCAGCCCATCACCACATGACTAGAACCCAATCCTCTCAGCATCAGGTAGGAAATGCCCTAGAAAGCCGCCTTTGGCGGGAGGATAGCTCCCCCATTTCAACCCCTTTCGGGGTGGGATAGATAGATAGATTTATTTTCTCAATTTATATATTCAAAATTTAACTTACTAAAGCGTTATTTCCACACAGTGATTTTTATAAGTTCTTTTGTCTGCATATTGGGTCGTCCCAGTTTTGGTTTGTTTATTTTGCAAGTTTTACATTATAATTTATATATTTGATGGTTAGTTGGATATAGATGGGTAGATAGGTTAAGGGGAGGCAGTTGGTTTTTCGAGTCCTCCTCCTCCCTCATGTTTAGCGCTATTAGTTATGAGATTTCAAGACATTCGCCCCATTAGTTTGGTGATTTTCCGACCTTTTGCCCCATTTCTTTGCCAATACTAAGACCTTTCGTGCCATTTAGGTGTCGATTTTTTTTCTGGCGAGCGATAGCGAGCCTGTATTTGAAGGGGAATCAGCCTTCGGCTGGGACATTTTTCTACCAAAAAAATTACAAATTTAAATTGAAGGAGGCATCTATCCATCCATCTAATCATCCAATAAATTAATTTTAAAAAGTCTATCTATCTACCTATCAATTCACCCAACTATAATATTTAACCAATTAACATAGAAACAAATCTGGCTGTCTCTCTATCTATTGATCTATTTACCCATCTACAGTATACTGTTAAACAATCCAATAAATAAATAAATATAAACAAATGAATCCCCTTTAGACTAACTTCATAAACGCTTTTTCACTTACAGGGAGATTTCCACTTGAGGGATATTTTTCATTGACCTCTTTCTCCCTCATGTTTAGCCCCATTCCTTTTCAGATTTTTTGAAGTTCGTTCCATTAGTTTGAACATTTTTAGAACTTTTGCCCTACTTTTGTTAATTTTAAGACCTTTCGTGCCATTTAGATGTTGATTTTACGGTAGCGAGACTGTAATTAGAGAGGAATCGGCCTTTGGCCGGGACATTTTCTACCGAAAATGTACAAGTATATGACGAAAGGGGCTCCAGGAGGTGGAATTTTAACCCTCTCCGACATATGACGCAATTTTGAGCCTATTAGGGATACTTTAAAGCCTTTATTACCATCAGGGCTTTTTACAAACCTTTATTTTAGTTACTTCAACCTCTGCAGTTGTCTTTGAGTTAGATGTGGGCAGAAAACTAATTTTTGGAGAGGTAATTATAAGAGTGAGAGAACTCTATTTCTTATTGCTAATCTGGCAACCTCTGCGTCATATATGTCTGAAGGGGTTAAGCTTCATGGAGGTATAGGAACCAAACTCTTCATTCAGGCTACCATTAGACAATAAACCATCCCCTCTTCATTCAGGCTACCATTAGACAATAAACCATCCCCTCTTCATTCAGGCTACCATTAGACAATAAACCATCCCCTCTTCATTCAGGCTACCATTAGACAATAAACCATCCCCTCTTCATTCAGGCTACCATTAGACAATAAACCATCCCCTCTTCATTCAGGCTACCATTAGACAATAAACCATCCCCTCTTCATTCAGGCTACCATTAGACAATAAACCATCCCCTCTTCATTCAGGCTACCATTAGACAATAAACCATCCCCTCTTCATTCAGGCTACCATTAGACAATAAACCATCCCCTCTTCATTCAGGCTACCATTAGACAATAAACCATCCCCTCTTCATTCAGGCTACCATTAGACAATAAACCATCCCCTCTTCATTCAGGCTACCATTAGACAATAAACCATCCCCTCTTCATTCAGGCTACCATTAGACAATAAACCATCCCCTCTTCATTCAGGCTACCATTAGACAATAAACCATCCCCTCTTCATTCAGGCTACCATTAGACAATAAACCATCCCCTCTTCATTCAGGCTACCATTAGACAATAAACCATCCCCTCTTCATTCAGGCTACCATTAGACAATAAACCATCCCCTCTTCATTCAGGCTACCATTAGACAATAAACCATCCCCTCTTCATTCAGGCTACCATTAGACAATAAACCATCCCCTCTTCATTCAGGCTACCATTAGACAATATACCATCCCCTCTTCATTCAGGCTACCATTAGACAATAAACCATCCCCTCTTCATTCAGGCTACCATTAGACAATAAACCATCCCCTCTTCATTCAGGCTACCATTAGACAATAAACCATCCCCTCTTCATTCAGGCTACCATTAGACAATAAACCATCCCCTCTTCATTCAGGCTACCATTAGACAATAAACCATCCCCTCTTCATTCAGGCTACCATTAGACAATAAACCATCCCCTCTTCATTCAGGCTACCATCAGACAATAAATCATCCCCTCTTCATTCAGGCTACCATTAGACAATAAACCATCCCCTCTTCATTCAGGCTACCATTAGACAATAAACCATCCCCTCTTCATTCAGGCTACCATTAGACAATAAACCATCCCCTCTTCATTCAGGCTACCATTAGACAATAAACCATCCCCTCTTCATTCAGGCTACCATTAGACAATAAACCATCCCCTCTTCATTCAGGCTACCATTAGACAATAAACCATCCCCTCTTTATTCAGGCTACCATTAGACAATAAACCATCCCCTCTTCATTCAGGCTACCATTAGACAATAAACCATCCCCTCTTTATTCAGGCTACCATTAGACAATAAACCATCCCCTCTTCATTCAGGCTACCATTAGACAATAAACCATCCCCTCTTTATTCAGGTTACCATTAGACGATTTTCCTAGGATTACTTACCGACTATAAATAACCCCTTCAATACCGGCGCTGTCCTTTTAACTATATTTTGGCTACTGTACTTTTAGACGATTATAGTCAGTTGAAGAAGGGCCTCCAACAATTAATATGCTAGGAATTCTCTCTCTTAACCCTGCTTACTACTGTAGATAATTCTTAAGCTGCACACAATCGTCTAAATATAACTAGAATAAAACTTCGAAACCTCGTCGGTACAGAAGTGGTTAACCAGACTTCCAAGACACCTTTTCACTTATTTTTGGCAAACATTAAACGATTTTCCTCGGCTTACTGAGCCTTCCAGAGAATAAAATCATATCGGATCGTTTGTCTCGAATGAAGAACAGAAACGGATGATCGGCCACAAAACGCAGAGGCTCCGGCGTTGCACAGAAGGCCATCATAACCACGACTGTAAGGAAACCAAAACAAAAATAACTATCAAATTAAAATATAATGTATGTATGTACCGTTTATATAAACAAAAATAACTATCAAATTAAAATATAATGTTTGTATGTACCGTTTATATAAAAAAAAATAACTATCAAATTAAAATATAATGTATGTATGTACCGTTTATATAAACAAAAATAACTATCAAATTAAAATATAATGTATGTATGTACCGTTTATATAAACAAAAATAACTATCAAATTAAAATATAATGTATGTATGTACCGTTTATATAAACAAAAATAACTATCAAATTAAAATATAATGTATGTATGTACCGTTTATATAAACAAAAATAACTATCAAATTAAAATATAATGTATGTATGTACCGTTTATATAAACAAAAATAACTATCAAATTAAAATATAATGTATGTATGTACCGTTTATATAAACAAAAATAACTATCAAATTAAAATATAATGTATGTATGTACCGTTTATATAAACAAAAATAACTATCAAATTAAAATATAATGTATGTATGTACCGTTTATATAAACAAAAATAACTATCAAATTAAAATATAATGTATGTATGTACCGTTTATATAAACAAAAATAACTATCAAATTAAAATATAATGTATGTATGTACCGTTTATATAAACAAAAATAACTATCAAATTAAAATATAATGTATGTATGTACCGTTTATATAAACAAAAATAACTATCAAATTAAAATATAATGTATGTATGTACCGTTTATATAAACAAAAATAACTATCAAATTAAAATATAATGTATGTATGTACCGTTTATATAAACAAAATAACTATCAAATTAAAATATAATGTATGTATGTACCGTTTATATAAACAAAAATAACTATCAAATTAAAATATAATGTATGTATGTACCGTTTATATAAACAAAAATAACTATCAAATTAAAATAATGTATGTATGTACCGTTTATATAAACAAAAATAACTATCAAATTAAAATATAATGTATGTATGTACCGTTTATATAAAAAAAAAAAAAAAAGGAAAAAGAGGGAAAACAACAAAATAGTAAAAGTGGGGATTGGGCCTGAGTATATATATATAATATACCGTATGTATATACTTAGGCACATACTCCATAGTTGGGGATGGCCGACTCGAGACAGAGCCCGAACAGAAACATTTAAAGTTCTAATTCTTAGGGTCCGGAACCACTTCCGCATTCCTTCGCCCCTTCCTCTGTCTCGTCTAGTTGGTGAACTTTACAATTAAAAAATTAAAATTAAAATTTACAACTTGCAAAACAAACAAACCAAAACACAATATAAAGACAATATAAAGCACAATATAAAGACAAAATAACTTATACAAATCACTGTGTGGAAATAACACATTGAAGATTAACCAAATTATAATGTTAAACTTGCAAAATAAACAAAACAAAACAGGGACGACACAATATAAAGACAACACAATATAAAGACAAAAGAAAAATACTATGAAATAGTTGGAGATTTTTAACCCTTCAGCGCACAAGAACCCGATTTGAGCCCTTTCTGGGATACTTAAAAAGCCTTTGTGACCATCAGGGGTGTTTATAAACCTTTAGTTTAGTTACTTCAGTTGCAGTTGTCTTTCAGCAAACTGTGGGCAGCAAACTTTTCTTTCTTTTTTTACCAGGCGTTGTCATTCCCGAGAAGTGGTGGTCACGAATTGCTAGGTCAAGTTAGTTACCCAGGCATGACATCTACCAATAACATTAACGGGCTCGATCCGCCGACCCTTTGATCAGCAGCCGACACTCTACTGACTATGCCACGGCTCGCTTTGGAGTGTTGTGTGGGTGTTTTGTGTATGGCCACCCTCATAAAGGCTAGTAAGGTGTCCGGCAATAGATAGATAGATAGATAGATAGATAGAAATAGAATAATATAAGGTGTAGAAGCTGAAAAATTAAGTGTAAACACAATGGTATGCTTAGTGTAGGGTAAAGTGTAAATAATATGGCCTCCACAGTGAAGTTGACATTACCCTCTGATACAGGTACGGTCATGAGCCATAATACCTGCACACCCATTGGAAGCTTTTAATCAAAGTTGTGAAGCCTCTAGAATATAAGTAACACCCTGTTCCTAAAATTAATCATCAATTACAAACCCCAATATACTTTAATAAACTAATGAAAGCATATGGTCCTCCCGGGATTCGAACTCGGGACACCACACCCAGAACATAAGCACCTGAACCATATAACAGAACACGGGATTGTCTCGCATGAATTCGATACAGATTGAGGAGTTTATTTACCACCATGCACTCCCTGTTCAAGAGCTGGGCTAGGGTGGGTGTACTGATGATCAGGGACTTCAGTGAATAGTTGCCACAGATTGCTAGACCGCACCATCCACCACCACCACTGGCTGCCAATATCACACACTGGCTGGGCCCAGACTCCAACTGTCAACCTCAACTTTCCCTTCATAATTGTTAAGGGGCACAGGCCTTGGGTGGGGCTTCAATGTCCCAGGTGTTTACGCACCCTCCACAGCTCCTCGCCTGGGAGCGGCTTCGGTCACCTGGGCATTCTTAGTGGTAAAGCAGGGAGGGTTCTGTGGGGGCACTCAGTTATGGCCTTGGCCTTGCTCAGGACCTTGGGGCTTTTCAGTCAGAAAACGTAGGGAACAAATGTTTTATGAAAAATTAGTGTTCAGAACATTCCGGATCATTTACATGCTACTTCCTTATAAATTCCTTCCTTTTCCAACAGGTCACCATTGTCCCAGTTCTTTGACTATAATATATGACAAATTGCACAAATATGTGGAAATTAGTGTTCATGTTTAATTGCTCACTTCCCCCCTCCCTCCTCCCCTCCTACCTTTCCTTCTCTATTTAGATTACGCGCTAGTTCTTTGTTCAACCCTTCCCCCTCTCCCCCCTTCCCTTCTCCCTTCACCCTTCATTCCCTCGGTTATTGAACATGTGAGTGGATCGAATTTATATGGTTAGTCAGTATGGAGTGATACCAGCTGGTGGTAGGTTACCCGCCTTACTCGGGTTTATACATGGACACACAATAGAGTGAGTATGGTAGTTGATATTTAATATTTGACCCTTTCAATCAGACTATGTCCACTCGTTGGCTCTTCTACATACAATAGTAGTATAGTAATTTATAATAAAGAATCGTAGTTGTAATTGTTTGCTGTTGGTGTTTCCCTATAATTATGGGAGGTTATTCATGTGTCTGTTGGGCTGGATTAGCGGGAAATATGTAGGACATGTCTGATTGTGAGAGTCAAATTATGTGTGATGTGTAGCAACATGTGATATTCTTACTTTTTGTTAACTGAAATAATTTAGTTGCCTCGTTCGTTAATGTATTGGATTAGAAATACATGAAGTTAATTGAAAGGTTCCATTAGTGGGAAGGTGCAAACTAATTGTAATTACTTACTGGAAGGCGGGTGCCCAACCCCGAAAGGGGTTGAAATAGGGGAGCTATCCCCCCACCAAAGGCGGCATTCTAGGGCCTTTCCTAGCTGATGCTGAGAGGATTGGGTTCTAGTCATGTGGTGATGGGCTGGTCTATCAGAGTGAGAGCTGAGCAATCTCTGCCATACCCATAGCTTACTCTGACTGTTCCTTTTACTTACATATTTTCTAGATCTCAAGTGACGGCGTCTCTTCCGTGGATTGACCTCCCAATCTACCAAGATTGGAAGCCAAAGCGTCAAATTTTTCCCTTGCCCCTCAACTTTCTCTTCATAATTGCTGAGGAGCACAGGGCCCTGGGTGGGGCTTTGGTTTCCCAGGCGTTTCCGCACCCTCTTCAGATCCCCGCCATGGAGTGGCTTCGGTCACCCAGGCTTTATTGTGGTCGGCAGGGAGGGTTCTGTGGGGGCGCTCGGTTATGGCCTTGGGGCTGTTCGGCCAGGCAGCTTGGGGAACAACAACAACAACAACTTACTGGAAGTCTCATACATTATTTAATTATATCTAACGAGTTTTACTTATAAGTTCATAAAGGTTTATTTTTATCAACTTATTTGGCATTAAGAATTAGCCATATACAGTATATGTTTGGCGATTGGTGTGTTATTTGTGTTTTGTATCACTTATAGATTGAACAAGACTTTATTATATACATTTGTATTTCTAAATTCTTGGAAAGATCATGCACTTAGTTTGTTTGTTGTTCTCAGGATGAAACTTGACCCAGAATAAAGAAGTTCTACATCCAGTTGTGTTTGGCTGTCCAATCCTGAAACAACAAATAACCTCACGGTTTACAGACGAGTGCTCTATCAACCGTGCCACGGCCTGTGGTTGTACTAAGGCTCATTACTGTACCCTAGGCCCTAGCCCTAACCAAACTTCCAGAAAATGAAATAAAATCTGATCGTTTATCTCGAATGAAGAAAACAAACAAATGATCGGCCACAAAATTAAACCACTTTACTGTACTTCAATTTGTCAGGCTAAGACTAAATGATTTGACCAAACTTAGTAATAACCTCTGAAAACCACAGCTCCTTTCTAAGCTGTCTACGTTTATTTACAATTAGCTGACGGTATATTGCCATGGCACCCTCTTAATAATTTAGCAACTAAGTATGAGGATTTTGTAGGGAAATAGAATGTTAATTATAACCTTTAACTGTCTTGATGGTGTAATGGTTAGTGTTTAAGATCTGTATGTGGTAACCCAGGTTCCATTCCCGGGAAAATCACATGCTTTCAATAATATCATTGGGAGGTGTTTGGTGTTGGGAGTGAAATAAATATATTATATAATATTGTGATAGTGAGACATAGCGGCTTATTATTTTTCCATTAATCGTACTAGCCTTCCCGAAAACAAGATCAAATCCGAACGCTTATCTCGAATGAAGAAAGCAAACGGGTGATCGGCCACAGAACGAGGCGGTTCCACAACCAGACATGTCCCTAGACCTGAAACATCTTCGCATTAATGGAGGTTTTTAGTTTGTTCCCTAGACCTCCATCAAGCTTATAATTACACCCCCTTGACCCCCTTTCAAGATAAATGTGTACATTTTTCGGTAGAAAATGTCCCAGCCGAAGGCTGATTCCTCTTAAATTACAGGCTCGCTATCGCTCGCCACGAAAAAATCGACACCTAAATGGCACGAAGAAAAGAAACGGATGATCGGCCACAAAACTAGGCGGCTCCACAACATGCGCCCCCCCCCCCCCCATCATCATACCTGCAAGAGAAAGTACTCTATATTAACCCTTTGAGTGGATAGGTCCGCTTGTGATAGGCCATTTTGTGTATGGCCACCCTCATTAAGTGGAGTAAGGCGTCCGGCAATAGATAGATAGAGTATGATTGGCCAAATATGTCACGTCTCCGCTGTTATTACGTTTTGCTCGCTGCGTGCTGTATTAATGTCTGTCAGATGTTAAATAGGGTGTGTAAAGATAGGAACATGTTTGTATATCTAACACAAAACGATGAATTAAAGCTTAGTCAGTATAGCCTTATTATCATTGAGGATTTTGCTTGTTTTGTAATTTTCGAGCATTGTATTGTAGCTTGTCCCCTAGGCTGACAAAAATGCCTTCCCAGACTTCCTTTAAACTATGAAAGGCCCACCCTTAACCCTAATTTTTTTCATTTTTCGATAGAAAAATATCCCAGCCAAAGGCCAATTTCTTCTAAGTTACAAGTTCGCTTTCGTTCGCCCAGAAAAAAACATTGACACCTATATGGGGTGAAACGTCTTAGTATTACCAAACTAATGGGGTGTAGTTACCAAACAATAATAATACAGGGAACTGAATACTACCCTTGTGCCTGTGATTGCCCTAAACATTAATATGTACACCCCACACAAAACAACATACACATTGATAATACACCATATTCTACATTATTTTACTACTTTACAGCATATATATAGTCCAGGAGGTAGCAAACATTTGTATTACATCTCGAGTACAAAAGGTTTGAGTACTGGAATTTATTGATAGTCTATTGGAGATCCCCAATCGGTGATTCTTAAGTTTTATAATTGGTGCATTTGGTAGTAGGAGCCCCTTATAAATAATTTCCCATAAGAGTTCTTAAATATGTATTTTTGCTTGATACTGTACATCGTTGTAGAGTTATCTGACTGGTCCCAAATGACTCATCTGAACAAATGAAACAATTTATGTTCAGACTATGCTTTGCTAATGTTGACTGTTTGACTTGCACAGGCACCTGTAGTTCAATAATTGGTAAAAAATAACAACTTTTGTCTCAAGAAATTGAACTACAGGTGCCTGTACTAGTCAAACTTTTAACATTAGCTAAACATTGTCTGAACATAAGTTGTTTCTCTTGTTCAGATGACTCATTTGAGACCAGTCAGATAACTCTACAACGATGTACAGTATCAAGCATAAATACATGTTTTAAGAACTCTTATGGGAAATTATTTATAAGGGGCTCCTACTACCAAATGCACCAATTATAAAACTTAAGAATCACCGATTGGGGATCTCCAATAGACTATCAATACATTCCAGTACTCAAACCTTTTGTACTAGAGATGTAATACAAATGTTTGCTAGCTCCCCTACTAATAGACAACAATGAACACAATGGCTGTAAACACATTCATATATCAAACTCACTTCTACCAGACACATGCATATACAAAAACACATACACGTATCTCCTGGGTAACCTAGGCACTATCCCGGGGATAATTGATATACAGTACAGTACTTTATTTTGCTAAAGCGTTATTTCCACATAGCGATTTTGATAAGTTCTTTTGCCTTTGTATTGTGTCGTCCCTGTTTTGGTTTGCATAATTTGCAAGTTTTACATTATAATAGGCCTAAGTTTTGTGGCCTAATGTTGCTCCTCCTCATGTGTGGTGATACGCGGACTTTTCTCAACCTCGGCCCTCGCGCCCCCAAGTACCCGTGCCGGGTTTGCCAGTGTTGCGGTTAGGTGGGGGCAGCGGGCCATCCATAGTGTGACTGCTGCTGTGAAGCCTCCATACACCAGGGATGGTATCACATTAGCTGTATTGGAGGCTTCACGGCTGCGTTCGACGGAATAGTTGAGTAAAGTCTCTCGTGGATCTGCTTGGTCTGTGGGGCCCCAAATTACAGTACTGTACAGTATTTGGGAGTCTGCCTCTCAGCAGACATGAGGTGGAACACACATGTGAGTAGTGTCAGGGCAAAAGCTAACAAAGCACTGGGGTCCCTGCGCAGGAACCTAAGGACGTGCAATGCAGACATAAACATTTTAGCCTTTAAAACACTAGTTTGATCACACAATGAATACTGCAACACCATCTGGGATCCACACACTCACAACATTAATAATTAGAAGCATTACAAAATATAGTGGCAAGATGGATCAGACATGACTAGACACACTACTTCGGTTACTTTGTTTACAAAAGACATTAAATCAGACACATTTGCAACAAGAAGACAATTACAGTATACAGACAACAAATGCTATACAAAATCACAAACAACCTAGTAGAAATAGACAAAGACACATATTTACACCATACAAATACAGTATATGATTCACAAGAGGCAGCCACAACAGAAAATACTGTACCACACATACCAGGCAAGCACCGACATATTTGGGTACTAATTTTTTTCCCGCAGCATCCAAGAATGGAATCACCTTCCATCTCATATAGTTAACAGTTCCACTTTTGATAGTTTTAAAGCTAGGATCACCAAACATTATTCTCCTAATCCTCATCCTTCCCATTAGTCTCATAACTCCCTGCACAACCCTCGCATATCATGCTGCCTATGTGCAGCCCTCAGCAAGACCCCAAGATAAAGCTAAAGTGTCTTAAAAACTCCAAACCAATGGAGCAAAGCCCGGGAGAACCAAAAGGAGCACCCTCGGACCAAATAGGGCTAAAGTAAATGCATGCATCATTGACAAGGGAAGCAGCCCTTAAGGGGGGTGACCTGCTTTTTGTTATTTCTGGCCTTTTCTCTCTTTCTCTGGCTTGTATCCATTCGGCCCCATTCAGCCAACTATTTTAAGACGTTTATCCCAATCTAGGTGTCGATTTCTTCCTGGCGAGCGATAACGAGCCAGCATTATATGAAGAAATCCGGCTTCGCCGAAAACATTTTTCTATTGAAAAATGTACAAATTTAGCCTGCTGTCAAACAAAAATAAAAAATATGCTGGCTCGCTACCACTCACCAGTAAAAAATTTACACCTGGATGGGGATAAACGTATTAAAACAGTAGGCTGAATGGGGCCAAATGGATACAAGCCAGAGAAAGATAGAAAAGGACAAAACAAAAACAGGTCACCCCCCTTAACAGGGTTGCCTGGACGGCGCCATTAGCAGTAGCGGACTGGGTCTTAAATTTCTACAGTGAAAACTTGTTAACCCACTGAACCCCAGCTAGTTTATAATAATGTACCACCCAGGACCGGCAGGTTTTGAAAAAAAAAAAATCTTCAGAAAACACCAGGAATGGGTTAGGAATGAAGGAAAACTCACAACAAAACGATCCCCTAGGTCATTAAGGGGTCCTACAGTGCGGCCGAAAGTCGGATTTACAAGAGGGGAAAATTGAAGGCAAAAACACCTAAAAACAGGTTTTTGCGCGCTCGCGCGCACGCGGTTGGACTTTGAGAGTTTTCAACCATCGGCATAATTGCGTGGGATACTTACACAGTTCCCATACAAATCTGAGCCCTCTAGGTGCCATAGGACCGGAGTAATTAACAGTGACGCAATGTTGTCGTCGCTGGGGTTTAGCGTTACTTAGCGTTGCATACATTGCCGACGACAACGTGTCGTCGCTGGTCCTCTATGGGTTAAAGAGCCCCCTCAAAAGGGTTCAAAGGGGCCCACTCATGGGCTCTAAAAGGGCGGGGTGGAGAGCGAAGCGAGCCTAATCAGCTGGGGGGTTCGGGAAGGCGCTGTAATCCCCCCCCCCCCCCACCCGATATTTTGTTTGAAGTACTAGCAATTCTAGGAGCATTTTCGAGCCTTATGCAAAGCTATATACTCTCGAATTCACGTCCAGGTCATAGGAATAAAAATATAATTAAAGGTTTGTATCAAATGATGAACAAATTTGAGTATGCAGATGCGTGTAAAGAATACTTTAATATAATACGGAAACAGCAAAGCAGGCACATTCTACATGACTTTCCAGAACTGTATTTATTAATCATTGAACATAAAAATGGAATTATGAACCATGAATGTATAGAACGTTTGGTTTACAACCAAGAGGAACGGGGTTCAATTCCCGAACAGAAAAAACACAATTGGCTTAGTACAGGCTACATATACATATACGCTACAGCCACTCCAACGGTAGGCTACACCAACACCTAACATGCATTCCAAACAATTAATTTCCAAGCATAGCTTACATTTCATGTATTCCCCTCGACGATTAACCAGTTGGTGAGCGAGTTACACACACCCACATACACACACAAACGCATGGGGAAAATGTCTTCAGAATACTAAAGTTTGAGTGGGCTGTCCTAATAATAAACATTATAGCCTAGATAGGCTACTATAGTTGGGACCAATTAATCTGACCAGGCCTGTCTGGCAACACTGAACCTTCGGGGATCGTGATAGGCTGTTGACGACTGTTCGAATTCGTCGCTATATACAGCTATCCTCTATTCAACAACAAACGTGATAACGATTGTTTTGACAATACAATCATCAAAAGCATTAGTAAGCAATTTATATTGTTCCCTAAAATGATAATTTAGTAGGTAAATCGACAAACGAGTTTCCAAAGTATTGAAAGATATAAATATAATTAGTTGTCATAGTCAGGAAGCCAAGTTGCACATTCGGACAATGTTTAGAGTCTTATAAAAACATCATAAAATGGAGGAAATCTGCTTAATATAAGCACTGGTATAACACATATTTATATTGTAGCATCAATTCACACCCCTACATCGAGCCAAGTCTTGCAATAACAAAATAAGGACAAGAGTAGCTCCAGAATGTGGGGAGGATGACGCTCCATTGAACAGCCACTGTGCCCGACAGTCAGCTGACTGAAGGCACGGGATTTAAACTTAAAACCTGTAACACGTTCTCTTTATATAATACCGTATAATTATATACCCTGTCACATACAAATTATATAATTTGTTCTATATGTTTACTTTACTTATGATGCTCTAAGCAAGATTAGGCTACCCCAGAAAATTGGCGAAAGTGCATCAACCACACCAAAAAAAAAAAAAAAAATAGAGGAAGAATACCGTGCCAAAGACATTGCACAGGATCATTTGTTTGAGAATTTTGTTATTAACGTTATGTATGATTGCAGTGACCAGGACGAAAGTGAAGATGATGGGCTTGGATAAAGAGCATGATGGTGCAAGTATAGGCGATACTGTGTTTACCCTCAGACAGAATAGGCCTATATATAGCCTAGCCTACCCTACGATCTCTCCGAAAATATAACAACAACGTGTTCATCATTATGTGTGTTTAATTTATGACCTTAGCATGCTTACAACTGTCTGTGTGTTACTCAGTTACTCAGTTACTTGTTCGTCAAGGGGAATCCACGCAATGCTGCGAGCTAAGCTCATTATTATCGCGCCTCCTTAACTGGGAATGTATTGCGTGAAATACATGTTAAGTGTTTTATGTATTGTTGGAATGGCTGTGGATGTGTGTGTAGTCTGTATTTTAGCCAATTGACGACATCGGAAACTAAGGCTTGGGGTGGATCTGTATGGTACCATTCTCACTATAGACGGTACCGTCTCGCCCGAAGGCTTAGGTAGCCATCAGCTTAGGTGAACCATATGATACCCATCTCGCCTTGTACCATTTTTGCCAACCCCAGATGGGACGTCACAACGTCGTCCACTTATTCCAGGTACCTATTTACAGCTAGGTGAACTGAGGCTAACACATGAAAGGAGACGAGCCCAATTTGTCTCCGCCCAGCCGGGGATTGAACCCCCGGCCCCTCGTGTGAGACGAGAGCTATACCACTAGGCTACGTGCTGTGTGTGTGTGTGTGTCTGTCCTGAGGGATAAACGAACACATAGGCCGACTATTGATAATTAAATTCGATATTCAAGAGCAGTCACTAAGTGGAATAACTAATTGGGTTAAACAAATAAAAGATTTCCAAGTCTTAACCCGTACAGCCCCAGCGACGCGTCTGACGCGTCGGCGATGTATGTAACGCACAGCCCCAGAGACGCGCCTGACGCGTCACCCTAATTGCGCCGACCGTAACCTCAGGTGTATCCACTCAAGAGGGCTCAAATTTGTATGGGAACTGTGTACGTATCCCACGCAACCGTGCCGATGGTTGAAAACTCTCAAAGTCCACGTGCGTGAGCGCGAGCGCGCAATAACCTGTTTTTTTGGGATAATTGCCTTCAATTTTGTACTCTTGTAAAATCCGTTTTCGGGGGCTCTGTAGGAACCATTTTTTAAGCTTTTTGAGCGGTTTTTCGTGGTTTTTTCCTTCATTCCTAACCCATTCGCTATTGTTTCTGGAATAAAACCATTTTTTGAAAACCGGCCGGGTTCTGGTGCGCAAACATTACAAAACTAGCCGGGGCTCCACGGGTTAAACCAGTAAACATGGACTCATTATTGGATGATGTATAAGCACTAGAAAGTAAATATAATGTAGCAATTCATTAACAATTTGGTGGACAATGTTTCTGCATCAGCCTTTTACTGCCCAAAATGTTCACATAATTCAATACCTTTAAAGTAAACATATAGAACAAATGATGTAATGTGTATGTGATAGGGTATATGCACGGTATTATATAAAGAGAACCAGACAAATTATGGTCATTGTGTTACAGGTTTTTAAGTTTAAATCCTGTGCCTTCAGTCAGCTGACTGTCGGGCACAGTGGCTGTTCAATGGAGCGTTATCCTCCCCACATTCTGGAGCTACTCTTGTCCTTATTTTTGTATTGCAAGACTTGGCTCGATGTAGGGGTGTGAATTGATGCTACAATATAAATATGTGTTATACCAGTGCTTATATTAACCCATTGGCTGCGTATATGTTTGGGCTATTTAGGGCATATTCAGGCACTCCTGAATGATAAATCAAGCATCTGCATTAAATGAAGTGTATTCTGCCAAAAACTAGGCGAAAATAGCTTCAAAATGAGACCAGAACGGGCCCTGTACGTGGTCTGGTTCACCCGCAGTGGTGCCAGTGAAACGCGGGAAACCCGCTATTATGTAACACTCGCTCGCTTGGCTAGACTGTTGAGAGAGACACAGTCAACATCAGTGAGCCGCTCGGTGCTCTGAGGGTCGGAGGTGGGCCCCTCACGCTCCCGCCTACTGACACTCAATTTTTACGTTTTTTACAGGCTTTTAAAGCCTGGAAATTGCTGTAACTTGCCAGGACGTTCCAAACGTCACCCGCAGTGAAAGGGTTAAGCAGATTTCCTCCATTTTATGATGTTTTATAAGACTCTAAACATTGTCCGAATGTGCAACTTGGCTTCCTGACTATGACAACTAATTATTTTTATATTTGTCAATACATTGGAAATTATTTTTTAGATTTACCTACTAAATTATAATTTTAGGGAACAATATAAATTGCTTGCTTTTGATGATTGTATTGTCAAAACAATCATTATCACGTCTGTTGTTGAATAGAGGATAGCTGTATATAGCGACGAAATCGAACAGTCGTCAACAGCCTATCACGATCCCCGAAGGTTCAGTGTTGCCATACAGGCCTGGTCAGATTAATTTGTCCCAACTATAGGAACAACTTAGAAGAGGAGGATGGAAGGTAGTCCATGTAAAAAAAACAGTATGTTTAAAATAAAGACTAGCAAATTGTAGGCCTGGTGATATGACAACTGAAAGTCTGAAAGTCTTATATTTGGCTAGTCCAAATATCTGTGAGATAAAATATCCATTACAATACCTCAACACTTAAGTACAGACATTTTAAAATGTGTTTAAGCTAAATTTAAGAATAACAACAATAATCGAGACAGGACAACACTATGACCGTTGTTCAATTATTGTCAACTATAAATATGTTATGGGTAGGCCTACCGGTATATAAAAGGTGCCTACTCATCAGGAATATTGATGGGTATGAAAGAAGTTATGGGGAGGTTTTTAGTTTGGTCTATAGATATACATCAAGCTTAAGATTACACCCCCTTGAGCACCTTTCAAGATAAATTTGTACATTTTTCGGTAGAAAAATGTCCCGGCTGAAAGCCGGTTCCTCTTAAATTACAGGCACGCTATCGCTCGCCAGGATAAAATCGACACCTAAATTGCACGAAAAGTCTTAAAATTGACGGAAATGGGGCGAAAGTTCTTAAAATCGCCAAACTAATGGGACCACTGTCTTAAAATCTCAAAAGCAATGGGCTAAACATGAGGGAGAAAGGGGTCCAGAAAAAAATCCCTCAAGTCGATATCTCCCCTTAAACAAGCGATTTTTTATAAACAAAATGAACTATCTAGTCTTACCTAACTAGCCTAACCTATCCTAAGCAGTAAGCAAATTACCGGTAACACAACTTACCCAACCTAAATAGCCTAAGCTAACCCAACCTCAGAAACGTAACCTAACTAATCTACCCTAACGAACCCATTCCCGACCTAACTTATTAATTAATTAGCCTAGGCTAACCTAGGTGTATTTTTATTTTTCGAAATTATTACCGGTGTTTGGCATCTGCGATCTACACGCACATAATATTATTTTTAGGTCATAAATAAAGTATATACATAGGCAATTATATAAATGTTCATGCTATTAGTTTATGATTTTATTCAGATAAGGAAGGGTTGGCCTACCGGTACATGGAAGTTAAGGGGTATTAGGCCTAGCTGAAGTAGTCTAGATTTTTATCCTTCCAAGTCTCACTTATCATTCCTAAGCTGTATAAAATCGGCCTTAGTCAAAATAAAGTATCGACACAGTACAGGCGTCATATTCTGCAAAGGTTAAACTTGAACTACAGCCCTAATGACCGGCTCAAGGGGGCCCCCAACGCTTTTCAAACCGTAGGACTATGTGTTTATTGGCTTGTGGTTGACTTTTGTTGATCTATGTAAACCTATGGCACTAGCACACGAAAAAGAGTTAAGTAAAAGGTCACAAAACACTGTCGGGGGAAAACCAAAACAGAGAAAACTAATAAGAATAGCTTGCCTGTGCATTTTCAAGCTTAGGCAAATGGTTAATTCGGCCAAAAGCTGATCGTCACCCAGCGCTGAATAATGTCCGACCATCACGGGGGCCCACTGGGAAATTACTTTGGGGGCCCACCGGGAATTTTCCCGGTTTCCCGGTGGGCCAGTCCGCCCCTGGCCATTAGGACAAGATAATGAAACTGCACGTATGTGTTGAGCACTCAGTCTTAAAATGTTATGTATGTATGTATGTATGTATATATCTTCACCTTTAAACTCTTGCCAGCCTTCCAGAGAACAGAATCATATCAGATCGCTTGTCACGGATGAAGAAGAAAAACGGGTGATCGGCCATAAAACGGGGCGGCGGTAGTGGCATTGAACAACACATCATTACCATACCTGTAAGAAGAAATGACAGTATTTTTTTAAGGAAATGTTTGTACCATCTTCACCTTTAAATTCTAGCCAGCCTTCCCGAGAACAGAATCATATCGGATCGCTCGTCACGGATGAAGAATATGAACGGGTGATCGGCCACAAAACGGGGCAGTTCTTGCGGCATTAAACAACATTCCATCCTTAATACCACACCTGCAAAGAGAAATGACTCGGTATTAACCCTTTCAGGACCGGGGGTTGCCGTTTAGTATTCAGAAATAGAATTCTCTTAATCTCATAATTACCTCTCCAAAATGAGTTTTCTGCCCACAACTCACTCAAAGACAAATGCAGAGGTTGAAGTAATTAAACTAAAGGTTTTCAAACACCCCTGATGGTCACAAAGGTTTTAAAGGATCCCTGTAAGGACGCAATATCTTCCTGCAGTGCGCTTAAGGGTTAACTCTTGATAAGGAGGTCTTAAAAACTACAGGAGGTCTTAAAAACTACAGTATATAGTCCAACGTCTTTGTGTTAATTGGTTTCATTATTATTGAGGATTTTGCTTGCTTTTGTAAATTTCGAGCATTGTATTGTAGTTTGTCCCCTAGGCTAACAAAATGCCATCCCAAACTTCCTTTAAACTATGAAAGGCCCACCCAGACCCCTAAATTGGTTGATTTTTAGATAGAAAAATATCCCAGCCAAAGGCCAATTTCTTCTAAGTTACAAGTTCGCTCTCGTTCGCCCAGAAAAAAACATTGGCACCTACAGTATATGGGGTGAAACGTCTTAGTATTGCCAAACTAATGGGGTGTAGTTAGCAAACAATAATAATACAGTACAGAGAACTGAATACTACCTGTGTGCCTGTGATTGCCCCAAACATTAAAATGTACTCCCCACACAAAACAACATACACATTGATAATACTCCATATATTCTACATTACTTTACTACTTTACATTTAAAACAGTGAACACAATGGCTGTTAACACATTCACATATCAAACTCACTTCTACCAGACACATGCTGTATACAGAAACACATACACTATCTCCTGGGTAACCTAGGCACCCGGGGCTAAGTAATATATTTTATTTTGCTAAAGCGTTATTTCCACATAGCGATTTTGATAAGTTATTTTGCCTTTATATTGTGTCGTCCCTGTTTTGGTTTGTTTAGTTTGCAAGTTTTACATTATAATAGGCCTAGGTTTTGTGGCCTAATGTTGCTCTTCCTCATGTGTGGTGACACGCAGACTTTGCTCAACCCCGGCCATCGCACTCCCAAGTATCCGTGCCGGGTTTGCCAGCGTGCGGTTAAGTGGGGGCAGCGAGCCATCCAGTGTGACCGCTGCTGTGAAGCCTCCATACACCAGGGATGGTATCATATTAGCTGTGTTGGAGGCTTCACGGCTGCGTTCGACGGAATAGTTGAGCAAAGTCTCTCGTGGATCTGCTTGGACTGTGGGGCCCCAAATTACAGTACTGTACAGTATTTGGGAGTCTGCCTCTCAGCAGACATGAGGTGGAACACACATGTGAGCAGTGTCAGGGCAAAAGCCAATAAATCACTGGGGTTCCTGCTCAGGAACCTAAGGACGTGCAACGCAGACATCATAATTTTAGCCTTTAAAACACTAGTTCGACTACACAATGAATACTGCGACACCATTTGGGATCCACACACTCACAACAACATTAATAATTAGAATCATTACAAAATATAGTGGCAAGATGGATCAGACATGATTAGACACACTACATCGGTTACTTTGTTTACAAAAGACATTAAATCAGACACATTTGCAACAAGAAGACAATTACAGTACACAGACAACAAATGCTATACAAAATCACAAACAACCTAGTAGAAATAGACAAAGACACATATTTACACCATACAAATACAGTATATGATTCACAAGAGGCAGCCACAACAGAAAATACTGTACCACACATACCAGGCAAGCACCGACATATTTGGGTACTAATTTCTCCCCGCAGCATCCAAGAGTGGAATCACCTTCCATCTCATATAGTTAACAGTTCCACTTTTGATTTTTAACGCTATGATCACCAAGCATTTTTCTCCTGATCATCATCCTCATCCTTCCCATTAGTCTCATAACTCCTCGCACAACCCTCGCATTTCATGCTGCCTATGTGCAGCCCTCAGCAAGACCCCAAGATAAAGCTAAAGTGTCTTAAAAACTCCAAACCAATGGAGCAAAGCCCGGGAGAACCAAAAGGAGCACCCTCGGACCAAATAGGGCTAAAGTAAATGCATGCATCATTGACAAGGGAAGCAGCCCTTAAGGGGGTGACCTGCTTTTTGTTATTTCTGGCCTTTTCTCTCTTTCTCTGGCTTGTATCCATTCGGCCCCATTCAGCCAACTATTTTAAGACGTTTATCCCAATCTAGGTGTCGATTTCTTCCTGGCGAGCGATAACGAGCCAGCATTATATGAAGAAATCCGGCTTCGCCGAAAACATTTTTCTATTGAAAAATGTACAAATTTAGCCTGCTGTCAAACAAAAATAAAATATGCTGGCTCGCTACCACTCACCAGTAAAAAATTTACACCTGGATGGGGATAAACGTATTAAAACAGTAGGCTGAATGGGGCCAAATGGATACAAGCCAGAGAAAGATAGAAAAGGACAAAACAAAAACAGGTCACCCCCCTTAACAGGGTTGCCTGGACGGCGCCATTAGCAGTAGCGGACTGGGTCTTAAATTTCTACAGTGAAAACTTGTTAACCCACTGAACCCCAGCTAGTTTATAATAATGTACCACCCAGGACCGGCAGGTTTTGAAAAAAAAAAAATCTTCATAAAACACCAGGAATGGGTTAGGAATGAAGGAAAACTCACAACAAAACGATCCCCTAGGTCATTAAGGGGTCCTACAGTGCGGCCGAAAGTCGGATTTACAAGAAGGGAAAATTGAAGGCAAAAACACCTAAAAACAGGTTTTTGCGCGCTCGCGCGCACGCGGTTGGACTTTGAGAGTTTTTCAACCATCGGCATGATTGCGTGGGATACTTACACAGTTCCCATACAAATCTGAGCCCTCTAGGTGCCATAGGACCGGAGTAATTAACAGTGACGCAATGTTGTCGTCGCTGGGGTTTAGCGTTACTTAGCGTTGCATACATTGCCGACGACAACGTGTCGTCGCTGGTCCTCTATGGGTTAAAGAGCCCCCTCAAAAGGGTTCAAAGGGGCCCACTCATGGGCTCTAAAAGGGCGGGGTGGAGAGCGAAGCGAGCCTAATCAGCTGGGGGGTTCGGGAAGGCACTGTAACCCCCCCCCCCCCCCACCCGATATTTTGTTTGAAGTACTAGCAATTCTAGGAGCATTTTCGAGCCTTATGCAAAGCTATATACTCTCGAATTCACGTCCAGGTCATAGGAATAAAAATATAATTAAAGGTTTGTATCAAATGATGAACAAATTTGAGTATGCAGATGCGTGTAAAGAATACTTTAATATAATACGGAAACAGCAAAGCAGGCACATTGTACATGACTTTCCAGAACTGTATTTATTAATCATTGAACATAAAAATGGAATTATGAACCATGAATGTATAGAACGTTTGGTTTACAACCAAGAGGAACGGGGTTCAATTCCCGAACAGAAAAAAACACAATTGGCTTAGTACAGGCTACATATACATATACGCTACAGCCACTCCAACGGTAGGCTACACCAACACCTAACATGCATTCCAAACAATTAATTTCCAAGCATAGCTTACATTGCATGTATTCCCTTCGACGATTAACCAGTTGGTGAGCGAGTTACACACACCCCACATACACACACAAACGCATGGGGAAAATGTCTTCAGAATACTAAAGTTTGAGTGGGCTGTCCTAATAATAAACATTATAGCCTAGATAGGCTACTATAGTTGGGACCAATTAATCTGACCAGGCCTGTCTGGCAACACTGAACCTTCGGGGATCGTGATAGGCTGTTGACGACTGTTCGAATTCGTCGCTATATACAGCTATCCTCTATTCAACAACAAACGTGATAACGATTGTTTTGACAATACAATCATCAAAAGCATTAGTAAGCAATTTATATTGTTCCCTAAAATGATAATTTAGTAGGTAAATCGACAAACGAGTTTCCAAAGTATTGAAAGATATAAATATAATTAGTTGTCATAGTCAGGAAGCCAAGTTGCACATTCGGACAATGTTTAGAGTCTTATAAAAACATCATAAAATGGAGGAAATCTGCTTAATATAAGCACTGGTATAACACATATTTATATTGTAGCATCAATTCACACCCCTACATCGAGCCAAGTCTTGCAATAACAAAATAAGGACAAGAGTAGCTCCAGAATGTGGGGAGGATGACGCTCCATTGAACAGCCACTGTGCCCGACAGTCAGCTGACTGAAGGCACGGGATTTAAACTTAAAAACCTGTAACACGTTCTCTTTATATAATACCGTATAATTATATACCCTGTCACATACAAATTATATAATTTGTTCTATATGTTTACTTTACTTATGATGCTCTAAGCAAGATTAGGCTACCCCAGAAAATTGGCGAAAGTGCATCAACCACACCAAAAAAAAAAAAAAAAATAGAGGAAGAATACCGTGCCAAAGACATTGCACAGGATCATTTGTTTGAGAATTTTGTTATTAACGTTATGTATGATTGCAGTGACCAGGACGAAAGTGAAGATGATGGGCTTGGATAAAGAGCATGATGGTGCAAGTATAGGCGATACTGTGTGTACCCTCAGACAGAATAGGCCTATATATAGCCTAGCCTACCCTACGATCTCTCCGAAAATATAACAACAACGTGTTCATCATTATGTGTGTTTAATTTATGACCTTAGCATGCTTACAACTGTCTGTGTGTTACTCAGTTACTCAGTTACTTGTTCGTCAAGGGGAATCCACGCAATGCTGCGAGCTAAGCTCATTATTATCGCGCCTCCTTAACTGGGAATGTATTGCGTGAAATACATGTTAAGTGTTTTATGTATTGTTGGAATGGCTGTGGATGTGTGTGTAGTCTGTATTTTAGCCAATTGACGACATCGGAAACTAAGGCTTGGGGTGGATCTGTATGGTACCATTCTCACTATAGACGGTACCGTCTCGCCCGAAGGCTTAGGTAGCCATCAGCTTAGGTGAACCATATGATACCCATCTCGCCTTGTACCATTTTTGCCAACCCCAGATGGGACGTCACAACGTCGTCCACTTATTCCAGGTACCTATTTACAGCTAGGTGAACTGAGGCTAACACATGAAAGGAGACGAGCCCAATTTGTCTCCGCCCAGCCGGGGATTGAACCCCCGGCCCCTCGTGTGTGAGACGAGAGCTCTACCACTAGGCTACGGGCTGTGTGTGTGTGTGTGTCTGTCCTGAGGGATAAACGAACACATAGGCCGACTATTGATAATTAAATTCGATATTCAAGAGCAGTCACTAAGTGGAATAACTAAATTGGGTTAAACAAATAAAAGATTTCCAAGTCTTAACCCGCACAGCCCCAGCGACGCGTCTGACGCGTTGGCGATGTATGTAACGCACAGCCCCAGAGACGCGCCTGACGCGTCACCCTAATTGCGCCGACCGTAACCTCAGGTGTAGCCACTCAAGAGGGCTCAGATTTGTATGGGAACTGTGTACGTATCCCACGCAACCGTGCCGATGGTTGAAAACTCTCAAAGTCCACGTGCGTGAGCGCGAGTGCGCAATAACCTGTTTTTTGGGGATAATTGCCTTCAAATTTTTACTCTTGTAAAATCCGTTTTCGGGGGCTCTGTAGGACCATTTTTTAAGCTTTTTGAGCGGTTTTTCGTGGTTTTTCCTTCATTCCTAACCCATTCGCTATTGTTTCTGGAATAAAACCATTTTTTGAAAACCGGCCGGGTTCTGGTGCGCAAACATTACAAAACTAGCCGGGGCTCCACGGGTTAAACCAGTAAACATGGACTCATTATTGGATGATGTATAAGCACTAGAAAGTAAATATAATGTAGCAATTCATTAACAATTTGGTGGACAATGTTTCTGCATCAGCCTTTTACTGCCCAAAATGTTCACATAATTCAATACCTTTAAAGTAAACATATAGAACAAATGATGTAATGTGTATGTGATAGGGTATATGCACGGTATTATATAAAGAGAACCAGACAAATTATGGTCATTGTGTTACAGGTTTTTAAGTTTAAATCCTGTGCCTTCAGTCAGCTGACTGTCGGGCACAGTGGCTGTTCAATGGAGCGTTATCCTCCCCACATTCTGGAGCTACTCTTGTCCTTATTTTTGTATTGCAAGACTTGGCTCGATGTAGGGGTGTGAATTGATGCTACAATATAAATATGTGTTATACCAGTGCTTATATTAACCCATTGGCTGCGTATATGTTTGGGCTATTTAGGGCATATTCAGGCACTCCTGAATGATAAATCAAGCATCTGCATTAAATGAAGTGTATTCTGCCGAAAACTAGGCGAAAATAGCTTCAAAATGAGACCAGAACAGGCCCTGTACGTGGTCTGGTTCACCCGCAGTGGTGCCAGTGAAACGCGGGAAACCCGCTATTATGTAACACTCGCTCGCTTGGCTACACTGTTGAGAGAGACACAGTCAACATCAGTGAGCCGCTCGGTGCTCTGAGGGTCGGAGGTGGGCCCCACACGCTCCCGCCCACTGACACTCAATTTTTACGTTTTTTACAGGCTTTTAAAGCCTGGAAATTGCTGTAACTTGCCAGGACGTTCCAGAACGTCATCCGCAGCGAAAGGGTTAAGCAGATTTCCTCCATTTTATGATGTTTTATAAAACTCTAAACATTGTCCGAATGTGCAACTTGGCTTCCTGACTATGACAACTAATTATTTTTATATTTGTCAATACATTGGAAATTATTTTTTAGATTTACCTACTAAATTATAATTTTAGGGAACAATATAAATTGCTTGCTTTTGATGATTGTATTGTCAAAACAATCATTATCACGTCTGTTGTTGAATAGAGGATAGCTGTATATAGCGACGAAATCGAACAGTCGTCAACAGCCTATCACGATCCCCGAAGGTTCAGTGTTGCCATACAGGCCTGGTCAGATTAATTTGTCCCAACTATAGGAACAACTTAGAAGAGGAGGATGGAAGGTAGTCCATGTAAAAAAAACAGTATGTTTAAAATAAAGACTAGCAAATTGTAGTCCTGGTGATATGACAACTGAAAGTCTGAAAGTCTTATATTTGGCTAGTCCAAAAATCTGTGAGATAAAATATCCATTACAATACCTCAACACTAAAGTACAGACATTTTAAAATGTGTTTAAGCTAAATTTAAGAATAACAACAATAATCGAGACAGGACAACACTATGACCGTTGTTCAATTATTGTCAACTATAAATATGTTATGGGTAGGCCTACCGGTATATAAAAGGTGCCTACTCATCAGGAATATTGATGGGTATGAAAGAAGTTAAGGGGAGGTTTTTAGTTTGGTCTATAGATATACATCAAGCTTAAGATTACACCCCCTTGAGCCCCTTTCAAGATAAATTTGTACATTTTTCGGTAGAAAAATGTCCCGGCTGAAAGCCGGTTCCTCTTAAATTACAGGCACGCTATCGCTCGCCAGGATAAAATCGACACCTAAATTGCACGAAAAGTCTTAAAATTGACGGAAATGGGGCGAAAGTTCTTAAAATCGCCAAACTAATGGGGCGACTGTCTTAAAATCTCAAAAGCAATGGGCTAAACATGAGGGAGAAAGGGGTCCAGAAAAAAATCCCTCAAGTCGATATCTCCCCTTAAACAAGCGATTTTTTATAAACAAAGTGAACTATCTAGTCTTACCTAACTACACCTAACTAGCCTAACCTATCCTAAGCAGTAAGCAAATTACCGGTAACACAACTTACCCAACCTAAATAGCCTAAGCTAACCCAACCTCAGAAACGTAACCTAACTAATCTACCCTAACGAACCCATTCCCGACCTAACTTATTAATTAATTAGCCTAGGCTAACCTAGGTGTATTTTTATTTTTCGAAATTATTACCGGTGTTTGGCATCTGCGATCTACACGCACATAATATTATTTTTAGGTCATAAATAAAGTATATACATAGGCAATTATATAAATGTTCATGCTATTAGTTTATGATTTTATTCAGATAAGGAAGGGTTGGCCTACCGGTACATGGAAGTTAAGGGGTATTAGGCCTAGCTGAAGTAGTCTAGTTTTTATCCTTCCAAGTCTCACTTATCATTCCTAAGCTGTATAAAATTGGCTTTAGTCAAAATAAAGTATCGACACAGTACAGGCGTCATATTCTGCAAAGGTTAAACTTGAACTACAGCCCTAATGACCGGCTCAAGGGGGCCCCAACGCTTTTCAAACCGTAGGACTATGTGTTTATTGGCTTGTGGTTGACTTTTGTTGATCTATGTAAACCTATGGCACTAGCCCACGAAAAAGAGTTAAGTAAAAGGTCACAAAACACTGTCGGGGGAAAACCAAAACAGAGAAAACTAATAAGAATAGCTTGCCTGTGCATTTTCAAGCTTAGGTAAATGGTTAATTCGGCCAAAAGCTGATCGTCAACCAGTGCTGAAACAATGTCCGACCATCACGGGGGCCCACTGGGAAATTACTTTGGGAATTTTCCCGGTTTCCCGGTGGGCCAGTCCGCCCCTGGCCATTAGGACAAGATAATGAAACTGCACGTATGTGTTGAGCACTCAATCTTAAAATGTTATGTATGTATGTATATATCTTCACCTTTAAACTCTTGCCAGCCTTCCAGAGAACAGAATCATATCAGATCGCTTGTCACGGATGAAGAAAACAAACGGGTGATCGGCCATAAAACGGGGCGGCGGTAGTGGCATTGAACAATACATCATTACCATACCTGCAAGAAGAAAATAATGACAGTATTTATTTTAAGGAAATGTTTGTACCATCTTCACCTTTAAATTCTAGCCAGCCTTCCCGAGAACAGAATCATATCGGATCGCTCGTCACGGATGAAGAATATGAACGGGTGATCGGCCACAAAACGGGGCAGTTCTTGCGGCATTAAACAACATTCCATCCTTAATACCACACCTGCAAAGAGAAATGACTCGGTATTAACCCTTTCAGGACCGGGGGTTGCCGTTTAGTATTCAGAAATAGAATTCTCTTAATCTCATAATTACCTCTCCAAAATGAGTTTTCTGCCCACAACTCACTCAAAGACAAATGCAGAGGTTGAAGTAATTAAACTAAAGGTTTTCAAACACCCCTGATGGTCACAAAGGTTTTAAAGGATCCCTGTAAGGACGCAATATCTTCCTGCAGTGCGCTTAAGGGTTAACTCTTGATAAGGAGGTCTTAAAAACTACAGGAGGTCTTAAAAACTACAGTATATAGTCCAACGTCTTTGTGTTAATTGGTTTCATTATTATTGAGGATTTTGCTTGCTTTTGTAAATTTCGAGCATTGTATTGTAGTTTGTCCCCTAGGCTAACAAAAATGCCATCCCAAACTTCCTTTAAACTATGAAAGGCCCACCCAGACCCCTAAATTGGTTGATTTTTAGATAGAAAAATATCCCAGCCAAAGGCCAATTTCTTCTAAGTTACAAGTTCGCTCTCGTTCGCCCAGAAAAAAAACATTGACACCTACAGTATATGGGGTGAAACGTCTTAGTATTGCCAAACTAATGGGGTGTAGTTAGCAAACAATAATAATACAGTACAGAGAACTGAATACTACCTGTGTGCCTGTGATTGCCCCAAACATTAAAATGTACTCCCCACACAAAACAACATACACATTGATAATACTCCATATATTCTACATTACTTTACTACTTTACATTTAAAACAGTGAACACAATGGCTGTTAACACATTCACATATCAAACTCACTTCTACCAGACACATGCTGTATACAGAAACACATACACTATCTCCTGGGTAACCTAGGCACCCGGGGCTAAGTAATATATTTTATTTTGCTAAAGCGTTATTTCCACATAGCGATTTTGATAAGTTATTTTGCCTTTATATTGTGTCGTCCCTGTTTTGGTTTGTTTAGTTTGCAAGTTTTACATTATAATAGGCCTAGGTTTTGTGGCCTAATGTTGCTCTTCCTCATGTGTGGTGACACGCAGACTTTGCTCAACCCCGGCCATCGCACTCCCAAGTATCCGTGCCGGGTTTGCCAGCGTGCGGTTAAGTGGGGGCAGCGAGCCATCCAGTGTGACCGCTGCTGTGAAGCCTCCATACACCAGGGATGGTATCATATTAGCTGTGTTGGAGGCTTCACGGCTGCGTTCGACGGAATAGTTGAGCAAAGTCTCTCGTGGATCTGCTTGGACTGTGGGGCCCCAAATTACAGTACTGTACAGTATTTGGGAGTCTGCCTCTCAGCAGACATGAGGTGGAACACACATGTGAGCAGTGTCAGGGCAAAAGCCAATAAATCACTGGGGTTCCTGCTCAGGAACCTAAGGACGTGCAACGCAGACATCATAATTTTAGCCTTTAAAACACTAGTTCGACTACACAATGAATACTGCGACACCATTTGGGATCCACACACTCACAACAACATTAATAATTAGAATCATTACAAAATATAGTGGCAAGATGGATCAGACATGATTAGACACACTACATCGGTTACTTTGTTTACAAAAGACATTAAATCAGACACATTTGCAACAAGAAGACAATTACAGTACACAGACAACAAATGCTATACAAAATCACAAACAACCTAGTAGAAATAGACAAAGACACATATTTACACCATACAAATACAGTATATGATTCACAAGAGGCAGCCACAACAGAAAATACTGTACCACACATACCAGGCAAGCACCGACATATTTGGGTACTAATTTCTCCCCGCAGCATCCAAGAGTGGAATCACCTTCCATCTCATATAGTTAACAGTTCCACTTTTGATAGTTTTAAAGCTAGGATCACCAAACATTATTCTCCTAATCCTCATCCTTCCCATTAGTCTCATAACTCCCTGCACAACCCTCGCATATCATGCTGCCTATGTGCAGCCCTCAGCAAGACCCCAAGATAAAGCTAAAGTGTCTTAAAAACTCCAAACCAATGGAGCAAAGCCCGGGAGAACCAAAAGGAGCACCCTCGGACCAAATAGGGCTAAAGTAAATGCATGCATCATTGACAAGGGAAGCAGCCCTTAAGGGGGGTGACCTGCTTTTTGTTATTTCTGGCCTTTTCTCTCTTTCTCTGGCTTGTATCCATTCGGCCCCATTCAGCCAACTATTTTAAGACGTTTATCCCAATCTAGGTGTCGATTTCTTCCTGGCGAGCGATAACGAGCCAGCATTATATGAAGAAATCCGGCTTCGCCGAAAACATTTTTCTATTGAAAAATGTACAAATTTAGCCTGCTGTCAAACAAAAATAAAAAATATGCTGGCTCGCTACCACTCACCAGTAAAAAATTTACACCTGGATGGGGATAAACGTATTAAAACAGTAGGCTGAATGGGGCCAAATGGATACAAGCCAGAGAAAGATAGAAAAGGACAAAACAAAAACAGGTCACCCCCCTTAACAGGGTTGCCTGGACGGCGCCATTAGCAGTAGCGGACTGGGTCTTAAATTTCTACAGTGAAAACTTGTTAACCCACTGAACCCCAGCTAGTTTATAATAATGTACCACCCAGGACCGGCAGGTTTTGAAAAAAAAAAAAATCTTCATAAAACACCAGGAATGGGTTAGGAATGAAGGAAAACTCACAACAAAACGATCCCCTAGGTCATTAAGGGGTCCTACAGTGCGGCCGAAAGTCGGATTTACAAGAAGGGAAAATTGAAGGCAAAAACACCTAAAAACAGGTTTTTGCGCGCTCGCGCGCACGCGGTTGGACTTTGAGAGTTTTCAACCATCGGCATGATTGCGTGGGATACTTACACAGTTCCCATACAAATCTGAGCCCTCTAGGTGCCATAGGACCGGAGTAATTAACAGTGACGCAATGTTGTCGTCGCTGGGGTTTAGCGTTACTTAGCGTTGCATACATTGCCGACGACAACGTGTCGTCGCTGGTCCTCTATGGGTTAAAGAGCCCCCTCAAAAGGGTTCAAAGGGGCCCACTCATGGGCTCTAAAAGGGCGGGGTGGAGAGCGAAGCGAGCCTAATCAGCTGGGGGGTTCGGGAAGGCGCTGTAATCCCCCCCCCCCCCCCCACCCGATATTTTGTTTGAAGTACTAGCAATTCTAGGAGCATTTTCGAGCCTTATGCAAAGCTATATACTCTCGAATTCACGTCCAGGTCATAGGAATAAAAATATAATTAAAGGTTTGTATCAAATGATGAACAAATTTGAGTATGCAGATGCGTGTAAAGAATACTTTAATATAATACGGAAACAGCAAAGCAGGCACATTGTACATGACTTTCCAGAACTGTATTTATTAATCATTGAACATAAAAATGGAATTATGAACCATGAATGTATAGAACGTTTGGTTTACAACCAAGAGGAACGGGGTTCAATTCCCGAACAGAAAAAACACAATTGGCTTAGTACAGGCTACATATACATATACGCTACAGCCACTCCAACGGTAGGCTACACCAACACCTAACATGCATTCCAAACAATTAATTTCCAAGCATAGCTTACATTGCATGTATTCCCTTCGACGATTAACCAGTTGGTGAGCGAGTTACACACACCCACATACACACACAAACGCATGGGGAAAATGTCTTCAGAATACTAAAGTTTGAGTGGGCTGTCCTAATAATAAACATTATAGCCTAGATAGGCTACTATAGTTGGGACCAATTAATCTGACCAGGCCTGTCTGGCAACACTGAACCTTCGGGGATCGTGATAGGCTGTTGACGACTGTTCGAATTCGTCGCTATATACAGCTATCCTCTATTCAACAACAAACGTGATAACGATTGTTTTGACAATACAATCATCAAAAGCATTAGTAAGCAATTTATATTGTTCCCTAAAATGATAATTTAGTAGGTAAATCGACAAACGAGTTTCCAAAGTATTGAAAGATATAAATATAATTAGTTGTCATAGTCAGGAAGCCAAGTTGCACATTCGGACAATGTTTAGAGTCTTATAAAAACATCATAAAATGGAGGAAATCTGCTTAATATAAGCACTGGTATAACACATATTTATATTGTAGCATCAATTCACACCCCTACATCGAGCCAAGTCTTGCAATAACAAAATAAGGACAAGAGTAGCTCCAGAATGTGGGGAGGATGACGCTCCATTGAACAGCCACTGTGCCCGACAGTCAGCTGACTGAAGGCACGGGATTTAAACTTAAAAACCTGTAACACGTTCTCTTTATATAATACCGTATAATTATATACCCTGTCACATACAAATTATATAATTTGTTCTATATGTTTACTTTACTTATGATGCTCTAAGCAAGATTAGGCTACCCCAGAAAATTGGCGAAAGTGCATCAACCACACCAAAAAAAAAAAAAAAATAGAGGAAGAATACCGTGCCAAAGACATTGCACAGGATCATTTGTTTGAGAATTTTGTTATTAACGTTATGTATGATTGCAGTGACCAGGACGAAAGTGAAGATGATGGGCTTGGATAAAGAGCATGATGGTGCAAGTATAGGCGATACTGTGTTTACCCTCAGACAGAATAGGCCTATATATAGCCTAGCCTACCCTACGATCTCTCCGAAAATATAACAACAACGTGTTCATCATTATGTGTGTTTAATTTATGACCTTAGCATGCTTACAACTGTCTGTGTGTTACTCAGTTACTCAGTTACTTGTTCGTCAAGGGGAATCCACGCAATGCTGCGAGCTAAGCTCATTATTATCGCGCCTCCTTAACTGGGAATGTATTGCGTGAAATACATGTTAAGTGTTTTATGTATTGTTGGAATGGCTGTGGATGTGTGTGTAGTCTGTATTTTAGCCAATTGACGACATCGGAAACTAAGGCTTGGGGTGGATCTGTATGGTACCATTCTCACTATAGACGGTACCGTCTCGCCCGAAGGCTTAGGTAGCCATCAGCTTAGGTGAACCATATGATACCCATCTCGCCTTGTACCATTTTTGCCAACCCCAGATGGGACGTCACAACGTCGTCCACTTATTCCAGGTACCTATTTACAGCTAGGTGAACTGAGGCTAACACATGAAAGGAGACGAGCCCAATTTGTCTCCGCCCAGCCGGGGATTGAACCCCCGGCCCCTCGTGTGTGAGACGAGAGCTATACCACTAGGCTACGTGCTGTGTGTGTGTGTGTGTCTGTCCTGAGGGATAAACGAACACATAGGCCGACTATTGATAATTAAATTCGATATTCAAGAGCAGTCACTAAGTGGAATAACTAAATTGGGTTAAACAAATAAAAGATTTCCAAGTCTTAACCCGTACAGCCCCAGCGACGCGTCTGACGCGTCGGCGATGTATGTAACGCACAGCCCCAGAGACGCGCCTGACGCGTCACCCTAATTGCGCCGACCGTAACCTCAGGTGTATCCACTCAAGAGGGCTCAAATTTGTATGGGAACTGTGTACGTATCCCACGCAACCGTGCCGATGGTTGAAAACTCTCAAAGTCCACGTGCGTGAGCGCGAGCGCGCAATAACCTGTTTTTTTGGGATAATTGCCTTCAATTTTGTACTCTTGTAAAATCCGTTTTCGGGGGCTCTGTAGGACCATTTTTTAAGCTTTTTGAGCGGTTTTTCGTGGTTTTTCCTTCATTCCTAACCCATTCGCTATTGTTTCTGGAATAAAACCATTTTTTGAAAACCGGCCGGGTTCTGGTGCGCAAACATTACAAAACTAGCCGGGGCTCCACGGGTTAAACCAGTAAACATGGACTCATTATTGGATGATGTATAAGCACTAGAAAGTAAATATAATGTAGCAATTCATTAACAATTTGGTGGACAATGTTTCTGCATCAGCCTTTTACTGCCCAAAATGTTCACATAATTCAATACCTTTAAAGTAAACATATAGAACAAATGATGTAATGTGTATGTGATAGGGTATATGCACGGTATTATATAAAGAGAACCAGACAAATTATGGTCATTGTGTTACAGGTTTTTAAGTTTAAATCCTGTGCCTTCAGTCAGCTGACTGTCGGGCACAGTGGCTGTTCAATGGAGCGTTATCCTCCCCACATTCTGGAGCTACTCTTGTCCTTATTTTTGTATTGCAAGACTTGGCTCGATGTAGGGGTGTGAATTGATGCTACAATATAAATATGTGTTATACCAGTGCTTATATTAACCCATTGGCTGCGTATATGTTTGGGCTATTTAGGGCATATTCAGGCACTCCTGAATGATAAATCAAGCATCTGCATTAAATGAAGTGTATTCTGCCAAAAACTAGGCGAAAATAGCTTCAAAATGAGACCAGAACGGGCCCTGTACGTGGTCTGGTTCACCCGCAGTGGTGCCAGTGAAACGCGGGAAACCCGCTATTATGTAACACTCGCTCGCTTGGCTAGACTGTTGAGAGAGACACAGTCAACATCAGTGAGCCGCTCGGTGCTCTGAGGGTCGGAGGTGGGCCCCTCACGCTCCCGCCTACTGACACTCAATTTTTACGTTTTTTACAGGCTTTTAAAGCCTGGAAATTGCTGTAACTTGCCAGGACGTTCCAAACGTCACCCGCAGTGAAAGGGTTAAGCAGATTTCCTCCATTTTATGATGTTTTATAAGACTCTAAACATTGTCCGAATGTGCAACTTGGCTTCCTGACTATGACAACTAATTATTTTATATTTGTCAATACATTGGAAATTATTTTTTAGATTTACCTACTAAATTATAATTTTAGGGAACAATATAAATTGCTTGCTTTTGATGATTGTATTGTCAAAACAATCATTATCACGTCTGTTGTTGAATAGAGGATAGCTGTATATAGCGACGAAATCGAACAGTCGTCAACAGCCTATCACGATCCCCGAAGGTTCAGTGTTGCCATACAGGCCTGGTCAGATTAATTTGTCCCAACTATAGGAACAACTTAGAAGAGGAGGATGGAAGGTAGTCCATGTAAAAAAAACAGTATGTTTAAAATAAAGACTAGCAAATTGTAGGCCTGGTGATATGACAACTGAAAGTCTGAAAGTCTTATATTTGGCTAGTCCAAATATCTGTGAGATAAAATATCCATTACAATACCTCAACACTTAAGTACAGACATTTTAAAATGTGTTTAAGCTAAATTTAAGAATAACAACAATAATCGAGACAGGACAACACTATGACCGTTGTTCAATTATTGTCAACTATAAATATGTTATGGGTAGGCCTACCGGTATATAAAAGGTGCCTACTCATCAGGAATATTGATGGGTATGAAAGAAGTTAAGGGGAGGTTTTTAGTTTGGTCTATAGATATACATCAAGCTTAAGATTACACCCCCTTGAGCCCCTTTCAAGATAAATTTGTACATTTTTCGGTAGAAAAATGTCCCGGCTGAAAGCCGGTTCCTCTTAAATTACAGGCACGCTATCGCTCGCCAGGATAAAATCGACACCTAAATTGCACGAAAAGTCTTAAAATTGACGGAAATGGGGCGAAAGTTCTTAAAATCGCCAAACTAATGGGACCACTGTCTTAAAATCACAAAAGCAATGGGCTAAACATGAGGGAGAAAGGGGTCCAGAAAAAAATCCCTCAAGTCGATATCTCCCCTTAAACAAGCGATTTTTTATAAACAAAATGAACTATCTAGTCTTACCTAACTAGCCTAACCTATCCTAAGCAGTAAGCAAATTACCGGTAACACAACTTACCCAACCTAAATAGCCTAAGCTAACCCAACCTCAGAAACGTAACCTAACTAATCTACCCTAACGAACCCATTCCCGACCTAACTTATTAATTAATTAGCCTAGGCTAACCTAGGTGTATTTTTATTTTTCGAAATTATTACCGGTGTTTGGCATCTGCGATCTACACGCACATAATATTATTTTTAGGTCATAAATAAAGTATATACATAGGCAATTATATAAATGTTCATGCTATTAGTTTATGATTTTATTCAGATAAGGAAGGGTTGGCCTACCGGTACATGGAAGTTAAGGGGTATTAGGCCTAGCTGAAGTAGTCTAGTTTTTATCCTTCCAAGTCTCACTTATCATTCCTAAGCTGTATAAAATCGGCCTTAGTCAAAATAAAGTATCGACACAGTACAGGCGTCATATTCTGCAAAGGTTAAACTTGAACTACAGCCCTAATGACCGGCTCAAGGGGGCCCCAACGCTTTTCAAACCGTAGGACTATGTGTTTATTGGCTTGTGGTTGACTTTTGTTGATCTATGTAAACCTATGGCACTAGCACACGAAAAAGAGTTAAGTAAAAGGTCACAAAACACTGTCGGGGGAAAACCAAAACAGAGAAAACTAATAAGAATAGCTTGCCTGTGCATTTTCAAGCTTAGGCAAATGGTTAATTCGGCCAAAAGCTGATCGTCACCCAGCGCTGAATAATGTCCGACCATCACGGGGGCCCACTGGGAAATTACTTTGGGGGCCCACCGGGAATTTTCCCGGTTTCCCGGTGGGCCAGTCCGCCCCTGGCCATTAGGACAAGATAATGAAACTGCACGTATGTGTTGAGCACTCAGTCTTAAAATGTTATGTATGTATGTATGTATATATCTTCACCTTTAAACTCTTGCCAGCCTTCCAGAGAACAGAATCATATCAGATCGCTTGTCACGGATGAAGAAGAAAAACGGGTGATCGGCCATAAAACGGGGCGGCGGTAGTGGCATTGAACAACACATCATTACCATACCTGTAAGAAGAAATGACAGTATTTATTTTAAGGAAATGTTTGTACCATCTTCACCTTTAAATTCTAGCCAGCCTTCCCGAGAACAGAATCATATCGGATCGCTCGTCACGGATGAAGAATATGAACGGGTGATCGGCCACAAAACGGGGCAGTTCTTGCGGCATTAAACAACATTCCATCCTTAATACCACACCTGCAAAGATAAATGACTCGGTATTAACCCTTTCAGGACCGGAGGTTGCCGTTTAGTATTCAGAAATAAAATTCTCTTAATCTCATAATTACCTCTCCAAAATGAGTTTTCTGCCCACAACTCACTCAAAGACAAATGCAGAGGTTGAAGTAATTAAACTAAAGGTTTTCAAACACCCCTGATGGTCACAAAGGTTTTAAAGGATCCCTGTAAGGACGCAATATCTTCCTGAAGTGGGCTTAAGGGCAGTGGGCTTCCTTGATAAGGAGGTCTTAAAAACTACAGTATATAGTCCAACGTCTTTGTGTTAATTGGTTTCATTATTATTGAGGATTTTGCTTGCTTTTGTAAATTTCGAGCATTGTATTGTAGTTTGTCCCCTAGGCTAAAAAAAATGCCATCCCAAACTTCCTTTAAACTATGAAAGGCCCACCCAGACCCCTAAATATATTGATTATTAGATACAAAAATATCCCAGCTAAAGGCCAATTTCTTCTAAGTTACAAGTTCGCTCTCGTTCGCCCAGAAAAAAAAACATTGACACCTACAGTATATGGGGTGAAACGTCTTAGTATTGCCAAACTAATGGGGTGTAGTTAGCAAACAATAATAATACAGTACAGGGAACTGAATACTACCTGTGTGCCTGTGATTGCCCCAAACATTAAAATGTACTCCCCACACAAAACAACATACACATTGATAATACTCCATATATTCTACATTACTTTACTACTTTACATTTAAAACAGTGAATACAATGGCTGTGAACACATTCACATATCAAACTCACTTCTACCAGACACATGCTGTATACAGAAACACATACACGTATCTCCTGGGTAACCTAGGCACTATCCCGGGGCTAAGTAATATATTTTATTTTGCTAAAGCGTTATTTCCACATAGCGATTTTGATAAGTTCTTTTGCCTTTATATTGTGTCGTCCCTGTTTTGGTTTGTTTAGTTTGCAAGTTTTACATTATAATAGGCCTAGGTTTTGAGGCCTAATGTTGCTCTTCCTCATGTGTGGTGACACGCAGACTTTGCTCAACCCCGGCCATCGCACTCCCAAGTATCCGTGCCGGGTTTGCCAGCGTGCGGTTAAGTGGGGGCAGCGAGCCATCCAGTGTGACCGCTGCTGTGAAGCCTCCATACACCAGGGATGGTATCATGTTAGCTGTGTTGGAGGCTTCACGGCTGCGTTCGACGGAATAGTTGAGCAAAGTCTCTCGTGGATCTGCTTGGACTGTGGGGCCCCAAATTACAGTACTGTACAGTATTTGGGAGTCTGCCTCTCAGCAGACATGAGGTGGAACACACATGTGAGCAGTGTCAGGGCAAAAGCCAATACATCACTGCGGTTCCTGCTCAGGAACCTAAGGACGTGCAACGCAGCCCTCATAATTTTAGCCTTTAAAACACTAGTTTGACTACACAATGAATACTGCGACACCATTTGGGATCCACACACTCACAACAACATTAATAATTAGAATCATTACAAAATGTAGTGGCAAGATGGATCAGACATGATTAGACACACTACTTCGGTTACTTTGTTTACAAAAGACATTAAATCAGACACATTTGCAACAAGAAGACAATTACAGTATACAGACAACAATTGCTATACAAAATCACAAGCAACCTAGTAGAAATAGACAAAGACACATATTTACACCATACAAATACAGTATATGATTCACAAGAGGCAGCCACAACAGAAAATACTGTACCACACATACCAGGCAAGCACCGACATATTTGGGTACTAATTTCTCCCCGCAGCATCCAAGAGTGGAATCACCTTCCATCTCATATAGTTAACAGTTCCACTTTTGATAGTTTTAAGGCTAGGATCACCAAACATTTTTCTCTTAATCCTCATCCTTCCCATTAGTCCCATAACTCCCTGCACAACCCTCGCATATCATGCTGCCCATGTGCAGCACTCTGCAGGACCCCAAGATAAAGCTAAAGTGTCTTAAAACCTTCAAACCAATGGAGCAAAGCCGGGGAGGTCCAAAAGGAGCCCCCTCGGACCAAATAGGGCTAAAGTAAATGCATGCATCATCTTCACCTTTAAACTCTAGCCAGCCTTCCCGAGAACAGAATCATATGGAATCGCTTATCACGGATGAAGAATACGAATGGGTGATCGGCCACAAAACGGGGCGGCGGTAGTGGCATTGAACAACACATCAATACCATCCCTGCAAGGAGAAAATCTATCTATCTATCTATTGCCGACGCCACGATCCCCGAAGAGGTGGCCAAAATAATTGTCGTGGTTCGTCAACATAGGTTCCGTCCGCATCCGAGGCTGTTCGTTCGTTTTTCTTTGCTTAGGTATTTTTTCCGGGTGGGGGTCGCAAGCCCACCGACCCAACCTCTTTAGTCGCCTCTTACAACACGCAGAAGGCACGTGGGGCATATTCTATTCCCATACCCCCAGGGAGGGGAATCACACGGTATTAACTCTAAAGGAAATGTTGGTACAGTACCATCGTCACCTTTAAACTCTAGCCAGCCTTCCAGAAAACAGAAACACATCAGATCGTTTGTCACGGATGAAGAATATGAACGGGTGATCGGCCACAAAACGGGGCAGTTCTTGCTGCATTAAACAACAACCCATCCTCATTACCACTCCTGCAAAGAGATATGACATGGTATTACTCTATAAGGAAATTCTCAAGACATCATTTGAACTATAAACCATAGTTTTAGACATTCATATACAACAATAAAGACTAACAAGGAAATGACTATCATCTTCACCTTTAAACTCTAGCCAGTCTTCCAGAGAACAGAATCATATCGGATCGCTCGTCACGGATGAAGAAAACAAACGGGTGATCGGCCATAAAACGGGGAGGTTCTCGCGGCAATGCACGACAACGCCTTATTACCATACCTTCAAAGAGAAATGACAAGGTATTAACCCATGGACTGCGAAGGTCCTCTTGGAAGTCACAGTATTTAAATGTGTAAAAATAACCCTTCAAAAACCATGCCAGTGCCGGGAAATGTCTGAAATTTGGGGGACACATAAAAGGTATCTTGGGTATCTTTGGCATCTTTCCATACCACATCCTCCACTCCTTCCCCACTTTATACCCCACCCCCCTCTCCTTCCCTCAACTTGGCCATTTATTTTGCACATGTTCTAGCAGTACATGGGTTAACTCTTGATAATATGGTCTCTCACTCTGGCCTAATTAATGCAAATAGATTATAGTTTCCAAAGTGACTCGCATTATGCAGTGAATCCAATGCCTTTAGCCCTATTTGGTCTGGGAGAGTCTTTATTACTGTCTGATCTTGAATAAAAACCTGACAAGTGAGGCAGCTCTGAATAAGAACATAAGAACATAAGAAAAATGGAAATCTGCAGAAGGCCTATTGGCCCATACGAGGCAGACCCCTTCTTCCCTACATCCCTATTTCTTGTACACCTTTATGCCTTATACTACAACTCTTACTATAACCTATGAAGGGTTGCCTGGAGCGCCACCATTAGGACGTGAGACCGGAACCGCGTTTCGAGTGGAGCACTCGGTCTTTAAATTTGTGAATTTATAAGACGTTTAGCCGTGGCATAATCGGTAGCGCGTTTGACTGCTGATCGAAGGATCAGCAGTTCGATCCCACCCTGTACCATTGGTAGACATCAGAGTTTGGGCACTCAGGTTTTATGATTCGTAGCAAATATCCAGTAAAGTTCCTGTAACAAGGACACGCCCTAGCCCTGTTAATCAAGTGAGTGTACAGCATTATAAACTACATAAAAGCAACATAGAACTATGGGGTTGTCACCATTTAGAAGCTGAATACAAGTATGTGATCATGGTATTTGGTTGATTATTGTTTGCTTGGTATGTATTGTAAAGTCAGTGAAGATAGGTTATCCTGAACTGAACAAGATGCAGAAATACACTTAGACTACCAGGCTAAGTGAGGTACCTTTATTAGTCTCGTGGTAAGGTGTCTGCCTCGTATCCCAAGGGTCACGGGTTCGATTCCCACTCTGGGTGCAGATTTTTAGGAGATTTTTTCCTCCTCTAAAGATAAACGCTGCGCTTGCATGCCCGTACCCCCGGATAGGAGGAGTGCCGGGAATATGCAAAGGTCGGTCTCTGGGAGTTAAAGACAAGTACTGTATATATGTCTGGGTCTTCTCCTGGATGACCGAGATGTGTGTGAATTTGTATTTTGTGTTTGTGTGTTCATTGTTTTCTGTTGTGTTATCCCTATTCTGGCTCTGTCTTGAGTCGGCCATCCCCCCCCCTCTCCCCCCAAAGGAAAGGCGGGGAAAAAAAATAGGAAAAGTGGGGATTGGGCCTGAGCATATAGAATAGTATAGAATAGAATAGAATTATGTATGTATGTATGTACTCAGACACATACCACATAGCTGGGGTGGCCGACTCGAGACAGAAACCACATTTAAAGTTCCAATTCTTAAGGTCCGGGTTCTCCTGAACCGCTTTTGCGTTCCCTTGCCCCTTTCTCTGTCTCGTCTAATAGGTGAATTTACAAGGGGAGGAGGATTCCTAGCCTCCTGCCCCCGAAGTAGGAAAAAAGTACAGGAAAAGACAGACAGAAATGTCTAAGGATGGATAGAGGATGCCAAACCTCATGTATTGAGTATTGTTCGCATGTGTGGGGAGGATCCTCTCACACAGCCTTTCTAGACAAAGTAGGAAAGAAAGCCTTTTATCTCATTAACTAATGTCCACTCACCGATTCTCTGCAGTCTCTCTCTCTTTGCCGCAATGTTGCATCTCTCTCAATATTCTATCGCTACTACTAATAAGTACAAAGGAAATCAAGCAACAACAGGTCTAGTGACCCTTCTAGGCTGCTAATAATACAGTAATAATAATCTGGTCTTTTATTTCTCGCAAGCGCCAGTTCTTCCAGAGGAATTCACTAGTGCTCGTAACACATTGCACCATAATTAAGAGAAGTGTGGTGCAGTTCACCTGTAGTTCAAGCAACAATAACTATTTAACATGGCAGCAGTTAGAGTCTGTAACGACCTGTCACTGTGCCACTTGCAAGATCATAACTCCTACAGAAGAGAAAGGTTTTCAACTATTTTTTGAAAAGAGTCTATGGAGTTCAGCTGTCTAATTGATAAAGGCAATTCATTATATAACCTAGGAGCCACGAAAGAAAAGGACCGATCGGAGAAAGAGGACTACAATAATCAGTGTTCCTCAGAGCTTTCCCAGTGTATACCACCTCCTCTACGTAGGGTATGTAGTACCCGTCTTGCAACACAATCCCACCACTGCTCTGTGCAACTCTCCAACCCAAGAATGAAATGATACTCCCAATCTTTCTTCTATTCAACAGCTGAACTCAGGAACTCTCTCCCTAAATCCATATTTCCCTCATCCTATGACCTAAATTGCTTCAAACTCTGTGTCCAGTCATTTTGGCTTGAACATTCCTTGATTATGGCCCTGTCATTCTTTCAACTCTGAGAGAGACACTCGTCACAGCCAGGTTTGCCTTTTGGCTCCCTCATCCACATATAAAAAATAAATAAATAAAAAATAAAAAAATAAAACTCTGAACAGGACCAGCTGAAAGAACTTAAAATGAGTAGTCCAAGTGAGGTGTGCCTGTACAAAACCAAACATCTTACAATAGCTGCATATATTTATGAATTTACAAAGCCTGTATATCCTTACTACAATAGTAAAATAATGCAGTGTAAATTATCTGTACTAATTCTATACCAGTTAGTGACTAGATACAATTTAGATTTGTATTTAATTATTTTATTAGAACCGTATATAATTTAACCCTTTCAATATAATTAAAATTTAAAATTTACAAACCAAATAAACCAAAACAGGAAATGCACAATAAAACGAAAACAATAACGTATCAAAATCATATAAAACATAGCATTGAAGATTTAGCAAAAAATATGAAAACAAAACAAAAAACATAAAACCAATAAAATAAAGTTTAGGAATCATTCTAACACTACTTATGACAATGGTGTGCAGTTTAAAAACAAATTGTGGTAGTCAAAATGTTTAAGATAGATACAGGTAGTTCCAAGCCCATTAATTGCTGAAGGCCCTTTTTAAACTGGATAAAATTGTCTAATAGTAGCCAGAATAAAGTTCAAAAGATGTTGCCGGTACAGAAGGGGTTAAACACCCTTTAAACTCCCACAAGACCTTCCTAAGCCGACTAAAATCATCCAGAAAAAAGTTTCCGCATCACTGAGCTGAAAGCAGAAACCTGGAATGCCATATTAACTATTCGGCTAAATCATTACCTTATTGTATAGGTCTCCCTCGATTTACGAATGGGTTACATTCTTGAAAACCCGATCTTAAATAGAGAAATCATATAGCAAACCCTAAAGTTAATGGGTTAAATGGGGATGCATTTTCGGACCAGCCAAAACACAAACACCTAAAAACCCATAATAATCATGTAAATCAGGGCATTGGATGGTGAGGGAGACTTGTATGGATGTAATTATACTCCGGCACATATCACATAACGGGGGGATGGGTGGCCGACCTTAACTTTTAACCCCTTCGGTACCGGGGACATCTTTATTATTCTATGCTACTTATATTTAGATCATTTTATGCAGTTTAAGGAGCTGTGGTAGTAAAAAGTTTTAAGTGAGATAGTTTGAAGCCTGTTAATTGCTGGAAGCCCTTTATATACTGAATAACATTGTCTAATAGTAACCAGAATATAGTTAAAAGGACGGCACCGGTACTCAAGGGGTTAATTTACTGCACAGTCGGGTCTCGATATACACGGTTAATTCGTACCTTGTACATGCAGTGTATTATTATGTTCCCTCCACCAACCGACTTTACTCCTAAACTCAATTAATGAAATCAACAAATACATGTGGCAGTCCAGGGATTCGAACCTAGGATGCTCACACCGAAATTCAGTGCATTTATCCATTGCGCTACAAAGACAGTTAACCGTGTATTAGAAATAACAGGCCTTATGGGAATTAATTAAATTAATTCCAGCCACTTTCCCAAAGTCCCCTATTTGAGCCTTTAGCCTACCTTAAGCTGACATTATACCACCAACAAAAACATATTTGCGAGTCAGGCAGGCAATAACAGCATCAATAAGAACCGTTTTGGACCTGCTACTGACCTACTTGCGTGTCGAGTACGCAATATCCTGCAACGTAAACAAACCACACTGTTTTGAGTCGTCTGCTACGATCCAGAAATGTTCGGCGGCGGTGCGGAAATGTCTGGCGCCGACCCGGAGTTGCAGCAGGATTGCGAATTTTGCCCGAAACTCAGTGGGGTCCACAGAAACCAACCATCTCCCCCCCCCCCCCCCCCGCCCTCCCTTTTCAGCATTTTAGGTCTCTAAACTGTAGGTAAGCTAAAATCTGAAAACTAATAGGGCCAAACATGAGGCCGAAGGGGGGCCACATAAACCAACCATCCCCCCTTTAACCCCTTCTGTACCGAGGACATGTTTTTAATTATATTCTCGCTATATTTAGAGGATTTTGTGCAGCTTAAGAAGGATCTGTGGTAGTAAAAATGGTTAAGTGAGATATTTCGAAACCTGTTAATTGCTGGTTGTAACTGAATACAATCGTCTAAAAATATTACTTTGCTAAAGCGTTATTTCAACAAAGCTATTTTGTTAAGTTCTTTTGCCTTTATATTGTGTCGTCCCTATTTTGGTTTGTTTATTTTGCAAGTTTTAAATTATAATAGTACCTAGAATAGAGTTAAAAAGTCGCCGGTACAGAAGGGGTTAAGCATTAGGTCTTAAAATCGCCAAACTAATGGGGCGAACGTCTTAAAATCTGAAAACTAATGGGGCTAAATATGAGGGAGAAGGGGGGCCACAGACACCAACCTTCCCCCAACCCCTTCTGTACCGGCGACGCTTTTTCATTTGATTTCAGCTACATTTAGATGACTAGAGCTTAGGAAGGATATATGGTTGTTGTTGTTGTTGTTTTTCCCCAAGCTGCCTGGCCGAACAGCCCCAAGGCCCCGAGCAAGGCCAAGGCCATAACCGAGCGCCCCCACAGAACCCTCCCCGCCGACCACAATAAAGCCTGGGTGACCGAAGCCACTCCATGGCGGGGAGCTGAGGAGGGTGCGGAAACGCCCGGGAAAAGACCCATATATATATGGTATATGGTAGCTAAAAGGAGTCATTGAGATAGCCTGTAGCCTTTTGATATGCAGAAGTCCATTATAAGCTTAATTGTCCAATAGTAGCCAGAATATACAGTAGTTGAAAGGATGGCACCAGTACAGAAGGGGTTAAGTATTTTAGGTCTTTAAATAGTAGGAGGCTTGGTAAGTTGAAATCTGAAAACTAATAGGGCTAAACATGAGGGAGAAGGGGGGCCACAAAAAAAAAATTGTTTAAGCAGTATAGGTCTCTAAACAGTAGGAGGTTCGGTAAGTCGGCCGGCAAAGTGCAAGAGTCCCGAGCGATGGTCTCTGATGAAGAACAAGAACGGACGGTCTGCCACGAACGGAGGGATCGGACGGATTAACATTCTCGTCTGCATCACCATACCTGTTGAAAAATTATATTATTTAGCTTAGGAAAGGTCTCTAGATATCGAAGGGTTAAAAACTATCTCGATAACCCTCTCGACTCCCACAGACAAGCAACGAATGGAGGGATTGGTCGGATTAGCATCCGCGTCTCCATCACCAAACCTGTTGAAAAGCAATACTATTCAGCTTAGGAAGGACCTCTATAACTCGAAGGGCAACCAATGGAGGGATCGGACGGATTAGCATTAGTGGATGTATAATCATACCTGTTGAACAAATATATTATTTAGCTTAGGAAGGACCTTTAGAATTCGAAGAGCAACCAATCGGACGGAAAAGCATTGGCGTCTTCATCACCATAACTGTTGAAAAAATCTATTATTTAGCTTAGCAAAGGTCTCTAGAAATCAAAGAGCTAAAAACGGTCTGCATCACCATATTTGTTTAAAACCTACAGTATATTATTTAGGTTAGGAAATAAAAGGTCTCTGGAAAACTAAAGGTAATGAACGAAGGGATCTGACGGATTAGCAGTCTCGTTTGAACCCTTGTACCAGTGCCTGTTGAGGGGGGTTTGATAAAGTGCTCCTCCTCACATGGTGTTTATATATATTTAGCTTAGGAAGGGTATATAGTATCTCAATTCTTTCATCCTCCCACAGGTCCTTTATAATCTAAATAAACTAGTCTTAACTCGTTTAATACCGGTGACGTTCTTATATTTATAGTCTAGCTATACTGCATTTAGACTTTTTCTGAAGTTTAACCCCTTCTGTACCAGTGCTGTACTTTTCATTATATTCTGGCAACTATTATACTATTTTGTTTAACTTAGGAAGGACGTCAACACATTAAAAGGCTGCAGACTATCTCAATTAATATTTTTAGCTGCCATATATCCTTTTGCAGCTTCATATAATCGTCTAAATGTAGCTGAAACAAAATACAAAATATGTCACCGGTTCAGAAGAGGTTAATCCTATTTGGGCCGAGGGGGGTCTTTTGGAACTCCCCTGTTACGCTCTAGTAGTTTGGAGATTATAAAATGCTTCACCCCATTAACTTGGCGATAATAACACGCTTCACCCCATTTAGATGTTGATTTTTTGCTGGCTAGTGCTAATCAACAAGTGTGAACTGTTAAGGGGGAATGGTTCACTTTTGGGTTGATATTTTTCATTTATTTATAATTTTTCTAGCTTTCTCCCTAGACCTCCATCAAGCTTAAAGAAACACCCCCTAGACTCCCTTTCAAGATAAATTTGTACATTTTTCGGTAGAAATTTCCTTCAAAAATTACGGGCTCGCCAGGAAAAAATATGCAAAATATATGCAAAAAATGGCCTAACCTAGGTTATATGTAACTCAAGAGGCAGAACTCTTAATCTTGCAATGGGTGAAGACTAGAACTCTCTAGACCAAGTGGTTCAGTTTTTATTGTGAAAATAAGTGGATTAGTTATGGCCGCGAGCCTGGATTCTTGCGTATGCTAGAGTTTCGTCATTTTCGGATATACAGTACATATCTCTGCAATTAGATGGCCTAACCTAAGGTATATATATACTGTATATACCAGAGGCAGAGCTCATTGTTATCTTGCGATGGGTGAAGACTAGAACACTGTACATTAAGCAGTTCTTGTGTGAGGTGGAAAATAAAAGTGCCTGTTTAGTCATGTGAAACAATTGTCCGAATGCGGCGATACAGTAATGGCGGCTCTGGCATGATGTTTACATTCATTCAACAATTGATTATTGATTATGAATTATGTATTATTTTGTATTATATAAATTATTGATTACTCATTTATTTCACAATTGTACAGTAGCCCAACTATGTTTTGCGACAATATTAGGTACGTGGCACCTGTCTAGTTTGCACTCCCGTCCCAAGCCCGTGTGTGTGGTCGTGTCTAGCAGAGACCCGTGGTGTCTAGGCAGGCGCCACCGCCTGTACCAGGGCACACAGACACAGTACTCGCACACGCTGGGCGCTACATAAGACAATATTGCTATCATTATTTATTTGTATCATATTGGAAGGCTCTCTCTCTCTCTCTCTCTCTCTCTCTCTCTCTCTCTCTCTCTCTCTCTCTCTCACACACAGAGGTTAATATCAATCAATTTTCACGCTACACTATTTGTAGAATAATTAACACACACGCACACACGCACACAGAAACGGAAGGCAAAGTTAAATGTTATAAACCCACATTCTTCACTGATTTCCGTGATAAAACAATGAGGTGTAAATAATTTTTTTTTTTTTTATATAATTAACACTTTCAAGATCCGATACGCATTTCTGTTCTGTGTTATGGTAATTATTAGACAATTTTATTCAGATTAGGAAGGGTATGTGGAAGTCAGAGGGTTGATCGAGCTAGTCTTTACCCTTTTAATAACCACAGATCCTTCCTAAGCTGCATACAATCGTCTAATGATAGCCAAAATAAAGTGTTAAAACGCATCAGAGCTTCAAGGGGTTAACACTCTTTAGATAATACAGGTATGTTATAATCTGCATCATCTTGCAGTGCTGGGTTATACGAGTAGTTCTATTTACAACATCTGCATCAGGTAATATTATTAATGATAAGAACGTGTATTAAACCCATACTGTACCGGCGACGTCCTTTTCTTCCTATTCTAGCAACTATTACGCGATTTTATGCAGCTTCGGAAAGACCTCTAGCCATAATAAGGTTCACACTATCTCATCCAACCCTTTAACTACCACAGATCCTTCCTAAGCTGTATAATATCGTCTAAATATAGCTAGAATAAAATTGAAAAGACGTCGCTGGTATTCAAAGGGTTAATATACAGCTAAAGTTCTTACTGTTTCTATGAGATACTATTAGAATATAGAAAATTCTCGTTACTGTATCATGATTTTAGAATCTAACTTCGACGAAATTATGTCTACTATGGAAATATATGGGAGTATAACTAAACATTATTTAGTTTACCGGATATATAATTTAAGTTCTATTTTACAGAATCTTACACACACACACACACACACACACACACACACACACAGTGGTCCGTAGCATATTGGTTAGCGCACTTGGTTCACAGCCAAAAGGACACAGGTTCCATTCCCGGGCAGGAAAGAAACATTTGGGCAATTTTTCTTACACAATGCGCCTCTCTTGACCTAGCAGTATAAATAGGCCTCTGGAATAAGAGGCCACTTACGACGTCTTTTTTAGTGTTGGTGGTCTATTACTAGCTGGACGGGTACCGTACAGGTCAACCAAACACTCAAAATCCAGATATCGGCAATTGGCTGATTACAGATTACATGCATATCTACAGCCACTCCAACCATGCATTAACACTTCACGCAATATCTTCCCAGATCGAACTTTTTTCGGTAAAAAAAAATCAAAATAGAAAAATAAATGAAAAAACATGAAGCTGTAATTGCTGGAAACTGAGGTGATCAGAAAATCCCTCAATACTCTCTTGCCCACACCACACCTAGTCATCCAGTCAGCAAGTCATGGCTCATCAGGCTGCTAAGGTTGCTGAACGCGGTAGTATGGTTTTTTATTTATTTTTTATAAAAAGACCTCCGTCTACGTATTGTGAAAAACCTGTTATCCTCCGGCAAATTGTGGGGTTGAGTGAGTGAAGGGGGGGACAGTGAATGAAGGAGGATACATGTTTTTCATAATACGTGTTACTAGCCCCAAACGCGCGAGCAACTGTGGCTTTCAACCATCCGACACATCCCCTTTTATTTATGTGCATCACACATGTTAAATACAAATAAAGTAGTATGGTTGGAATGAGCGAGAGTGGGATGTCGGAACGTTTACCGGTGGTAAGAAAAGGTGGGAAGAAGGGCAACTGACAGACCGACATTAGAAGGGGAGCTAAGCGGAAAACCACGCCATAACAGGACCAAGAAATTAAACATTATACTGTATGTATAACCATCCATTCTCCAATGCCGACGAAGCTAAGCAACATTTGCAATTTCAAGCTTCTACAGAAACTATACACAAGAGATTGAAGAAGATGGGATATAAACATAGATCACCAGCTGTCAAGCCAAAGCTAACCAAGAGGCACAAACAAACTAGGCTTGATTTCGCTCGACTATTTGTTGACCAGGGCATTGACTATTGGGCACGAGTTGTTTTGATAATGTCAGAGAGGTTCCATAATAATACCAGGACGATTAAAATTGTATCACTTAGTCGAGGTGGCGTGGGTTCTTCAAATAAGAATAAATGTGGCTTCCTTTATCCGCTCATGGCCGAGTGGTAACGGTGCCCAACTCTCCCAAACATACCTGGAGTGAGTGGGTTCGAATCCTGGTCAGGATAACTCTCTCCCAACCAAGAGTTGTTTTCTCAGACAAGAAAACTTTCAGCTCTACCACGCATGGGTCGAAGACTGCGCTGTTGGTGGCCTAGGAAAACACGGCATGTGAGTTTGTCCTAGTCGATATTGTGCATAAACTATATAGACTAGTCATCATACAGAGTAATACTTTCCATCATATCACTCTTGGCTAATTTCATGTTAACCGAGCATTATATAACTTTTTAATTTCATTACTCATCCACTAATACCCCTAACTTACTAGTTAACTCCTTACTTATATTGTTCCAATACTATTAAGCTAGCATGACTTGATATAATATGCACATTAACCACTCCTGTCTATACCATCGGTTGTTTACCTAAAAACCAACCACGTTCGGTTTAGTAACTCATCCTAGCCACCTCGCCCGCCACTATCTGTGCAATATAGGATAGATCTGCCCCTATTACTTCCCTTCCCCTTAGTGAATGCATATAACTTGTTTGCGAATATAATAAATAATACTTTACCTAAACTATCATTGGTGAATAAGAAGACCAGTTTATCATGAGAATCAATAAATATATACTCATTAATCCCATTAGGATTGACTAATTTTGGCAGTTTAATCGGGCTTTTCATTAGAGGGTTTATACAACTTAAGGAGGTTCTGTAGGAATTATAGGGACACATACTATGTCATATTTACCCTTTGACGTTCATATTCCCTTTCTACTCTGAATAAAATAGTCTCCTTTTCTACTCTGAATATAATAGTATAATGCTAGTCTGAATAAACTGCCAAATACGAGTCCTGATTCCACTTGGCCTACATAAACATTAACATAAACAAAAATCATAAAAGAGTTTTTTTTTTTCAAAGGACTGACTCCATGGGCTGACTGGCCCATGGTATAAAGACTAATATTAGTCTTTATACCATGGGCTGACTGGCCCATGGTATATACCATGGACTGACTGGCCCATGGTATAAAGACTAATATTAGTCTTTATACCATGGACTGGCCCACTCACGGCGGATCCCATTGACTATCAGCACATCACAGCCATGTGCCTATCTAATTATGTTTCTAAGCTTTCTGTCGTTATTGATCCTACTGTAGCAATCGGTAGCCTATTTCACATATCTACCAAACTTTTGCATGCTTATCACGGAGCAGCAGTCCGTTTCCCACTTACAACTTAAGCATCTGTATCATATCCTCTCTTACTCTACACTTCTAATATATGCAAGACTAATTTCCCCTTTCTTTTGTACTGACCATATCATGTATTTCATGATATTCACTACCTCAATAATCTTTTACTTCTGTTAAAATTTAACATGTTCTAACCCATTCTGGCTATAATTCCGTGTCATTTGGCCTTAGTCGTCAGGCGTTAGAATATTATTGATGTTCTAATGTTCTATTATTCTGGATTGTTTTGCCATTCTTCTTTGTACCGTAACTTCCAATCAATCTATGGACACTGGACAGCAAAATTAAAAACATAATCCATGTGAAGCCTTACTAAGGCCGTGTGAAATTTTAAAATTACGTTTGTTGTTATTCACGCTTCTAGAAATCTATCTAAAAACTCTGATTTCAAACAATGTTGCATTGTTTTTTGGGTTTCATATCACGACTGACGATGACTTCCAAATCTTTTGTAACGATTGAGTTACTTAATTCCATGTTATTTAGCCATCTAGATACCACTGATATTGCGTCTTGCCCCTGTCACCACTCAGATTGGTGAACAAATTATATATCTTTTTCTTCTGAGATATAGCTGGTGGTTACTGGCTACCCTGGCCTTGAGTAAGGGAGATGGGTAACGAAATCGGACATCACAAGAATGCATTGAGCTATTGAATCTCCTTATACGGGAGATATATGGCGCGTAATTATTGACGAAGTAAATATTGTTAAATTTATATCCTGAATTTTGCTGTCGATTTCCCAATTTTAACTAAACTCAGTAAACTGCACGTATTGCCCATTCGGGTAGTGTATCAAATTATTTTTGGAGAGCATGAATCGTTATCAGGATCAACAATCCAACCTATTTTTAGTGTCATTAGAAAAATTACCAATCTTTTTAGTTAGGCCTAAGTCAAGCTAGGTCGTTAATGTAAAAGATGAACAATTGAGGAACTAAAACTGACCATCGTGTAAGATCCCAACCTTCACTACACCCAATATGATTGCATAGGCTACTGTTTATGTTCATTTTGTGTTTCCTACTAATTAGCCATGGTCTAATTCACGTAATATAGTTCGCCCTATTCCAAGAGCTGCTTCATTAATCAGCAATCTTTCATGTGGATATTTATCGAAACTTTACTGACATGTCAATATCTTTGAAGGTATTTTTTTGTCTTTGTTTATCGATTCGTATGATTGGGAAAAGAAAGGTTAATAGATAGTGAGACACTCGCAGCCAACACGATTAAATTCCATTACAAGATTGATGATTAAGCGCTTAACAAATGTGACAGCAGCATACTCCTCTTAATTTGACGTTTGTAATTTAGTCAGTAGCCAGCCCTTATTCCCACAAGGGGTAGGGACTATCAACAAGAAACACATGAAAGGAGGAACAAAAAAGAGGTGGCAGGGGAAGAATCCATACAGCACTTCGCACACAAACATTCGGAAGCCTCAATCACTTATTAGCCCTAAGATCATTGGCTTCACCTCAGATGCTATTGACGTCCAGACAAATTAAGTCTCTCAGTCATTTAGCTGTATAAAATTACAATTTTTTTAGTAACATCGAATACATATAAACGTTTAAGATAACTCATACAATATATACCCGGTGCCAGGGAACTTGGCGCTATTCCTGACCGCATAACATCTTATAACTAAACAAATAAAATAAAATAAAACAAAATATATATACGGTATATAAATACATAAATATGAGTAGATCAGGAGATATATGTAGAGATTGACTGCCAGTTTCTCGAATACTTTCTACACCAACACCAAGTATAGTGTTTAATAGGGGTTCTGATTAGAACAATCACTATACAAGTGTATAATAGATTATATAATACAATCTATGCAACTCATTGTATTCACGGCGGGTGCCCAACCCCGAAAAGGGTTGAAATAGGGGAGCTATCCCCCCGCCAAAGGCGGCTTTCTAGGGCCTTTCCTAGCTGATGCTGAGAGGATTGGGTTCTAGTCATGTGGTGATGGGCTGGTCTATCAGAGTGAGAACTGAGCAATCTCTGCCATACCCATAGCTTACTTTGACTGTTCCTTTTACTTATATATTTTCTAGATCTCAAGTGACGGCGTCTCTAACGTGGATTGACCTCCCAATCTACCAAGATTGGAAGCCAAAGCGTCACATTTTTCCCTTGCCCCTCAACTTTCTCTTCATAATTGCTGAGGGACACAGGGCCCTGGGTGGGGCTTTGGTTTCCCGGGCATTTCCGCACCCTCCTCAGCTCCCCGCCATGGAGTGGCTTCGGTCACCCAGGCTTTATTGTGGTCGGCGGGGAGGGTTCTGTGGGGGCGCTCGGTTATGGCCTTGGCCTTGCTCGGGGCCTTGGGGCTGTTCGGCCAGGCAGCTTGGGGAACAACAACAACAACAACAACTCATTGTATTCATTTTAAGTTATGTATAGAAATGGGTCTATAAAGTAGTTTGTCGCGCGTAAATATGTTTGTATTTAACGAAGAGAGAGAGAGAGAGAGAGCCTTCTATTATGATACAAACAAATAATGATAGCAATATTGTCATATGTAGCGCCCAGCGTGTACGAGTACTGTGTCTGTACGTGTGTCCTGGCTGTGGTAGCTCAGGTGGTGGCGGTGCCTGCCTAGACACCACAGGTCTCTGCTAGACACTGGCTTGGGACGGGAGCGCAAACCAGACAGGTGCCACGTACCTAATATTTTGTAGCAAAATTTAGTTGGGCTACTGTACAAGAGCGGTGTGGTGTCACTGGTGTGAATGTAGATGTGCAGTGGAAAGTGTGAAAAGGAACACCTTGAGATGGTTCGGCCATGTGGAACGTATGGGAAACGAGAGAATGACTAAGAGAGTGTACGAGAGTGAGGTGGAAGGGCAGAGAAGGAGAGGAAGTCCGAGAGAGAGGTGGAAGGATGGAGTTAAGAAGTATACGAGTGAAAGTGGTGCTGAATGGGAGGAGGGGCGTTGGCTGACTGGGGACAGAGGTGCATGGGGTTGATTCGCTCGTGCCAACCCTTCGGGGATCACAGCGTCTGGCAATAGATAGATAGAACCATTCTAAGCCACTGTCCACTGCTTTCATGCATCGATTGGGACTATAGAAAATCAATACAAGGTTGCAGGAGGGTGTCAAGCAAGCTGAGTCACCTGATTAACTGGCTGTATGGTTTTGTTCTTGTTGGTTATAAGGACCATCCGCTAAGACAACAAAACTTTCTCTAGTGCAGTTTTAAGCCATGGGTTCTTCACCCCCACACAGCTTCTTACTCTACATTGGGGCACAGTGCGTCCATGTATCGAGTATTGCTCGCAAGTGTGGGGAGATTCCACCCATACCACACTTCTCGAAAAAGTAGTCAAAAGCATTTCACCTCACCTTCTCTTACTAGTTTCCAATAATCTCTTTCTACATGCCACAATGTTGCATCTCTTTCACTCTGCTATCGCTATTACAACAATCAGTGTTCTTCAGAGCTTTCTCAGTGCATATCCTCTCCCTTACGGCGAGTGCGAGGCACCCGCCTTTCAACACAGTCCCACTCCTATTCTGTCTAACTCTCCAAACCGAGAATTAGCACAGTTTCTCAGTCTTTCTTCTATTCAATAAGTGAAATCTGGAACTCTCTCCCTCAATCAATCTTTCCTTCATCCTATGACTTAAACTACTTTAAACTTTGTGTCCAGGCATTTTGACCCCAACGTCCCTTGAATTTGGCGCTATCACTTATTTGGCTTTGGGGGAGACACTTGGTACAGGCAACCTGGCCTTTTTCTCAAAAAACAAAAAAAAACAAAAAAAAATATATATATACATATATATATATACATATATATATATATATATAAAACAAAATAATAATAATGATAATAATAATAATAATGCAATGGATCAATTGAGGCCACCCATATGTCTCTGAGCAAACTTGATATGAGCTCTATGGAGGTCAGATGTACAAGGAGGGTTAACCATTATACCACTAAGACAGTTAATTCCCTCTGTACTAGCGACGTTTTGTTAAGTTTATTCTGGCTACAATTAGATAATTTTATTCAGCTTAGGAAGGACCTCTAGCAATAATAAGGTAGATAATTTTATTCAGCTTAGGAAGGACCTCTAGCAATAATAAGGCTACAAACTATCTCAACCAACCTTTTTAACTACCACAGAACCTTCCTAAGTTGTGTAATATCGTCTAAATATAGCTAGAATATAATACAGGTACAGTATAACACACGTCACTAGTACTCAAAGGGTAAAAATACAAACAGACAAAACTGACCTGTGGCGGCGGCTGCTTCGCTGCCCTTCTCGTTGACCTCCAGGAATGCCTTGTGAATGACCTCCGACACATAGAGGTCACGGTTACCAGAGATCCCGGAGAGGTCGGCTGAGTCATCAAACAGGTCGGTAATCCCCATCTAAGTACCAGAAAAAAGGAGAGAAATTCATGACAGACTAAAGTCAAATGTTAAAAGAAATACATACGTAACTAAAAATACATATTATACAGTACAGTACATGAAAACAAAAATCCTGATAAGTTTCTTTAACCCGGGAACTGCGGGAAGAATCTTAAGAGTTCCCCCGGCGGACTGCGGGAAGACTCTTAAGAGTCAGAGAAAGAAAAAAATCAACTTTAAACATCGAAAAAAAAAAAAAATAATAATAATTTGGGCCCCTGGGCCATGCAAAATATCACTCCTCTAGCTCCCCTCCTACCCCACTTTCCTCCCCTCCTTCAGTTATCACCTATTTTCCCTGTTATTCCCTTATTCTGAGGTATATTTTCGTGCTAACATTAGCGAGTTGCAAGCAGGGCATTGCCATCAGTGTTAGCAAGCGAGTGCAAGAGAGAGAGAGAGAATATCGATCGACTGTGTCTCAGTGGCCTTGGGGGAAATTGGCGGGAAAAGCAGGTTGCCTCACCCATACATTATATAACTCGCGGCCTATATCTCCGATTTTGACCATCCAAACGCTGTTTTCACTCGTTTTATTGTTGTTTCAGGTTAATACCTTTATAATCAACCCATAATAGGCGCGTATGGATAAGTATTAATGCTATTTATGGTAAAATGAATATTTTAGTGATGGAAAGAGCTCAAATACGTCAGCACAGGGGGACGTTTCTAATTACCCCCATGTGCACTTCTTAGGTTAATTGAATTGAATAACTTCTTCAGGTTGTTGATCTGAAGAAACTATCTGGAAAATGTTATCAATAAAGAGCTTCTCTTCAAATGGTGTTTTTATTCATGGCATGATGTACAACTACTGACAAATGTTTGTGAGTTATTGCAATTATCATAATGCAACTATATCCATTTAAATTGATGTTCAGAACAATTCAGCTATATATTACTAAATATATAATATGTATTAATTAATATACTGTATAGCTGATTAGACCTGTAGCCTACATCAGTCTAATTGGATATATTTGCACAAAGAACATCGCAAGATCTCACAAACATTTGTCAGTAGCTGTACATACTGTACTGTATTTTTTGTTTAAGGTTAGTTGATTTTCCTGCCACTAAGGAAATGCTTATTGTTCAGTGATTTATAACTAAAAAAATGCTCATCCAAATCCCCTGCAAGCTAGTTTTGCACAATTTTCAATAGAAAAATAGCCCGGCCTAAGGCCAATTTCTTTTAAAACTTGAAGCGAGGAATTACTGTAGGCTACAGTAAACTCATGTTTGGCGTGTTTTAGTTTAGCGAAATCGTGTTCGTCGCCATAATTCATAAGATACCAAACTTTCGTTTGACGGCAAAAATTCCTAATTGGCGGGTAGCCAAGAAACGAAAATACCCAAGCGGCGAACCGACCCCAGCGGCGAACTGACCCGAGCGGCGAGCCAACCCGAGCGGCGAGCCAACCCGAGCGCATAGGCTACCTCTTGAACCTTGTCGGTCGTGATAGTTACTTTACTCTCTTACTAGTTCCCGTTCGACCTTGACTGTATCATTTATTGCTCGCTCCCTCCATCGATTCATGATTATTAAAAATATGAAAAAGAGTAATTAGGGGTGACTAAAGACTACCATCAATTTTTCCCATTTAAATTCCAATGCGTGTTTAGCAAAATCGTGATTGGCGCCGTTTTTTTTTTCTTTCAGACTAATGAGAACGCCAAACATGAGAATTTACTGTACAAGCAAACCTGAAGTATAACCCAAGTTAAACGTGAACTATACAGGCCCCCCTCCCTATCCGATGCCCCAATTTACGATATTATCATAGGTTTTTAGGTGTTTGGGTTTGGGTTAGACTGGTCCGGGAACGCATCCCCAATTACCCCATTAATTTTAGGGTTCGCTATACAATTTTTCAATTAAAGATCGGGTTTTCAGTAACGTAACCCAATCGTAAATCAAGAGACCAGTACAGTAACTAAAAACTTGAAGCGAGGAATAACTGTATAAACAAACCTGAAGTGTTATAATGTGAAACTTGCAAAATAAACAAACCAAAACAGGGACGGCACAATAGAAGATAAAAGGGTATAATCCTGTGTAGCGGGGAGACCTGTACTTATATCTCAATAATTTGGTAATGTTACAACATATTTTTACATTTTACATTCATAAATAGTCCACTAATATACTAGATTAGGTTAGGTTAGGTTTTGGTTAGGTTACTTTAAAGATATTGTTCAATGTTTCTTAATAAATAGGCATTTGAAAAACAGTTCTCCCCGCTACACAGGATCTTACCGACAAAGGAACTGATCAAAATCACAATGTGGAAATAACTATACTGTAACTTACCGACTTGAGATGATCCACAAGGTTATAGGTCTCCTCCAACTTGAACTTGGGAATGGTCACTTCAACTTCCACTCTGCGTAGCTCCTTGTCCAGTTCCGTAAGGTTCATCTCTGCTAGCTTGGCCTCCACCGCTGGCAATCCTTCTCGGTCGTCAGGCAGCACGAACACCATGCTCAGTCGTGAACCCTGGGAGAGAGAGAGAGACGGGTTACATACATACATACACACAAGTTTAAAGACCGCAACCGTCCACAGTGAATGTGGCTTCCATGGTACAATCACAATACTGCACACAGTGCACAGCAATCATAACACGGTGGCTACAGTCTTTACTGCAGCACAGTACAACAAAGTCTTGCCACAACAACGCCCCATCATGTTATCACTGTGGCTGATGTTGGTATAGGGCTAATAGTGTCTTAGCAGAACTCAATAAAGTCCCCCTGAAGCACTTGCACCTGGCGAAATCGCACCACACCAGCCTTAACCGTGCTACAATAAGGCAGTAAGAAATCACCGTAACTGCTACAGAGGCTGACTGCACCACCGAAGTGGCGGGCGGTGGGGTCGCTGCATCCCTACGCCATAGGTTAACTATAAGAGGAGGGATTCTAGGTTCATCTGGGGTAACTTTGCCTCCACCGCCGGCAACCCTTCTCGGTCGTCAGGCAGCACAAACACTATGCTCAGTCGTGAACCCTGGGAGAGAGAGAGGTTGTTAAAATACAGTAGAAGTAGTAGTTAACCCCTTCTGTACCGGTGACGTCTTTTTTATTCTAACTATATTTAGACAATTATATTCAGCTTAGGAAGGACGTCTAGCAATTAAAAGGCTACACTCTCTCCATTTATCCTTTTAGCTACCATATATCCACCCTAAGCTTCATAAAATTGCCTAAATATAGCTGAAATGAAATATAAAAGATGTCGTCGGTACAGAAGGGTTAAGGGGTACAGTACTGCCTCAGGATGGAAGGAATTCTAGATTTGATGTATAATTACTAATACCATGTTTTAGCACAAGCTTCTTAGTGTTTCCCTATCCCTTTCCCTTAGCATGATATATAAAAAGGGTTCAACATAGTAATTATTTTTAACATCGTTCTTAACACCAATAACATCCCACATGAAATTAATGAAAACATGTGATTCTCCCAGGATTCAAATCTAGGATATCTCATACAGAACTTACACGCTTTAATCATTACACCATCAAGACAGTTATAAGTACAGCACATGACCACGATTGATACCGTATCCATTCATCGAATACTGGATATTAATCTAATCATGAACTGTACCCAACTACACTATGAATAGCCTAATGCTTAAACGAGAGGAGAGAATATTTTATGGGGCACAGATCACATAGGATTGACCTCGCTACAAAATATTCTTGACATATTCAAAATAGGCCTAGTGAGTTAATTGCTCAATAGGTGGTGTTCTGACAGTGAGGGTCCGAGTCTAGGAAGTGAGACAGTGAAGCATATAGGCGAAGCATCTTCAGAAGTGGGACTGCTTCGAGCCAGAGTGGGCAACCAAGAGCCGCGCGTCTGCGATGGCAGGTTGGCGAGGGCTGGTTGTAGCTCGTGCTTCACTTGGCTCACTTCCTAGGCTGGAACAAGACCTCACGGGCTTTACCGTGTTGAGCGGTGAATGTGCAGGCTCTCAGCCTATGCCCGAGAGGGAGTACAGTAGTTGGAATATATAAAAAAAAAAAAAAAAAAAAAAAAAAAAAAAAAAAAATGAAAGCATGATTGTGATCTCAGGATTCCAACCTGGGATACCACATACAAATGTCATACACTCGAACCATTATACCACCAAGACAGTTTAAGGTTATATACCGGTACATGACTACGACTGATATCCATTTACAGATCTCCCTCACTATCCGATGCCCTGATTTATGATATTATTATAGGTTTTTAGGTTTGGCTTTGGGTTTGGGCTGGTCTGAGAATGCATCCCCATTTACCCCATTAATTTTAGGGTTTGCTATATGATTTTTTCTTTTTAAGATGTGGTTTTTTCAGGAACGTAACCCAATCGTAAATCGAGAGGAACCTGTATCGAATACTAAAGCTAACATTATAGAAGACTGCTTAACACACAACCACTTACGCCAACAACACAACACACACTCCTTGAGAAATTTGTGGGAAAACCCGGTCTCGGCCGTGGCCTTCCTTAGGAGCTCAGGGCTATTCGGCCAGGCAGCCTAGGGAACGACTACAGTAAACTCCCTTTTATCCAAAAAATAATTAGTTTTTAAAATTTTGGATAAACGATTTTTACGGATAAACGAGAGTCCTTCTATATAGAGCTAAATATGTGTACAAATGGCCAAATATACTGTTTTCAATGCATAAAAACCCATTTCTAGGCTGTCTTCACTTCAAATTATCATCTAATTCAAGCTTTGTCTACTTCAGAGGGGCTAAATTGGAGCAATTAAGCACCCAGAGAGACTTAAATAAGTGAAAACTAGTGAAAAATACGGATAGCAAAACCTTTGGTTAACTGAAATTTTTGGACATTTGAATTTTGGATAAAAGGGAGTGTACTGACTACTAAAGCTTAGCTAACCTACCTGATAATCCATGGCCAGGACCATAGCTCCGAGGTTCTGGGGGTGGAACATACGGAAGTGTTTCTTGGCGTGCATCATGGGGACCGTCACACTCTTAGTTCCGGAGATCCAGAAATCCCCATCTCTGGTGTTGGACTCTTCAAACTGGTTCTCCCACAATCCCTTGAAATACACGGCGTTCACCAGGACCATCCGCGTTAGGCTGTTCAACACACCTGAAAACATTGTACAAATTGAACTTAAATGGTGATCTTGAGGACAAATAATTAAGCTTGATGGAAATCTAGGGAGGAAACTAAAATAATAAAATATAAACTAATAAACTAATAAACATGCCCCTACCCTTGTCACTAATATAAATGCCCGTACCCTCTTGACATGGTAGAGTATTTATGGTAGGAACAATTTCCCCGAAAACCTGTAGTGAGTGCCCCCCAAATTTGAAAAATTTACTAATTCCACGAACGTGACGTTAGTGGGTTGTTATAAGTGCGATAAGTTTGCTTGGGAAACAGATTAACTTGCTCATGTAGTACACCCTATGTGGTGGATTGCGTTCTTTTATTTATAAAGAATTATTATTTTCCTTAAGCATTGTTTCCACATAGCGATTTTTATTAGTTGTTTTGTCATTTTACTGTGTTCGTCAAAGTTTTGGTTTGTTTATTTTGCAAGTTTTACATTATAAAGTGACAGAGTCAAATTTCTTCTACGTTACAGGCTCGTTTTCGGTCGCAAAGAAAAGAATCGACACCTGAATGGGCTGAAGTGTATTATTACAGTATCACCAAACTATTAGGGTGAAACATCTTGAAACCTCCAAACTAAAAAAGCAAACATGGGAGATCCAAAAAGACCCTCTCGGGCCAAATAGGTTGATAGCTCACCAGAAAATTCACCTACTAGACGAGACAGAGTAAGGGGCGAGGGAACACGCGCGAAAGTGGTCCCAGACCTTAAAAATTGGAACTATAAATGTTGTTCTGTTCGGGCTCTGTCTCGAGTCTGCCACCCCCAGCTATGGGGTATGTGCCTGAGTATATACATACATACAAACAACTCACCAGAAGGGATAAGATCCTTGATGCGCGAGTTGGTTTCCTTCTCCACGACGCCATTAATCTCCTGTCGCACCTCCTCGTGAGCGTCAAAGTTGACCGTCTTGGAGGAGCTCAGGAACTGTTCGGTGAGGGTCTTGGCAAACTCGGCCAGCACGGTGAGCTTGTTGGACACGTAGGCCATGTTGGAGGTGCGCAGTTCATACGAGGGGGATTCAGTCTGTTGGAAAACATAACATGATATTATACTGTACTATATTATAATGTAAAACTTGCAAAATAAACAAACCACACCAGGGACGACACAATATATAGATAAAAGAACTTATCAAAATCACTACAGTATGTGGAAATAATGCTTTAGCAAAATATAATTTTGAAATAGAAAGAACATAAATTAACCTTTTTGCACACAAGTACACAATGCTGTATATATTTGTTGTTATGTGGATGAGGGAGACAAAAGGCAAAAATGTCTGTGACGAGTGCCTCCCCCAGAGTTGAAAGAGTGACAGGGCCAAAATCAAGGAATGTTCGAGCCAAAATGCCTGAACACACTGAGTTTGAAGCAATTTAAGTCATAGGATGAGGGAAAGATGGATTCAGGGAAAAAGTTCCAGAGCTCAGCTGTTGAATAAAGATTGGGAGTATCGTTACCCCTGGGGGTAAGGGAATAGAATATGCCCCACGTGCCTTCTGCGTGTGTCGTAAGAGGCGACTAAAGAGGTTGGGTCAGTGGGCTTGCGACCGCCACCCGGAAAAAATACCTAAGCAAAGAAAAACGAACAAACAACCTCGGATACGGACGGACCCTACGTTGACGAACCACGACCGACCAAGGACATTCCTTCGGACATTCTGAGAATGGCAACGTGGAATGTCAGTGGCATGAATGACGGTACAAAAGAGAGAGAGGTTCTGGAAGTGCTAGTGAATGCCAGGCTGGATGTATGTGGAATGACAGAGACTAAATGGAAAGGTTCAGATGTGAGAGAGTGGGAGTGTGGAATGGGTGTGTGTGCTGGAGTTAGTGAAGGAACAGCGAGAGAAGGTGCGTGTTTGTTTGTAAGTAATAAATGGAAGGAATGTGTAAGAGAGTATGGGTCTGTGGGTTCAAGGATTGTGTGGGTGAGAATGAAAGTAGGAATACAAACGTGGGTGATTGTGTGTGTGTATGCCCCGACAGAGGATCAACGTGAAAGCAAGAAAGAGGAGTTCTGGATGAATGTGGAGGCGTGCCTGGAGAAGTTTGACAAGAACGAAAGAATATTTCTGATTGGGGATATGAATGGTAAGGTGGGTGATAGGAAAGTTGAGGCAGTGGTGGGAGGGTGGGGGGTACCATCAGAGGTGAATGGGAATGGTAGTGAACTTGTGGACGTATGTGTGGGGAGGAGGATGTGGATAGCCAACACCTTCTTTCGACACAGAATGATCCACAGGTACACGTGGAAACGGGTGATCATGAAGGATGAGACAGTGGTGGAACGAAAGTCATTGACTGATTATGTATATGTCGATGAACGAATGAAGAAATCTGTGATGGATGCTAGGGCGTATAGGGGTATTGGAGGGAGTCTGTCGGATCATTATGTAGTAGTAGCTAAGGTTAGGATACAAAAGAAGTGGGTGAGGAGAGCTGGAGTGAGGTGAGAGGAAGGTGGAATGGTGAGGAGGGTGGAGAGGTTACAGGAGGAGGAAATCATGGAAGAGTACAGGAGAGCAGTAGAAAGACGACTAGGTGGGTTCGACCTGGAAGTTATGGAGGAAGTGGAGGAGATGAGCAAGGTGTTTAACACTCAAAGAGCGGGTGGTGGAGTATATTTGACTGTGCCGCCCAGCGGGGGGTTTTACCGTAAATGAGCTTGTTTCCATGCTCGTGTTCATGCATAAACAAGAGCCTGAGCGTAATACAAGTATGTATTCCTGAAAGGGCGTTAAATGAGCCTTCCAATGACACCAGAACCATCCTTCTACGATCACTGGTTGTCTTGCAACGATCGTGCAACCGAAGGGCAAAATCGGTAAAATACGGTCATTTCCTTACATTATTACGTGTGAAACGAGTGAGGGAGGGTGGAGTAGGTCGGAGTACATCTCAGTAGCTCCACGGCCACAATGGCGAGCGGTCATGAGGTAACCTATGCTCCTCCCACCGCTCCGCTCTCTCTCAGAGCACATTACGTGCTCAAAATTGCATGCGACTATAGCCGGGCCTCGCCACATAGTCCTTGGTTCTCTTGCCCAGCTATAGCCGGGTACCGCCAAAGAAGGGTTAAGGATGAGATCTGTGCAGCATGTGAGAAGGTGTGTGGAGTGAGGAGAAGAGGGAGGGGAGTGAAAGGTACAGCATGGTGGACAGAAGAAGTAAAGATAGCTGTGGAAGAAAAGAAGAAAGCATATAGAGAGTGGTTGGGTAGTAGAGGGAATGAAGATTTAGAGAGACAGAAACGAGCCAGGTACATGGAGAGTAAGAGGGTGGTGAAGAGAGTAGTGAAGGAAAGTAAAAGAAGAGTAGATGAGGAATTTGGAAGGAATCTGAGTGTAAAATGGAGGGAGAGTAAGAAACTGTTCTGGAAAGAAGTCAAGAAAGTTAGGGAAGGTAGCAAGGGAAACAGTAAGGGTGTGAAAGATAAGAATGGGAGAATGCTAACAGAGGAGCAAGAGAGAGTCGAAAGATGGAGGGAGTACTTCAATGAGTTACTAAATATAAGGAATGAAGAGCCAGCAAACATAGGTGGATATGGTATGGGAGGGAGAAGAAGAGAATTCGTGGAGGAGGGAGTGGGGATCAGAATGTCAGAAGTGGGGGAAGCCATGAAAAGAGTGAAGTTGGGGAAAGCACCAGGAACAGATGGAGTGTGTGGGGAAATGTTGAGATATAGTGGTGAGATAGTGATCGAATGGGTATGGAAAATGTGCAAACTAGCATGGGAGAAGGGAAGTGTACCTGATGACTGGAAGACTGGCATAATAGTCCCCCTATATAAGGGCAAAGGGGAAAGAGGAGTGTGTGGTAACCACCGAGGAATATGTCTTCTAAGCGTAGTAGGGAAGGTATACAGTAGAGTAGTGATTGAGAGAGTGAGAGTGAGAACGGAGAAATGGATAGGCGATGAGCAGGGAGGTTTTCGGAAGGGAAGAGGATGTGTAGATCAGATTTTTACCCTGAATTGTGTTGTGGAGAAATATCTGGAGAAGAAACAAAAGGTGTATGTTGCCTTTATGGACTTGGAGAAGGCTTATGACAGAGTGGATAGAGAAGGTTTGTGGAAAGTACTTAGAATATACGGAGTAGATGGCAAGTTGCTGAAAGCAGTGAAGAGCATGTATGAGGGTGCAAAGGCGGCAGTACGTGTGGAGAATGAGCAGCGCGAGTTCTTTGACCTGAATGTTGGTTTGAAACAGGGGTGTGTGATGTCTCCGTGGTTGTTTACTGTATATATGGATGGAGTCATGAAAGAAATACTATCATGAGCAGTGGATGTTGGTGTATCGCTGAAAAGGGAGGGAATTGAGTGGCAGCTACCTATACTGCTGTTTGCGGATGATACAGTTCTGATGAGCGATAATGAATGGGAGTTGCAGGGTCTGGTAAATGAGTTTGGAACAGTGTGTGGAAAACGGAATTTGAAGGTAAATGCGGGGAAGAGCAAGGTTATGGTCTTCGAAAGGGGTGAAGTCACAGAGTGTGAGGTGAAGCTGAACGGTCAGGCTATGGAGATCGTCAACTTTTTTAAGTATCTGGGCAGTGTGTTGAGTAAAGATGGGACTATGGATGAAGAAGTGCGGGAGAGGGTACAACAGGGGAAGAGGGTTGTAGGAACGCTGAAAGCAGTAACAAGAAATAGGGTGGTCAGTATGGAAGTGAAGAAGTCCTTGCATGACAGTGTCGTAATCCCGACACTGACGTACGGAAGCGAAGCATGGACGTTGGTTGAGAGACTCAGACCAAGAGTGAGAGCAGTGGAAATGCATTACTTAAGAAGTGCGTGCGGAGTTACATAGAGGGATAGACAGACTAATGAGGAAGTAAGAAGGAGGTGTGGTGTGGAGGTAGATGTGCTGGAAAGTGTGAAAAGGAACAACTTGAGATGGTTCGGCCATATGGAACGTATGGAAAGCGAGAGAATGACTAAGAGGGTGTACGAGAGCGAGGTGGAGGGACGGAGAGGGAGAGGTAGACCGAATGAGAGGTGGAAGGATGGAGTGAGGAAGTATATGGATGAAGGCGGTGCTGGTTGGGAGGAGGGGCATCGACTGACTGGGGACAGAGGTGCATGGGGGAGGTTCGTTCGTGGCCACCCCTTCGGGGATCGCGGCGCCAGGCAATAGATAGATAGATAGATAGTATCATTTCACTCTTGGGTTGGAAAGTGGCACAGAGTAGGGGTGAGATTGTGTTGCAAGATGGCTACTACGTAGTACGTACCCTACGTAGAGGAGGTGGTATACACTGAGAGAGCTCTGATCTATCAGTGACATGGGGTGGGATCAAACTGCCTACCCTTCGATCTGCAGTCAGACGTGCTACTGACCATGCCACATCCCGCGGAGACGTTATGGGACCGATTTTCACCCCACGGACTATCATGTATGTACAGTATATAGGTATGTATTTAGTCAGGCCCAATCCCTACTTTTACTTTTCCTTTTTTTTCTGGGGGTGGCTGACTCAAGACAGAGCCCGAATAGGGATAGCACAACATAAAACAATGAACACAAAAAAACAAATACAAATTCACACACACTATCATGAGTTTATTATAATTTAAAACTTGCAAACCAAACAAACCAAAACAGGGACGACACAATATAAAAACAAAGTAACTTATCAAAATCACTATCTGGAAATAACCATTTAGTAAAATAACATTTTGAAATAAAAGAACTCATCACAGAGGATTTTTAGCTATAAATATTATCTATAATACAGATTATACTTGAATTTATATCGAATAAAGTGACTCCGAGCCTAGCATCCGATACATGGCCTTGTGTGACGCCATCTTTAACTAACCTTGAGATCAGTGACAATATCACAGAAAGCCTTGTGCAGTTCCTCTTTCTCCTGGGTGAAGTGAAGGACTGAGCACATCTGTTCCTTGGTCTTGGTGTCAGCCCCGGCGTATGTCATGCCAAGAGCTGTCATGACGCTGAAGGGGGAGAAGAACAGGTTCCCGGCATTCCCACTGGCCAATTGCTGCGGAGGAAAGAGATAATTTAGCTGGCGTCACATAGGCACTTGTACATAATGTACATACATACATACACAAATTTAAAGACTGAGTGCTCCACATGCAGCGCGGTTCCAGTCTCGCATCCTAATGGCAGCGCTCCAGTCAACCCTCTCCAAACGGCCTCACTTGTCAAGTTTTGTTTATTCAAGATCAAACTGCAAGGTCTGATCCAACATCTTTCTCGGTCTGCCCCTTGGTGCAGCTTCCTTCTCATTCATGGACCTGCATCTTTTCACCCAGCTTAGTTAATCCACCCTCTCCACATGTCCAAACCATCCAAGCCTGCTAGTATGCATCTCATCACTGATACTCTTGATACCTAACCTTCTCCTTGGCTCTTCACATGTCCAAACCATACAAGCCTGTTAGTACGCATCTCATCACTGATACTCTTGATACCTAACCGTCTCCTCAGCTCTTCACTAGATATGCTGTCTTGCAGTTTGGCCCCACATATCCATCTCACCATTCTCATATCGTTACGTTCCATTCTGTTGATATCATCCGCTTTGACAGGCCATATGTAATGCATATTGCATATGGTATTATATATGTAGTACTGTAGAGACATAGTGAAAGGGAATACGACTGGATAAAATGCTCCAGCTTGGACTTTCTACAAGGTCATTTGGTGAAAGTATAAAAGACGAGATCATACTATATAAACTCAATTACTTTAGATTACATTAACACAATCAGGTCTGACATCATATGGGTTATTATGATATTTTGAATTACTATTAGAGACGATTTTGCTAGCTTTTGCCATCTTTTAGCAATGTACCGACACTAGAGTTTGTGCCCTAAGCTAACAACAACTCCTTCCCAGACTTCCTTCTGAAAATTGCCCATCTAGACCTCCTTCAAGCTAAATTTGTACATGATTATTTCAATAAAGAAAGGATTCGGCCAAAGGCCGATCTCTAAGTTACAGGCTCGCTATTAGACAATTTTATTCAGTTTAAAAAGGGCCCCCAGCAATCAACAGGCTTTGAACTATCTCACTTTACCCTTTTTACTACCACAGATCCTTCTTAAACTGCATATAATCGTCTAAATATAGCTAAAATAAAATTAAAAGGATGTCGCCGGTACAGAAGGGGTTAAGGGCTGCTTCACTTGTCAAGTCTTTGGATTTGAGATCGGCACATATAGTCCGATCCCAGGTCTTCCTCAGTCCACCCCTTGGTGCAGCTCCCTCCACAATCACAGACCTGCATTTTTCACCCAATTTTGTTCATCCATTCTCTCCACATGTCCATACCATCCCAGTCTACTTGTACGCATCACCTCGCTATTACTCTTTATACCTAAACGTCTCCTCAACTCATCATTTGTTATTCTATCCTGCAGCCTGGCCCCACACATCCATCTCACCATTCTCATCTCATTACGTTCCATTCTGTTAACATCCTTTACTTTAACGTCCCATGTTTATGAGGCATACATCATTGCACTTCTAACACATGAGGCATACACCTTTCCCTTCAGGGGAAGGGGCATTCTTTTCATGGTCAGAATTGGCAGCAGTTCTCTGAACTTCCCCCAGCCACATCTAATTCTAGCAACAGTGGCAGCCTCGGCCCCACCACCGGCAGAGATGGTATCTCCTAGGGAACAAAACATGTCTACCAGCTCCAATGACTTATTTCCAAAGTTCACAGCCACAGGATCATCACTTAACACAAGCTCGCCTTTGCACACTACGCACTCAAATTTCTCTAATTCTGACTTATCTTCGGCAGGGGTCCTTTTATTCTACTACAGGGCTTACTCCCATGGTGTACCCAACATCGACAGATGCTACATCGAATCGAGTTAGCACCCACACCCTTTCCACACACTGCACATGGGTATTCACCGCTCTTTTCCACATTGCCTCGTCTAAATCTACAATGTATAACCTTGGTTTTGTTAATATTGACTCTTAACCCTTAACTGGCTGCGCGCAACATATGTCGAATGAAATAAATCTGGCCTAAGTGGCGGCGTGCGACATCTGTCGAGCGGCATTTTCAGCACGTAATGTTGCTGAGAGAGAGAGCTGAGCGGTGGGACGAGCGTAGCAACCCTATGACCGCTCCTCACGACCACCGTGGACATACTGAACTGTATTCTACTTTCCCCCCTCCTTTCTCACTCGCTACACAGGGAATTATGTAAGGAAATTACCTTATTTCAGGGTTTTTGCACTCGTGTTGCACGATCGTTGCAAGAGAACCAGTGGTCGTACAAGGATGGTTCGGGTGTCATTGGAAAGCTCTGTTTACTCCCTGTCAGGGATATATATTTGTTTTATGCTCTGGGTCTTATTTAGGCATGAAAATGATCATGTAAACAACCCTATTTAGGGTATAAAAAAAAAACCCGCTGTGCGGTATGGTCAAATAGACCGCCTCTGCATAAAACAGTTCCCACGGGAGTTCGCCTTTAAAAGCTCTAGACAGTGCCTCCAGGACCATAATAAAGAGGAGGGGGCTTAACCCTTCCTGCCCGGTTCTCATTTTAAAATGACACCGCGGCAGATGGGCAGGAGCCCGGGTGTCATTTTAAAATCCGTAAACTTGAAAGCCTATTAAGCGTGTTTTGAAAGCCGTGCGTCCGACGCATGTAAACAAAGCCTGTCTTTGCGACACAGCACCTCCGAAAACAAGAAGGAGACGTCGGATCAATGTTGTTGTTGTATGCTATGACGAGATTAGTGTCTGTAAATGCCCGATATTGCTAATATCACATCGAATCTCTCTCCACGGTAATCATCATCCCAACTGAACCAGTTGACCTAGAGAGCTCTACTCAACGCCAGTTCACAGATATGAAACAGGACTACGTTTTGAGATGTGGGCAAATTCTCTAGCAGTTAAAATAAAAATACGGCTAGCCTATTACGTTTTTCGGCCAGATCGCCCGGATCTCAATAATGTCCTTAGGATGGAGAGCCCGGGCAAGAAGGTTTAACACTGAACCCTGATGAACTTCAACACGGACTGTGAACTCATCACTCAGTACACCTTTCACCCTCAACGCAGTTCGCGAATCCTCATCCATCTTCATTATCACACACACCAGCCACTCTTCCACACCAAGTTTCCTCATAGCCCACACTGCACAACATTTGAGTTGGCGGCACACCATGGCGGAAGGCGGACGCAAGTTTGAGGCTCCGGCATATGTTATGGGAATAGTCAATTAATTCAAGGATATCGAGTGCATACGGGGCTAACAAGAAGAGGAAGGATTTAGTGAAGTGTTTGGAGGATATATTGGTGTGGTGGAGGGGTGATATATAGTGTAATAAGAGTGTGTAGTGACGGGACAGAGGTAGGGTTGTGAGTTGTTGAGTTTGTAAACAAACATGGCAGAGGGAATTTCGGGTATGACGGAGGCGGAAGGAAGGTTACAACGTTTTCGGGGATTTAAGAGCACAGATAAGAAGTTAGAAGAGGTTAGTATTGTTGTGAAAGATTTGGAAAAGTGGATGAGTGATACGGAGAAATGGAAGGGGGATATTGGTGAGAAAGTTAAGGCACTGTGTGTAATGTGTGGTGTGATAGGTGGGGAAGGGAATAGGCCTAGCGAAGGAAGTGAATGCAGGCCTTTTTTGGCAGTTAATGAGAGCCTAGAGATGGTATTGAAAAGGGTAGATGAACTGGGAGCAGAGAATATGGCATTGAAGGAGCAGCTGAAGGAATACGAAGGACGTTTCACGGAAGTAAAGGAGTCGACTGCATGGACGGTGGTAGGTAAACAAAAAGTCAAGGATTTGGAGGATATTATGAAAGAGCAAAAGGAAGAAATGAATATGACCAAAAAAAGTTTTGAGAGTGCAGTTGTAGGGGTCATGAAGAACAAGGAGAGTGTCGTGAGGGAGGCCATGGACAGGGATAGGGGTGTAATCTTGTATGGAGATATAGAGACTCATATGAATGATAATGGAGTGAGAAAAGTGAGGGATATGGAGACAGTGAAGGAGGTCTTGAAAGGTGTGGATGAGGACGAATATGGATGGGAAGGGCAGGTGGAGGAGATCAGTAGGATAGGTAGATATAAAAGGGGAGAGATGAGACCTATAAGGGTACAGTTTAAAACTAGGGTAGTGGCGGAGACTGTGACAAATTTTAGTTGGAGGCTAAATACAAATGATAAACTGAAACACATAAGACTAAAGAAGGATTTGAGTATAGAACAAAGGAAAAAAATTAAGGAATTACAAGAAAAGGCTGATGAAAATAATGGAAAGTTGGATGAGGAGGATAAGAGAAATTTTTACTGGAGAGTGAGGGACGGAAAAGTGAGGAAGTGGTTTATAAGAGTAGAAAGGAGGGGGAGATCAGGGAGGGGAGAGAATGTGATGAGAGTTGTGATGGAGGAGGAGAACGGGGTGGAGGTGTCACAGGGAGAGACAGGAGACAAAGAGGCAGACCCAGTAGTGCTAACAGGGGAGTAGGGTACGGACTGGAGGAGCGGGATGGTGTAATTGCTGAAGGAATGGTAGATGGATTAAGGATTATGTTTAGTAATGTGGATGTGTTTACTCAGGACAAGAAAAGAGAACTGATATGTAGGTTGCAGGATGAAGAGGAAAAACCTGATGTCATAGCCCTACAGGAAGTAAGACCAAAAAATGTTAGAATTGAAAGGGAACTGGTGGAATATAGTTTTGAGGGTTTTGAGTTATATGAGAGAAATGCTATTAGAGCAGAGGTTGGAAGAGGACTGTTTATTTATGTAAGAAAAGAGCTCAAAGTTAATGAGGTGGATATGAGACAGCAGTATTGTGAGTATTTGTGTATTGAAGTAAAATGTGTAAGAGGATCAATTCTAATTGCCTCTATATATAGAAGCCCAAATAATAGCAGGGGAGAGGATGATAACCTACTGAAAGCAATGGAGGAGATAGATAATAGAGAGAACAAATATAAATTTTGATTGGAGATTTCAATTTGCCAAGGATCAACTGGGCAAATTGTACTACTCCAGCGGGACAGGGTAGCCTGGAAAATAAGTTTATAGAGAAAGTGAGAGATTGTTTTTTAACGCAACATATTGTAGAGATGACAAGATATAGAGATGGGACGCAGGGGAGTGTACTTGATTTGATTTTTAGCAATGAAGAGGATATAGTGGAACATGTTAATGTGGATAGCCCTATAGGTCGTAGTGACCATGCCTGTATAAGCTTTAGTTGTAACATTAAATCGGAGAGGGATAATAGAAGCAATAGAAAAATATACATGTATGATAGAGCAGATTATGAGCTGCTGAGACGGTGTTTGGACATTGACTGGGGGGAATATTTGAACGGTGAAGACGCTGAAGGAATGTGGAGGAAAATTAGAGTCAAACTGGAGAATGCTGTATCCAAAAGTGTACCAGTAAGGGAATATAAGGATAAAACAAAATTGAGGAAAAGAACTAACCCAGAATTGCCAATGGAAAGAAAGCTTTGGATATTGATTAGAAGAAAGAAACGATTGTGGGAAAGATTAAAATTGTTAAAAAAGAACAGGGGGTCTAGTATAGAGGCTAAGGAAGTGGATCTGGAACGCAGACAAATAAACAATAAAATAAGGTGGGAAACAAGGAGGGGGGTGAAGGAGAGGGAGAGAGAGATAGCTAGAAATGTGAAGGATAATCCACAAATATTCTGGAAGTACATTCAGGAAAAGTTAACAAAAAGAGTAGGGATCCCAAAGCTGGTGGGGGGGGGTTGAATGATGGGAGTAGAGCGGAGACTGATAAGGAGAAGGCAGAGGTGCTGGGGAAATACTTTGGGGGGGTACTAACAGTGGAGTCGGAGGATGCAGTGCCTACTATTCCCATCAAACAGGCACCGGCACTAGAACTAATAGAGTTTTCCCATGCTAGAATAAGAAGGGCTATAGAAAAAATGAACAGAAGTAAGTCACCGGGACCGGATGGGATACACCCAAGAATCATAAAGGAAGGAGGGGAGATGTTAGTAGAGCCATTGAAAATGTTATTTGAGGTATCGTTTAATACAGGACAAATCCCGATGGACTGGAGAGAGGCGAACATAACAGCTATATTTAAGAAGGGAAAGAGAAATGACCCAGGGAATTATAGACCAGTCAGTTTGACAAGTGTTGTGTGTAAACTAATGGAAACGGTAATTAGAGAAGGAATAATGGATCATATGAAGTCAAACCAACTTTTCAGTGGGAGACAGTTCGGATTCTTGCCGGGGAGGTCGACGGTACTACAGCTAATTAAGGTGGTAGATGATTGGATGCAAATTCTAGAAGATGGTGATGTAATAGACGTTGTATATTGCGATTTTATGAAGGCCTTCGATAAGGTCCCACATAAAAGGTTAATAGAGAAAGTTAGAAGCTATAATATAGGGGAGAAATGTATGAAATGGATAGAAGCCTTCCTGAAAGATCGGAGACAGAGGGTACTGGTGAATGGAATAGGTTCGGGGTGGAGGGAAATTACAAGTAGGATACCTCAGGGATCTGTGTTGGCACCACTGCTGTTCGTTATATTTATCAACGACTTGCCTGAAGTTATAACTAATGGAAGTGAGGTATACCTGTATGCGGATGACACTAAACTGTATAGAAGAGTGAGGAGTAAGGAAGATATGGGTTTGCTTCAAGGAGATGTGGAGGGCATGAAGGGATGGTCTGAGCATTGGTTAATGCCTTTTCATCCAAAAAAATGCAAGTACATGCGGATTGGGACCAGCAAGATAGACAAGGTAGGATACAGTATGTATGAAGCGCGATGGAGGAAGTGAGTGCAGAAAAGGATATAGGAGTAGTGATAGACAATAAGTTAACTTTCTCAGAACATTTAGCGGAAAAGATAAACGAAGCCAATAGAATTGTAGGGCTGATAAGGAGGACATTTGTGTCACTTGACGAAGAAATCTTCAGGAATCTATATACAGCGCTGGTTAGGCCGCACCTGGAATATGCAAACCAGGTGTGGGCTCCATATATGGTAAAGGATATAGAAGCAGTGGAGAAAGTGCAGAGGAGAGCTAGCAAGCTGGTACCAACGTTGAAGAACGCGGGCTATGAGCAGAGGTTGAGGACACTGGGGCTTCCGACACTGGCATATAGGAGAAAGAGAGGGATATGATAGAGACTTTTAAGATAGTGTCAGGAAAGTACGATGAGGATGTGTGTGAAGGTATCTTCTTGATGCGGGAGGGAACAAGAACGAGAGGACACTCTAAGAAAATTTACAAAGAAAGAAATAGGCTTGAGAAGGCAAAGAACTCATTTTGTGATAGAGTGGTAAATGAGTGGAACGCACTGCCCCAGTATGTAGTCGATTCCAATCAATAAGGGAGTTTGAAAGTAATCTTGATAAAGCATGGGGAAGACAAGATTTGAAGTTTGATTATAAAACAAAAATACAGAATAGTAAAAATGTTGCGTCTGCTACCGCCGCCGCCAACACCGTAAACGACCGCAGCAGTGCAAGTACTGGTACTGAGCTGGATACACAGGCATAGTTTGCCTTTTTCCAGAGGATCTACTGTAAGAAACTGTAAGAAATCTCTGTCAACACCTTGTCAAAGGCCTTCTCCAGGTCTACAAACTCAAAGTAAAGATCCCTGCCTTTTAGTAAGTATCTTTACTGTATCTGCCTGACAATGAAGATAGCATCGGTTGTACCACGTCCTGGCATAAAACCAAAATGCATATCATCAATGGAGATGCTTTGCCTGATCAAACCCTCAAAGACTCTCTCACAGACCTTCATGATTTGGTCAAGCAGTTTCAGGCCCCTATAATTACCTCTATCTAGCGCATCACCTTTTCCTTTGTATATATTTACTATTACACTTGTTTGCCAATCCTCGGGAATTTTCTCATCTTTAATTGTATTGTTGTCATGTGAAGCTACAACAACCTTGATATTCCTTTCTTGCACAAGGATGTAGAATAAAAGTCCAGAGATAAGTTTATAGGTTCTTATTAGCCAGAGATACAGAGAGCTGGGAGGCACTGTTATGGTGAGTGCCGACCGGATGTTACTGAGGCAACATGTACAATGTTGCCAGATATATTTGGTGCAATATTGCCGCTACTACAGAGTACGGTATATTACCATGGGATATTAAACAATGATAGTATTTCCCTGAAAGTACATGTGTGTATGTTGCAATATGATTAAGGCATGTGTACACTCTGTATATATGTTGTGTGTGCACTTAACCGATATCAACACCTCCCTCCCCCTTCAAGCTCGCAAGACGTTGTCGAGCTGACTCTTTTTCTAGGAGCCTTTCAGATCTACGTGGGGCCATGGGGGAAGTGAAGGACTCTCTTTCTGGGTCCGTGCAAGACACAGGGATCTCAGGGTTATGGGGGATGGGTTCAACACCAGGGGAATTCACTGGGCGGAGGAAGCGACGGTACCGCCAATATATCTTACCACTGGGGAGACGAACCTCATAATCCCTGGACCTGCCGCAGCCCATGACGACCCCAACATTGTCCCAGCGGTGAGAAGTCGGGTCTTGGATCCACACTGTGGTGCCGACTCTCAACCTGGGAAGGGGGCGTGCATGCTGGTCATAGTTTCTCTGCACCAGCGCAGTGTGGGCAGCTGCACGGCGGTCACAGTCCTCGGCCTTGGCTTGCCACTCTGCTGCAAAGGACTGGGGATGAGCAGGGACACAAGACCGTAGTGGGTGGCCACAGAGGATTTGAGCCGGGGAGCGGCCTATGAAGTTCGGGGTGTTGCGGAGCTCCAACAGTCCACGGTCAAAGTCTTCACAGTCGATGTTGCCTGAGCGAGCCGTCTTCAGTATGAGGTGTTTGACGGACTTGACGGCAGACCGTTGGATTGTGGGTAGTGTGGGGAAGAGACCAAGTGATTGACTCCCCAACGCTCCACGAAGTCCCGGAACTCACGGCTAGTAAACTGTGGGCCTCCATCTGTACGTAGGCGGAGGGGTACACCAACTTCCCTGAAGTAGCGGCAGAAGATCCTGATGGTGTTTGAAGCGGTAGTATCTCCTTTGCAGGGTACGACAACGGGCAAGCCTGAGAGTCGGTCTGTTACGACGAGGAAGGATTTCCCCGCCACAGCGAAGAAGTCGGCTGAAACAGACTCGAAAGGCCTAGTTGGGTGGTCGTCGTTGATCATGGCTTCCTGCTGCTGACTAGACTGTAAGACCTGACACGGCTCACAAGCTTGAACTGTGTTGGCGATGTCCGAGTTGATGCCAGGCCAAAAGACAGCCTGTCGCGCCCTACGCTTAGTGGCCTCCACGCCTCTGTGACTATCATGCAGGCGAGCCAAGGTGCAGCGGCGGAGGGCTTCAGGAACCACAACCCTCGCTCCGTACAGGACGAGTTCACCATCTGCTGACAGGTAGTCTCGGAGTTTCCAGAATGGGAGTAGAGAGTTGTGCAGGTCGTAGCGGTTGGTGGGGAAACCCGAAGTAATGCACTCACGCAGGCGGATGTACACAGGATCCGCTCTGGCTGCATCTCGGAGTTCCTGGAGAATCCTGTCTGCGTCCTGTGAAGGAGAGTTGACGTCGGTGGCGGCGGAGTTGACAGACACGAGCGACCTGAGGTGAACCGTGGCGTCGGCACTTGCTAACTCATCCTCTGGTGGCTGACAGGGGCCCGTGACAACGCATCAGGGATGTAGAGCAACCTGCCAGCGCACCAGACGGCTGTGAAGAGGTAAGGTGCGACTTTCTCCTTCAGACGTTGGAGGCGGGGATTTTCAACCGCATCAAGGGTGTAGTTGTTGAAGATGGGGATGAGGGGGCGATGGTCCGTCATGAGGGTGAAGTGTTGCAGTCCGATGAGGTAGAACTTGCACTTGGACATGGCCCAGACCACGGCTAGCATCTCCAGCTCAATGGTGGCATAGCGGGACTCGGGGTCGCTTAGGAACCTCGAGCCACACTGAACTAAGCGGAGACGGTTGTTGCCATGACCCTGTAGGAGGGCGTATCCAAGACTGTTGAGGCGGGACGCATCAGTTTGTAGAATCACTGGTAGGGAAGGGTCGAATGGGGCCAGGACGGGTGGACTGAACAGGGCAGCCTTGACCCGACGGAAAGCCTCATCGTGGTCAGCGGTCCACATGAACGACCTCTTCGGGCTCATCAGGGGGCGCAGGGGCTGAACGGCAGTGGCGATGTCAGAGGTGAACTCCGCCAGCTGGTTCACCAAACCCATGAAGGAGCGAAGGTCGGTGATGTTGGCTGGTGTTGGGAAGTCCTTGATCGCTCCGACTTTGCCAGGGTCAGCCTGTGCAGGTGATGTGGTGGCTGTATTTACCTAATTGTATTTACCTAATTGTAGTTTACAGGAGTTGAGCTAAGCTCGTGTTGTCCCGTCTCTCAGTCTACTTTCATCCAATTTTTTCTTGAAAATATGGATGTTCCCCGCCCCTACCACCTCCTCCTCCAGCCCATTCCATTTGTCAATACATCTATAGGGGAAGCTAAACTTCCTGATATCGTTCTTGCAGGTAGGTCTTTTTACTTTGTAGCTGTGGCCTCTAGTTATTCCTGTATCCATGATTAATATATCCTCCCTATCCAGCCTTTCCAGCCCTCGGGTGCATTTGTAGATCATTATCATGTCTCCCTTCTCTCTCCTCTCTTTTAGACTCGGTAAATTTAATTTGTCTAGCCTCCTTTCATATGGCAGTTCTCTAAGACTTGGAACCAATCTAGTAACTGCTCTCTGGATTCTTTCTAACTTGTGAATATGCTTCTTAAGATGCGGGGACCACACCACTGCTGCATACTCCAATCTTGGTCTAATCATACTTTTTATAATCTTCGCTAACATGTTCTCATCCAAGTAGTTCAGAGCAACTTTCATATTACTGGCCATTGCATACATTCCGCTAAAGAGCTTGTTAATATGTTTCTCTGGCGACAAGTTATCTTGTATAATCAACCCTAAATCCCTTTCTTTTTCGGCCTTGCTAATTATATTATCTCCCATCCTATACTCCCAATTTGGTCTATTCCCACTTCTTCCCATATTTAACACATGACATTTACTTATATTAAATTTCATTTTCCACTTGGTGCTCCATTCGTATATTTTATCTAAATCCCCTTGCAGCTCCTCACAACTACTTATATTTGTTATTTGTCTCATAATTTTTACGTCATCTGCAAACATTGACATGTTTTTTTTTTTTTTTTTTTTATATATTCCAACTACTCCCTCTCGGGCATAGGCTGAGAGCCTGTACATTCCACCGCTCAACACGGTGAAGCCTGTGAGGTCTTGTTCCAGTCTGGGGAGTGAGACATGCGAAGCATCCACCATGGCTCGAAGCAGCTCCATCTCTGAAGTGGCCGGTTGCTTCGCCCAAGTGCTTCACCGTCCCACCCTCCAGACTCAGACCCTCACTCTCAGAACGCCACCTATTGAGCAGTGAACTCACTAGGCATTGTCCCCCTGTAACATTTTGAATATGGGAATATTCATACAGTGTTATTTAATCAGGGAACAATGAGGGTATTTTTTTGGCATTTCGGTGGGCTTTGTGGTAATGCACTGATACTAGGTACAGCACAAATTCAATCCCAATAATATCTTCCCATTGACATATCGGGATTTGAACCCGGGTCCATTGGATTACCAATCCAGTGGCATGACCACTCCACCACACCTCCCCTTGTAGGAGTTTATGTCTATCGGCAGGTCATTCACGTACATAAGGAACATAAGAGGTGCCAACACAGATCCCTGTGGCACACCACTCTCAACTTTCCGCCACGATGAGTAAGTTCCTCTAATGTTGGTCCTCATTTCTCTATCTATTAAATAGCTCCCCATCCATTTCAGCAAACTCCCCCTGACACATCCTATCGTCTCAAGCTTAGATAACAATCTCTTATGTGGTACCTTATCAAATGCTTTGGAAAGGTCTAAGTAGACGCAGTCCACCCATCCACCTCTTTCTTGCAGTACATCTATCACCCTACTGTAGTAACATAGCAGACTGGTAACACAAGATGTCCCTTCTCTGAATCCAAATTGCTTTGGCGTTATTATCTTCTTTCTCTCCAACATTTTCATCCATCTCTTCCTAATTAGCTTTTCACAAATCTTGCATACAATACTAGTAAGTGAAACCGGTCTATAATTTAAAGGGTCCTCAGGGTTTCCATTCTTGTATATCGGAATGATATTAGCTCTTTTCCATTCAACAGGAACCTGTCCTTTATCTAAGGAAGCTTGAATTATGTCCCTCACTGGCTCCACTAATTGCTCTGCACACTCCTTTAAAACCCAGGCAGACACTTCATCCAGTCCCATAGCTTTCCTTACTTCAAGTCCTCTCATCGCAGATAACAGCTCATCTTTAGTTATTTCAATCTGCTAAGACCACTCTCCAGTACTCCCGCCTGTGGTTCGTCAAAACTTTCCTCTCTAGTAAAACCGACCCCAATTTGTTATTCATTACCTCGCACATGTCCGATACATTTTCATACGTCCTAGCATCTACTCTTAATTTAGTAATTTGTTTCTTTACCTTCAACTTACTGTTTATATATTTATAAAACAATTTAGGGTCACTTTCACATTTATTTACTATGTTCTTCTCATAGTTCATTTTAACTTGCCTAATTATGTTAACATATCTATTCCTCTCCTGTTTATATTTATTCCGATTACTCTCAGTGTTCCTTCTTCTTAATCTAGCCCAAGCTGCATCACACCTATCCAGAGCTATTTTGCATTTCAAATTAAACCATTCTTTCTGCTTAGTAAAATTTCCAGTTTTGTATCTTGGGACAAACAGATTGGTTCCTTCTCTATAAATTTCGAGGAACCTACTATATTTACCTTGTACATCTTGTTCCTTCAAAATATGATCCCAATCTACTTCCTCTAAATATCTTTTCAAGGATACATAATCAGCTTTACTATAATTTAGTCTGTTATTTATATAGCTATTGTCTAATCTATTGGCATTACTCGAGATCAACTTCCATTTCAGTAATAGGTGATCACTTTTGCCTACAGGACATAGATAGTTTATATCACTAATTTCGTGAGGATCTTTTGTAAAAATCAGATTGAGTTTAGAAGGTTCGTTATTACCCCTCATTCTAGTATTCTCCTTCACATGTTGTGCAAGTACATTATCCGCAACCAACTCTAATAGCCGATTTCCCCAAGATCTCTGATTTGGCCCTGCATCTCCCGATTCCCAATTAACCTCACCACAGTTGAAATCTCCCACCAAGATCAATCTATTCTTTCTTAAAAGCAATCTTCTCAACGACTGAATCATATCCTCGACCATCTCCTCAAACTCTAACTCCCTCCATGCCCTGGTCTTTGGTGGCATGTAAACTACTGCTATGTCTAGCTTTTTTCCTTCTATATCATTGAGTTCAACTGCCATTATTTCTGCCTTGTCATTATTTAACTCCACTTGCTTTGCTGTCATAGGGTTCTTAACTAATACTGCCACTCCACCTCCCCTTTTTCCCTTTCTATCATATCTCCATATATTATATCCTTCACTAAACACTATATTGCTGTCAAAGTCCTGGTTCAGCTTTGTCTCCGTCAAACAGACTATCTGTGGTTGATCCTTTCTTAATATATCATCCAATTCTACCTTTTTACTGTTTATTCCATCTATATTAGTGTAGTAGCACAGTATATTGGAATCCTCCTCCTTGTTTCTCTTCCCTCCCTGCCTCCTATTACATTCACCTCCTCCTCCATCCCTTCCCTGACCTACCTCCACATTCCCTGCTAGTTCTATTCTCCCCCCCCCCCATCCACAATCTCCCGCTCCTCCCTCACTATCTCTCTGTCTTCGGTTTGATCCACTACCTGACTCACTGTCTCTATCTCCTGCTCCTCCCTCACCATCTCTCTGTCTTCGGTTTGATCCACTACCTGACTCACTGTCTCCTCGTTCATTTCTCCTCGTATTTTCCGTTCTTTCTGACTCTGAGTGTACCACTTCTTTATTTTCCCTTCCGTTACTCTCCATAAAAACCATTCTTTTCTCCTGATCTGACAATTTTCGATTTTCATCATCAGCCCTCGCTTGAACTTCTCTCAACTTTTCCCTTTCCTCTATGCTTAAGGGTAGCTTAAGGGTATGGGAAGGGTAGCTCCTTACACCTGTTGATGTGTTTTACCTGTAGAATTGGCTTGGGGAATTTCGCCGAGATGATGGCCAATTCTTGACAGTGGCGTTTGGACAGAAGCGGCGTCTGAACACCCTAGCGGACTTGGATTGTGGCAGAACAGGAACGGTGGCTGATGGTGAGTTGTGCATGAAACGTCCCAAAAGCAGGAGCCATTGCAGAGCCAACCGCGTTGACCGTCGTTGTCGGAGGCGGAGGTCGTAGGCTGCTGATAGGAATCTGAAGTATGTCGAGGTGTCTTCGGCCAATCACTGTGATGTCTGCACCTGTGTCTGGAAGCATGTGGAGTTTTCTGGTGGTGCCGCTGTAGGTGAGACTCACGGATGTCAGTGTGGGTGCCTGAACAGGTAATCCCACACGTCGGCAACTTGTGGTCTTCTTTGCTGTAGACTTGTTGTGGGAGGAAGCGTCGTTGTCCTGTGTGGTGGGCGTCTTGGAAGATCTGCAGCATTTGTCGTAGTGGCCCATATGGTTGCAGCGACGACACTGGGCGGTGGCAGCAGGGCAAGCAGGAGTCCTAGGCTTATGACCACGACGGCCGCAGTTAGTGCAGGTGTAGTCTTCAGCCGGGCACTTGTTCTTGTCGTGCCGGCGAGCACAACGCTGGCAGGCAGGAGCCGACGCCAAGGACTGTTGCGAAGTGGAGAACTTGTCACGTTGCTTAACTTGCTTGTACGCTGACACGGCGTTAACCTGGGATGGTGGGGCACGTATGACTGACGTAGCACTTCGAGTGGCCTCGTATGAACGGCAAGTGTTGAAGATGTCCTGTAATGAAGGGGTGGCGTCGAGGGAAAGCAGCTTCTGTACAAGTTCTTCATTGTGTATGCCCATTAGAATGACCATCTTGAGTTAGGTCTCCTTGCAGGCTGAAGAGTTCCCTGGGCAGACGTCAATTTCTTTGGCGATGTGGCAGAGGTGGACGTAAAAGTTGTTGAATGACTCGCCCTGTTTTTGCTTGCAACTGAACAGGTCCCTGCGACGGAGAGCTTCATTGCGAGAATTCTTGATGTGCTCCTGAAGTGCATCGAGGACTGCTTCAACGGTCTTGTCAGTGTCAGGGGGTATGCTTAAGGTGTGCTGCAAAAGCCGCTGTGTCTCCAGGGTTAAGCACATCCGCATCTGGATCAGTTGTTTCTCCCTCGGTAGTTTAGACAAGTCTACCATAATAGAGTAATCGTCCCACCGACGCCTCCATTCTCTGAAAACCTGGAAGGTGGCATCAGCACGAAGGGGCGGCGGGTTCTGGGTGATAGCCTTCTGTGGTGGAGGTGGAGCTGTAGGGGTGGAGGATGTTGTGGAATGGGGTGTTGTCCCCGGTGAGGTGGGTGTAGGAGCGGCGGTAGGTGGGGTAACTTGGGCCAGAGCCTGGACAAGGGCGGAGAACTTGGCATTGTCCACCTGTCTCCTGTGGTCCTCCTCCATGTGTCGTCTGTTTTCCTCCTCCTGTCGTCGGTGTTCCTCCTCCTGTCTTCTGCGGTCCTCCTCCTGTCTTCTGATATAGTCGTCCCGTTGTCTGCATTGCTCCATATACTGTATGAGCTGAAGGAGGTCTGCACTTGTGGTAGGTTGTAGACTTGCAGGGTGTGGTGACAGGAGTGGCATCCCCCTATAGTGTAGGGGAGGTAAAGTGGGGGGAGGTTGGGGAGGTGGAGTGAAATGAGGGGTGGTGAGAGGAGAGGTTGGAGTGGAATGAACTGACTGGTACCCCTTACCAGCAACTCCATCATTATCTCCATCATTATCTCCATCACTACCTCCACCAGTAGCTCCACCATTATCTCCCTCCCCAGTATGGTCATGTGGGGTGTCTCTGGGCTCCCCATGAATCTGCTCATCTCCCTACATAATTGGTTGATAGCTGACACACTGTAGTCTTGCAGGAACGATGAAAATGTGCAGTACAACTGGAACAGTTTATTTAAAAGAGCAGTACATTATCTGTGCTAGAGTGAGGGAGTGAGTGAGTGCGGTAGGGTTGGCAACACCGTGTTGGCTTGGCAGCGATGTGCGTGTACCTCTGTGTGCCCATGTGCCGCCAGCTGGAGGGCAAGTTGAGGCATGAGGGCCACTGAGGGGTGAGAACTCAGTGTTGCTGGAGACATTAGAGGGGGAGGGTATGCTACTCCTCGCTCTTGTCCAGCTGTGTTTCAGCAGCATAACCCTCACAGCAAGTCGGGAATGGGCACAAATGACATGGGACTTATAATAAAGGCACTGCACTACACACTTAAGCACTTCACTGCACTTTAAAGCACTGCACAATGATATATCCAGGACTGGAGAGGCGAGGTCTTGCAAGATGGCTGGGCTAATTATCCGGTCTTTGCTTGTATCTCCTGGCTTTAATAACACACTGCGCCATGTATGGTTGTCAGGTGAAGCTACAACAACCTTGATAATCCTTTCTTGCACAAGGATGTAGAATAAAAGTCCAGAGATAAGTATATAGGTTCTTATTAGCCAGAGATACAGAGAGCTGGGAGGCACTATTATGCTGAGTGCCGACCGGATGTTGCTGAGGCAACATGTACAATGTTGCCAAATATATTTGGTGCAATATTGCCGCTACTACAGAGTACGGTATATTACCATGGGATATTAAACAATGATAGTATTGCCCTGAAAGTACATGTGTGTATGTTGCAATATGATTAAGGCATGTGTACACTCTGTATATATGTTGTGTGTACACTTAACCGATATCAACATTAATAATGGTGTTTATCAACTTGGAGACTAAGTTGACACCATTCTCCCCTGAGGATTTTATCATCTCAGCGACAAAGTCAGAGCACCCTGGAGCTTTACCGTCCTTCATTTTATTGATTGCGTCGCTCACTGCAGCTGGTGCTATCAAAGGAGGGGGTCCAGATATTGGTTTTTCGATACTAAGCTGTTCCTTATTACATTCAAACTCTACATTTAGCAATCGTTCATAGTGTGCCTTCCATGCTTCTCTGATTTCATTTTCTGCATACACAATCTTCTCATTATCGTTTCTAACACACTGTTCACCTATAATATCCCTACTGTCATTTTTAACTCGCCTAGCTAGGTTGAAGATCCCATTGGGATTGTCAGTGTTACACACTTGTTCGAGGACCAGGTCCTTAATGCCTTTTTTAGCATTGTAAATAACTCTTTTAGCAGTTCGTTTAGCTGCCTGGTATTCCTCATTGCTGCCTCCCTTCTTCCATGCTTTGAAGCATCTCCTTTTCTCTTTCACAGCATGAATAAAGTTAAAAGAACGGCACCGGTACTGAACAGGTTAATGGTACTTCTGGGGTTACCATTGTTTCATTCACTAACACTATTGGGCAGTACAGTATGATGTACAGCAGGGTGTCAAACAAAAGCCGAGTCCATTGTTTTTAGACTTTATTGTAGCCTATATTATGTATAGATACAATTATGGTTTGTATTACAAATTATGTTTTTGGAAGTGATAAAATGGCCAAAACAAGGCTATTTCTAGTTAATAACTAGTCTATCTACCTATCTATTGCCTGACGCCGTGATCCCCGAAGGGATGGAAACGAACGAACCGCCCCTGTGCACCTGTCCCCAGTCAGTCGATGCCCCTCCTCCCAACCAGCACCGCCTTCATCCATATACAGTACTTCCTCACTCCATCCTTCCACCTCTCTTTCGGTTTACCTCTCCCTCTGTCCTTCCACCTCGCTCTCGTACACCCTCTTAGTCATTCTCTCGCTTCCCATACGTTCCATATGGCCAAACCATCTCTAGGTGTTCCTTTTCACACTTTCCAGCACATCTACCTCCACACCACACCTCCTTCTTACTTCCTCATTTGTCTGTCTATCCCTCCATGTGACTCCGCACGCGCTTCTCAAGTAACTCATTTCCACCCCTCTCACCCTTTGGTCAGAGTCTCTTCTCCAACATTTAGGCATAAAGAGTATTAGCGAGGTGATGCGTACAAGTAGACTGGGATGGTATGGACATGTGGAGAGAATGGATGAACAAAATTGGGTGAAAAAATGCAGGTCTGTGATTGTGGAGGGAGCTGCACCAAGGGGTGGACCGAGGAAAACCTGGGATCGGACTATACGTGCCGATCTCAAATCCGAGAACTTGACAAGTGAAGCAGCCCTTAACAGGGTTGCCTGGAACGCCGCCATTAGGACAAGAGACTGAAACTGCACGTATGTGTGGAACACTCAGTCTTAACATTTTATGTATGTATGTATGTAACGTCCATGCTTCGCTTCCGTAAGTCAGTGTCGGAATTACCACACTGTCATGCAAGGACTTCTTCACTTAAATACTGACCACCCTATTTCTTGTTACTGCTTTCAGCATTCCTACAACCCTCTTCCCCTGTTGCACCCTCTCCCGCACTTCTTCATCAATAGTCCCAGCTTTACTCAGCACACTGCCTACATACTAGTACAGTACTGTACCTGGATATATTAACCCCTTCTGTACCGGCTACATCTTTTCAGTTTTATTCTATCTATAATTAGATGATTTTGTGCAGTTTAAGAAGGATCTATGGTAGCAAAAAGTGTTAAGTGAGATCATTCAAAGCCAACAACATATTCTACGCTCCTTGAGAGCTCTGTGGGAAAGCCCAATCATGGCCATGGCCTTCCTTAGGGACTAGGGGCTGTTCGGCCAGGCAGCCTAGGGAACGACAACTTTAAAGCCTGTTAATTGCCAGAGATCCTTCCTAAACTGAATAAAATTGATTAGTAGTAGCCACAATAAATTAAAAAGACGCCGCCGGTACAGAAGGGGTTAAATAACATGAACTACGATATGAACAAAAATAACTGAAAGTTCAAGGAGATATGAAGAAATTAACACCTTAGGGGATCATTTACTTGTTCATCCTCCCACTTGCGATCACTTTTACTCGTTCGTTGGTTAGTAAATCTGGGCCTAAGAATACAACTTTATATAGCCCTGAACTATCCGTGTATTCATTCGTATCCCATCCCACTTGCGATCACGTTTACTTATTCGTTGGTTAGTAAATACAGGCCGAAGAATACAACTTTAAATAGCCCTGAACTATCAGTGTACAGTATTTAATCGTATCCCCTCCCACTTGCAGTCACATTTACTTGTTTGTTGGTTAGTAAATCCAGGCCTAGGAATACAACTCTTAATAGCCCTGAACAACTTTAAATAGCCCTGAAAAAATTAAAATAACCCTGAACAACTATAAATAGCCCTGCACAGCTTTAAACAGCTCTGAATAACTTAAAATAGCCCTGAACATCGGCCACTGTGATGACATGATGGTGCTGTGTTGGCACGTCATTATTGTACTGTATTACAGTAAAGAGAGTAAAACCACGCTCTCTGTGGATGAAGCGGTCTTTAAACTTGTATGTATGTACGTATGTATAAACAAAATTAAACAGCCGTGAACAACTTTAAATACCGTAGCCCTGAACTAACCGTGTACAAGTCCCTGGTGAAGTTGTTTTGGCTCTGAGCGAGGGTGGTGACGGCCTCATGGTTAACATAAGGTGGCAGGGTACACTGTTGTTGTTGGGGTCCACCACGTCCTAAGGCAGCCATGGTTATCACAATCCACACGTACAACAACCTGCAAGAATACGAGTAAATTATGAATGGATTATGGAAAGTACGATCAAATTATGAATGAAATGTAAAAGAAAAGTCTTATTGTTATGCCCTGCTTTTCTACAGGATTAACTTGGGTAATGTGAGTTCTAACTGACTGGGTATAGAAGGCTGCATGCACAAAACAAGGTATGAGGAATAGAGAACACAAAAGAAACACACGGTAACAAGACACACGATTACGTTTATTGATATACGACTTCTGAATACTCGTGCAAGACAATATGATAGAATTGAACAACACTAGCATAAGTGGATCTGGATGGAGCCTAGTCTCCCACTTACAACGTTCAGGTATTAATCTTCTGATCACTGGTTTTATTCACAAGTTTATATACTGGAGACCATCAATGTTACTTATAGATTCATATTCACTGTTAGATTTATTACTGGTAGCTCTGGTGCGCAAGTAGTAGTTCACAGACTAGATTAGACACGCGTATTTTAGAGCACGGGAATTCTAGTAACCTCAGGGGGTACTTATCTAAGTTTTATATTCTTATAGCAGAAACACATAGAACGCAAATCAGTGGGCGAACATTAGATATCACTAGAGTTTCACTTCTAGGTAATAATATCTGGATATATGGGTGATTACGAGAATTAATATCACCTGTTAATTAATAAACACTGATACGCTTAGCATTTCCTAATGGAATGGTTATATATGAATTATACTGGGGCAAAGATATAGCCACTTCATAGAAATATTAATAAGTGAATCTCTAAATAGCACTGTAACACTGTAGTACTGATAGAGTGAATCTTGGGTAGTATTTGATTGGTCTGGTCCTGGTTATCTTGCGTCCGTGATGTTGGGGGCTAACGACTGGTTCCGCGGCCGTCCAGGTGGTCCATATGTAGGAAGTTCTCAAGTACGTGGACAGGTCCTTCTATCCAAATATGCCACGGAGTCTGCCAGCTCTGGAACTCAATTCTCAGCAACCAACAATGATAGAGCTCGAGGTCGACTCTGGTGACCAACCTGGGTTGGTGTCTATCTTTCAACTGATTTTACTGGGGGCGGGAGCTGGGTTTATAGGCTCGGTTTTGGACCCTGTAGGCCATAGGGATCTCGAGTCTTATGGAATTATTTGAGCTCTCAATAGATACAGGGACTAGGTAAGGTGGTGATTACTGTTGTGGTGCATGGCTATAGGGAGCCTTCATAATGTGATATAACTGAGCCTTAGTAAGAAGTACTATTTTGGCTATACTGGAAGTATTGAGGGGAGGGAGACTGGATCTACTTTGCGAGGAGGACTGGGACAGCTGTGATAGGAGCGTCTCTCTTATATTGCTCAGTCTTCATTCCATGGTATAGCTGAGGTGCTAATTTGATTATCCGAGTATGCAAGAAAGGTGAATGGGTTATTGTGGGTTAATAGAGGTTAGTAAAGGGGTTAGTCATGCATGGTTAGTTCATTGATTGGAAGAATTCCTGTGCTACCTGGCAATGACCCGGAAGTCAAAACAGGGGTCAGGTATACCTCCGCAGGGGTGGGGGTCTCCCTCCTCGGGTGGGTAAAAAAGGGGAGGTGCGCGCCCTCTCTCTGGTCGTCCGGCGGCTGTGGCTAGGGGCTTGCCATATCACAAGTGTTTGTAATAACCCTCTGTTTATGAGACAGATGTGGGTGTTCGTAATACCAAAACCGAAGGTGCCTTGACTACCTGGTTTAATCGGTTGGGTTGTTAATTGCATGGTTTGCTGGATGTGGTGGAGACTGGGTTGCTAACTCTGCCACATTTATCTGGAAGTATGGCAATAGAAGTTAGTCACTGGCGAGGCGGCTAGCCTCGCACTGACGATCATTTGGTACAGGGTTGTGAATGGGTTGTGAGGGAATAGATGGCATGCAAAGGGTTAGTAAAGTTCTAATGTTGTTCCATCCTACTAAGGGAAGGTAGGCTGGATAGGAGTATATATATAAAAGGTTGGAGAATGTTAGCAACGGAAAAATCAAGGATATTCAGGAGGTATGGTGGAGGGGCTAGGTCGGGAAGGAGTGGAGGGGCATGGGGGGTTAAAGAGAGGAAGAGGGTTCAGGGGGCTACGTGGAAGTTTGACCCTAAGGTCTCCGGCGTAGGGGTGGCATTAGACTACAGTTGATATTGGAGTTTGGGGGTTAATGACAGTGAAAGTACGTTAGCCAAATGCTACCGGGGGATGAGCAAATACGGGGTGGTATATGAGTCTGGAAAGGATAGAATCATGTGGACTGTGGGCTGTGGGGAAAAGGAGGTTAACTGTAGGTGTGTGCTTGACTGTGGATAAAAGTAGGGAAAAACATGGTGTATTATTACTCGTCAATACGAGGGGTTATGGACACTATTATTTGACATGATTTCTTGCTGATCTAGTTGTCCCTGGGAACTGCGTTTTCTATGAAATATAGACCAAAGAAAAGCGGCAGTTCGTAGGGGTACTTCGTTATTGTTTCGTGGTAGATATGTGTCTAGACAATGGTAAAACAAGGTTATCTATACAATCTCTGGTTGGGGTAAGAATTAGAGTTACTGCATGGTGGCTAACATCTTCAGTCATTATCTCTGTCTAGGTCTTACAGGAATAATGGTTATATATACAATGGTGTACCCGTGGGTATCATAGTTTCTTATCAATTATGACATGGGGGTAAACATATTACTTCTCGGATGGAGGAACATACATAGATTTATGGGGGCGGTTGGTCTTCAGAAACTTAGTCTGGCAAGACAAGGTATTTTAGGGGTTTAACATATTACTTCTCGGATGGAAGAACATACATAGATTTATGGGGGCGGTTGGTCTTCAGAAACTTAGTCTGGCAAGACAGGGGCTAACATATTACTTCTCGGATGGAAGAACATACATAGATTTATGGGGGCGGTTGGTCTTCAGAAACTTAGTCTGGCAAGACAAGGTATTTTTAGGGTAATTTTAGGTTTTTCTCGGATGGAAGAACATACATAGATTTATGCCTGTCTGAACTGGTTGGCGTTGGCTCAACCTAGGGACAGGGCATGGGTGTATTAAATTAAGGTGTATTCATGTTCATCATCATGTAGGTAGAGTCTGGCGGGTAAGAGGTGTAGGACACGAGGGGTAGTGGATACGCGAGGTGGGGGAGGGTTGTGAATTGTAAAGGGGGTGGTTTGAGGCTAGGCACCGCGCCGCTCGTGACTTAGGATAGTGACCCTTAATGCGCTGGACATAGGGGTGGCATTTCCCTACGATCGAACAGGTAGAGTGGTGTGTGCAGCGGGGCGTGAAGGATAAGTGGACAGGATGACCCAAACAGGGAACCACTGAGCATAGGGTCACGAAGCAAAATAGAGTAGTGTGGATTGTGGATACGAAGGAGGTGATTGGAAGACGTATAACAATTGTGGAAAAGTAAATGGAAGGGATGAACACAATGGCGGATAGAAGATAATTAACCTAAGGATTGAATACATGCATGAATGACGACATTATAGCCGTCGTCCTAATAAGATGATGAAACCGGGTTGGTATGCACGTGGCACAATACGACACAAGGACAGTGCCGCTATGTTGTATCAATACTGGTGGCATACTCCGGTTAATATTATATATACACTTAGTTACTAGAAGAACAAGGCAAGGGGGGGGCGACTGAGCACGGGGGTACATATGTCTATACTCGTCATGGAAAAGGAGATACGAGGTAGCTTTCCTGCATCTCTCCTGATAATCGTCTGCAGATTGGTCATAGTGAGTTTATCCAAATTAACAGGCCTAAATCAATACAATAACTGGCATAGGGTTATCGGGTGTATAGAGTCGTGGTTAAAGGTTGGGAATCTATAGTTAGTGAATAAAACAATGGGAGGTTAGAGACATAGAATTGCTAGAATTGGGGGGGACTCTGATTGTTATAACTAAATACAGGGCTGACGTAATCACGATCTGATTTGGTGTGAAATGGAAGCTAAGGTGTCTTAGATCGCCTCGAACCTACACAATGAAAGTATTATAGCCTGTATGGTGGTTACCTAATTAAATACATACTTAGGTGGTACATCAAGAATATCAGTGAGTAAAGTATTGTGGTTTGTATATTAGAAGACTGTGATTGAGAGACGTATAATATGTGGAATGAATTGAGAGGGAGAGAGAGAGACCAAATCGGGAATGGAAAAAGGGGCCTGGGATCTCGTTGGGGATGGGAGTTTCGCTCTCAGGATTTTCGTTCCTGTGGCTCGTTAGGGTTGGAGGTTTCGCTCTCAGGTTTTTCGTTCCTGTGGTATTTTACTTATAATCGACAAACTGAAGGGTGAACGTCATATAATCTCAAATCTAATGGAGCCAAACATGAGGGAGAAGGGGTCCATATACCTGCAAGAATGGACAGTAAGATGAGAAAATGATGAATGAAATGGGGACGAAAGGTCTTAAAATTTACAAACTACAGTACAGTAATGGGTTGAACGTCATATAATCTCAAAACTAATGGGGCTAAACATGAGGAAGAAGGGGGTCCAGGGTACACTGTTGGGGTCCTCCACATCGTAAGGCAGCCATGGTTAAAACACTCCACACATACAATAACCTGCGACAATGGAAAGTATGAGAATATCACAGCAAAAAATGTGTGGTCTATATATGAATACAACACGCAACCATGAAAGGAAGTTAGAATGGAAAGAGTTCAGCACTAGTATTTGTGGAAACATTTTTGCATATAAGATGTTCTACCTGGAACAAATTTCCCTCAGAAGTTGTAAACAGTTCTTCAGTAGGCAGGTCAAGAAGAGAGTAGATAGTATTTTGCACACTCTGTAAAGAGTGTAGTGCACTAAATCTCTCCTTCCATTTTTAGTATCTCACCGGAATGGATCGCAAGGTCTTTGAGATACTAAACATTCCTTGTAACTCATAATACTGTAACTCTCTCTCTCTCTCTCACTAACTATTGCCACAGAGGAAACAAGATATGATAAAGGGCTAAACTTCACCTCGATCTCCATATAACCTCTAATTTACATTGGAGGAAAAAAAAAAATACCGGTATCCAAGTAACAAAGCTTTTATAGCCTGTTTGGAAAATAATATTAAATCGAAAAAAATCATCAAATATTATACTTGACTTCAGCATACACAAAGTAAAACAATATAGGTACTGGTATGAAAAGGGTATTGAATAGTGTGTCCATAATAAGTTACTCATTTAAAGGTATATTGGTGGTAATAAACCCATTTAACCAGTTCTGTACCGGCGCCATCTTTTGTATTTTATTCTAGCTATATTTAGACACTTTTGTGCAGTTTGAGAAGGATCTGTGGTAGCAAAAAGGGTTAAGAGGGATAGTTTTAAGCTTGTAAAATTGCTGGAGGCCCTTTTTAAACTAAATACAATCGTCTAATAGTAGCCAGAATAAAGTTACAAGGATGGCGCCTGTACAGAAGGGGTTAAGATAAGGATAGAAAACTATATACCGGTAATTTAATATGGGTATAATATTATGGAAATTTTATACAGTCTTTTCAAAACCATAGTTTTTAGAGAGCCCTTTTAATAATCAAGGGTATAAAAAGGATATGGAAAAGGCATATACAATAATTGAGTGACCTTAGGGACCTTGGTGACACTGGCCTCTGGGTCTTCTCCTGGGTGAACTAGATGTGTGTGAATTTGTATTTTGTTTTTGTGAGTTCAATGGTTTTTGTTGTGTTGTCCCTATTCGGGCTCTGTCTTGAGTCAGCCACCTCCATAAAAAAAAGGAAAAGTGGGGAATGGGCCGAGTAAATACATACATACAATACAACAGTGGTTTAGTTTTATATCCTTGTTTAAAATGGGTATACCTTGTCATTAATATACCTTTAACCCGTCCAATACCAGCGACGGCAGAGAGCCGTCAGTACATAAATCACTCCCCCATCCCAGCGACGGCTGCCAGCCGTCAGTAATATACGATCCTTGTAACTGCCAGTATCAGGCAGTACCCGGTACCACAATATTTGAGCACTGCTCTACGACCTTGGCAACACTTCTCAGCTTATATCCAAGCCCCCACAGGCTGGGAGAGGCAGTATTCATCCATCTTTTGAGGTGGAAGGTTGTTATATCTTGCCTCTGAAGCCATTTTGGCCACATTGCTTGGGACTGGGGGGTACATTTATGCTAGTACTCTATGGTACAGTAGGGGTTAAATGGGTATATTATGGTCTTCGAAAGGGGTAAGTCACAGAGTGTGAGGTGAAGCTGAACGGTCAGGCTATGGAGATCGTCAACTCTTTTAAGTATCTGGGCAGTATGTTGAGTAAAGATGGGACTACGGATGAAGAAGTGCGGGAGAGGGTACGGTACAACAGGGGAAGCGGATTGTAGGAACGCTGAAAGCAGTAACAAGAAATAAGGTGGTCAGTATGGAAGTGAAGAAGTCCTTGCATGACAGTGTGGTAATCCCGACACTGACTTACGGAAGCGAAGCATGGACGTTGGTTGAGAGACTCAGACCAAGAGTGAGAGCAGTGGAAATGAATTACCTAAGAAGTGCATGCGGAGTTACATGGAGGGATAGACAGACTAATGAGGAAGTAAGAAGGAGGTGTGGTGTGGAGGTAGATGTGCTGGAAAGTGTGAAAAGGAACAACTTGAGATGGTTCGGCTATATGGAACGTATGGAAAGCGAGAGAATGACTAAGAGGGTGTACGAGAGCGAGGTGGAGGGACAGAGAGGGAGAGGTAGACCGAATGAGAGGTGGAAGGATGGAGTGAGGAAGTATATGAACGAAGGCGGTGCTGGTTGGGGGGGAGGGGCATCGACTGACCGGGGACAGAGGTGCATGGGGGTGGTTCGTTCGTAGCCACCCCTTCGGGGATCGCGGCATCAGGCAATAGATAGATGGATAGATTATTTGAACACATTATAATACACTCTTTTCATATCTAATTATATGTACTGTGTGTGTTTGATTAACCTTTCCTAAGAGGTGCACTATAAAATACCAAGTGTATAAAAGAGGTACTGTATACAGTAATTATAAAATAATTGGATACACCCAATGAGCTTATGTAATTTTAATATACCCTTAAACAAAAATAAAGAATTAATATATAAATGGGGTATGTGCCAGAGTATAAACTGTAGCCGACAGTACATACATACCGTACATACTTAATTTTGTTAAGTACACCTCTTACTTGTATAATTCTCCTACTCGACGAGACAGAGAAAGTTGCGAGGGAATGCGAAAGTGGTCCCGAACCCTGAGAATAGGAACTTTAAATGCCATTTCTGTTCGGGCTCTGTCTCGTGTCGGCCACCCCCAACAATGGGGTATGTGCCTGAGTACAGTACTGTATATTCTGACATACGGAGCCCTGTATGTTTTTATTTAAGAGTTAGAGTTAAGAGTTGAAGGAGTGCCGAATTACCCGGGCGGCGAAGCAGACAAGCGAGTGGGAACCAGCTCGCTTGCATACCAGCAAACAAGCCTTCACATCTGCGTGCGTCATATGGGACCCTGCAAACTACTTCGATGACCCGACGCTATGACGATGATCAATGCCATTGGACCACGCATCTGCTACGCAACTAGAGGAGTTGTGATTGGGGCGCGCACCATCCCCGCCTCCTGATTCGTTCCTACACCATCATTGCATAGTATATAAGACCCGAGTAGTGGGCATTCAAATCAGTCACATTTGGAGTTGGGAAGGTGAACAAAGCAGCTGGAGGAAGACCGGGGTGAAGTATTATAATGGGATTGTGACTGTCAGTCAGATTATATAAGTGTGTGTTAAGTGTGTTCGGTGTAAACACTTATGTTGGTTAGTGAGATATGTGATTGGGAATTAACGTTAACGCTACTATTATGTACTTAACTATTTTAGTTGACTGACTTGTGGACTAAAGCAACTCTTTAAGTAATTGGGTTATGATAAAAGTAATACTATTGTTTTATATTAATACTTGCGAGTTCTTTAATTTTCTTTTAATTAAGCTTACATTGCTGGTAAGAACAAGAACGGTGATACTATTGTTTCATATTAGTAATATCGCCTTAGACTAACATGGCTGTTTTAATGTTACTTCTAGTGATTTCCTAAGCTGAAGAAAATTCTTTTAGCTTCAAAATATTATTTTTGCTTTTCATATTATTTGAGTGAGACCTGAATCGAATCTATGAATCGATCCTGTAACTTAATTTACTCATAATCAAACCTCAATGTTACGTGGTTAAGAAAATACATTTATCTAATTATTAAATATATATCTAACTTTTTATGTGACTTTGATATTAATCCTGATAATAATAATATAATACTATTAACGTAAGACAAGAACCAAGAATAATAACTACATTAAATATAAATAAAAGGACATGATATAAGAAAACTATCTATTCATTTCAAAAAGGGTAAGAGACAGAAATATTCTTACCTTAATATTTATCTTTCAAGACTTGATATATAATTAATATTCCTTCTTTAGATATAACTTATTCGGTTCATAACCATAGCCTACTAAGCTTCGGTTAAATAATAATTCTTTATAAATACTACATGACTTTAATTAGTTTCAGTATTTTTCCATAATTAAAGAGTATCAGTCTATAAAGGATACCACGTCCTAAGATCCAAATGGAAAGGAAGCAACAACAGGAAATAATTTTATTAGATTTTACTTTCGTTTGGTTTCAGCTGACTGATACCTTAATATATATTTCTGTGCTATCTAGTTTCATCAAGTTAACCACTTGAGGATCAAGATACGTAACAGAAGAGTGGCGACCTTGCCAGGATTCGTTTCATACAGTTTCACTCAGTTTCATTACCGTTTCACTACTTAAAAATAAAATATTAATCATACCTGATATAATTAATGACGAAGATGCTCGGGTTTTCATAGAATCAGAACCCACAGCCCCTGATATTGACCGTCTGTCAAAATGCAAACTGAAAGTGCTTGCCTCACATCTCCAGTTAACTGTCTCAATCATGTCCAAAGTAGAGGTGGCTCAGACCATAAAATCCCACCTGTTCCCTGTAGAAGGCGGGGAGGGTGACGGAGCAGTTGGTGGGATCCCGAGTAAACCTAGCCAACTTGATGAACAATTGCCATCTGGTTTTACCGTTGATCAAGTACTAGAACTAGCCAGAATAAATGCCGAACAAGCCAGAGCAAATGCCGAACAAGCCAGAGCAACGACCGAACAATATCAATGTCAATATCGTATAGCTCAACTAAATGTCAATACAACTGCTCCCTTAATCGCTCCCCCCTCTGGGATTGACTATGACCAGTGTCATTCCACCTTTCACTGGGGATAATGTGCAGGATTTCTTTGTTTTGTTTGAGGAAGTTGCTGGAGGTATGAGGTGGACAAGAGATCAATGGCCTTTTATGTTACAAACTGTTTTGACAGGGCAGGCTCGGGCCACGTATTTGTCAGAAGTAGCAGAGGTTAGGCAGGATTATGACAATCTCAAAGAAGCTATCCTAAAAACCTATCAATTACAGCCTGAGGCTTACAGGCAATCTTTCCGTAAAAACCAGAAGAAAGTAGAAGAAACCCATAAGGTATTTGCCAGGACCATGACTAAAACTTTCAATCATTGGGTCAAGAGTAAGAAAGTCATAAGCTACAACGATCTGAAGGAGTTGGTCCTGTTAGAAAATTTCCTATGGAAAATTAATTCTTCTGTAGCCTATCATTTGAAGGGGAAAAAGGTAGATTGTCTTGCCGACGCCGCTGACATGGCTGACACATACGTGCTCAACAACAAATTTCGTGGAAAGAAGCCCTACGATAATTCTAGTTCTAATTCTAAGTATCCCAATCACAAATCTGACAGACCCAGTCACAAGCCTGTAACGTCTTCCCCAGCTAGCCAAAATAAAATTGTTCCCCCAACTAAAAATGCGACTCAGGGCAATGGTAACAGAGGTGGGGCCCAAAGTAATAGTAATGCTCAAAGAGGGAACATTCCCGTATCCCCTAAAGTATGTACTTGTTGTGGCAAGAGAGGCCACCTAGCTTATCAGTGCTGGGCCAAGGAGAAAACCGAGAGATCGGGGCAGACAGTTGCCGCCGTATCTCAAACTCCATATGTGCCTTTAATGCAGGACTCCCGACAGAAGGAGTACCTAGCACCAAAAGTTCCTTTAATACAGGACTCCCGACAGAAGGAGTACCTAGCAGCTAACGTAAACCATCTAGACAGGGGTGTAGTAGCATGCGTGGTGCAACCCACTAGGGTTAAGCCAATAATAATTTCTCCATCAGTGCAGGACAGTTACCGTCCCTTTATTTCATCTGGCAACGTGATATTGAATGGTTGCATGGATGAGGTAAAAATTCTGAGAGACACAGGTTCTACTAGCACCCTCATGGTGAATCCTTACACTGAGTGCCCACCTGGTGAACCAGTTATAATGAGAGGTGCTGGAGGCCAATTTTATGCATACTTGGTAAAAGGCAAAATTGAATGTGAGTTACTACAGGGTGAGGCCACCATAGCTTTGTGTAGGTCCCAAGATATCCCTGTGCCCGGGGTAACACTCCTTTTGGGGAATGATGTAGCAGGTGAGAAGCTCCGACCAGACCCCATTTTGTCACTTTCCCCTGTTAACGAGCCACTAACCGGTGAGCTCGAAAAGGAGATGCCAACAGTTTTACCTGTGTGTGCTGTCACACGTTCAATGTCTCAAGTAGCAGTTCCCTCAGACAGAAATGTACCGATTGTAAGAGTTGATGAAAGGGATGATGAGAGTGTGAATGACGCTCCAACTGTGCCTGATGATGTGACTGAGGTGGATTTATCTGACACCTTTATGGCTCATCTTGACCCTAACGATGACCATGAAACCCCTCCAAATTGTCCTAGTGGCCTGGTAGAGCTACAGAAAGATGATAGAGAATGCAAGGAGTTAGCTGCCAGGGCCGTGAGTGAAGAGGAATGTGAGAAGGAGGGTGGTGAATGTTTCTACCTCAAAGGAGGAGTATTGTGGCATAGATGGAGACAGCCACACAGACCAATCGATGACGGAGCCTGGGACGTCCATCAAATAGTAGTCCCCAAACCTTGTCGTAGAGATATCTTGGAAATGGCACATTGTATACCATTGGCAGGACACCTAGGTGTGAGAAAAACTCTAGACAGAATCAGAGCCCACTTTCACTGGCCAGGAATGCGTGCAGAAGTAGTAGAGTTTTGTAGAGTGTGTCACACCTGCCAGATGACAGGAAAACCCAATCAGAAGGTGCCTGTACATCCTCTGGTGCCCTTGCCGTCTTCGAGAATCCTTTTACTCGGGTGGTAGTGGACATTGTAGGCCCATTGCCTAAGACTTCCGAAAGTAACATTTATTTATTAACGATTATGGACATGGCAACTCGCTACCCAGAGGCTATACCCTTAAGGACTACCTCTGCTCCAACTGTCATCAAGGAACTGCTCAAATTCTTCACCAGAATGGGTTTCCCCCATGAGGTGCAAAGTGATCAAGGAACTAATTTTACCCCTAACATTTTTCAGCAGTCCCTGAAGGAGTTGGGTATCGAGCATGTGAAGTCGAGCACCTACCACCCAGAGAGTCCAGGGGTTCTCGAACGGTATCATCAAACTTTGAAAGCCATGTTACGTAAATATTGTACAGAGACCGGAGTTGAGTGGGATAAGGGGGTACCTTTTCTTTTATTTGCTACTCGTGAGGTTCCAACAGAATCCCTGGGTTTTTCCCCTAATGAGCTAGTTTTCGGTCACCAGGTAAGAGGTCCTTTGCAACTATTGCAGGATAGCATAGTTGGCCAGGAGGGGAACCAAAACCTCCTCAAGTATGTTTCAGATTTCAAAACCCGGCTGAGACCCTCATGTGAGGTTGCAGCTCAAAACTTGACAGTGGCTAAAAGCTCCATGAAGAAATGGTATGACAGAAAAGCCCGTGAGAGGGAGTTTCAGCCCGGTGATGAGGTTTTGGTCCTGCTCCCCCTTTTTGGCCAACCTTTATCTGCCAAGTTCAGGGGCCCATATAAGATCATTCAGAGGGTGAGCATTACCGATTATCTAGTAACTACCTCAGACAGGAGAAAGCCCACGCAAGTATTCCATATAAATATGTTGAAACCCTACCATAGGTCCCCTGATTCCTCTCTTCCAGATTTTCCCACTGTGGCAGTGAATGTCAGGACCTGTGGACAGCCTGGTGCGGACGAAGTCTTCAGTTCTCTTACTGACCCGCAACAGACTGTTCCAGAGCCTGAAGGTATCCATGCAGACTTTGACTTGTCATGTAGCCTATCCAACTTTAAGTATAACTCAGTAGCTTGGGGGGAATTACCATCTAAACTATGTCATCTTCCCTCTGATCAAGGGAACCAACTAATCTCTGTTTTATCTCAGTCTCCCAGTGTGTTCCGTGATACTCCAGGGCTCACTTCTTTGGCCGTGCACGACATCGACGTAGGGGATGCAACACCCATTAAACTATCCCCCTACCGTGTCTCACCACAACACAGGAGTATACTGCAGGTCGAGCTTGACTTCATGTTGTCAAACGAGCTGATCACTAGGTCGTTAAGCCAGTGGAGTAGTCCGGTCATACTTGTGCCAAAGCCAGACGGGAGCCATAGGTTATGTATGGACTATAGGCAAGTTAATGCTGTCACAAAGAACGATACCTACCCACTGCCACGGATCGACGACTGCATTGACCAGATTGGTACAGCCACCTATATCAGCAAGATTGACTTCTACCTATCTATCTATATGCTCAGGCCCAATCCCCATTTTGGGGGTAGCCGACTCAAGACAGAGCAAGAACAGGGAAAACACAAAAACAACATAAAACAAAAAATAAACACAGATAAAAAACACAAACTCTCACACATCCAGGTCACCCAGGAGAAGACCCAGAGACCAGGGTTACCAAGGTCGCTCCAGCACTCCCCCGGCCCCTGACCACCAGGAGAGGTTCCGATCTCGGCAGGCAGACATGCAGCGGAGCCAAAGCGACAAGCCCTCCCACCACACTTCCAGGCACACCCTTCATATTAATCGTCTCCCCGGGCCAGGCGCCTGATGGACTATTATCTAGTCCAACTTGCGCCCGACCCCTTACTCCAAATGACCACGTGTTCACTCAACTATTCACAAGCATTCTCCATTCACTCCTGTCCACCACCACTTCCCCTGCCTGATCTATAGTCATTCCTCTATCATCCAAAGCCTTTCTTACACAGTCTCTCCATCTCAATGGGGGTCTTCCTGCCCTTCTATCTCCCCTTGTACCTGACTCACATATTCTCTTTGTAAGCCTTTCATCTCCCATTCGTTCAACATGACCATACCAGCTCAGCACCCTTCTGTCCACTCTGGCTGACAAATGTTCCTGCTGCCCCACTCTCCTACGTATCTCTTCATTTCTCAATCTGTCTCTACGAGTAACTCCACACATACTCCTCAAGCAGCTCATCTCCATCACATCCAGCCCTCTTTTCTCCTTTTTCTTCAGAGCCCATGTCTCAGCCCCATACATCACTGTTGGCACAACAATTCCTTGATACAGTGCACTTTTTACTTTCACTCCGAGATTTCTCGTCTTCCACATACTTCCCATTGCTCCGAAAACCTTCCTTCCTTCACACACTCTCTGTTTTGACTTAATGAAGGGATATTGGCAAGTAGCTCTCACCCCTAGAGCGAGGGAAATATCATGCTTTGTAGTCAATAATCAAGCCTTCTGCTGTAACATAATGCCCTACGGCTTGAAAAACGCTCCAGCTACATTCCAGCGCCTCATGAATTTGGTGACTGAAGGGGTACCTGGATGCGATGTCTACATCGATGATATTCTTATCTTTTCACAGTCATGGGAGGAGCATCTTTACCATCTTAGATTGCTGTTCTTAAATCTTGCTGATGCCAATCTGGTGGTAAATCTTAAGAAATGCACCTTTGTAAAGAGTATGGTCCAGTATCTGGGATATACGGTAGGTCAGGGGCAGGTTGCACCTCCTCAAGCAAAGGTAGAGTCTATTCTAGAATTTCCAACTCCTAGCACTAAGAAACATATCCAAAGGTTCCTAGGAATGATTGGTTATTATAGGCGTTTCATCTTAAACTTTTCTAGGTTAACAGCTCCCCTGACAGATCTTCTCCGTAAGGATGTGAAGTTTGAGTGGTCCTCCGAATGTGAGGAGGCCTTTAATGCTACCAAATATATTTTATCAAATTATCCTGTACTCAGAGCTCCTAATTTTAACAGATCTTTTTCCCTAGCAGTGGATGCGAGCAATACCGGGGTTGGTGCAGTATTGCTACAGGAAGACGACTGTGAAGCATTGCATCCTGTGTGCTATTTTAGTAAAAAATTAAATTCTGCTCAACGTAACTATTCAGTCATTGAGAAGGAGCTGTTAGCATTAATTTTATCCCTACAATACTTTGCTGTCTATGTGCAATCTGCCTCTGGTGCCATCACTGTGTATACTGACCATCACCCCTTAACATTTTTGCATAAGTTCCAAAATAAAAACCAACGACTGACCAGGTGGAGTTTGTTACTGCAGGAATACTCCCTGGATGTTAAACATATTAAGGGGGTCCAGAACGTGCTAGCCGATTGCCTATCACGTATCTATTAAAGATTGCATTTACTAGGTTGGCCTCATACAGCAGTAAGATTAACTTAATGAGAGGATTTTGGCAATTAGCTCTCCCTTGTAGCGAGGTAAATATCATGCTTTAGTAGTGCACTTTCAAGCCTTCAGCTGTGAGATAATGCCTTGCAGTTCGAATAACGCTCCAGCTACGTTCTGGCTATGTTCTGATGTGGTACCTGGAGACGTTGCCTACTTTGGGTGATATCCCTATTATATCCTCATTATAATCTTGCTGTTGCCAATCTGGTGGTGAATCTAATTATGTATTATGTATAATATTATGTACTGTACTCCTTAAACTCTTTTCTAGGGGGGAGGTCTGACATACGGAGCCCTGTATGTTTTTATATAAGAGTTAGAGTTAAGAGTTGAAGGAGTGCCGAATTACCCGGGCGGCGAAGCAGACCAGCGAGCGAACCAGCGAGTGGGAACCAGCTCGCTTGCATACCAGCAAACAAGCCTTCACACCTGCGTGCGTCATATGGGACCCTGCAAACTACTTCGATGACCCGACGCTATGACGATGATCGATGCCATTGGACCACGCATCTGCTACGCAACTAGAGGAGTTGTGATTGAGGCACGCACCATCCCCGCCTCCTGATTCGTTCCTACACCATCATTGCATAGTATATAAGACCCGAGTAGTGGGCATTCAAATCAGTCACATTTGAAGTTGGGAAGGTGAACAAAGCAGCTGGAGGAAGACCGGGGTAAATTATTATAATGGGATTGTGACTGTCAGTCAGATTATATAAGTGTGTTTTAAGTGTGTTCGGTGTAAACACTTATGTTGGTTAGTGAGATATGTGATTGGGAATTAACGTTAACGCTACTATTATGTACTTAACTATTTTAGTTGACTGACTTGTGGACTAAAGCAACTCTTTAAGTAATTGGGTTATGATAAAAGTAATACTATTGTTTTATATTAATACTTGCGAGTTCTTTAATTTTCTTTTAATTAAGCTTACATTGCTGGTAAGAACAAGAACGGTGATACTATTGTCTCATATTAGTAATATCGCCTTAGACTAACATGGCTGTTTTAATGTTACTTCTAGTGATTTCCTAAGCTGAAGAAAATTCTTTTAGCTTCAAAATATTATTTTTGCTTTTCATATTATTTGAGTGAGACCTGAATCGAATCTGCGAAGCGATCCTGTAACTTAATTTACTCATAATCAAACCTCAATGTTACGTTGTTAAGAAAATACATTTATCTAATTATTAAATATATATCTAACTTTTTATGTGACTGATATTAATCCTGATAATAATAATATAATACTATTAACGTAAGACAAGAACCAAGAATAATAACTACATTAAATATAAATAAAAGGACATGATATAAGAAAACTATCTATTCATTTCAAAAAGGGTAAGAGACAGAAATATTCTTACCTTAATATTTATCTTTCAAGACTTGATATATAATTAATAGTCCTTCTTTAGATATAACTTATTCGGTTCATAACCATAGCCTACTAAGCTTCGGTTAAATAATAATTCTTTATAAATACTACATGACTTTAATTAGTTTCAGTATTTTTCCATAATTAAAGAGTATCAGTCTATAAAGGATACCAAGTCCTAAGATCCAAAAGGAAAGGAAGCAACAACAGGAAATAATTTTATTAGATTTTACTTTCGTTTTGCCTTCAGCTGACTGATACCTTAATATATATCTCTGTGCTATCTAGTTTCATCAAGTTAACCACTTGAGGATCAAGATACGTAACAATATACATACATACATCCATCTCTTACTGCCTATCAGTAACAGGAAGGGCTAATCAATTAAACACATGGCGGAGCTGGCGAGATAAGATAATGCACTGTACAATATCAAGGGTATAAAAAAGGTACAGTATATAATGGGTATAATGTGGCTCTGTCTCGAGTCGGCCACCCCCATTTAAAAAACAAAAAAAAACAAAAAAGGGAATGTGCCTGAGTAGATAGCCTAGGCTTAGATAGATAGATACGGTACCGGTGGTATATTGATAGAAGCTGTTTCTTTCCACCTGACTGTACATTTCCATGTCCCCATCTAAATAACTCAGCTATTACGAAGATTTTGTATTGAAATATGTTGTTATTTATTTGTGAAAAAATGGCATTACTATGACACAGAGACATAGTAGTTTCATATTTGTCCACTATGTACCGAGAAAGTAGGTGCCGAGGGATTCAATTTACCGTCAGCTGAAATAAAACCGACTATAATCCTTTACCTCTTTATTGTTATATTAGATGGGTTTATTCAGGGTGTCAAACGAAGGCAGAGTCCATTAGTTTTAGTGTGTATTATTGTAAACTTGGCCAAAAAAGTATCGGCCCCCCTACCCTGATATCTGGTGTGTACAGCTCGGTAGGGTTGGCATCTCTACCTGCAGCTATATCCATCTATACTACTACCTACCTATACTACTACCTACCTATACTACCTAAGACCTACTACCTATAACCTATACTACCTAAGACCTACTACCTACCTATACTACCTAAGACCTACTACCTATAACCTATACTACCTAAGACCTACTACCTACCTATACTACCTAAGACCTACTACCTACCTATACTACCTAAGACCTACTACCTACCTATACTACCTAAGACCTACTACCTACCTATACTACCTAAGACCTACTACCTACCTATACTACCTAAGACCTACTACCTACCTATACTACCTAAGACCTACCTATACTACCTAAGAACCTACTACCTACCTATACTACCTAAGACCTACTACCTACCTATACTACCTAAGACCTACTACCTACCTATACTACCTAAGACCTACTACCTACCTATACTACCTAAGACCTACTACCTACCTATACTACCTAAGACCTACTACCTACCTATACTACCTAAGACCTACTACCTACCTATACTACCTAAGACCTACTACCTACCTATACTACCTAAGACCTACTACCTACCTATACTACCTAAGACCTACTACCTACCTATACTACCTAAGACCTACTACCTACCTATACTACCTAAGACCTACTACCTATAACCTATACTACCAAGCTGTACACACCAGATTATCAGGGTAGGGGTGCAGATACTTTTTTGACCAAGTGTACATGTGAAGATAAAATTGTGGTTAATAGTTCAAATTATGTCTTTGGAAGTGATCAAATGACTGAAACAATGCTATTTCATGTTAATTGTCTTGTATTCCTCCTCATATTCATTCAAGTCTTTAAAAAAAAATTGCTCTGGTTTGACACCGTGGATTTATTACTACCAATATATTTTTATGGACACTTAGTATACCATTTACGTTCCCATAATATTTAAGAGTGTAATTAATCAAACACATGACGGAGCCGGTGAGATAAGATAGTACAGTTGCCTACACAATTATGTTTCCACTTGGCAATCCGTAAGTTTATATATGGAAAGAAAAGACATGCAGACCGAGAGTAAGGTGGAGAGATGGAGTTGACAGGTATACATTAGTGAAAGTGGTGTTGGGTGGGAGGAGGGGCACCGGCAGACAGATGACAAGTGCACGGAAGAGATTCAGAAACAAATAAATCAATATATATGTATATAGGCTACTGGTCCCCCCCCCCCCCCACCCCATAAACTACAGGCTCGCCCATAGAGTAATATCGACACCTGCATAAGGTGAAACTATTATAATCCCATCACGAATATGGCGATTCTTCTTAAGATCGCCAAACTAATGAGACGATACAGGGGTAAAATACAAAACCCCTCTCGGAGTTGATAGGGTCAAGGGATTTGAATTTGTCATCACCGGTAAAGTGAGTGACAGGGAAATCTACTGAAGCTGGGGTCACACGAGTTATTTTTCCGGCAATTTTCGATGAGCAAGTTTTTTTCTCGCAATAATTTGGGGTTCTTTTTCATTGGAACCTTAAACTAGACTGAGGATAGATTATGTTAGGTGGCTGAGTTCTGGTATAACTTAAATTTTACAGTTGTCAGATCATAATTGCCCTAAAAAATGGCTCGAAAATACACTCTAGTGACACCAGATGACAGAGCCAGCCGGCCAGATAAGATAAACACTCCATTGAACACCCGTAGCTTTACAATAGTCTAGGTATGAAATGGGTAATTAAAGTGTCCATAACAATCTACCCATATAAAGGTATATTGGTAGTAATAAACCCATATAATACAAGGACAGGAAGGTAAATCGCTATCAATATACCCAATGATTGTATAATTATGCCTTTTTCCAACATATGAGCTACAGGAAACGTAATTAATTCAGGATATGACGGAGCCGGGCAGATAAGATAAACAAAACACGCTATATTAACCCCTTCTGTACCGGCGACGTCCTTTTAGTTTTATTCTATCTATATTTAGACGATGTTATGCAGCTTAAGAAGGATCTGTGGTAGTTACAAGTGTTAAGTGAGATCATTCGAAGCCTGTTAATGCTGAATGACCTTTATAAACTGAATAAAATCGTTTAACCCCTTCTGTACCGGTGATGTACTTGGCATGATATTCTGGCAACTATTAGACGATTGTGTTCAGCTTAGGAAGGATGTCTACCCATGAAAAGGCTAGTCTATCTCAATTCATCACTTTAGCTACCATGATATATCTTTCCTAAGCTTCATAAAATCAACTAAATGAGTCTTAAATCAAATACAAAAGACGTCGCGATACAAAAGGGGTTAACACACACCTAAATACAAATATAGGTATGAAAAGAGTAATTAAAGTGTCCATATTAATATACCCATATCAAGGTCTATTGGTAGTAATAAACTCATCTAATAGACTACAAGGAAAGAAAGATAAATCACTATCAATATACCCAATTATTTTACCTGCCTTTTTCTCGGTATAACATGAGTGACAGACAGATGACGGAGCCGGCGAGATAAGATAAACATAACACAATGTAATGATTGATAACGGTAACCCAATACACCTGACTCATGCTGTACAGTCGCGGTCGGTAATTCGGACTGAAATATCACCCAAAATGTTGCTAATATACCTCATAAAAGTCCACAAAAGACGACGCACTCTACATTAATACACACACTCTTCTGTTACTCAAGGAATAACAAACAAGTCTACAAAGTTATACCTATCGTTCAAACATACAAAACTACAAATACCTTACTGAATAAGAAGATAAAACACCACAGAACTGGGAGCGAGAGCAGAGAGGCGCGGCGTACGTCCTACTCACGTGATTGTTGACAGCTCAATGCCGAAAAAAAATAAACACTGGCACACTGGCAGCGCTCCAATCCGGCAACGCCCAGTAACATAACATCTCTACAGGAATCCTCGAAAGTCGCTATACTCATAAAAAGTCCTCAAAAGTTGCTATTTTCACACTCGAGTAGTAAGAACTGCTGAGTATCAATAGAAAATCAGCAAAATCGTACTATAGTCCGTTCATTCTAAGTTGGGCAGAAACCGTAACCTCTAATGATCTAATCTCTGTAACTCAAAAAGGGCTAGAGCAAATTAGCTGTCAATTTATACACATATTCCCTAGCCAAGTCTTCCTATTTGGTAGAAATATTAGCTCGATTACTATAGTCCTTTTTGAGTTATGAGAGGTTATAGCTTACGATGTCTGCCCAACCTAGAATGAACGGACTATAGTGTCACATGTAAATGCCTAAAATAACCGGAAAATTACGTTGCTAGATGGGAGTAAACAAATCTAGCACCAAGGAGCTAACCTTGCAACTCCTACTGCGGCACGCCCCCTTCTCAAAGACCGGAGTCACACGAACATGTTTGTCCCAGCAATATTTGTTCAGTAACTATTTTGCTGGCAACATTAAGAGGCTAATTTGCAGTATATCGATAATCAAACTTATAAAATAATATACTATGAGGCAAAAATTCTCAAAAACAAATAATTCCGAAGCATGTATATATAAAACAACCCAATGCCAGGAAAAGCGCTTGTCTAACCATCAATAGGGAGAGTTGCGCTGCCCACACTGTAAATCACTAGGACAATTATTACATTTACCACTTGCGATTTTCAGGCTATAAGGAAGTTGGATTCGTAAATATCAATATACAACCGAAATGCAAAAATAATAATACAGGTTTCTGGTGGATAGAGAGAGCATGGTGAATTGACCACATGCGAGTTTCATAAGGAAGTTGGAGCTGTAAACATCAATATTTAGTGGAATTATCAACAAACATACATAACATACATACATACATACGAATAATCCATACACATTGCCTACATACATTCACACATATAGCCCTAATAACATACATACACATAGCTTACATACATACATTCATACATACAGTCCTAGTAACATATATACACAAGTGGTAATATGTCTCCCACCGGCTCCCGACGGATGAAACAAAAATGCACCGTCATCATCATCATCATCACCCCCTAAACAGCCTTATATGTTCCCCAAGTGTTCTATTTCCGGTGATTCATGTAGCGTTAAGGGGGGGTTTTAGTTTGTTCCCTAAACCTCCATCAAGCTTAGAATTACACACCTTAGACCCCCTTTCAAGATAAATTAGTAAATTTTTCGGTAGAAAAATTTCCTGGCCGAAGGCCAGTTCCTCTTAAATTACAGGCTCGCTATCGCTCGCCAGGGAAAAATCGACACCCAAATGTCACGAAAGGTCTTAAATTTGACAGAAATGGGGCGAAAGCTCTTAAATCGCCAAACTAATAGGGCGAACGTCTTAAAATCTTCCTCATCATCATCACATCCTAATATTTACAAGTGTTCTATTACCGCTTCACGTGGGGGTTTGTGTAACGTTAACACTAGCCTATATACTGTATAACCTGTTCCAAAACTCTTGATCATTATAAGGGGAGATGTGTCGTCTCTCTGGTCTCCCTTCTTCCTCATGTTTTGCCCCATTAGTTTGGCGATTTTAAGAAATTTCACCCCATTTATTTGTCAATATTAAGACTGTTCGTGTCATTTACGTGTCGATTTTTTCCTGGCGAGCGATAGCTAGCCTGTAATTAAACAGGAGCCGGCCTTCGGCCGGTACATTTGTCTATCGACAAATGTATGGGGGGGGGGGGGGGGTGCTTGATTGAGGTCTAGGGAGGAAACTAAAACAAAAATCATAAAAAGATCGATAATTATCAAATAAATACGCCCTTCCCCCCTTAACACTATACCCTGTTCAAAATAAGCAGGCCCAAACTCTTGACTCCAGCCCTTTTATAGTTATAGACGTTAGGGTTCACAATTTCTGGCCTACCTATTGGGAACATGGTATAGTTGGTCCCACGTCTTAGGATATTTTTTGTAATTATTGTTGAGGATTTTGCTAGCTTGTGCCAGTTTCGAGCAATGTATTATAGTTTGTCCCCTAAGGTTAAAAAAAAAAAAAAAAAAACAGAACAAAGAACTTCCCAGACTTCTTTCAAACTAGAAAATGGAAAATGCCCACCCAGACCCGCCTCAAGCTAAGTTTGTAAATTTTTCGATAGAAAATTACAAGGAACAATAATAGCTCTAGGAGATCGATACATACATAGGCCTACACGTAGCAATTATAGAGCTAGGAAATCAATACATACACAGTCATACATACATACATTCATACAAACAAAGCCCTACATACACATAGCATAGTATACATTCGTACATACTTTAAATACTTAGTCCTACATACATTTATATATATATACTGTATAATTATACATTCGTACATACATAGTTCTACACACATGCATACATACATTTATACATAGTCCTACACAAATGCATACATACACATAGCCTACATACATGTATACATAGTCCTACACACATGCATACATATACATAGCCTACATACAGTTCTACATACATATATACATAGTCCATATACGCATAGCCTACATACATTCCTACATACATACATACATATATACATACATATAGTCCTACATACATACATACACACACATAGTCTATGCACAGAGAGACAAGCATTACACACATACATACATAAGGGTAACCAAACAAGCCATAATATAAAACAAAAGTTGGCATACTTTCTCCCTTCAGATGGATTTGCTTCGCAGTTGCCGCCACCACTACCACAACCTCCATACATTTATTTATTTAACCACTAAATAAAGTAGCATAACATATTCAATACACTCTGAATATCTCAAATCTACTTTTTAATCACATACATAAGTGAAATCAACTTGTCAGTAACTTATAAATGTGTTAAATAGAATTGCTCCTAATGTGGTGCAATCTTAACCAAACAAGCAATAAAATAAAACACAAGTTGGCATACATTCTCCCTTCAGATGGCTTTACTTCGCAGTTGCCACCACCACCATCCATTCATCCATTTATTTATTTAACCACTAAATAAAAAGTAGCATGCAGTATTCAATACACTCATAATATCCCAAATATCCCCTTTAAATACCTACATAAGTGAAATAAACATGCCATTAACTTATAAGTGTGTTAAACATCAATAATACTAACGTGGTGTAATCTTAACCAAACAAGTAAAAATATAAAACAAAAGTTGGTATACAGTCTCCCTTCAGATGGCTTTGCTTCGCAGTTGCCACTAAACCACCACCACCACTGCCACCACCATACTTCCATTCATCTATTAATTTAACCACTAAGTAAAAAGTAGCATGCACTATTCAATACGCTCTCAATATCCCAAATCTTCCCTTTAATCACCAACATAAGTGAAATAAACTTGTCACTACCTAATATAAGTCTTATATATCAATACTGTTAAAGTGGTGCAATGTTTATCAGCCGTTATCAAGGCAACCGTTTTCTTTCGCTCATATTCTTTCAACACCCCTTCAAAGCCGGTAACACACGAGCACGTTTTCCCGGCAATATTTTGGAGCAACTGTCGTTTGCTAACTTCAAAATTAAACTTCTACTAATCTTAAGCCACCAAACATACTCTAATTTCAGTCTAGTCTCTCCATACCAATGTTAACAAAAAATAAAATAAAATAAAATACAAATATCCACGAAATACTGAGATAAACAATTTGACTATAGTCCGTTCATTCTAGGTTGGTCAGAAATCGTAACCCCTAACCTCTCATAACTCAAAAAGGACTCGAGTAATTGAGCAAATATTTCTACCAAATAGGAAGACTTGGCCAGGGAATATGTGTATAAATTGACAGCTCATTTGCTCTAGCCCTTTTTGAGTTACAGAGGTTAGAGATTACGATTTCTGCCCAACCTAGAATGAACGGACTATAGTAGAAAATTGCCGGAAAAAGCGTTCGTGTGCCTTACGATATGGCAGCAGGGTGCCAGTTATCATACCTCTGGCAGTCCACAGTAAACAAACCTATGTATATCCCTGTTTACAAATTAATCCCTTATTCAGTACCGGCGACGGCCGTCTATTAGACGATTTTATTCAGTTTAGGAAGGACGTCTACCACTATATAAGGCTACAGACTATGATTTGTTATTCAGTTTAGGAAGGACGTCTACCACTATATAAGGCTACAGACTATGATTTGTTATTCAGTTTAGGAAGGACGTCTAAAACTATAAAAAGCTACAGACTATGATTGTATTCAGTTTAGGAAGGACGTCTACCACTATACAAGACTACAGACCCTCTCAATTAATCCTTTTAGCTACCGTACCATATATCCTTCCCAAGCCTCATCAAATCGTCTAAATGTTGCTGAAATCAAATAAGGATTACGTCATCGGAACAGGGAGGGTTAATACTTAACCCCTTCTGTACCTGTGACGTTTTTTTAACTTTATTTGGGCTACTATTAGACGATTATATTCAGTTTCAAAAGGGCATCCAGCAATTATAAGGCTTCAAACTAGCTTACTTAACCTATTTGCTACCACAGATCCTTCTTAAACTGCACAAAATCGTCTAAATATAGCAAGAATATAGTTAAACAGACGTCGCCGGTACAAAAGGGGTTAACTCAAAAGCGACTAGAGTATTCGAACTAATAATTTCTACCATTTGGGAAGGGTCAGCCGGGGAATAGGTTTGGAAATTGAAAGCCCATTTCCTCTAGCCATTTTTTAGTTGAAGAGGCTTGGGGTCGCAAATTTTGGCCTACCTATAATGAATGGACTATAGTATAGGGGCTAAGTTAACTCATTCAGTACCAGGGACGTCCTTTTCATCAAATTCTGGCAACCATTACACGATTTAATTCAGCTTAGGAAGGACCCCTAGTAAAAATAAGGCTTCAAACTATCTCGACCAACCCTTTTAAATACCTCAGATCCTTCTTAAGCTGCATAATATCGTCTAAATATAGCTAGAATAAAATATAACACGTCGCTGGTACTAAATATATATATATACAGTATATACTGTATATATATATATATATATATATATATATATATATATATATGTATATATATATATATATATATATATACTGTATATATATATATATATATATATATATATATATATATATATATATATTCTTTAATACATACGTGGTTGAAAGAAATGACAATTTCTGCGTTGGAAATTTTATTATTCAAAGTTTCCAGGTCTCTGATGAGTTTTCGCTGGATGGCAGGAAGTAGATGAATGAGATTATCAAAATTCATGGTGGTACAGGGTTACATTAATGTACATGATGATACAGGATATACGACGCATTTCACTGGACAACCAGCATTATCAAGTAAGGATAGAATGATATAAAAGGTAAACAGGAAGGGTATATATAGAGGGTGGAGGATCAGAGGAGGCGAAAATCAGGGGGCAAAAGTCTGCTATTGGTCGAGGGGTATTCTAGGAGTGTAAAAGAGAGACCCGCTTCACGCAGGCGCACTAGATGCGGGAAGGTGGTGGTCGGTTGGCGGGGTCGAAGCTGATTGGCTGCGTGTCGAGGGGCGTGGCCTAAGTTGCATAATACGTGTGGCGCCGGCAGAAGACGAAGCTGAAGGAGGTAAACAGAGCTTTCCAATGACACCCGAACCATCCTTGTATGACCACTGGTTCTCTTGCAACGATCGTGCAACACGAGTGCAAAAAACCTAAAATAAGGTAATTTCCGTACATAATTCCCTGTGTAGCGAGTGAGAGGAGGGGGAGGACAGTAGAATACAGTTCAGTACGTCCACGGTGGTCGTGGGGAGCGGTCATAAGGTTAATACGCTCGTCCCACCGCTCAGCTCTCTCTCTCAGCAACATTACGTACTGAAAATGGCACTCGACAGCTGTCGTGCACCGCCACATAGTCCAAATTTATTTAACTCGACAGATGTCGTGCGCCGTTGGTTAAGGGTTAAGGCATAAGCTGAGGGAAAGACAGATTGAGGGAGAGAGTTCCAAAGCTTACTCGTCGAGTATAAAATCGTCTTATTATAATTATAGCTAAAATAAATGTGTGTGTGTTAATTTATATATACCGGGTATACTGTATGAACAGTACGGTATATATTTTGTTTTATTTTTATGTTCTGTTGTCCCTGTTCGGGCTATGTCTCGAGTCGGCCACTATGTGCCTGAGTATATACATACATACATAACCAGAATCAAAGTTCAAAAGTCATCATGGTGCTGAAGGGGTTATTTTCTTACAGTCCACATAAAGGCCAACATGAATCACCAATACACTTATGGGGTACTGGATATTTAGTGCTATATTTATTAATTAATGTATTTATTTGATAGTAACCTCGCTAGACCTTTAGTAAGCTTAACACCCCCTTTCAAGGAAAACTTTTAAATTTTTCAGTAGAAAAATGTTCCGGCCTAAGGCCGCTTCCTCCTAGAATTACAGGCTCGCTATTGCTCGCAAAGAATATATAAACACGTAAATGGCACGAAAGGTCTTTATATTGACAAAGAAATGGGGCTAAAGATCTAAAAATCTCCAAACTAATAGGGCAAAAATCTAAAAATATCAAAACTAATGGGGCTAAACATGAGGGAGAAGGGGATCTAGAAAAACGACCCATCTCCCCGGAGAGGAAACAGCGTTGCTAATGCGCACGCGAGGGTTGCGTGAAACACGTTATTTGGTCGGCGCGCAGCCCACAGGACCATTTCCTGAATTATCGGCCTGCCGGGCGGCAGTCTACTGGTAGCCCCAGCAGTGAGTGGAGCTGCTACGCTCTAGCTCTACGGGAACAGGGCGAAACTGGCAACCTACGTTGCCCACAGACAATGCACTAACCTGGTAAGTAACTTTATTGAATGTTGATAATTGTGTATACTGTGCCTTTCTCAAGAATGTGTTCAAGATATTAATCTAAGACTAATAGGCAACTTAGCCAGATAACGGACCCACATGCTCATACAAGCTAGTCTGTCTCATGTTACCATATGCGCGTCGGTGAATATTTTGCTAAATTGTGTTTTTTCTTCATTTGCAGATTTGCCCATGGCTCGCCGATCCTGGACTGCCGAAGAGGCAGCAACCTATTGTCTGGCGAGTGACGAAGATGAAAGTGATGGGGAGAGTCAGGAGAGGGGTGAGGATGAAATTCATAGCGATTCGTCAGAGGTGGATGGCAATACGGAGAGCCCCGACTTGCCTGACACCACCGGCCCGGCGCCAGGCACCGCACCTACCACCTCTCCTGCTCTCACTCGTTCCTCACGCATACACTCCCTCACCAGGGTTAGGGAGCGTCTCGGCAGCTTCAGGAGGCTTCAGTACCTTGACCCAGCACTACATGCTACTGAAGAAGCTTCTGACGACCCGGGCTTACCTGACACCCCAGGTACATCTGCAGGCACCTCTCGACGCCCTACGCCAGACCAAGAGCACGACGACCTCCCACCGTCACCCACACCCTCTCCTGAAGGTGACCTGTCACCTAACAAGGTGAAAAGCCACAAAAGGAGGAGGGGTCCCCTTCACACCACCTCGCTACCGCCAGACGCTGCAGACGCTCTGTCAACGCTCTCACGATATCGATCATAATTTGAGTATTAACTACTCATCCTCTTCATTCTTGTGCATGAAAGGTGGTTAAGAGCACGTTTAACCATCCTGTAGTTTAGTAAGCAACACTGCACGATATTTCGCTGTGTATTGACTGATAAACTTTGTGTTTATCACAAGACTCCTGCTCGGACAGGGCGCCACTAGCGCCATCTGTTGTTTTGTTTTGTTTGTAAACAAACGCTCTCTTCTTAGTTGATATAAAATCGTAGCCCCTAATTTTACCCATTACCTACTGTAGTAAGTATCAATTTAACTGCCTTGTATGTAAGTAAAGCTTTGCATATTAATTTGCTAATAAACAATATTGTGTACTAACTAACCTGCCTACAGGAACGAACGCCGACGCCATTTTGTAAACAAACTTTTTTGGGGGATTATACATATTAAATTCCAGCCAATTTTGTAGTAAATTTAAGTGCATTAATTTATCTTTTCCCCCTAGATATATTCTTGACTTTTTCTCCTCAGAGTGATTTTACTTTAATTAAGGGTGGTATTTGTACAAACTAACCTAGCCTAACCCAACCTGCCAAGCTTTTAACCTAATCCAAACCTAGCCTAGCCTATAGCCAGCCAATCTGTTGTTCTTATTAACTCTAGTAGATATTGTATTTAGTATCCTACTGTAGCTATATATATCTGTAATTTTAGTTGTTGCTTGCACGATCTTGTAGTAACCTTTGACTGATACATTTTGTTTTGTTTTATCTAAAAAGAGTAGGCTACTGCTTTACTAGGCTACAGTGACACCAGGGCCATCTGTTGATACAGTATATTAACCCCTTGTGTGTGGTCACACTTTATTTTTATATAATCTCTATTTGGTGAATTGTATATTTAGTTACATATTCTGTTATATATATATATATATTTGTTTAAGGTTAGGTTATCACACCTGGTAGTCTATTTCTGTGTATTTCAATTTTATGATTTTCGGTTAGGCTATTCAACGCTGGTAGCCTATTGGTGCGTATTTAAATGTTTAAAAAACTTTTGGTTAGGCTATCGCCCCTGGAAGCCTAATTCTGCGTATCTCAAATTTTTTGTTTTCGGTTAGGCTATCACCCCTGATAACCTATTGTTGTGTATTTCAACATTGTTTTCGGTTGAAGTGATTGAAGTGTTTCTAAAGTGAGTGAAGTGTTTTAAAGTGAGTTAAATGTTTTAAAGTGAGTTAAGTGTTTTAAAGTGAGTGAAGTGATCTGAAGAAACTGACTGTTACCATGCATCGCACTTGTACGAACTGCGCCAGTAGGTTTGGTGAGTCCATGTTTGTTACTGTCGATCTTCAAGTCTGCCGTCTCTGCCAGCATCAAGAGAATTTGACAGTGAAATTAGATGAAGCCTACAACAAGATCAACGTCCTCACCATGAAGCTGGAATAACTCCAAGAGTTTGTAACACTCAACGTTGGAGTACCACAAACTTCAATTGTCACCGCAACTCCAGCAGCCACCAACGCCCCAACGTCAACTGCCAACAATTCAACACCTGCAGTAGCCATTTCATATGATGGTTCCGATACTCAAGAAACAAATAGTAACTCTCTTCCCCCTCAAGACAACTTCTGTGTTGTGAGGAACAACGTTTGCCCCAAGACCAGGAAACCCATACCGATTACCGAGTGTCAAAACCGCTTCCAGATACTCGCAGACTCAGATGACGAAGCGGAAATAGAAGAAGTCCGGCTCGTGGGAGACTCGATGATACGTGGTCAGCTCACAGAGTTTTGCGCCAGAGCACCTAAGACCAGGAAGCGTTTTTGTATCCCTGGTGGTGGTGTGGACGACGTAGTTGCTGCAGTTGACGAAGTATCTAAGCTGGCCCCTGCTAATACAATGTACGTCATCCACGTTGGATCCAACGATGTGCAGCGAACCCGGTCGGAAGATTTGCTTTTAAAGTACCAGCAGCTGATCAAGTCGTTTAAGGAGAAGTCGTCAAGGATCATCGTCTCAGGAATCGTCCCCCGGCTTGGTGTAGAGAGCCGATTTTACAACATAGCCAGCAGCACAAATCGTTGTCTAGCAAACCTCTGCAGGAAGGAAAACGTGGGATTCGTCGACACGATGACTATTTGTTTTCGGACGATGGAGTTCATCTGAACCAGGTGGGAGCAGCACGTTTTGGGCGTCTTCTCAACGATGCGGTGAAGGATTTTCGGAGAAGAAATCGACTCAGCACAGGACAACCAGGAAGGAGGACCGAAGACAGCGAGGGCGGCAACCTGCGAAGGAATTAAATGCTAATCTGTCAAGAACCGCGAATTTCGATAAAGCTCCACCAACACGACCCAAATTCAAAACCGCCAGGGATAACGACCGAGGACCGATGTCAGCCATGAATGTAAATGTAGATCCGATCAGAACCAAAAATTTGATTAAAGAACGTTCTGCGAGTTCTAAAACCGCAACTTTAAAGGTTTTCTATGCAAACGCTCGTAGCATACGCAATAAATTTTCAGATTTAGAGGAACTAGTGTTTACTGAAAATTATGATGTGATTGGTATAACAGAATCTTGGCTCAATACAGTAGATAGAGACTTTTTAGCAGAGTATTCACTTCCCGGTTATGTAATGTTTGAGAAAAGCCGAATAAATAAAAATGGAGGTGGCGTTTTATTTTATATCAAAGAAAGTCTTAACCCGACCCTCTTGTCAAAACCTCAAATTGTGAACGTCGACACATCTTTTGTGCTAATAAAGAATAATAAAGGTACAAAAATAATACTTGCATTAATATACAGACCTCCAGCTCAATCAGTGCAAACTGACCGAGAAATTTATGAACAAATTGCAGATGTAAGTAACTCACAAGATACCGTATTTTTTGGCGACTTTAATTTACCTGTGACCAAGTGGGGCGATACTCTTACTTCACACTCCGGACATGACTTGTATGCGAACTTGCAAGAGAGTTCGCTTTATCAATTTGTTCGAACACCGACCCGTGGTAATAACGTTCTTGACATAATACTTGCAACAAAAGAAGAATTAATAGAGAATTTGAATGTTGGTGATGAATTCAGTAACAGCGACCATCGTACGATAACTTTCACTTTAAACTTTACTAGTAACGAACCAAATAGTAGCATCGAAAAAGTCCCTAATTTCAAGAAAGCAAACTTTCATAAACTTAGAGCTATGTTTAAAGAAACTGACTGGAGCTTTTTAATTAACAATAACGACATAAATACATCTTGGAAGTTATTCGAAACCACTTACCTAAAAGCAGTGCATGACTGCATACCATCGAAAATACGGCGTCCAGGCCATAATAATAAGCCCAAATGGTGGAATAAAGATATTTCAAACTGCCTGCTTGCTAAAAAATTTGCTAATGATAGATTAAAATCCTCACAAAATGACGAAGAACGGGTGAAATTTGTAGAGCTACGACGCAAAGCCAAAAAGTTAATTAAGCAAAGTAAAAAGACCCTAGAGTTACATATTGCGAATCAAAGTAAAACAAACCCGAAAGAATTCTATAGTTATATCAGAAAGAAAAAAGTAGTTACTTCAACTGTTGGACCGTTAGTCGATGAAAATGGAGAATACACCAAACACGAAGTACAAATGAGTAATGCCCTCAATACCTTCTTTGCATCAGTTTTTACAACAGAAGACCTCAGTGATATCCCTACACCATCGCCGATTCAGATTGATAATTCAGATGTTCTAAGCAATATCACCGTTACAGAGAGAGAAGTATTGAATTGTTTAGATAAACTCAAGGTAAATAAAACACCTGGACCTGATACAATCTCGCCTAGAGTTCTAAAGGAAGCTAAGGATGAGCTCTCCAAACCACTGACATTACTATTCAATAAATCCTTGCAGTCTGGAACTATGCCTGATCAGTGGAAGATAGCCAACGTAACACCGATATTCAAAAAAGGCAGCAAATCCCTACCCAGTAACTATCGTCCAATTAGCTTAACCTCAGTTGTATGTAAAATGCTAGAAACGGTCATAAGAGACAGACTCGTAAATCACTTAGAGGAAAATAACATACTTAAAGATACTCAACACGGCTTTCGTAAAAAACGTTCCTGTTTAACAAACCTCTTAGACTTCTTCCACGATATCCTCAACCTCTACGATGAGAGTAAAGCTGTAGATATTATATACCTTGATTTTCAAAAGGCCTTTGACAAAATTCCCCACAAACGTTTACTGCTAAAACTAAAAGCGCATGGAATACAAGACGGTGTGTTGAAATGGATAGAAAATTGGCTCAGCGACAGAAAGCAAAGAGTAGTCCTAAACGGTAAGGCATCTAAATGGACCAATGTAAGTAGCGGGGTACCCCAGGGATCGGTACTAGGACCAATTCTCTTTCTAATTTACATCAACGACATAGATGAGGGTCTCACCTGTACAATCTCAAAATTTGCTGACGATACAAAAATTGCAAATAGCGTACTCTCAAAAGATCAAGTTGACGATATGCAACACAATCTAGATAAATTGTCACAATGGGCCCAAATTTGGCAAATGAGTTTCAATGCGGATAAATGTAAAGTACTACATATCGGATACCTAAATGAGAAAGCAAACTATTCAATGAATGGCACTCAGCTTAAGAATGTAAACAGAGAAACCGATCTGGGAGTAACAATATCGAGTAACCTAAAACCGAGTCAACAATGTTCAGAAGTTGTTAAGAAGGCAAACAAAATAATTGGCTTTATAGGCAGATCATTTGAGCATAAATCCAAAGACGTAATCCTAACCCTTTACAATTCCTTAGTCCGCCCTCTTCTGGAGTACTGCGTTCAATGCTGGTGCCCTTATTACCAAAAAGACATAAACAAGCTAGAACGAGTTCAACGTAGAGTTACCAAAATGATACCTAGCCTAAAGAACAAACCATACGAGAGCGTCTTAGAGAATTAAATCTATTTCCTTTAACCCAGCGCAGATTAAGAGGTGACTTAATTCAAGTGTTCAAAATCATCAAAGGCATCGACAATATGAACTGTAGTAAGTACTTCACTATCGACCAATCTAATTACACGCGGGGAAACGGTTGCAAAATTATTGGTAAATCTTTTAACTCACACGAATCTAAGAATTTCTTCTTCAATCGAGTTGTCAACTTGTGGAATGGGCTTCCCCGAGACGTTATAGACTGCAGCACCGTTGATTCATTTAAATTCCGCCTAGACAAATATCTCGCATCAAACCCGCGACTGACTGCGTTTGTAAATGAATAACTTTATTTTATCCTCCCCTCAGTTACTAACCCATATGTCCCCTACTAACTTCCTAGTCCTGCCACGTTAGTGGCAGGGCAGTAGTTCCCTTTCCAATGTTCCCTTACCCACTCTAAACCACTGTTTGGACACTTGATCCTCAGTGTTTTGGAGGACAAGCAGCCTAGAAGGGTCACTAGATCTGTTGTTGCTTTATTTCCTTTGTACTCCTTTGTACTCCTTTGTACAACCTGCTGAGGGTGCACCCATACTTTCACTTGAACAACCCACAGTTACCGCCAAGGACAGAACAATTTGGCACCGAGATCCTAACCCACACCTACCTTCACTCAGCAGGACGTTACGAATAGAAGAAGGGGGTCCCACAATGGTGACTGCAGAAGCCAAAACACCTGCCCAAATACTATCCCTATTCTTGACCGACGCCACCCTGGCAGAGATCTGTGTCCACACCAACACCAAGATGGAGGCCCTGAGGGAGAAATACAAATGCCAGGGACTCCACACCATTCAACCCATTGGCATAATGGAGCTGAAGGCTTTGTTGGGCATTCTGATCATGTCTGGCGTGAGGAAGGACAACCACGTCGTGACCAAGGAGATGTGGCACCCTCTTCGTGGGGCGTCCCTGTACCGTGCCACCATGTCTGAACGCCGTTTCGCCTTTCTCATGAGGGCACTACGATTTGACGAATCGGCCACACGAGAGGAGAGGGTGAAGGTCGACCGTCTTGCCCCCGTCAGGAAGATTTGGGATGCCACGATCGACGCCTGCAAACGCTGCTACAAGCCTGGACAGCACATCACAGTGGACGAGCAGCTCCTTCCATTCCGTGGCAACTGTGTGTTCAGGATGTACATGCCCAACAAACTTGCCAAGTAAGTAATAAATCCATAATTAACATATACTTACCTGTACTTACCTGTGAGGTTTGAGGACCTGACCATGCTGATTTCTCATGTGCCTAACCATTTACTTACCTGCACCTACCTGTGAGGTTTGAGGACCTGACCATGCTGATTACTCATTTGCCTAACCATTACTTACCTGTGAGGACCTTACCATGCTGATGAGTAATTTTGCCTGTATTTACCTGTGATTATCGATGATTACAAAATGTTTATTGTCCACAGGTATGGTTTGAAGATTGTGATGTCCTGCGATGCAGATACACACTATATGTGTAACGGCATGCCCTACCTGGGGAAGGGCACGGTGACCCTAGAGAAGCCTCGCACCATGGGGGAGTATTACACCATCGAACTAATGCGGGGCCATGGGCGTCGGGGTCGAACTGTAACTACAGACAACTGGTTCACATCTCTAACTCTCATTACCAAGCTGAAGGAGACGGGTTTGACTTCGTGAGCACCAACAGGAAAAAAACATACATTCCTGATGCACTGTTGGGTACCAACATTCCTGTAGGTAGAATCATAGCTTGCTACAATTATGAGAAAAACATAACACTCATGGCCAACCGTACTAAGCCCACTAAGCGAGTCATGCTGATGTCGACGGTACACCATAATCCCACCATAACAGAGAAAAAGAAGACTGACCTGCAAATGTTTTATAACGCTACCAAGGGAGGGGTCGACACCTTCGACCAGCTTTGTGCCGCAACCACCTGTAACAGGAAGACCCGACGCTGGCCCATATGCTACTTTTATGGGATAATCAACTTGGCCATGACCAACGGACACATCATCCACAGCAGCAAGCACCACGACAGGAAGATAAACAGGGTCACCTTTGGCTACGAGGTGGCTGAGGAACTGTGCCGGCCTTGGGCGTCCTACAGGATTAGCCACCACAACAACCTATCTTCAGGCCTCAGGGCTTTTGTCGGCCAGGCCTTCAACATCGCATACGACTCCCACCCAGGCCAGGAGTTGCTTGATGAAGGCCGAGCTAAGCTTGAGAAGAGGCAACGGTGCCACATGTGCCCCACAACAGCCAATGGAAGGACCCGGACAGGGTGTGGCACCTGCAGGAAGGCCGTCTGCCATAACCACCATATTCCAGTGTGCGACAACTGCTACTCATAAAGGTGAGACCCCTCCCATATGGTGTATATTGTTTATGAGGTTCCTTAGTACAAGCTCAGGTAAAATACGTAACATACAGTGTAATTTCAGAGACTTATGTGTTTATTTCTTCAACTTTTACAGGTAAAAATCAGCAAAGTTGTTAGTTTGCAACAGATTTTAGGCATTTATGATACTCAGATGTAATTTGTATTCACACTAGCTAGAAAGCCATCATAAAGGAGCCTTCATTTCTAATTTCGTTGCAATCCATAAGTATTTAAGGCTTTCAGAGGTGGTTACAAGCCAAGGAGAGACTTCTCGGGATCCCGAGCCAAACCCGGCGCTGGAGCGCCCTCGCTAGATGGGCGCCTGGGCGGTCTGACATTCAGGTTATCACTTTTTGATGGTTATATCTTATTTATAAGTCCCTAGAGTATAACTGTAGTTAAAATCAGCAACATTCATTGATAAATAAGCGCACCACATTTGTTTTTCCTCCGAATTTTCCTAAATATTTGAGCCCCTTTTTCAGTTACCTCCCTATAACAATTTTTTGGCAGTATTTATATTACTCCGATTTACATTATTACACTTTGGGATCATACTAGGATCATGTGGCAAGCACTGTGTTGAATTTGGTATGAATCCAAGAATATTTAGGTACCCTCCCGAATATTTCTAAATGACCGTATTTTTGGGTGGAATATTTGTTAAACCTTTCTTCAACTTCGCAGGTCTCTCAGCCTATGGGGTCTGCAGGGCTGCCACTCCCACTCCAAGCTACCTAACCATTGCCGTCCACGCCCCCAGAGTGCCAGTCCCCTCAAGAGTACTTGAGTATTTTTTTTTTATTTGTAAGTACCACCTAGTCAAACCTTCCACTTATTTTTTTATTAAAATCTTTATAAATACTAATTACTTTTCAATATCCACCATTTACTAACATAATATTAAGGGATCCTTATATTATTTTTAGCAATGTTCAGAAAATCTCTAAGTCTTTTGATTTGGGGGATATTTGGGGTCAAAGTCGGCATTGCATATTAACAACTGTCAAACCTAAAAAAATACGTTTTTGAGTGTTACCTCTCCAGGGTTAAACCCACAACTGTTGGTAGTCACCTATGAATCATGGGCGAAACGAAATGGACCACTTGTGAGTTTCAGGTTGTAATTAATGGAAGATGGAGCCGTAAACATCGATATTTGTTTTTCTATATGAGTAAGGGAGACAAAAGGCATAACTGCCTGTATCGAGTGCCTCCCTCAGAGTTGAAAGAGTGACAGGGCCAAAATCAAGGGACGTTCGAGCCAAAATGCCTGGACACACAGACTTTGAAGCAATTTAAGTCATAGGAAGAGGGAGAGACTAATTCTGGGAGAGGGTTCCAGAGCTCAGCAGTTGAATAGAAGAAAGACTGAGAATAAAATGTTTACTCTTCAGTTGGAGTGTTGCACAGAGTAGGGTGGGATTGTGTTGCAAGACGGGTACCACGTACCCTACGTAGAGGAGGTGGTATACACTGGGAGAGCTCTGAGGAACACTGATTATTGTAGTAGCAATAGAATAGCAAGAGAGATGCAACATTGCGGCGAAGAGAGAGAGAGAGAGATTGCAGAGAGTTGGTGAGTGGACGGGAGTTATTTAAGGGTAGATGGTCGGTTCCATTATGGACACCCTTCTCCCATTAGTTTGGCGATTTTAAGACCTTTCGTCCCTTTTTCTGTCAATATTACGAATTTTCGTGTAATTTAGGTGTCGATTTGTTTTCCTGGCAAGCGATAGCGAGCCTGTAATTTAGGAGGAACCGGCCTTTGGCCGGGAGATTTTTCTACCAAAAAATTTACAAATATATCTTGAAAGGGGATCCTGGGTGTCTTTTTTTTAAAGTTTAATGGAGGTTTGGGAGGAAACTAGAACAGTAATACAGTACATACATGAACACAATCGACCCAAAAGTGAACCGTACCCTCTTAACAGGAATTATAATTAAAACTTACAAGAAAACCCTGCGCAGTATACTGTACAGTAAAAACAAAATAACTTATCAAAACATCTATGTGAAAGTAACGTATTAACCCCTTCTGTACCGGTGATGTCCTTCTAACTATACTTTGAGTACTATTAGACCATTTGATTCACTTTACTAGCAAAAAACAGGCGTCGAACTATCTCAATTAATCTTTTATACTACCACAGATCCTTCTTAACCCTTATCCAACGGCGCACGACATCTGTCGAGTTAAATAAATTTGGACTATGTGACGGTGCACGACATCTGTCGAGTGCCATTTTCAGCATGTAATGTCGCTGAGAGAGACAGCTGAGCGGTGGGACGAGCGTAGTAACCTTATGACCGCTCCCCACGACCACCGTGGACGTTCTGAACTGTATACCACCTTCCTCCCCCTTCTCTCACTCGCTACACAGGGAATTATGTACGGAAATTACCTTATTTTAGGTTTTTTGCACTCGTGTTGCACGATCGTTGCAAGAGAACCAGTGTTCGTACAAGGATGGTTCGGGTGTCATTAGAAAGCTCTGTTTACGCCCTTTCAGGGATAGATACTTGTTTTACGCTCTGGGTCTTGTTTATGCATGAAAATGAGCACGGAAACAACCCTATTTAGGGTTAAAAAAAAACGCTGGGCGGCACAGTGTAAAATACCCTACCACCCGCTCTTTGTGTGTTAAACTGCACAAAATCGTCTAAATATAGCTAGAATACAATTAAAAAGACGTCACCGGTACAGTAGGGGTTTAACAGGAATTAAAATTAAAAGTTACAAGAAAAAAATGTACAATAGGCAAAAAATATGTATACAAAATATCTATGTGGAAGTAACGTATATGTACACTCGGATACCATAGTCTCTAGCCCACTCATATATATTCGTGGACTTCACTTGTTTCTATTTATGGAAGTATACAGTATATGTGGACACAAATTTATGAATATACTTTTCTATGCATCAACTACAAAACTAGATATACTATTTATTGAAAAGCAAGTTATATCCAAAAATCAATCCAGATAGTTATGATTGCATACAGAAAAACATAGAGGGTCCACGAATTATTATGGGGGGGTTAGAGACTATGGCATCCGACTGTACCGGCGACGTCCTTTAACTTTATATTCTAGCTGCATTATGGGTGGGCTAGAGACTATAGCATCCGACTGTACCGGCGACGTCCTTTAACTATATATTCTAGCTGCATTATGGGTGGGCTAGAGACTATGGCATCCGACTGTACCGGCGACGTCCTTTAACTTTATATTCTAGCTGCATTATGGGTGGGCTAGAGACTATGGCATCCGACTGTACCGGCGACGTCCTTTAACTATATATTCTAGCTGCATTATGGGTGGGCTAGAGACTATGGCATTCGACTGTACCGGCGACGTCCTTTAACATTATATTCTAGCTGCATTATGGGTGGGCTAGAGACTATGGCATCCTACTGTACCGGCGACGACCTTTAACTATATATTCTAGCTGCATTATGGGTGGGCTAGAGACTATGGCATCCGACTGTACCGGCGACGTCCTTTAACTATATATTCTAGCTGCATTATGGGTGGGCTAGAGACTATGGCATCCGACTGTACCGGCGACGTCCTTTTACTATATATTCTAGCTGCATTATGGGTGGGCTAGAGACTATGGCATCCGACTGTACCGGCGACGACCTTTAACTATATATTCTAGCTGCATTATGGGTGGGCTAGAGACTATGGCATCCGACTGTACCGGCGACGACCTTTAACTATATTCTAGCTGCATTATGGGTGGGCTAGAGACTATGGCATCCGACTGTACCGGCGACGTCCTTTAACTATATATTCTAGCTGCATTATGGGTGGGCTAGAGACTATGGCATCCGACTGTACCGGCGACGACCTTTAACTATATATTCTAGCTGCATTATGGGTGGGCTAGAGACTATGGCATCCGACTGTACCGGCGACGACCTTTAACTATATATTCTAGCTGCATTATGGGTGGGCTAGAGACTATGGCATCCGACTGTACCGGCGACGTCCTTTTACTATATATTCTAGCTGTATTTAGACGAGTTTGTGCAGTTTAAGGATATGTGGTAGTCAAAAGGGTTAAGTGAGATCGTTCGAAGCCTGTTAATTGCTGGAGGCCTTTTTTAAACTGAATAAACCATCTAATGGTAGCCAGAATAAAGTTAATAGTGCGGCACCGGTACTGAAAGTGTTAAAGATTTAGCAAAACAATACTATGAATAAAAATACTTTACAAGAATTATATGAGGTTGTGAAGAATAGAAAGTTGGCTGAATTTGATTGTATGTGTTTATATATGCAACACAACCGTATTCTAGCTGGCAATTCTGCTAAATATTGATGTCTATAGATACACATGCCTTATAGCCACTTTAACACACACACACACACACATTCACACACATTTGGCAAGAATGGATGAACAAAATTGGGTGAAAAGATGCAGGTCTGTGATAGTGGAGGAAGCTGCACCAACGGGTGGACCGAGGAAGACCTAGGATTGCACTATACGTGTCGATCTCAAATCCAAAAACTTGACAAGTGAAGCAGCCCTTAACAGGTTTGCCTGGAACGCCGCCATTAGGACAAGAAACTGAAACTGTACGAATGTGTGGAACACTCAGTCTTAAAATGTTATGTATGTATGTACACAGTCACACACACACTCATATAGCCATACACACACTCATACAGTCACACACACTCATAGTCACACATACACACACAATCATAGTCACACACACAAACAGTCACACACACACTCATATAGTCTCACACACACACACACACGCACACACACATACACACACACACACACACACACACACATTAAATTAACACCTGCTTCTCTTCACTGCTGAATCATGTGAGCAAAAATTATACTTTGTGGAACCTTGCTATGTATTTGTTTATGTAATGGTGTGTGAGTAATAGTTAATATATATTATGTATATGTCTAGTGAGAGAGAGAGAGAGAGAGAGAGAGAGAGAGAAATTATAGTCTGTGGAACCTCGCTAGCTACTTGTTTATGTAATGCTGAGTAATTGTTAATATATATGAAAGAGAGAGAGAGAGAGAGAGAGAGAAATTATACTCTGGAACCTTACTAGCCAATTGTTTATGTAATGGTGTGTGAGTAATTGTTAATGTATATATATGATGCGTTCAGAGAGAGAGAGAGAGAGAGAGAGAGATATGATGCATTCAAAGAGAGAGAGAGAGTTAGAGTTAGAGATATTCCAAGTAATTTATAATGGATAATTACGCGTTCAGTGTGTATGAGATGGATATCTCTCTCTCTCTCTCTCTCTCTCTCTCTATATATATATATATATATATATATATATATATATATATATATTGTTTTTTCACATACATACACTAAAGACCACGATCTACATGTGAGTATTTAAGTATTTTTGTTCACTTAACCCTTGTCTATCGGGGCCCGACTTAAGTCCGTATCGAAAAATTTGGACTATGTGGCGGGGCCCGACTTAAGTCTGAGTGCAATTTTGGCGCAATATTGGCTCTGAGAGAGAGACGAGTGACTGGAGGAGCATGGGTTACCTCATGACCGCTCGCCACGGCCGCCGTGGACCTACTGAGATTTACTCCACTTACATCCACCCTCAGTCCCTCGCTACATACGTAATTATATAAAGAAATTACCGGATTCTAGCGATTTTGCCCTTCGGTTGCAAGATCGTTGCAAGACAACCAGTGATCGTAGAAGGATGGTTCGGGTGTCATTGGAAAGCTCTGTTTACGCCCTTTCAGGGATAGATACTTGTTTTACGCTCTGGGTCTTGTTTATGCATGAAAATGAGCACGGAAACAACCCTATTTAGGGTAAAAAAAAACCCAGCTGGGCGGCACAGTGTAAAATACCCTACCACCCGCTCTTTGTGTGTTAAACTACACAAAATCGTCTAAATATATCTATAATACAATTAAAAAGACGTCACCGGTACAGTAGGGGTTTAACAGGAATTAAAATGAAAAGTTACAAGAAAAAACGCACAATAGGCAAAAAATATGTATACAAAATATCTATGTGGAAGTAACGTATATGTACACTCGGATACCATAGTCTCTAGCCCACTCATATATATTCGTGGACTTCACTTGTTTCTATTTATGGAAGTATACAGTATATGTGGACACAAATTTATGAATATACTTTTCTATGCATCAACTACAAAACTAGATATACTATTTATTGAAAAGCAAGTTATATCCAAAAATCAATCCAGATAGTTATGATTGCACACAGAAAAACATAGAGGGTCCACGAATTATTATGGGTGGGTTAGAGACTATGGCATCCGACTGTACCGGCGACGTCCTTTAACTATATATTCTAGCTGCATTATGGGTGGGCTAGAGACTATGGCATCCGACTGTACCGGCGACGTCCTTTAACTTTATACTCTAGCTGCATTATGGGTGGGCTAGAGACTATGGCATCCGACTCTACCGGCGACGTCCTTTAACTATATATTCTAGCTGCATTATGGGTGGGCTAGAGACTATGGTATCCGACTGTACCGGCGACGTCCTTTAACTATATATTCTAGCTGCATTATGGGTGGGCTAGAGACTATAGCATCCGACTGTACCGGCGACGTCCTTTAACTATATATTCTAGCTGCATTATTGGTGGGCTAGAGACTATGGCATCCGACTGTACCGGCGACGTCCTTTAACTTTATATTCTAGCTGCATTATGGGTGGGCTAGAGACTATGGCATCCGACTGTACCGGCGACGTCCTTTAACTATATTCTAGCTGCATTATGGGTGGGCTAGAGACTATGGCATTCGACTGTACCGGCGACGTCCTTTAACATTATATTCTAGCTGCATTATGGGTGGGCTAGAGACTATGGCATCCGACTGTACCGGCGACGTCCTTTAACTATATATTCTAGCTGCATTATGGGTGGGCTAGAGACTATGGCATCCGACTGTACCGGCGACGACCTTTAACTATATATTCTAGCTGCATTATGGGTGGGCTAGAGATTATGGCATCCGACTGTACCGGCAACGTCCTTTAACCCGTCCAGCCCCGGCTAGTTTTGTAATGTTTGTTCACCAGAACCCGGCCGGTTTAAAAAAATGGTTTTATTCCAGAAACAATAGCGAATGGGTTAGGAATGAAGGAAAAACCACGAAAAACCGCTCAAAAAGCTTAAAGAATGGTCCTACAGAGCCCCCGAAAACGTATTTTACAAGAGTAAAAAATTGAAGGCAATTACCCCCAAAAAACAGGTTATTGCGCGCTCACGCGCACGCACGTGGACTTTGAGGGTTTTCAACCATCGGCACGGTTGCATGGGATACGTACACAGATCCCATACAAATCTGAGCCCTCTTGAGTGGCTACACCTGAGGTTACGGTCAGCGCAATTAGGGTGACGCGCCAGGCGCGTCTCTGGGGCTGTGCGTTACATACATCGCCGACGCGTCAGGCACGTCGCTGGGGCTGTACGGGTTAACTATATATTCTAGCTGCATAATGGGTGGGCTAGAGACTATGGCATCCTACTGTACCGGCGACGTCCTTTAACTATATATTCTAGCTGCATTATGGGTGGGCTAGAGACTATGGCATCCGACTATACCGGCGACATCCTTTAACTATATATTCGAGTTGCATTATGGGTGGGCTAGAGACTATGGCATCCTACTGTACCGGCGACGACCTTTAACTATATATTCTAGCTGCATTATGGGTGGGCTAGAGACTATGGCATCCGACTGTACCGGCGACGTCCTTTAACTATATATTCTAGCTGCATTATGGGTGGGCTAGAGACTATGGCATCCGACTGTACCGGCGACGTCCTTTTACTATATATTCTAGCTGTATTTAGACGAGTTTGTGCAGTTTAAGGATATGTGGTAGTCAAAAGGGTTAAGTGAGATCGTTCGAAGCCTGTTAATTGCTGGAGGCCTTTTTTAAACTGAATAAAACCATCTAATGGTAGCCAGAATAAAGTTAATAGTGCGGCACCGGTACTGAAAGTGTTAAAGATTTAGCAAAACAATACTATGAATAAAAAATACTTTACAAGAATTATATGAGGTTGTGAAGAATAGAAAGTTGGCTGAATTTGATTGTATGTGTTTATATATGCAACACAACCGTATTCTAGCTGGCAATTCTGCTAAATATTGATGTCTATAGATACACATGCCTTATAGCCACTTTAACACACACACACACACACATTCACACACATTTGGCAAGAATGGATGAACAAAATTGGGTGAAAAGATGCAGGTCTGTGCTAGTGGAGGAAGCTGCACCAACGGGTGGACCGAGGAAGACCTAGGATTGCACTATACGTGTCGATCTCAAATCCAAAAACTTGACAAGTGAAGCAGCCCTTAACAGGTTTGCCTGGAACGCCGCCATTAGGACAAGAAACTGAAACTGTACGAATGTGTGGAACACTCAGTCTTAAAATGTTATGTATGTATGTACACAGTCACACACACACTCATATAGCCATACACACACTCATACAGTCACAAACACTCATAGTCACACATACACACACACAATCATAGTCACACACACAAACAGTCACACACACACTCATATAGTCTCACACACACACACACACACGCACACACACATACACACACACACACACACACACACACATTAAATTAACACCTGCTTCTCTTCACTGCTGAATCATGTGAGCAAAAATTATACTTTGTGGAACCTTGCTATGTATTTGTTTATGTAATGGTGTGTGAGTAATAGTTAATATATATTATGTATATGTCTAGTGAGAGAGAGAGAGAGAGAGAGAGAGAGAGAGAGAGAGAGAGAGAGAGAGAGAGAGAGAGAGAGAAGAAATTATAGTCTGTGGAACCTCGCTAGCTACTTGTTTATGTAATGCTGAGTAATTGTTAATATATATGAAAGAGAGAGAGAGAGAGAGAGAGAGAGAGAGAGAAATTATACTCTGGAACCTTACTAGCCAATTGTTTATGTAATGGTGTGTGAGTAATTGTTAATGTATATATATGATGCGTTCAGAGAGAGAGAGAGAGAGAGAGAGAGAGATATGATGCATTCAAAGAGAGAGAGAGAGTTAGAGTTAGAGATATTCCAAGTAATTTATAATGGATAATTACGCGTTCAGTGTGTATGAGATGGATATCTCTCTCTCTCTCTCTCTCTCTCTCTCTATATATATATATATATATATATATATATATATATATATATATATATATATATATTGTTTTTTCACATACATACACTAAAGACCACGATCTACATGTGAGTATTTAAGTATTTTTTTTCACTTAACCCTTGTCTATCGGGGCCCGACTTAAGTCCGTATCGAAAAATTTGGACTATGTGGCGGGGCCCGACTTAAGTCTGAGTGCAATTTTGGTGCAATATTGGCTCTGAGAGAGAGACGAGTGACTGGAGGAGCATGGGTTACCTCATGACCGCTCGCCACGGCCGCCGTGGACCTACTGAGATTTACTCCACTTACATCCACCCTCAGTCCCTCGCTACATACATAATTATATAAAGAAATTACCGGATTCTAGCGATTTTGCCCTTCGGTTGCAAGATCGTTGCAAGACAACCAGTGATCGTAGAAGGATGGTTCGGGTGTCATTGGAAAGCTCTGTTTACGCCCTTTCAGGGATAGATACTTGTTTTACGCTCTGGGTCTTGTTTATGCATGAAAATGAGCACGGAAACAACCCTATTTAGGGTAAAAAAAAACCCAGCTGGGCGGCACAGTGTAAAATACCCTACCACCCGCTCTTTGTGTGTTAAACTACACAAAATCGTCTAAATATATCTATAATACAATTAAAAAGACGTCACCGGTACAGTAGGGGTTTAACAGGAATTAAAATGAAAAGTTACAAGAAAAAACGCACAATAGGCAAAAAATATGTATACAAAATATCTATGTAGAAGTAACGTATATGTACACTCGGATACCATAGTCTCTAGCCCACTCATATATATTCGTGGACTTCACTTGTTTCTATTTATGGAAGTATACAGTATATGTGGACACAAATTTATGAATATACTTTTCTATGCATCACCTACAAAACTAGATATACTATTTATTGAAAAGCAAGTTATATCCAAAAATCAATCCAGATAGTTATGATTGCACACAGAAAAACATAGAGGGTCCACGAATTATTATGGGTGGGTTAGAGACTATGGCATCCGACTGTACCGGCGACGTCCTTTAACTATATATTCTAGCTGCATTATGGGTGGGCTAGAGACTATGGCATCCGACTGTACCGGCGACGTCCTTTAACTTTATACTCTAGCTGCATTATGGGTGGGCTAGAGACTATGGCATCCGACTCTACCGGCGACGTCCTTTAACTATATATTCTAGCTGCATTATGGGTGGGCTAGAGACTATGGCATCCGACTGTACCGGCGACGACCTTTAACTATATATTCTAGCTGCATTATGGGTGGGCTAGAGACTATGGCATCAGACTGTACCGGCGACGTCCTTTAACTTTATATTCTAGATGCATTATGGGTGGGCTAGAGACTATGGCATCCGATTGTACCGGCGACGTCCTTTAACTTTATATTCTAGCTGCATTATGGGTGGGCTAGAGACTATGGCATCCGACTGTACCGGCGACGTCCTTTAACTATATATTCTAGCTGCATTATGGGTGGGCTAGAGACTATGGCATCCGACTGTACCGGCGACGACCTTTAACTATATATTCTAGCTGCATTATGGGTGGGCTAGAGACTATGGCATCCGACTGTACCGGCGACGTCCTTTAACTATATATTCTAGCTGCATTATGGGTGGGCTAGAGACTATGGCATCCGACTGTACCGGCGACAACCTTTAACTATATATTCTAGCTGCATTATGGGTGGGCTAGAGATTATGGCATCCGACTGTACCGGCAACGTTCTTTAACCCGTCCAGCCCCGGCTAGTTTTGTAATGTTTGTTCACCAGAACCCGGCCGGTTTTCAAAAAATGGTTTTATTCCAGAAACAATAGCGAAAGGGTTAGGAATGAAGGAAAAACCACGAAAAACCGCTCAAAAAGCTTAAAGAATGGTCGTACAGAGCCCCCGAAAACGTATTTTACAAGAGTAAAAAATTGAAGGCAATTACCCCCAAAAAACAGGTTATTGCGCGCTCACGCGCACACACGTGGACTTTGAGAGTTTTCAACCATCGGCACGGTTGCGTGGGATACGTACACAGATCCCATACAAATCTGAGCCCTCTTGAGTGGCTACACCTGAGGTTACGGTCAGCGCAATTAGGGTGACGCGCCAGGCGCGTCTCTGGGGCTGTGCGTTACATACATCGCCGACGCGTCAGGCGCGTCGCTGGGGCTGTACGGGTTAACTATATATTCTAGCTGCATAATGGGTGGGCTAGAGACTATGGCATCCTACTGTACCGGCGACGTCCTTTAACTATATATTCTAGCTGCATTATGGGTGGGCTAGAGACTATGGCATCCGACTATACCGGCGACGTCCTTTAACTATATATTCTAGCTGCATTATGGGTGGGCTAGAGACTATGGCATCCTACTGTACCGGCGACGACCTTTAACTATATATTCTAGCTGCATTATGGGTGGGCTAGAGACTATGGCATCCGACTGTACCGGCGACGTCCTTTAACTATATATTCTAGCTGCATTATGGGTGGGCTAGAGACTATGGCATCCGACTGTACCGGCGACGTCCTTTTACTATATATTCTAGCTGTATTTAGACGAGTTTGTGCAGTTTAAGGATATGTGGTAGTCAAAAGGGTTAAGTGAGATCGTTCGAAGCCTGTTAATTGCTGGAGGCCTTTTTTAAACTGAATAAAACCATCTAATGGTAGCCAGAATAAAGTTAATAGTGCGGCACCGGTACTGAAAGTGTTAAAGATTTAGCAAAACAATACTATGAATAAAAAATACTTTACAAGAATTATATGAGGTTGTGAAGAATAGAAAGTTGGCTGAATTTGATTGTATGTGTTTATATATGCAACACAACCGTATTCTAGCTGGCAATTCTGCTAAATATTGATGTCTATAGATACACATGCCTTATAGCCACTTTAACACACACACACACACACATTCACACACATTTGGCAAGAATGGATGAACAAAATTGGGTGAAAAGATGCAGGTCTGTGATAGTGGAGGAAGCTGCACCAACGGGTGGACCGAGGAAGACCTAGGATTGCACTATACGTGTCGATCTCAAATCCAAAAACTTGACAAGTGAAGCAGCCCTTAACAGGTTTGCCTGGAACGCCGCCATTAGGACAAGAAACTGAAACTGTACGAATGTGTGGAACACTCAGTCTTAAAATGTTATGTATGTATGTACACAGTCACACACACACTCATATAGCCATACACACACTCATACAGTCACAAGCACTCATAGTCACACATACACACACAATCATAGTCACACACACAAACAGTCACACACACACTCATATAGTCTCACACACACACACACACGCACACACATACACACACACACACACACACACACATTAAATTAACACCTGCTTCTCTTCACTGCTGAATCATGTGAGCAAAAATTATACTTTGTGGAACCTTGCTATGTATTTGTTTATGTAATGGTGTGTGAGTAATAGTTAATATATATTATGTATATGTCTAGTGAGAGAGAGAGAGAGAGAGAGAGAGAGAGAGAGAGAGAGAGAGAGAGAGAGAGAGAAGAAATTATAGTCTGTGGAACCTCGCTAGCTACTTGTTTATGTAATGCTGAGTAATTGTTAATATATATGAAAGAGAGAGAGAGAGAGAGAGAGAAATTATACTCTGGAACCTTACTAGCCAATTGTTTATGTAATGGTGTGTGAGTAATTGTTAATGTATATATATGATGCGTTCAGAGAGAGAGAGAGAGAGAGAGAGAGAGATATGATGCATTCAAAGAGAGAGAGAGAGTTAGAGTTAGAGATATTCCAAGTAATTTATAATGGATAATTACGCGTTCAGTGTGTATGAGATGGATATCTCTCTCTCTCTCTCTCTCTCTCTATATATATATATATTGTTTTTTCACATACATACACTAAAGACCACGATCTACATGTGAGTATTTAAGTATTTTTGTTCACTTAACCCTTGTCTATCGGGGCCCGACTTAAGTCCGTATCGAAAAATTTGGACTATGTGGCGGGGCCCGACTTAAGTCTGAGTGCAATTTTGGCGCAATATTGGCTCTGAGAGAGAGACGAGTGACTGGAGGAGCATGGGTTACCTCATGACCGCTCGCCACGGCCGCCGTGGACCTACTGAGATTTACTCCACTTACATCCACCCTCAGTCCCTCGCTACATACGTAATTATATAAAGAAATTACCGGATTCTAGCGATTTTGCCCTTCGGTTGCAAGATCGTTGCAAGACAACCAGTGATCGTAGAAGGATGGTTCGGGTGTCATTGGAAAGCTCTGTTTACGCCCTTTCAGGGATAGATACTTGTTTTCCGCTCTGGGTCTTGTTTATGCATGAAAATGAGCACGGAAACAACCCTATTTAGGGTAAAAAAAAAACAGCTGGGCGGCACAGTGTAAAATACCCTACCACCCGCTCTTTGTGTGTTAAACTACACAAAATCGTCTAAATATATCTATAATACAATTAAAAAGACGTCACCGGTACAGTAGGGGTTTAACAGGAATTAAAATGAAAAGTTACAAGAAAAAAAGCACAATAGGCAAAAAATATGTATACAAAATATCTATGTGGAAGTATCGTATATGTACACTCGGATACCATAGTCTCTAGCCCACTCATATATATTCGTGGACTTCACTTGTTTCTATTTATGGAAGTATACAGTATATGTGGACACAAATTTATGAATATACTTTTCTATGCATCAACTACAAAACTAGATATACTATTTATTGAAAAGCAAGTTATATCCAAAAATCAATCCAGATAGTTATGATTGCACACAGAAAAACATAGAGGGTCCACGAATTATTATGGGTGGGTTAGAGACTATGGCATCCGACTGTACCGGCGACGTCCTTTAACTATATATTCTAGCTGCATTATGGGTGGGCTAGAGACTATGGCATCCGACTGTACCGGCGACGTCCTTTAACTTTATACTCTAGCTGCATTATGGGTGGGCTAGAGACTATGGCATCCGACTCTACTGGCGACGTCCTTTAACTATATATTCTAGCTGCATTATGGGTGGGCTAGAGACTATGGCATCCGACTGTACCGGCGACGACCTTTAACTATATATTCTAGCTGCATTATGGGTGGGCTAGAGACTATGGCATCAGACTGTACCGGCGACGTCCTTTAACTTTATATTCTAGCTGCATTATGGGTGGGCTAGAGACTATGGCATCCGATTGTACCGGCGACGTCCTTTAACTTTATATTCTAGCTGCATTATGGGTGGGCTAGAGACTATGGCATCCGACTGTACCGGCGACGTCCTTTAACTATATATTCTAGCTGCATTATGGGTGGGCTAGAGACTATGGCATCCGACTGTACCGGCGACGACCTTTAACTATATATTCTAGCTGCATTATGGGTGGGCTAGAGACTATGGC
>CM064541.1:25684033-25956533 GCA_032716605.1 Paralithodes platypus
ATTATAGTCTGTGGAACCTCGCTAGCTACTTGTTTATGTAATGCTGAGTAATTGTTAATATATATGAAAGAGAGAGAGAGAGAGAGAGAGAGAGAGAAATTATACTCTGGAACCTTACTAGCCAATTGTTTATGTAATGGTGTGTGAGTAATTGTTAAAGTATATATATGATGCGTTCAGAGAGAGAGAGAGAGAGAGAGAGATATGATGCATTCAAAGAGAGAGAGAGTTAGAGTTAGAGATATTCTAATAATTTATAATGGATAATTACGCGTTCAGTGTGTATGAGATGGATATCTCTCTCTCTCTATATATTGTTACGGCTGGATCGGCAATACATATTCGGGATTCTTGATCGTAGGACAGAAATGGCTTAAGTGACAACGACACGCTCGATTCCAGTCCCAAATACTATATGCTCCAGACAACAAAAGCACCAACGCCCTACAGAGTTATCGTCTACGGTAACGAGGTACCTTAACTCGGCGAAAGTGTACAACAGGGGTAGGCTATGAGGCTAAACTCCCTCAGACATTTATAGGTTACGTTATTACTAAAGAAATGCAATACTCAAGAAACTACGTTAATATTAAGCCTCTAATAATGTAGAATAGAAGCAGGCTAAAGGTATGACAGTGAAATGCTAAATGACAAATGTACACGCCTACTTGAAAGCGCGTGCACTACACTAACTGTCCCCTACTAACATGCACTAGCATGTAGCATACAAGATGTTCATGATCCAGTAGATACCTAATAATACACATGGGAGGAACATAAACAGTAGTCACTTATTATAATAATGAATCTATACTTGGAATAACTAAAAGGTTGCAGGCAACAGTACTGCGCCGGTAGCCTACTACCGCATAGGCTACTTCGCTTCTCTCACTCTGTCTCCCCTCCGAGTCCGTATGCGCCCTACGCAACAGAACTCCGGACACAGCAGCAAAACGACAGTGCAGTTAATTGATACATGAAAGTATTAATAGTGTTGTCTTGTGTGTGAGTAATGTGTATTGTAAAGTGTTATAGATATATACTTAAAGAGAGCTGCAATGCATAGTAAAATAAAGATATATCCCACTCATCATCCCCATGTGTTCTAGGTAGCAGGCCAAGTCACAGGAACAACGAGTCCCAGCACCGAAAGCGAGAACCCAGGAGAAGACTGTAGAGAACACAAGGACAGATAAATTACGTTACTCTACTATACCGGCACTACGAGCGAGCTGTAGTCTCGGGTGCTACACTCGCTCCTGGCTCGGTATGCAAATCAAGGCTAAGTCCTCGTCCCTCTACAGACAACTCCTGGGCATGGTCGGGCTCTTACACATGGCACCAGTCTAGTCACAAATGGGATGATGAGCAGGGCATATAACTCGTGAACATGTAGAACGTTCACCAACTATCCTCATCAAGAAGATCGCTGTTCACATTAACCCCTTAAATCTAATACATGTAAATATATGCTTGTCCTAAGAGTAATACGAGAGGTGAGTGCTGAAACTCCTTTAGGACCTCAAGGGAAGGTTATGCATTTAAATAGAGAGAAGAATGAAATGAGAGTAATGTCGTCAGAGAGAAAGAGTGCAACCGTGAGAAGTGGGGAGAGAGAGCAAGGGATGTTAGAATCTCAAAGGTTCTAGGCAACCTAGTCCAGGAACACACAGCCAACCTCCAGGCAGTGTGCTGTACGACAACATGGGCCCAGCCCAGGCAGGCAACAATGGACTACCAACCCTATCGCGCCTAGCTATAAGGGCAAGGCTGCCAACCAGTCCATACGTCTGGCAACCACCCGGCCGGCAGCGCGGCGTGTTGCTACCCTCTTGCTCTGAAGCCCAACTCACTCTATCTCTCTGAATTCCCATTATCCTATCTATCAACTTCTCTATTGATACTACATATTAAATGGAAGGTCTCGACATGGCTTAAAACAAAACCCACCACTGGTTAGCACATGACGAGACCTTTGCAGCGATACAAAGAACATAGTTATAAGTTGTCACACTCAATATACATAGCGGCTGACGGTAGCCAGATCACGGGCGGTACAGTGGAGTACCAAGGAGTACAATCAGGTTGCGTTGCCCAGCACTGGGGTGCGTCACAGCCCCCCCAAGATTTTAGATAATCGACCTTAGAAGCATTATCAAAATCTGACAGGCAACCGACCTGCTACCCTTAGCTGCCACTAATTGCAAAAGGTGCACAACAACTGAAGTGTGAATTATACATAAAACACAATATTGCATGCATCATGCTACAACAATAAAGAGTTACAAAACTAAAAAAAAGAAAGAGTTTTCTCGTTTATTTTATTGTTTTATAATCTTTTTGGACGGCGTTATGATAGCCTAATTTTACTCCTGCTCAACCCACACACCGTGCACGACTATCTTGGATCATCAACCCTTGATAGACAATCTGCTATCACGTTCTCACTCCCGGCAATATGCTGAATGTTGAGATTATACTCTTGGAGCATTAGGGACCACCTGGTCAACCGCATATTCCGATTGTGAAACTGATTTAGGAATTTCAAGGGATGATGGTCCGTATAAATCGTCACTACCGGGCCGTAGGCTGGAACATAAACTTCGAAATGTTTGAGCGACAAAACGATAGCCAGAAGCTCCTTCTCTATAGTCGAGTAATTCCTTTGTGCCGAATTAAACTTGCGAGAAAAGAAGCTCACTGGGTGTTCCAAGCCCTCGGAATCAGTCTGCAGTAACACTGCCCCGGCACCCACACCGCTGGCATCAGTCGCCAGCTGAAAACTCCTGGAGAAGTCTGGGGCCCTCAAAATCGGATGTGTACACAGCAGGTGCTTGACTAGGTCGAAAGCCCTCTGACACTCCGCAGCCCAACAGAACTTCACTGACTTCGACAGTAGATCAGTTAACGGTGCTAAGACAGTAGAGTATCCCCGGATGAAGCGCCTATAATAGCCTATCATACCTAGGAACCGCATGACCTGGCGCTTAGTGGTGGGCCTGGGAAACATATTGATAGCCTGTATCTTGCTCAGGGGGGGGCACACCCGGCCTAACCCGACCACAAAGCCAAGATACTGCACAGTAGCCTTTACAAACTCGCACTTCCTCAGGTTCACCACCAGCCCAGCATCGTGCAACTTCCTAAACAGGGTCTCTGAGTGCCTTAGGTGATTTTCAAAATCGTCATCATATACTATCACGTCATCAAGGTAGACCGTGCAGTTAGGGATTTCGTCACAAATATCGTTCATCAGGTTTTGAAACGTGGCAGGTGCGTTCTTAAGCCCATAAGGCATTACGTTACATTGGTAGGTCTTGCCATCTACCACAAAACCACAAACTTGCTTAGCTCGGTCCGACAGGGGTACTTGCCAGTAGCCTTTTACAAGATCAATTTTAGTAAGGTACTTTGCATTCCCTATCTTGTCCACGCTGTCGTCAACTCGAGGCAAAGGGTAAGGGTTGGTGGTGGTCAAGCCATTTAGCCTACGAAAATCTATGCAGAACCGCACCTTGCCGTCAGGTTTTGGCTGCAACGTGACGGGTGATGTCCACTTCACATAACCTTCAGTGATCATCCCTCTCTCAACCATGTACTTTAACTCCTCCCGTAAAGCTGGCAACTTTACCGGGGGCACACGGTAGGGCACTGACTTGAAGGGCACATTATCACCGACGTCCACGTCGTGCGTTACCTGAGTAGTGAGACCTGGGTGTTCGGCGAAAACAGAGGGGTATGACCTGAACAGGCCTAGGACAGCAGCACCCTGGTGCTCAGGCAGGTGACTTACAACTTGCCTAGCCTCTTGTTCAGTATTCCCCGCCCACTGTTCCGCGGAAATGACACAGTCCCAGCTATCCTCCTCAGCAGCATGACTGTCCCCACCTCCTTCTCCACCCTGGCCGCTGCAGGCCAGCACAGGGACAGTGAGAGGCTCTGAGGGGCGTCTCACATACTCTTTCATGAGGTTAACATGACATAACTGATGTTTTTTCCTACGGTCAGGTGTTGCAACGAGATAATCAAGGTCGGACAGTTTCTTAGCCACCACATACGGCCCAATGAACTTGGCAGAAAGGGGGTGTCCAGGCAAAGGTAAAAGCAACATTACCTCCTGACCCACCGAAAACTCCCGAAGCTTCACCTTGGCGTCATACTGGTGCTTCATGACCGCCTGTGCATTAACCAAGTTATTACCTGCCGCTGCCATGCAACCTATAAGTCTCTCCCGGCTCTCAAGGACATATTTAAGTACAGACCCCGGCTTCTCTTCGCCCTCCCAGATCTCTTTCACCATACTTAAAGGTCCTCTCACATTATGGCCAAAGACTAGCTGATTTGGACTGAACCCCAGGCTCTCTCCTGGGACTTCACGTGCAGCGAACAGAACATACGGCAGACCCAAATCCCAATCAGTGTCATGTTCTGCACAGTAACAGCGTAGCATACTCTTCAGGGTCGAGTGCCACCGCTCCAAGACTCCCTGACTCTCGGGATGGTAGGCTGACGACACTACAGAACATATACCGTGCAACTGAAGGGTTTGCTTGAACAATTTGGATGTAAAATTGCTCCCCTGGTCTGACTGCACCTCACGTGGAAATCCATAACGGGAACAGAACAATAATAAGTTTTTAACAACTGCCTTTGCCGAGCCGTTTCTCATGGGGTATGCGTCCGGGTATCTCGTAGCCACATCCATGATTGTCAACAGGAATTTATTGCCACTACCAGTAGGCGGGAAAGGGCCAACCAAATCTACTACAACTTTGCTGAACGGAGGCCCGGTGACAGGTATGGGAAACAAAGGTGCCTTCGGGATTGTCTGGTTAGGCTTCCCCGTTGTCTGGCAGGTCGCACACCCAGCCACCCATGCACAGACATCAGCCTTGACCCCAGGCCACCAGAAAAACCTGCCCAATGCCGCCAATGTTTTTGTTACCCCCAAATGACCCGCCACCGGCACATCATGCGCCAGACACAATAAGGACTCTCTATACTTATTTGGAACAACCACCTGGTCTACTACCCTCGCACCGCCCTCCCACTTCGATTTGGGGTCTAAAAATCTGCGGTACAATATCCTGTTGAGCCTAAAGAAATCTCCCGGCTTCGCATCCCCATCTTCCTCCAACTCTATGGCACCATTGCTATAACGAGCTAGGCTAGCGTCTTGCAGCTGCTGCTCACTTATGTCCCCGGGCGTCAATGCATCAAGATGGTTTTGTAATAAGACATTACCCCGGCTAGTAGGCTCTACTGCCTTAGTGGCTCTCGCTACAGCTCTTGCCTCACGCGAAGTCTTACCCAACTCTGCCTTGTTACACACCATCTCTGGGCCAGAGTCAACTCCCGTGTTTATTATAGGTCCAAGTACCGAATCACCGAGAAGTGCAGCAGAATCAATGTCCCTTTTCCTGCCCTTAGCAACCTTCTCCTGATCCTTCCTCCACTGTCCCCGAGGTTGAGTGCTAGGCTGTGCAGGAGCCGCAGAGCGAGATCGGGTTACCACACAGGCCATCTCATCCTGTTGGCACCTCCCAACCCCTTCCCGATTCTCACCATCCACGTCGGCCGCCCTCTCGGCAACGACTAAGGGTGGAGTCCCGGAAGTGGGCACCGCAAAGTCGTTGCCGAGAAGAAGGTCGACGCCCTCAACTGGCAAACACTCAACGATCCCTACATCCAGCTCCCTGCACACCTCTCCCACTCTCAACTCCAACCTCACAAGTGGGTATGACCTCGTAGCATTTATACCCTGCACCACAACAACTCTGGCCGCATTTATCGGTTTCCCTGTGAAGTTCCTCAACAAAGTTTGCGAAGCCCCCGTATCCCTCAACAAGTCAACCCTCCGTAGTTCACTCCCCCAGCTCACAAACCCGTGTCCCCGATGGCTACAGAAAGTGTCCCGGACAGGTGTCGAGCCTTCCGTACGCTTCTTTACCGCGTGTGCCTCAGCTGCTGACAACCTACCCCGGGCAGTTGCTGCAGCCTTCAGAGACACACCGATACTGTGAACCAATGACACCGGCTTAGCGGGAGTGTTACTAGGGCACTCACGTGAATAATGGCCTAGCTTCTGACATTTGTAACATTTCACATCCCCAATGGGCTTCTTCCCTTGTGCGGGCGAAGAAGGGGCCTGACCTTTAGTAAACGGGAGAGGCTTGTGTTTGTAGGTGTTATTAGGTGCAATGCTTTTAGTGTGGTTATGTGTGTCATAGGATTTGTTATTATCGAAAACTCTGGTGGGTGGGGTATAGCGCCCCTTCTGCCCTGACTCAGCCCTCTGAGCGGCACCGCAACCACGAATCAATGATAATCTGAGGTCTGCCATCTTGGCAGCCTCCTCTACTGTCTTGGGACATTTTTCCTTAATGTTCAGCGTTAGATCGGTTCCAGTACATTTGTAAAACTGTTCCAGATAGAAAAGTTGCTTAATTTCCTCAGCCGACTCTGCGTGCTCGGACCGAAACCAGTTATTACATGCATCTGTTAAGTCCCGTGCGTGCTTCATAAAACTGACGTCGCTCTTCTTATTCACGCCACGGAACTTCAATCTATAAGTTTCGGGTTGCAGTTCGTAGGCCCGGAGCACAGCCTCCTTCACCAGTCCATACACGACACTCTCGTCCAGTGACAGTGCATCGTAGGCTTTCAACCCCTTACCCACTAGACGTGATGAAACTAATGCTGCCCATTTAACCTCCGGCCAGTCATACTCACGACACTTCTTTTCGAAACGAGCAAAAAACTCAGTCACTGCTGTCTCATCAAATGCGGGTACTAACTTAATTAAATGCGAAAGTGAGTCTGTAACCCGGTGCCCACCACCGAGATGACGCCCCGTGGTCTCTACTCTAGACTTCTCGACATCCATTTCAGCCTGGTACCTGGTTGCATCCTGATTGGCTTGGATTCTAGCAACCTCTATGCGTTCTATACTAGCCTGTTGTATCTGAGTCTCCTGCAGCTTAAACTTAGCTAGTTCTAGCTGAAATAACATCTCAGGAGACAGGCCTGGGGGGGGGAGAGCACAAAATGGGGGATCCACACCGAGACGTGTTTACGGGTAAGCCAGCTTGCCATTGAGAACCCTCCTGCTGCATCGTGCTAAGACTCGCTGGCTGAGGGCCCAGCTCAGGGGTAGAGTGGAATGGAGGCTTGGAGGGAACCCCCCAAGACCCCACTCCACCCACCGCCCCATCGCCATCACCCAACAAACATGCCACCAAATTCTTCTTGGGCCAACTGTCAGGACAGTCCCGCCCCAAAACCGTGGCTAAACAGCGAAGACTGTAACAATCAATAGCCTGCAGGCGCTGTTCGGTCAAAGGTGTCTGCAAAAATGCCCGGGCATCCCTCTCTCTCCACTTATAACACTCCCCTCCCTAAATATCTGCTGTACTTGCTGGTCACTAGGCTGTACCGTGTTATCCTCCCCCGTAAATGATGAGTCATTAGACATAGTGCTGGTTATACAATTGCTGTTCATAAACAAAAAAAAGTGCTTATTACTAATTGCAGTCTCGACTCACAAAATGTTAAAGATGCTTGAATGACTCTACTCTAGACACCTAACGAAACAATCTGCAAGTCCACCAATACAATAATGACACAATAAAAATTCCTCCAATATGCAAGAAAATTCTAGCCAGCTCTACTAGGTAGCATAGAATAGTTCTCCAAAAAACATGTGATAGGATACTACTGAATCTTGTGCAAGGTCGCCATTTTGTTACGGCTGGATCGGCAATACATATTCGGGATTCTTGATCGTAGGACAGAAATGGCTTAAGTGACAACGACACGCTCGATTCCAGTCCCAAATACTATATGCTCCAGACAACAAAAGCACCAACGCCCTACAGAGTTATCGTCTACGGTAACGAGGTACCTTAACTCGGCGAAAGTGTACAACAGGGGTAGGCTATGAGGCTAAACTCCCTCAGACATTTATAGGTTACGTTATTACTAAAGAAATGCAATACTCAAGAAACTACGTTAATATTAAGCCTCTAATAATGTAGAATAGAAGCAGGCTAAAGGTATGACAGTGAAATGCTAAATGACAAATGTACACGCCTACTTGAAAGCGCGTGCACTACACTAACTGTCCCCTACTAACATGCACTAGCATGTAGCATACAAGATGTTCATGATCCAGTAGATACCTAATAATACACATGGGAGGAACATAAACAGTAGTCACTTATTATAATAATGAATCTATACTTGGAATAACTAAAAGGTTGCAGGCAACAGTACTGCGCCGGTAGCCTACTACCGCATAGGCTACTTCGCTTCTCTCACTCTGTCTCCCCTCCGAGTCCGTATGCGCCCTACGCAACAGAACTCCGGACACAGCAGCAAAACGACAGTGCAGTTAATTGATACATGAAAGTATTAATAGTGTTGTCTTGTGTGTGAGTAATGTGTATTGTAAAGTGTTATAGATATAAACTTAAAGACAGCTGCAATGCATAGTAAAATAAAGATATATCCCACTCATCATCCCCATGTGTTCTAGCTAGCAGGCCAAGTCACAGGAACAACGAGTCCCAGCACCGAAAGCGAGAACCCAGGAGAAGACTGTAGAGAACACAAGGACAGATAAATTACGTTACTCTACTATACCGGCACTACGAGCGAGCTGTAGTCTCGGGTGCTACACTCGCTCCTGGCTCGGTATGCAAATCAAGGCTAAGTCCTCGTCCCTCTACAGACAACTCCTGGGCATGGTCGGGCTCTTACACATGGCACCAGTCTAGTCACAAATGGGATGATGAGCAGGGCATATAACTCGTGAACATGTAGAACGTTCACCAACTATCCTCATCAAGAAGATCGCTGTTCACATTAACCCCTTAAATCTAATACATGTAAATATATGCTTGTCCTAAGAGTAATACGAGAGGTGAGTGCTGAAACTCCTTTAGGACCTCAAGGGAAGGTTATGCATTTAAATAGAGAGAAGAATGAAATGAGAGTAATGTCGTCAGAGAGAAAGAGTGCAACCGTGAGAAGTGGGGAGAGAGAGCAAGGGATGTTAGAATCTCAAAGGTTCTAGGCAACCTAGTCCAGGAACACACAGCCAACCTCCAGGCAGTGTGCTGTACGACAACATGGGCCCAGCCCAGGCAGGCAACAATGGACTACCAACCCTATCGCGCCTAGCTATAAGGGCAAGGCTGCCAACCAGTCCATACGTCTGGCAACCACCCGGCCGGCAGCGCGGCGTGTTGCTACCCTCTTGCTCTGAAGCCCAACTCACTCTCTCTCTCTGAATTCCCATTATCCTATCTATCAACTTCTCTATTGATACTACATATTAAATGGAAGGTCTCGACATGGCTTAAAACAAAACCCACCACTGGTTAGCACATGACGAGACCTTTGCAGAGATACAAAGAACATAGTTATAAGTTGTCACACTCAATATACATAGCGGCTGACGGTAGCCAGATCACGGGCGGTACAGTGGAGTACCAAGGAGTACAATCAGGTTGCGTTGCCCAGCACTGGGGTGCGTCACAATATATATATATATATATATATATATATATATATATATATATATATTGTTTTTCACATACATACACTAAAGACCACGATCTACATGTGAGTATTTAAGTCTTTTTGTTCACTTAACCCTTGTCTATCGGGGCCCGACTTAAGTCCGTATCGAAAAATTTGGACTATGTGGCGGGGCCCGACTTAAGTCTGAGTGCAATTTTGGCGCAATATTGGCTCTGAGAGAGAGACGAGTGACTGGAGGAGCATGGTTTACCTCATGACCGCTCGCCACGGCCGCCGTGGACCTACTGAGATTTACTCCACTTACATCCACCCTCACTCCCTCGCTACATACGTAATTATATAAAGAAATTACCGTATTCTAGCGATTTTGCCCTTCGGTTGCAAGATCGTTGCAAGACAACCAGTGATCGTAGAAGGATGGTTCGGGTGTCATTGGAAAGCTCTGTTTACGCCCTTTCAGGGATAGATACCTGTTTTACGCTCTGGGTCTTGTTTATGCATGAAAATGAGCACGGAAACAACCCTATTTAGGGTAAAAACCCCCGGCTGGGCGGCACAGTGTAAAATACCCTACCACCCGCTCTTTGTGTGTTAAACTACACAAAATCGTCTAAATATATCTATAATACAATTAAAAAGACATCACCAGTACAGTAGGGGTTCAACAGGAATTAAAATGAAAAGTTACAAGAAAAAAACGCACAATAGGTAAAAAATATGTATACAAAATATCTATGTGGAAGTAACGTATATGTACACTCGGATACCATAGTCTCTAGCCCACTCATATATATTCGTGGACTTCACTTGTTTCTATTTATGGAAGTATACAGTATATGTGGACACAAATTTATGAACATACTTTTCTATGCATCAACTACAAAACTAGATATACTATTTATTGAAAAGCAAGTTATATCCAAAAATCAATCCAGATAGTTATGATTGCATACAGAAAAACATAGAGGGTCCACGAATTATTATGGGTGGGCTAGAGACTATGGCATCCGACTGTACCGGCGACGTCCTTTAACTTTATATTCTAGCTGCATTATGGGTGGGCTAGAGACTATGGCATCCGACTGTACCGGCGACGTCCTTTAACTATATATTCTAGCTGCATTATGGGTGGGCTAGAGACTATGGCATCCAACTGTACCGGCGACGACCTTTAACTATATATTCTAGCTGCATTATGGGTGGGCTAGAGACCATGGTATCCGACTGTACCGGCGACGTCCTTTAACTATATATTCTAGCTGCATTATGGGTGGGCTAGAGACTATGGCATCCGACTGTACCGGCGACGTCCTTTAACTATATATTCTAGCTGCATTATGGGTGGGCTAGAGACTATGGCATCCGACTGTACCGGCGACGTCCTTTAACTTTATATTCTAGCTGCATTTAGACGAGTTTGTGCAGTTTAAGGATATGTGGTAGTCAAAACGGTTAAGTGAGATTTTTCGAAGCCTGTTAATTGCTGAAGGCCTTTTTTAAACTGAATAAAACCATCTAATAGTAGCCAGAATAAAGTTAATAGTGCGGCACCGGTACTGAAAGGGTTAAAGATTTAGCAAAACAATACTATGAATAAAAAATACTTTACAAGAATTATATGAGGTTGTGAAGAATAGAAAGTTGGCTGAATTTGATTGTATGTGTTTATATATGCAACACAACCGTATTCTAGCTGGCAATTCTGCTAAATATTGATGTCTACAGATACACATGCCTTATAGCCACTTTAACACCCACACACCCACACACACATTCACACACATGTGGCGAGAATGGATGAACAAAATTGGGTGAAAAGATGCAGGTCTGTTATAGTGGAGGGAGCTGCACCAAGGGGTGGACCGAGGAAGACCTAGGATTGCACTATACGTGTCGATCTCAAATCCAAAAACTTGACAAGTGAAGCAGCCCTTAACAGGGTTGCCTGGAACGCCGCCATTAGGACAAGAAACTGAAACTGTACGTATGTGTGGAACACTCGGTCTTAAAATGTTATGTATGTATGTACACAGTCACACACACACACTCATATAGCCATACACACACTCATACAGTCACAAACACTCATAGTCACACATACACACACACAATTATAGTCACACACACAAACAGTCACACACACTCATATAGTCTCACACACACACACACACACACACACACACACACACACACACACACATTAAATTAACACCTGCTTCTCTTCACTGCTGAATCATGTGAGCAAAAATTATACTTTGTGGAACCTTGCTATGTATTTGTTTATGTAATGGTGTGTGAGTAATAGTTAATATATATTATGTATATGTCTAGTGAGAGAGAGAGAGAGAGAGAGAAGAAATTATAGTCTGTGGAACCTCGCTAGCTATTTGTTTATGTAATGCTGAGTAATTGTTAATATATATATGAGAGAGAGAGAGAGAGAGAGAGAGAGAAATTATACTCTGGAACCTTACTAGCCAATTGTTTATGTAATGGTGTGTGAGTAATTGTTAATGTATATATATGATGCGTTCAGAGAGAGAGAGAGAGAGAGAGATATGATGCGTTCAAAGAGAGAGAGAGAGTTAGAGTTAGAGATATTCTAAGTAATTTATAATGGATAATTACGCGTTCAGTGTGTATGAGATGGATAGATTCTAAGTACAGTCATTTAAAATGGATAATTACGCGTTCAGTGTGTATGAGATGGATATCTCTCTCTCTCTCTCTATATATATATATATATATATATATATATATATATATATATATATATATATATATATATAAACAATTTTTTCACATACATACACTAAAGACCACGATCTACATGTGAGTATTTAAGTCTTTTTGGTCACTTAAACCTTGTCTATCGGGGCCCGATTTAAGTCCGTATAGAAAAATTTGGACTATGTGGCGGGGCCCGACTTAAGTCCGAGTGCAATTTTGGCGCAATATTGGCTCTGAGAGAGAGACGAGTGACTGGAGGAGCATGGGTTACCTCATGACCGCTCGCCACGGCCGCCGTGGACTTACTGAGATTTACTCCACTTACATCCACCCTCACTCCCTCGCTACATACGTAATTATATAAAGAAATTACCATATTTTAGCGATTTTGCACTTCGGTTGCACGATCGTTGCAAGACAACCAGTGATCGTAGAAGGATGGTTCGGGTGTCAATGGAAAGCTCAATTTATGCCCTTTCAGGGATGCATACTTGTATTACGCTCTGGGTCTTCTTTAAGCATGAAAAAGAGCACGGAAACAACCCCATTTATGGTAAAAAAAAAAACGCTGAGCGGCACAGTGAAATATACTCCACCACCCGCTCGTAAGGTATTAATAAGGGGAGGCTGAACCCTCCGCTGAGCCCAGACATCAAAGTTTCTAATTTTTGTGTTCTTGTGTTATAATGCTTCTTTCAACATAGGAGAATAGAATAGGAAGGAACAAAAAAACATATCGCATCCATAATCCCCCGGGCCGGGGGTTTGACCTCGGCCCCCGAAAAAGGATTTTTTTTTCTTTCAGCCACCCAAATTTTTTGTTTGTGTCTGTAGTCTAAAGGGCTGCTGTAAGCAATAGAAATAATCATATGAGGGCATGAACACCCATATGACATACCTAGGGCCCCCTTGGGGGGGCTCCAATATCATGGATTTTGGTAAAAAATACTCTCATAAATTCACTGAAGCCTACCCATGACGAAAATTTTCTTTAGTTGGTCATTAATCTCGATCTTCTATGTGCGCGCTATGGTAGAACACGGAAGCTAAGGAGGACTAACTATTTTATCTGCCCCAAAAATAGTTTTGACTGATGAATATCTATGAATTTCTGTTGTTTGCTATAATTTTTTTGCACTTACGAGTGCCACTATATTTTTATGTATTGCTCAAATGCATTCCCCTTCTAAATAGAGTACATAGGGGTACATAGGAACGCCTGTACGTTTAGATAAATGCCGTTTTGCCGAAAATGTTCGAGTTTTGACCATTTAGGTGTCAAATCAGCTGTAACCCAAAAATAATAATGTAATATATTTTTTCAGCACTTTCTATTATTCAATAGGGGTATATTTAAATGCTACGTTGTAGGGGATGCTTGTACTCTATGCCATGCAAAAATTGCGGGAAATTTGAACAATTTTGAGTGACTAGATGATTTTACGAAAGTGCAATGAAATTTTGTGCTCACGCGCGCGCACATAGAGATCTGATTTTTTCAGCAAGTCTTAGTTTTTCCATATGTAATAAGATGGTATAATGCCAGAAACACAATCTTTTATACAGGCATACTTGGGGGTGTATGGTTCAGCCTCCCCTGTTCATTAATTAAATTAATGGCAGCATACCAGGCAGCCCGGTCTTTGGCATCCCTCTTAGTCAGTTCTCTGGCTGCGAGATCAGTTTGTACCACCTGATCCCACGTCTTACTAGGTCTACCTGTTCTTGCAACTTCCTCCCATTTATAGACTTGCTTTTCTGAACCCAGTTATTCCCATCTATCCTTTCCACATGTCCATACCATCTTAGCCTACTCCTACACATCTCACTAATACTCTCAATGCCTAAGAATAAGTGCCCTCTGAGTTCTACACTGGTGGTTCTGTCTCTCATAACAGACCCACAAATCCATCTTACAATCCTCATTTCATTTGGTTTCATTCTATTGAGAGGTACCGTGAACCGGGGTGAATTCGGACGTTTCATCAATAGAAAAGTATTAATAATGAAATAACTTAACTAAAACTTATTTACATGTATTTGTTTCTGATGTTTTTCTAAAATTGTCATGATGGTATCTTCTTATTAAGTAATGTTTAAGTCTATCTATCTATTGCCCGATGCCATCAACCCTGAGGGGGTGGCCACAAATTAATTGCTCCATGCACCTCTGTCCTCTATCAGCCGAAGCCCCTCCTCCCAACCAATACCGCTTTAACTCATATAGGATACCTCTCAACTCCACCCTTCCACCTCCCTCTTGTCTCCCTCTCCCTATCTGTCCTTCCACTTCAGTGTCATACACTCTCTCGCTTCCCATACGTTCCACTTGGCCGAACCATCTCAAGGTGTTCCTTTTCACACTTTCCAGCACATCCACATCCATACCACACCGCTCTCGTACTTCCTCATTCGTCTATCTATCCCTCCATGTAACTCTGCACGCACTTCTCAAGTACCAGGTACCGGTAACTTATTTCCTCCCCTCTCACTCTTGGTTTGTATCTCTGCAACAACGTCCATGCTTCACTCCCGTACGTCAATGTTGGGATTACCACACTATCATGCAAGGATGTCTTTACTTCCATGCTGACCACCCTATTTCTTATTACTGCTTTCAGCGCTCCTATAACCCTCTTCTGTTGCACCCTCTTCTGCACTTCTTCATCCATACTCCCATCTTTACTCAACACACTGCCCAAATACTTAAATGAGTTGACATTCTCTATAGCCTGATTTTTCAACCTCACCAGGATCGCGCCCACGCTCGGCGCAGTAAAGGTTTTTCACAAGCACTGAGTCGTTACCGTCACTCATGAGCAAGAGGATGGGATAGTAGTACAGGACCCCAATGGAAATACGCCTAATTGGCCTTATTGGGCTATCCTTAGTTGGCTTAGCATGCGCTAGCTTTAAGAACTATTATTACCAGTACCTCACACTCTGTGACTGCACCATATTAGAGTGATATCAAAATCTTGCAATTACAACCACTGACCTTTTAACAATCATAATACAGGAGTAGTATTAAGGTTTGGAGAGAAGTATGAGAATAGAAGAACCTTGTTGTAACCACTGTGGCCCTCCATACTATCACTGTTTAGCACGCACAAAAAGAAGTTAAATTCCAAATAGCAGTACCAATCTTAACCCGTACAATACCAGAGACGTCCTTTTCATCATATTCTGGCAACTATTAGACAATATTACTCAGCTTAGGAAGGATGTGTGTTAGCTAAAGGGATTAATTGAGATAGTGTGTAGCATTTTCATGGTTAGAGGTCCTTCATAAGCTGAATACAAATCATCTAATCGTTGAAAGAATATAATGAAAAGGACGTCACCAGTACTGTATGGGTTAATAACTACTACCACATACACAATAAATTTAATTCCAAATAGCAGTACTAATCTTAATACAGTAACTACTACCACATACGTAACACAAAGATATTTAATTTCAAGTACAGTATGGTGCCAATACTTAATTACCGGCATAGCAGTATCATTTTGACTGCACTATATTAACCCTTATTTAGCGGGCTAGGTGGTCTATTTGACCGTAGCGCCCAGCGTTTTTTTTTTTACCCTAAATAGGGTTGTTTACGTGATCATTTTCATGCCTAAATAAGACCCAGAGTGTAAAACAAGTATCTATCCCTGAAAGGGCGTAAACAGAGCTTTCCAATGACACCCGAACCATCCTTGTACGACCACTGGTTCTCTTGCAACGATCGTGCAACACGAGTGCAAAAACCCTGTAATTAGGTAATTTCCCTACATAATTCCCTGTGTAGTGAGTGAGAAGAGGGGGAGGAAGTTAGAATACAGTTCAGTTGGTCCACCGCGGTGGTGGGGGACGGTCATAGTGTTTCTACGCTCCTCACACCGCTCAGCTCTCTCTCTCAGCAACATTACCTGGTGAAAATGGCGCTCGACATAAGTTGTGAACCGCCACATAGTCCATATTTATTTCACACGACATAAGTTGCGCGCCGACAGTTAAGGGTTAATACCTTATCATTAAAACTACTCACTTTCTAACAAACATAATACAGGAGTAGTATTATTAAGGTTTGGGGAGAAGTATGATAATAGAAGAACCTTGTTAATACTACTGTGGCCCTCCATAATATCACTGTTACTGTTCTACTACACAATACAACACCTGTTACATCTCTCTCTCTCTCTCCTCCCCTACACTTGTACAACTTCCCTGGTCCCCCTTCATACATACATACACACACACATACAGTATATACACATGCTATACTAATTCAACCTCCCTTTTCTTCCATATACACTCACACAAACACACACACACAGTACTGTATAAACACCTGCTAGTTGCTACACTCGTTCAACTTCCTTGTTCCAATTCATACACACACACAGTCATTTACACACATACATGCACAAACCCAGTATACACACATGCTACACTTATTCAACCTCCCTGTTCTTCTCCACATACACACACATACACACACACACACACACACACACACAGTCATACATTCACATATATACACAGAAATACGCAGACACAAACACACATGGTATACATGCTGCACTTATTCATCTCCCTGTTCCTCCACACACACACACCTATTGTCTGCATACACATTTACTGCACAATGCATACACTAGGCCTATACCATACAGTATTTTAAATTCTTCGGTCATTTTCAAGCCTTCTTTCCAAACATTATTATCAGCAGGGTGTCGATCAAGAGACTCTTCAAAACCAGGGTGTCAAAACCGGGGTACGGTACCGTAATACTGTTTTGGCAATGGATTGAATGTGAGAGGGAATAAAAGTACAGGAAAATATGAATGGAGTTGTATTGTTTAATCCATTTAATCAATTCCATAGGCATAAAGGCAACTAAAGAGCAAAAATATAACTTTGTGTACCAAATTATAATGACTAATATGCTGGGATTCTATTTTGGCTAGAGGTTGAATAGATTCTCTTTTGACAACTTGATAGAAACCAGTCTTAAAACCGAATACCATTTCTTAGTCATTATCATTAGCTATACAAAGTTAACCCCTTCAGTACTGGACACCTCCTTTTCATTATAATAGGCCTATGTCAACTATTACAGGTCTCCCTCACTATCCGATGCTCCAATTTACGATATTATTATAGGTTTTTAGGTGTTTGTGTTTGAGTTTTGGCTGGTCCCAGAATGCATCACCATTTACCCAATTAATTTTAGGGTTTGCTATGTGATTTTTCTATGTAAGATCGGGTTTATAGGAACGTAACCCAATCGTAAATCGAGGGAGACCTGTATATGATGTTATCATGCTTAGAAAGGACGTCTAACTATTAAAAGGCTACAAACTATCTCAATTAATCCTTTTTGCTACCACTGATCCTTCCTAAACTGCATAAAATTGTCTAATATTTGCCAGAATATGATGAAAAGGATGTCCCCCGGTAGTGAATGGGTTAAAATTAGGCCTTACAGTTCATAATACAGGGTAGATCTACGCTAAAGTTAAAAATTATAGCTCACAGTTTGTATTAGTCTATGGAATTGACAAAATGGCTAAAATAATACTGGTATATCCTCATATTTATTGTCCTGTATTGTATGTATGTATCTATGTATTTACTCAGGCCCATTCCCCACTTTCCCTGTTTTATTTATTTTTATTTTTGTTTTGGGTGTGGCCAACTCAAGACAGAGCCCGAATAGGGACAACCCAACAGAAAACAATGAACACACAAAAACAAAATACAACTCACACACATCTAGGTCACCCAATATTATTACTACCCATATTCAGTACACTCTTAAACCTCTCAGTGTCGGTGACATATCTTTTATTACAGTATTTCAACTACATTTAGACGCTTTTATGAATCTTTGGAAGGATATATGATAGCTAAAAGAGTAAAAAGATTAATTGAGATAGTCTGCAGTCTTTTATATCTGAAGACGTCCTTCCAAAGCTGAATAAAATCATCTAATAGTCATCCGAATACAGTGGAAAGAACGTCACCGTTACTGAAGGGGTTAAATGGGCTAATTTCGGACATATCTGGATAAACTGTAATGACCCTAAGTAAAGTTGGTATCATACGAGCGCTTTTTCCCTCAACATTTATCCTCACCACTGGTCTGGCAGCTTATGAGGTCAACATTTGAAATATTTTGGTTACCTAAGTTTATCTATCACCAGTCTAGTTTCTGATACCAGTGCAAAATATTTCAGAAATGTTGCCAGAAAAATTTTGATCATCGAATGTTGACTATAAAAGCATTCGTGTGATGCCGGCTTTAGGGAAATATGGCTTAACACTACAGGTCTCCCTCACTATCCGATGCCCCGATTTACGATATTATTATAGATTTTTAGGTGTTTGAGTTTGGGTTTTGGCTGGTCCGAGAACGCATCCCCATTTACTCAAATAAATTTAGGTTTTGCTATACTGTACGATATTTCTATTTAAGATCGGGTTTTCAGGAACGTAACCCAATCGTAAATTGAGGGAGACCCGTACCTGACCCGACATCGTAAGACTTATGGGTTATTATGATATTTTGTTGAATCATTATTGAGGCTTTTGCTTGCTTTTGCCGTGTTCAAGCAATGTCTCTTAGTTTGTCCCCTAGGCTAATAATATGCCTTCCCCGACTTCCTTCAAACTATAAACTGCGCACCCAGACCCCTATCAAGCTAAATTTGTACATTTTACGAAAAAAAATGTCCCGACCAAAGGGGTAAAACATCTTAAAATATCCAAAGTAATGGAGCAAAACAGGTGAGATCCAAAAAGACCTACCTCGGTCCAGATAGTGTTAACCCCTTCTGTACTGGTGATGTACTGTACTTACATTATATTCTGGCAACTATTAGAAGATTTTGCTTAGCTTAGGATGGATTTCTACCCATTAAAAGGCTACAGACCATCTCAATTAATCCTTTTAGCTACCATATATTCTTTCTAAGCTTTATAAAATTGTCTATATGTAGCTGAAATCAATATTGTACAAGAGACGTCGCCGGAACAGAAGGGGTTAAATATGACACTAAAGTATAGGAAGTTATTTTAGGTATGGTAAACAACAATAACCTAAGTTACCGGTACTTTTTTTTCTCTTTTTTGCCAGACAACGTATTTCCCGAGAACATTAGGTGTTTGTCACGAATCGCTAAGTCAAGTTACCCGGGCTTGACAATAACATTTTGACAGTACGGCCTCGATCCGCCGACCCTTTGATCAGAAGCCGACGTTCTACTGACTATTGTTACGACCGGGGCTACGAATAAAACAAGGGCACTTAATGATTGGACTAGTAATATGGCACTATGCAACAACGGTAAGGTACGCTAGATCCAAACCCTCGACCTTATATGCCGGCGAACAAAAACACCAATACCCTCCAGAGTTAATCTGTGATAACGGGGTATCCTTAACTGGGCATAAATGTACTCTACTTCAGGCTAACCCACACTGGGTATAGCCTGATAACAAATAAGATGCAAGTTACGTTAAAATGCATGAAAGGGAAGCTATGGAAAGATCAATTAAATCACTGCAAGATTTAATATAATAAAAAGGTGCTTCAATACAGTTACTCTAAACAACAATAAACTCTTCACTCCTATCTGAAAGAAAGTGAAGTATAGTCCTACAGCATAGACCTTGAAACTTCTGAAGAAAGTCTGATGCTCATAAGATGCTCGTATCTTAAATCATATAAAGGCAGGAGGCAGGAAACCACACGTGTAAACTGAATACACTAAAAGGTAGGACATAATGTTAACTGACACGAGAATATTATAAATGCGCAACGGCAGTAATGCTCGACACTAAAAGAAGTACTTCCTCATTAACGAAACAGTCTGCTATGGTTGTGCAACTCAACAACAACCTAGACTAATAAATACTGTGAATAATAATGCGTACATAATATCAAAAGAGCTCATGTCCTAACTAGTGTCTGCTAGGCAAATAAAGTCTAGCTGGGATATCAAGGTTAGGAAACTGTGGCTGAGCAAGACAGGCTCATAGCCTAGTGTTGTCCTTAAGGCGGTATGATTAAAGTTACGTTAATGACGGGGATGCTCTCTTGGTAGATCCAGATCTCAAGTATCTGGTTCTACCCTGGTGATCCCTCTAAAGTCAAGCAAAGAGGCAGCACTGTGTTATAAGGTAGTAGGCAAACGCCCTCTTACAACACGATGCTGCACTCGCAAAAGGCACAACCAAAAGGACAACCTAGGCTACCACAGAAACCGTCGAAGTCGTGTAGGTATAAGCAAACCATACACACATCGGTGATAACGACAACAGAAGCCTTATCCCAGTCTAGCATTAAATAACCCAGCAGAGCACTACTAATAATGAGGGAGACACACACAAAGAGTCATCAAACCTCCATAGACTAAGAACCCTTATAGCCTATTCTAATATATGGAAATATATATGAGAGCGACGCACATAATACGATGGCTCGATATGAAATCGTGTACAGAACCCAAAGGGAGTGCTGTGATGTTAAAAGATTAGAGGAATGAAAGAAAGGAAGTTGAGTGAGCGAGACAGTATCAGAATGGTGGAGATATGGGGGACATTTGTAAAAAGGATGTTAGTCATGTGCGTCCCTAGCCTGCGCTGAGGAGGGTAGCTCCTCGGGACCCTCAGGATCCCACAAAGGCACGGTGGTCGGCCAATCACAGGCCGATACGTCACAAGGCAGCAGGCCCCTAGGACGCGCCAAGAACCACCAGCCAATCAAAGACGAGAAAAAGCCCGCGCGGGCGGGAAACTCCTCCGGGAGGAGGAGGAGGGAGGCAACACTCACTACCCCCACGCTGCCCGCTTGTTCTCTCTCTCAACTTCACACTACAATGCATCTTATATTCTACTCATGATATAAAATACTTCCCGTTGTCACAGACGAAAATAAAGACCACCCCTGGACTGTCTGTAACAATGCAAGTACTATGAAAGAAAGAACAACATTCTCTGATAACTGTAGCCCATTTCACTGCCCTGGCGAGCGCTAGTGGCTAACGAGAGGCGATTCTGCCAATGCTGGTAGGCGTCACACCCCGCCTAAGATATGGGACGCTCAACATTAGGCGAGCACCATATCTGACAAGGCAGAATGCCGACAAGACCCGCCACAACCAGCCACTCCACCAGAAATGAAATGCAAAGCTCAACCATAAATAAAACAAAATTTTAGCATAAATAAAATCTTATAACCCCTCCCAAACATAATAGTATAATTTTAGCCTGCTATGCTCCCTGAGCGAGCTTCACAGAGCCCAGCCTACTAAGTGAAAGACAGGTTCAACTTAGGACTTTAGCTATAACATTGGCAACTTATAATTAACTATCAAAAAGAAAGAGTTTGTATGTGATTTTTTTTATTTACTTTTAATGTTGTTTTTGACGGCTGCTCTACAGGGGCAAGCCTGATTTTTCTCCACTCTCAACACACACTGACTGAACGGCGAGGGTTCTCCTGCAAAAAAACCCTCCCGTGACAAACAATCAGCCAAAACATTATCAGTGCCCTTATCATGCCACACATCCAACTTGTGTTCCGGCAGCAAAACAACACCTGACACTGATAAACTGCCCAGTTCATCACAAGACTGGCACTTCTCTTCGCTCTCTCCGGCAACGGGGCCTGCCAATAACCTTTCACTAGTTCTACCTTCGTGATGAGCGAGACAGCCCCGAAGCGGTCTATGGTGTCGTCAACTCTAGGTAATGGATAGGCGTCTGTCAGGGATAATGCTTCCACACTCTTGCAATCACCATACACACGGATCTTGCCACTCAACTCAGATTGCAAACTCACTGGCAACGACCACTCATGATATTCTTTATCCCTCAGACCCTTTTTCCACATGTCGTCTAGCTCTGTTTTCACGACAGGCTGTTGAGCAGGATTTATACGGTAGGGAACTAACTTGAGCCTTGCACTGTCTCCAGCCTCCATGTCAGATTCTACCCCGTACATCAGGCCTGGAGAAGCAACAAACATGCGGATGTACTGCCACAGCCTAGTAAACAACTCCTCTTGTCGCTTAGGAACAAGAGGTTGCAACTTATCTCGAAGAACAACATGCCTAGTGCCCTCCCACAACCCAGCCGAGACCGCCGCTTCTAAACTATAGTCTCCCTCCTTCTCCACCTTCGTCCCTAGAACAGCCAGGTCATGAGAGAGACAATCAGTACCACCTGTGCAGTCACTCCCATAGTTCATAATTGCTAAGGCTTCCCCACCGATACCGTACATGCGCACCCCCGCATTCCTTGCGACTACATCTGCCTGCGCAGCATCACCGCTTTTAGCGACATGGCCAGATACAGTCGGTCTATGGTAGGGCTGTTGCATTCGACTAGAGCAGCATTGGGAGGCTATGCGACGACCGGGCACATCCACTCCACAGCCCACCTCACCAATCTGCTCAATGTCCTCCTTCTGACCACCACCCTTGGCAGCCATGGGTCGACCCTGACCTGACAACCATGCCAAAGCCTCGTCGCCCACCTTGAACCACCGAAACAACGAGGCTAACGGTCTATAAACACTCAAGTGACCTGCCCGCGGAACATCTTGCACCGCCTGAGTTGTGAGGCTCGGATGCTCGGCACGACCAGTGGGGTATGAACTGAGCTGGTGCTGGAGCACTGCACACTGCTGCTCAGGCAGGTGCTCTAGTGCTTCCACAGCCACCAGACTCGTGTCCCCTGCCCACTGCTCCGCCGAGACATGACAATCCCAACACTCCTCCACCTGTGCCCTACTGCGCCCCTCTCCTTCTCCACCTTGGCCGCTGCAGACCAACGCAGGGACAGTAGGCTGCTCAGGTGGTTGCCTCACAAACTCCTCCAACAGGTTCACATGACATGTTTCCCCATCCTCGTGTTCAATCGCCCCATTCCCACAACTCTCCTCCAGCTGGGAACTACTAAGTCACGGAGTGCCATCACGCCCAACCATGTCACTAGGGGTGACAGGTTCTGGGGCAACTCCGGAGCTCACCTCTTGGTCAAGTACTAAGTCGCTAAGGAGAGCCGCTGGAGAAAAACTCACAAATCTCCCAACTTTAGCTTGCTCCTTCCGACCGTTCCTCCGCTGGTCTAGAGACTGAGGAATAGGCTGTGACACTTTAGATGCACGAGATCGGGTGACAACACACGCCCTCTGCCGTGGTTGACACCTCTCGACCAACTCCTGCCCCTCCCTACTCACGTCGGCCGCCCTCTCGGCAACGACTAAGGGTGGAACTTCAGAAGTAGGCATCGCAAAGTAATTGCCGAGAAGAAGGTCGACGCCCTCTACTGGCAGTTTCTCCACGATTCCAACATCCAACTCTCTTGTCACACCTTCTACCTCCAGCTCCACTCGGACCAACAGGTATGACCGTGTAGCATTGATACCCTGCACCACAACTATCCGTGCCGTGTTTATAGGTTTGCCTGTAAAGTTTTTCATCAATGTCTGGGAAGCACCCGTATCACGCAAAAATTCTACTCCATGCTTGCAACCAGCCCAACTCACGCAGCCGCGCCCTCTATGGTCACAAAAAGTATCGCGGACATGTGTCAAGCCTTCCGGACACTTCTTCACTGGCTGTGCTCCAGCCTCTGACCATTTACCCGGGCAAATGCAGACGACTTCAAAGACACTCCAATGTTGCAAGCCAAAGACACGACTGCTGTAGGTAGCTTGCTAGGACAGGATCGTGCAAAATGCCCCTTCTTGTGACAGTGAAAACACTCTACTTCACCCTTGGACTTCCCCTGAGGTGGGGAAGGGCCCTGACCTTTCTTAAACGGGACGGTTTTAGGTTTGTGATCAAAATTGGTATCATTGCTCTTACTCTCGTTATTAATTTGTGTATCACTGACTCGGGGGGGTGGAGTGTTCCGCCCCTTGTTAACTGCATCGGTCCGTTGTGCAGACCCGCACCCACGAATCAGTGACATTCTCAGGTCAGCCATCTCAGCTGCCTCTTGTAGAGTTTTAGGACGTTTCTCTTTAAGGTTCAAAGTCAGGTCGCCGCCTGTGCACTTGAAAAATTGCTCTAGAAGGACTACCTGCTCAAGCTCTCCGAACGTCGTCACCGTCTCTGACCTCAGCCAATTTCTCAATGCATCAGACAGTTCCCGGGCATGTTCTAGAAAAGTGCACTCACGACCCTTCGTAACACCCCGGAACTTCAACCTATATGTCTCTGGTTGTAACTCGTACGCCCGCAGAACAGCTTCCTTCAATACCTCATAATCGATGCAAGACTCCAAGGGCAACGCATCATATGCCTTGAGTCCTTTGCCAACCAATCTAGAGGAAACAAGGGCTGCCCACTTAACCTCGGGCCATTGGTGCTCCCGGCACTTCTTCTCAAAACGCAGGAAAAACTCGGTGACACCCGACTCGTCAAATGCAGGGACTAACTTAATAAGGTGCGATTAAGACTGCTCAGGACCTCGATTCCCCGAACCGAGACGCTGCCCTGTCGACTCCACCCTAGACTTCTCAAGATCTCTGTCTGCACAGTGCTTCGTAGCCTCAGCCTCTCGTATGACCTTTCTCTCCTCAGCCTGAATCCTGGCCATCTCAATCTCAGATTCATGTTTTCGTTGCTCAAGCTCAGCCTCATGCCTTCGTTGCTCAGCCTGCTGGTTAGGTTTAGCCATCTCAAGCTGGAAGATCATATCTGCAGTTAAACCTTGAGGAGGAGGAGATGCAACAATTGGAGACCCACCCAGTGACAAACCACGGTGCCATTGACTATCGGCCTACGGGAACGTACCCGGCTCCGGAGCCCGAGGGGGCGCCATGGTAGGAGTCGAGTGGAGTGGGGGCTGGGCCGAAGGTGCCCCAGCTCCCGCTCCACCCGAAGCCCCACGCACCCCGCCGAGCACACAGGCCACCAGGTCACCTCTCGTCATGCTGCTAGTGCCCACATGCCCCATGACCGTGGCCAAACACTGGAGACCATACCGATCAATCCCCGACACCCGGTCAACAGTAATAGGCATCTCCAGAAACTTCCTTGCATCCTCCTCACTAGTTATTACTCTAATGCCTTCTAACAAACCCCACTGCTGCACCTCAGAGTCTGCTTCCCGTACTGTGTCCTCACCGTAAATAGATCCGTCGTTCGACATAGTGTCCACCGAAAATTTGCAACGTTTATAAAAAAAAGGAGTACCTAAACTCTCATGTAGCACTATTCACTCAAAAATATAAAATGCTCGAAGACAACTCAAGTGCTATCCTACGTTGCCAAAAAAAAAATTCATGTGTCCAAAATATTCCTCAAAAAACAAATGTCCAACAAACCTGCAATTCTTTCTTAGATACCAGGCAAGGGCACTATTTGTTATTACTGCAATAATCAACAAATGGACCCTGGTTTCTACTAAATAAGATACTAGGCAAGGTCGCCATTAGTTACGACCGGGGCTACGAATAAAACAAGGGCACTTAATGATTGGACTAGTAATATGGCACTGTGCAACAACGGTACGCTAGATCCAAACCCTCGAACTTATATGCCGGCGAACAATATACCCTCCAGAGTTAATCTGCGATAACGGGGTATCCTTAACTGGCCATAAATGTACTCTACTTCAGGCTAACCCACACTGGTATAGCCTGATAACAAACAAGATGCAAGTTACGTTAAAATGCATGAAAGGGAAGCAATGGAAAGATCAATTAAATCACTGCAAGATTTAATACAATAAAAAGATGCTTCAATACAGTTACTCTAAACAACAATAAACTCTTCACTCCTATCTGAAAGAAAGTGAAGTATAGTCCTACAGCATAGACCTTGAAACTTCTAAAGAAAGTCTGGTGCTCATAAGATGCTCGTATCTTAAATTATATAAAGGCAGGAGGCAGGACACCACACGTGTAAACTGAATACACTAAAAGGTAGGACATATAATGTTAACCGACACGAGAATATTATAAATGAAGTAATGCTCGACACTAAAAGAAGTACTTCCTCATTAACGAAAGAGTCTGCTATGTTTGTGCAACTCAACAACAACCTAGACTAATAAATACTGTGAATAATAATGCGTACATATCAAAAGAGCTCATGTTCTAACTAGTGTCTGCTCGACGAATAAAGTCTAGCTGGGATATCAAGGTTAGGAAACTGTGGCTGAGCAAGACAGGCTCATAGCCTAGCGTTGTCCTTAAGGCGGTATAATTAAAGTTACGTTAATGACGGGGATGCTCTCTTGGTAGATCCAGATCTCAAGTATCTGGTTCTACCCTGGCGATCCCTCTAAAGTCAAGCAACTTCGGGACTTCGGTGAGACTTTTTCTATTGCACTAGACATATCGAAAGCCTTCGATAGAGTCTGGCATAAATCTTTAATTTCTAAACTACCCTCCTTCGGTTTCTATCCCTCCATCTGTGCCTTTGTCTCTAATTTCCTTTCCGGCCGTTCCATAGCCGTGGTTGTGGACGGCCATTGTTCACTTCCTCACCCTATAAACTCCGGTGTTCCTCAGGGCTCTGTCCTATCTCCTATTCTCTTTCTAATTTTTATAAATGATCTCGTTAACTGTACCTTAATTCCCATCCATACATACGCAGACGACTCAACCTTACACTACTCGTCTACTCCATTAGTTTTTCAGAACGCCCCAGCCAGCAATCCCTCAACGACAAACGTAATGAAGCCATAGAACTCTTAAATTCTGATCTAAATACTATTTCCAATTGGGGCAGAGAAAACCTTGTTAACTTTAATGCTTCCAAAACCCAATTTCTCCATCTATCTACCCGTCAGGATCTCCCAGCGGACTATCCCTTATTGTTCAGCAATACAAAAATCAACCCTTCATCTTCTCTCAATATTCTTGGTGTCTCTTTTTCTTCTGCTCTCATTTGGAAGAACCATATTACCAGTCTTGCTAAGGCAGCCTCCCAGAAGCTGAGTGTGCTCAACCGCCTTAGGGGGTTCTTTTCCCCTGCACAGCTTTTTGCTCTGTACAGGGGCATAGTGCGCCCTTGTATTGAGTATTGTTCACATGTGTGGGGAGGTTCCTCTCACACCGCTCTCCTAGACAAAGTTGAAAGGAAGGCCTTTCGTATCATTAACTCCCGTCCACTCACCAACTCTCTGCAATCTCTCTCTCTCCGCCGCAATGTTGCATCTCTCTCGCTATTCTATCGCTACTATAATAATCAATGTTCCTCAGAGCTATCCCAGTGCATACCACCTCCTTTACGTAGGGCACGTGGTACCCGTCTTGCAACTCAATCCCACCCCTACTCTGTGCAACTCTCCAACCCAAGAGTGAAACGTTACTCTCAAACTTTCTTCTACTCAACAGCTGAGCTCTGGAACTCTCTCCCAGAATCAGTCTTTCCCTCTTCCTATGACTTAAATTGCTTCAAACTCCGTGTGTCCAGGCATTTTGGCTCGAACGTCCCTTGATTTTGGCCCTGTCACTCTTTCAACTATGGGGGAGGCACTCGCTATAGGCAGTTATGCCTTTTTGCCTCCCTCAATCACATAGAAAAAAAAAAAAAAAAAAAAAAAAAAAAAGAGGCAGCACTGTGTTATAAGGTAGTAGGCAAACGGCCTCTTACAACACGATGCTGCACTCGCAAAAGGCACAACCAAAAGGACAACCTAGGCTACCACAGAAACCGTCGAAGTCGTGTAGGTATAAGCAAGCTATACACACATCGGTGACAACGACAACAGAAGCCTTATCCCAGTCTAGCATTAAATAATCCAGCAGAGCACTACTAATAATGAGGGAGACACACAAAGAGTCATCAAACCTCCATAAACTAAGGACACTGAGGGAGACACACACAGAGTCATCAAACCTCCATAGATTAAGAACCCTTATAGCCTATTCTAATACGTGGAAATATATATGAGAGCGACGCACATAATACGATGGGCCGATATGAAATCGTGTACAGAACCCATAGGGAGTGCTGTGACGTTAAAAGATTAGAGGAATGAAAGAAAGGAAGTTGAGTGAGAGAGACAGTATCAGAATGGTGGAGATATGGGGGACAGTTGTAAAAAGGATGTTAGTCATGTGCGTCCCTAGCCTGCTCTGAGGAGGGTAGCTCCTCGGGACCCTCAGGATCCCACAAAGGCATGGTGGTCGGCCAATCACAGGCCGATACGTCACAAGGCAGCAGGCCCCTAGGACGCGCCAAGAACAACCAGCCAATCAAAGACGAGAAAAAGCCCGCGCGGGCGGGAAACTCCTCCGGGAGGAGGAGGAGGGAGGAGGGAGGCAACACTCACTATCCCCACGCTGCCCGCTCGTTCTCTCTCTCAACTTCACACTTCAATGCATCTTATATTCTACTCATGATATAAAATACTTCCCGTAGTCACAGACGAAAATAAAGACCACCACTGGACTGTCTGTAACAATGCAAGTACTATGAAAGAAAGAACAACATTCTCTGATAACTGTAGCCCATTTCACTGCCCTGGTGAGCGCTAGTGGCTAACGAGAGGCGATTTTGCCAACGCTGGTAGGCGTCACACTATGCCAAGGTTCACGCCGGTACCTATCTTTAATAATCATTAAATGTAATGGTACGTTACCGGTATGTGATAAAAAAATCACAGTGCAGTTAATTTTAGTACAGTACAGTACTGTATAGTAATGCGCTATGTGCGGCGATTTGTAAATTTTGTAAAGTTCGATAACGATCCAATTGTCAACTTTGAGTTTTTGACCAATTTTTTCCAGAATTTAAGGCTTAAATGATCTAAATAAACTTCTATACATGCATTGCATGTATATAGCCTACTCAGGCACAGTACTGTACCCCATAGCTGACTCGAGACAGACCCCGAACAGGGAAAACACAACACAACACCAAAACAAAAATATACATACAAAATACAAATTCACACACACTAAATAAAGTTAACCTAATGTAACCCGCTGAGCAGTGAATAACCATGTAAACAAAGTGACGCGCCGAACTCTCTAACTCCGCACGATACTATATTAAGGGGAGACGGGCTGGTTTTTTGGTCTTTTATTCATCTATTTGTTTCGTTTTCTCACTAGACCTCCCTCAAACTTAGAAAAACACCCTCTGGACACACCCTCAAGATAAATTTATTCATTTTTCGGTAGAAAAATGGTCCGGCCAAAGGACGGTTGGGTAGAATGTAGAATTCGGGCGTACCGCCAGCCTTCTTTACACTACGCGGAGCGGCGGCGGACGCTTGCCATCATGTTCCTGTGTATTTTGACTGCCTTTGGATACAATAATATGTTGAGGGGGGCTTTGCCCCCCACTCACCCCCCCCCCCCCCCCCCCCCAAGACATATTGTCATCATCATATATATTGCCAGCAGAGGGCAAATAACCGTCAAAATAGACGCAAACTTAACCACAGCGATTGACAAATGTAAACATTACGGCGGCGGCGGACGCTTGCAATCATGTTCCCGTCTATTTTGCATGCCATTGGATACAATTATATGTTGAGAGGGGGCTTTGCACCCCCTCACACCCCCCATGACATATTGTCATCATCATATATATTGCCAGCAGCTGAGCAGGGGGCAATTAACCGAAAAAATCGCCGTCAAAATAGACGCGAAGTTAACCGCGGCGATCGCCCTATGTAAACACGACAACCGTACGCCCGGAAACTACATCCATCCCGGGGAAAATAAAATTAATTTTATTAGGCCTATGCCTAGCCTAGGAAACATAGGCTTAGGCCTAGGCCTATCTTGGATTTTTAGTGAAATCTTGGATTTGTGATAGGCTATATCTTTGATTAGGCCTAGGCCTAGGCCCTATTTATATATCTGGGGTAGGCTGGAATGTAAAGTTCGGGCGTACCGCCAGCCTTGTTTACACTACGCGGAGAGGCGGTGGACGCTTGCCATCATGTTTCCGTCTATTTTGACTGCCATTGGATAATAATAATAATAATAATCGTCTGGTTACTTATATAGTGCCCGTATCTCCTCCTTTGAGAATTCTCAAGCGCTTCACACTTCTTTAATCAACCAGAGACCAATACCCATCTCCCTTGCTCATGGGGAGACGGTAACCGCCGGCTATATCTCAGAAAAACTTTTCAATCTGAGCGGGGATTGAACGCGAGACCTGCAAGATGTGAAGCAGGCACGCTATCAACTGAGCCAGCCGGGGGGACAAACCCCATGACATATTGTCATCAATTTATCATATAGGCCTTCAGTACTGTATATTGCCAGCAGGGGGGCAAATACCCGAAAAAAAATCGACTTCAAAATAGACGCGAACTTAACCGCGGCGAATCCGGCGATCGACCTATGTAAACATGACAACCGTATGCCCGGACACTACATCCATCCCTAAATCTGTTATTTCCTCAACCTTTTTTTGTACCGTATCCCACGGCAGTTAAAATAGACGGGAACGTGATCACCGGCCGGCAGTGATCGCGCTGGCCACTGCCGGCCCGCGTGGAAATTAGGCCTAGCGTAGGCCAAGTTTTTTTCACCAGATGAAAAAATTGGAAAATAGGCCTAGCCTATAAAGTTTAGGCTAGCCTATGTAATTAAATAAATTCACAACTCTTGCCGATAGTACTTTTATCGGTGTTTTACCCTACCCTAGGGGATAGGGCCTAGGCTAACAAGTAACAACTCCTCGATTACGGGGTTCTTGCCTTGGCCATAGCCATAATTAGCCTACAATGAAAGCAAAGACCCAAGCCCCAAGGACTTAGGCCTAATGTTGTGAAAAAGACCGATTTAGGCTAACTACAGAAGTCATTATCATGGTATTAGTATTATATTAGGCTAGGCCTTAAATTAGGTTAGACGACCTGAAAAGAAACGCCTTCGAATGAAATCAAGGGCACCATACATTACTTACTGCAGTCTGGACGTTTAGGAGTTGGAACTTTTAGACTTTCTATATAATGTTGAGAGCAGCTTCATTCAGTCACCCAAGGTTGTCCAGTTCACTGCCACACTGTAATATCTTGTAAATACCACAACAAATAGAGAGACGTTTGTTTCTGCCCCGGTGGCGTGGTGATTTTCTGTTTACATTCAATTTCTCTTACGGTTTTGTATGACCGAAAACCTGATTTTAAGCACAAACTAATCTATTGTAACCAGACTATACACAAACTTCCTAGCATTATTTTTGTAGGTTAATTTTATATATTTAATTGTGTATTTTCGTAGAATTGATCCCTCTTGATGATCTAATGGTTAAAGTGTTTAAGATCTGTATATGGTAATCCAAGTTCGAATCCTGGGAGGATCACATGTTTTCATTAATTTCATTGGGAGGTGTTTGGTGAAATGAATTAATTAATGTTATACCAGGTTGGGGTTGTATTGACTTTATAGGTAGGTTCTTACTCGACTGAAGAAGATGAGAACACAGAAGAACACAAGTACGAAGGTAATAGAGGATAATATAACACGGAGTACAAAAATAGGCCTATAGGTTATTCTTATCCACACAAAATCATATGGGTAGAGGTGCAATGTTTCATAAGACAGGGATAGGTTCTAAATTGCAGCACGATCTAGGATCCTCTAGGCGTCTCAAGTGGAAGATATAGGCAGGTTCCGACGATCTCTGAAGACGTTGCTGCCTGGTAGGCTATTCGATCCCTACAACGTCCTGGTCCGTGGGGGTGGTCCTGTCGTGTGACGGTGACAGAAGGTAGGGGAAGACTTCCTTGTAGATCTTCTGAAGACTGTAGAGGTGAGGGGCTTACATGAAAACAAGCCGTTACACCAGTGTCTTATGCTCTCGTATCATACAGTAGGGAGTTGTTACACCAGTGTCTTACACCTTCCACTACGAGTTCTGACTGAGAAGGAAACCGTTTCACCAGTGTCTTACGCTCTTCCAACCAGCCTTACAATTTTTTAGGTTTACTAGAACTAGAGCGCTTGTCGGTACTGTATACTCTAATTATAGTATATCCTGTACCAAGGCAATGTAAAGATGTTAGGTGGTCACCAGTGTGGTCCAACAAGAATAGCCTACTAGCAAATCCAAGGTACCACCGAGAAATATGTTGAGTAGTTCCACCAGTGTCTTACTCCCTCCAGGCAATTTCTCAGTTATTATCCCAAGTCTTCCAAACATCTAGTCTGCCGGTGCGATCTAGAGTATCTTTTCAACTGTACCGCTTATGGATTTGGTTGGAGAGGTCTTACCAGTTCCGTCGTTCCTTTCGGCTGCGCATCTCGGGTCTAGAAGGGCGGGTGTGCGTGGAGGAGGTTGCGTGTCGACGGCGGTAGCCCTTCTCGGAATTCGCTCCATGGCGGTGGTGCGTCTCCGGGCAAGATGGGCGCGTGGTGGCTTGGGCTATATGGAGGGCTCCCCGTCCTGGACGTTGGTATTGGACTTCTCTAATTTTGCTGGTGGTGTTGGTGGTTAACCTCACAGTTATGTCCTTTCCTGGTTTCAGGGGAAGTAGCGAAGTGATGGTGGCGACCCAGGCCTGACGTGGTGAGGAGGCTCTTATGTCCTCTTATCTTGGCGGCATGGTGACAAGAATTGTTTTAGTTCTGGTGGTTCATCTCCTCTTGCGCTTTTATCCCCCATCTCAATTAGATTATATAATACAATCCCAGTGGATCACATTATATGCTTTCATTAATTTCATTGGATGTGTTTGGTGTTGTGGTGAAATTAATAAAAATATAGATAATCTATCATGGTTGTCATGTTTGCTATAGTTTTGACAATATATAGGCAGGCTTGCTTTTGTCTTCAATGCCCTTAGCATAAACCATAGTTATTACTTTTGATTAGTAATTAATTACTATGTACTATCTTTTAATATATGCATAGCCTCTCTCTCTATCTCTCACACACACACACACACGTACACATTTAATACTATTCAAATCTCGCTTACAATCTTAACTCCATCTCAAATTGTTATTTCATACCATTGTATATTATCTCGACTTCTATCTTCCTCTCTAAGTATCTATAAACATATATACCTAGGCTACATATTATGTAGCCTATATGTTAATTTATGTCAATTAACCCCTTCTGTACCGGCGGCGTCTTTCTCATTTTACTCTAGCTATATTTAACCCTTAACTGGCGGCACCCGGCTATTGTCGAGTGAAATAAATGTGGCCTATGTGGCGGGTCACGGCTATTGTTGAGTGCAATTTTGAGCACATAATGTGCTCTGAGAGAGAGCAGATCGGTGGGAGGAGCGTAGATTACCTCCTGACCGCTCGCCACGGCCGCCGTGGACCTATTGAGATTTATTGCACCCTCCTCCACCCTCTCTCACTCGCTACACACGTAATAATGTAAGAAAATGACCGTATTTTAGCAATTTTGCCCTTCGGTTGCACGATCGTTGCAAGACAACCAGTGATCGTAGAAGGATGGTTCGGGTGTCATTGGAAAGCTCAATTTACGCCCTTTCAGGGATACATACTTGTATTACGCTCTGGGTCTTGTTTATGCATGAAAAAGAGCACGGAAACAACCCCATTTATGGTAAAACCCCCCCCGCTGGGCGGTACATATAAATTACCGCCTAGGCCGCTTGTAAGGTGTTAAACGAATTTGTGCAGTTTAAGAAAGATCTGTGGGATAGTTCGAAACATGTTACTTGCTGGAGGCCCTTTATAAACATACAAACTCGTTTACTAGTAGCCAGAGTAAAGTTAAAAGGACGTCGCCGGTACAGAAGGGGTTAATATTCTGTCTTCCTCGCCACTCTCAGTAAAGAACCTAGTCATGGTAATCTATGTGTAGGGCAGAGCTGCATATACTTATATCATCTCTCGCTTACGTAACATACAGTATACTGTATATCTTCCTCTGTCTAGTGTATGTTCGCCTTTACTCTCTCTCTCTCTCTCTCTCTCTCTACTATTATACAGTATAACATCTCTCTTTTACGTAATCTCCTTTAGCCTATAGATAAGCTAATTAGTAGAACAGGGTAACACCTAAATTAAGGGGATACTAATTTTGTATTTATTAGTATTTATTTGTTCATTTATATATTAATTAATTTATTATTTTTAGTTTCCTCCCAAGATCTCCATCAAGCCTTTAAAAAGTACCCTCAAGACCCCCCCCCCCCCCTTTGAGATAAATTTGTACATTTTTCGGTTCCTCCTAAATTACAGGCTCGCGATCGCTCGGCAGGAAAAAATTGACACCTAAATGGCAAAACAAAAAAAGTCTTAAAATCGCCAAACTAATGGAGCGAACGTCTTATCGTCTTTAAACTAATGGGCCGAAACAAGAAGATGAAGGGAAAAACAAATCCCTCCTTAAATTTAACTATAGTCCGCATTAAAGATAAACAGGCACAATATATATTTAAAGTTAACAGTTTCTTTTTTTATTTCTGGCTATTATTAGACGATTTTATTAAGATTGGGAAGGGTCTATGGACGTCAGAGGGTTAAATGCCATAGTCTTTATCCCTATTAACTCCCACAGATCCTTCATATGCTGTATAAAATAGTCAAAACGTGGCATAAACCTCAAGGGGCTAAGTGAGAGAGAGAGAGATATTTACAAAGATATACATAGATATACTGGCCTCACAGACCTTACGATCTAAACGAGGTGGTCATAGGACTTAATTCTAGTAGAGATGGCAGACCCGATAGAAAAGGAAAGTTGAAGGAAAGGATAGAAACAAAAGAGAGAGAGAGACTGAAAGTGAGAGAGTGTTCGAGGGAGTAAGAGATGGAAATAGCAAAACCACATGTATGGGAAAGTGGGAAAAATTAACAGAAGTACGAAAGTAAACCAAAGAGAGAGAGAGAGAGAGAAGGGGGTTCATAGATCAAGAAACGTCACTAGGGTTGAACTCTGTTACTGAGAGTGTTGAACTTTACACTTAAAGGGAGATCTGTTTTTTCTGGCACCCCTTCTCCCTCGTGTTAAGCCCCATTGTTTTATAGATTTTCAGACGTTCGACCCATTAGTTTGTCGATTTTCAGACCTTCAAGATAAATTTGTATATTATTCGATAGAAAAATGTCCCGGCTGAAGGCCGTTTACTCTTAAAATTACAGGCTCGCTTTCGCTCGCTAGGAAAAAATCAACACCTATGGCACGAAAGGTCTTGAAATTGACAACGAAATGGGGCGAAAGGTATTAGGATCTACAATCGCCAAACTAATGGAAGGAACGTCTTAAAATCTCAAAACTAATATGCTAAACACGAGGGAGAAGGAGGTCCAGAAGAAGCGAGTAGTAGGCCTACCCTCTTTGATGTTCAGAGCACGATCCCCACCCGGCCAACAAGAGAAGAGCTACGTGATTCAACTATTAATTATGTCTGTACGTCGGCCGCTAATAAGCCATGTCTCAGTTGTCATTACGTTTGGCTCGCTCTGTGCTGTATTAATGTGTCAGATCATTCAGATGTTGAATAGGGTGAATAAGTGTATAAGATCATGTTTGCATATCTCACTCGAAACAAATAAATTGGCGCTAATAAGTCATGTCCCAGTTGTCATTACGTTTGGCTCGCTCTGTGCTGTATTAATGTCTGTCAGATGTTGAATAGGGTGGATAAGTGTAAGATCATGTTTGCATATCTCACTCAAAACTAAAACATCAAGGTTTGGATACAGCTGATACCAATTATTGATCAATATGTATAACCTACTTGGTGCCGAGACATCACTTATTACAACACACACATGAGCGCACATACCCGCACACACACACACACAAACACACGCATACACTAAATAAATAAAACTTGTCTCACTATGTCTCTATTTATCTTTGTATGTACCTACCACAAACACACACACACACACATACTCCCTACATAATTATGGGATAGAGTTATGTGATCATCAACACTCTTAATTTGGTGAGGGCATCGGGTATCAGTGAGAGGTTACCCTCCCTCCCACCCCAACCACACAACACACACACACACACAGACACACACACATACATACACTGGTACCCCCACACACACAGACATACAATCACAGACACACATTATTATAAATTTTTTTTTTTTACATTCATCGCGATGGAGAGGATTGTAGCATGGTCCCTCCCTAGCCAAGCTGCTCAATTATCAGCTTGTGTTAGTCTACCAGTCGTTCCACCACTGCATCTGCGTATGCACTATGGTCGGAAGTGAGGCACCTCACGATCGCCAAAGGTCGCATGTTCCCTTGTAGTAACAGCTTTGAACTGTACCTAGGTTAAAAAACAAATCTGAAGATTTCCAGCCTGACGGCTGAAAGTGAGGAATAAAACAACAATTATGTATCAATATTATTACAAACACACACACACACACACATACAAGCATACATACACTTGATTTTGGCCCTGTCACTCTTTCAACTTTTGGGGAGGCACTCGTCACAGGCAGTTTTGCCTTTTGTCTCCCTCATCCACATAGGAAAAAAACATGCACACACAGCCACAGTCGAGCACACACACACACACTGTCACACACACACACTGTCACACACACACACACACTCACACTGTGACGTCTACCAGCATTGGCAGAATCGCCTCTCGTTAGCCACTAGCGCTCGCCAGGGACATCAAAATGGGCTACAGTTATCAGAGAATGTTGTACTTTCTTTCCTAGTACTCGCATTGTTACAGACAGTTCAGTGGTGGTCTTTATTTTCGTCTGTGACAACGGGAAGTATTTTATATCATTAATAGAATATAAGATGCATTGTGTAGAGTTAAGGAGAGAGAGAGAGAGGCGAGAGCGTGGTGGTAATATGTGCGTGTGTATGTATGTGCTGCCTCGCTCGGAGGAGTTTTTCCGCTCGCGCCGGATTTCTCTCGCCTTTGATTGGCTGGTGGCTCCTGGTGCGTCCTAGGGGCCTGCTGCCTTGTGACGTCTCGACCCGTGATTGGCCGACCATCGTGCCCTTGCGGGCTCTTGTGTAACTAACCTCCTGCATGAGGGTCCCGAGGAGCTGCCCTCCTCAGGACAGGCTTGGCGCGCATGTTTCTAACATCCCTTTGCATACTCTCTCCCGATCACACCCTTTACCACTGTCTCTCTCTCTGACCTTCTTCTTTTCCATTGCTCCTCACCTTTATTCAATTACTTATCCCCTTGGGTTCTGCATACGGTTTCCATAGCCGGCCCATTGTATTGCATGCGCCGTCCTCTGAGATATTTACATGTACTTAGAATAGGATTGAGGGTTCTTAGTTAGTAGAGGTTAAGAACTCTGTGCGTGTCTCCATTATTGATTTAGTGTTCTGCTCTTTTATTTAATGCTAGACTGGGATAACGTTACTGTAGTCGTTGTCTCCGATGTGTGGTATGGTTTGTTTATACCTACACTACTTCGACCGGTCCTGTGGTAGCCTAGGTTGTCTTTTCGGCTGCGTCTTTTGCGAGTGCAGCATTGTGTTGACTGAGGGCTTTGGCCTGTTCCAGTTCCACACTTTGCTGCCTCTTTGCTTGTCTTTTGAGGGTCGCCAGGATAGAACCAGATACTTGTGATCTGGATCTATCAAGAGAGCACCCCAGTCAATTAACGCAACTTAAAGGATGCAGTCTTAAGGACATCGCTAGGCTACGAGCCTGCCTTGCTCAACCTCAGTTCCTTACCTAGAGTATCCCAGCTAGACATTATTACTTGAGTAGACACTTGTTAGTATTTAATATAAGCTCTTTGATATGTACGCATTATTATTCACAGCATTTATTAGTCTAGGTTGTTGCTGAGCCGCACAACCATAGCAGACTGTTTCGTTGATGAGGAAGTACTTCTTTTAGTGTCGAGCATTACTACCGTTGCGCATTTATATTATTCTCGTGTCAGTTAACATTATATGTCCTATCTTTTAGTGTATTCAGTCTACACGTGTGGTGTCCTGCCTCCTGCCTTTATAAAATTTAAGATACGAGCATCTTATGAGCATCAGACTTTCTTCAGAAGTTTCCAGGTCTATGCTGTAGGACTATACTTCACTTTCTTTCAGATAGGAGTGAAGAGTTTATTGTTGTTTAGAGTAACTGTATTGAAGCATCTTTTTATTGTATTAAATCTTGCAGTGATTTAATTGATCTTTCCATAGCTTCCCTTTTATGCATTTTAACGTAACTTGCATCTTGTTTGTTATCAGGCTATACCAGTGTGAGTTAGCCTGAAATAGAGTAAATTTATGCCCAGTTAAGGATACCCCGTTATCGCAGATTAACTCAGGAGGGTATAGGTGTTTTTGTTCGCCGGCATATAAATTCGAGGGTTTGGATCTAGCGTACCGTTGTTGCATAGTGCCCAATTACTAGTCCAATCATTAAGTCCCCTTGTTTTATTCGTAGCCCCCGGTTGTAACAAATGGCGACCTTGCCTAGTATCTTATCTTAGTCGTCATACCGAATGAACTAAGAAATAATTGCAGGATTGTTGGACATTTGTTTTTTGAGGAATATTTTGGACACGTGGATTTTTTTTTTTTGGCAACGCAGTATAGCACTTGAGTTGTCTTCGAGCATTTTTTGAGTGAATAGTGCTACATAAGAGTTTAGATACTCCTTTTTTTTATATAAACGTTGAGAATTTTCGGTGGACACTATGTCGAACGACGGAGCAATGCACAGTGAGGACACAGTATGGGAAGCAGACTCTGAGGTGCAGCAGATGGGTTTGTTAGAAGGCATTACAGTAGTAACTAGTGAGGAGGATGCAAGGAAGTTTCTGGAGATGCCTATTACTGTTGACCGGGTGTCGGGGATTGATCTGTATGGTCTCCAGTGTTTGGCCACGGTCATGGGGCATGTGGGCACTAGCAGCATGACGAGAGGTGACCTGGTGGCCTGTGGGCTCGGCGGGGTGCGTGGGGCTTCGGGTGGAGCGGGAGCTGGGGCTCCTTCGGCCCAGCCCCCATTCCACTCGACTCCTACCATGGCGCCCCCCCGGGCTCCGGAGCCGGGTACGTTCCCGCAGGCCGATAGTCACTGGCAGCGTGGTTTGTCACTGGGTGGGTCTCCAATTGTTGCATCTCCTCCTCCTCAAGGTTTAACTGCAGATATGCTCTTCCAGCTTGAGATGGCTAAGATTCAGCAACGGCAGCGAGAGGTTGAGGCTGAGGAGAGAAAGGCCATACGTGAGGCTGAGCTTCAGGTTGAGGCTACGAAGTACTGTGCAGACAGAGATCTTGAGAAGTCTAGGGTGGAGTCGACAGGGCAGCGTCTCGGTTCTGGGAATCGAGGTCCTGAGCAGTCTTTATCGCACCTTCTTAAGTTAGTTCCTGCATTTGACGAGTCGGGTGTCACCGAGCTTTTCCTGCGTTTTGAGAAGAAGTGCCAGGAGCACCAATGGCCCGAGGTTAAGTGGGCAGCCCTTGTTTCCTCTAGGTTGGTTGGCAAAGGACTCAAGGCATATGATGCGTTGCCCTCGGAGTCTTGCATCGATTATGAGGTATTGAAGGAAACTGTTCTGCGGGCGTACGAGTTACAACCAGAGACATATAGGTTGAAGTTTCGGGGTGTTACGAAGGGTCGTGAGTGCACTTTTCTAGAACATGCCCGGGAACTGTCTGATGCATTGAGAAATTGGCTGAGGTCAGAGAAGGTGACGACGTTCGAGGAGCTTGAGCAGTTAGTCCTTCTAGAGCAATTTTTCAAATGCACAGGCGGCGACTTAACTTTGAACCTCAAAGAGAAACAGCCTATAACTCTACAAAAGGCGGCTGAGTTGGCTGACCTGAGAATGTCGCTGATTAGTGGGTGCGGGTCTGCACAACGGACCGATGCAGTTAACAAGGGGCGCAACACTCCACCCCCCCGAGTCAGTGATACAACCTTTAATAACGAATGTAAGAGCAATGATACAAATTTTGATCACAAACCTAAAACCGTCCCGTTTAAGAAAGGTCAGGGCCCTTCCCCATCTCAGGGGAAGTCCAAGGGTGAAGTAGAGTGTTTTAAGTGTCATAACAAGGGGCATTTTGCACGTTCCTGCCCTAGTAACCAACCTACAGCAGTCGTGTCTTTGGCTAGCAACATTAGGGTGTCTCTGAGGTCTTCTGCATTTACCCGGGGTGATATGTCAGATGCGGGGGCACAGCCAGTGAAGGAGTGTCCGGAAGGCTCGAAACCTGTCCGCGATGCTTTTTGCGACCATAGAGGGCGTGGCTGCGTGAGTTGGGCTGGTTGCAAGCATGTGTTGGAGTTGTTGCGTGATACAGGTGCATCCCAGACTCTGATGAAAAACTTTACAGGCAAACCTATAAACGCGGCACGGGTAGTTGTGGTGCAGGGTATTAATGCTACACGGTCATACCCGTTGGTTCGAGTGGAGCTGGAGGTTGATGGTGTGACACGAGAGTTGGATGTTGGAATCGTGGAGAAACTGCCAGTAGAGGGCGTCGACCTTCTTCTCGGCAACGACTTTGCGGTACCTGCTTCTGAGGTTCCACCCTTAGTCGGTGCCGAGAGGGCGGCCGACGTGAGTAGGGAGGGGCAGGAGTTGGTCGAGAGGTGTCAATCACAGCAGAGGGCGTGTGTTGACACCCGATCTCGTGCATCTAAGGTGTCACAGCCTATTCCTCAGTCTATAGACCAGCGGAGGAACGGTCGGAAGGAGAAAGCTAAAGTTGGGAGTAGTTTTGTGAGTTTTGACCCAGCGGCTCTTCTTAGCGACTTAGTACTTGACCCAGAGGTGAGCTCCGGAGTGGCCCCAGAACCTGTCTATGGCAGTATATTGGGGTCACCCACTCCACGGAGCCTACCTGCTTCCGCGTAGGGTCCGAGGTCCACATAATTTTTGAGATTGAGTATGAAATTTGAATATTTAAGTTAATTACTCGGTTTTAATACATAAACAAGTGTATACAATTACATATTATTTTATCTTCATGCATAAAACAAAATCTTGGCTTTATTGATTTATTTGTATTTGTTTGCATTAACCTAATCAAAAAAACATACCTAACCTAACCTAAATGTATTTGGGGTTTTTTTTTTTTTTTTTTTTTTTTTTTTTTCTATATTCCAACTACTCCCTCTCGGGCATAGGCTGAGAGCCTGTACATTCCACCGCTCAACACGGTGAAGCCCGTGAGGTCTTGTTCCAGCCTGGGGAGTGAGACATGTGAAGCATCCATCATGGCTCAAAGCAGCTCCATCTCTGAAGCGGCTGGTTGCTTCGCTCAAGTGCTTCACCGTCTCACCCTCCAGACTCAGACCTCACTCTCAGAATGCCACCTATTGAGCAGTGAACTCACTAGGCATTGTCCCCTGTAACATATTTTGAATATGGGAATATTCATACAGTGTTATTTAATCAGGGAACAATGAGGGTATTTTTTTGGCATTTCGGTGGGCTTTGTGGTAATGCACTGATACTAGGTACAGCACAAATTCAATCCCAATAATATCTTCCCATTGACATATCGGGATTTGAACCCGGGTCCATTGGATTACCAATCCAGTGGCATGACCACTCCACCAAACCTCCCCTAGGTTATTAGATTAGGTTAGGTTAGGTTAAGTTTTTTGGTTAGGTTAATGCTAAAAAATAAAAAAAAATAAAAAAAAATATATTTTCCGGTGGATAAAAATGATAATGAAGCATAAATTGATAGGAACCCAAAACTATCATTATAAATGAGATCCCAGCTGTGGTGCGGCTCGTAAATATTGACCAAAGTTCCTTTGCACTAATATGGGAGGAGTATGTGTTTTAGATCATAATAAAGTCAATAAGTCATTGACCAAATCTTTTGTTTACATGGCGAAGACTCGGCAGACGACGTACGCTAAACGCTATTTTCACCATTATATATATAATTTATTAGTAATCTTTTCTACTTTAATGTGTGAAAATAAAATAATTTGTAATTTTATACACTTGTTTATGTATTAAACCCGAGTAATTAACTTAAATATTCAAATTTCATACTCCATCTCTAAAATTACGTGTACCTCGGACCCTCCGCGGAGGTAGATAGGCTCCGTGGAGCAGGTGACCCCAATATACTGCCATACCTGTCACCCCTAGTGACATGGTGGGGCGTGATGGCACTCCGCGACAGAGTAGTTCCCAGGTGGAGGAGAGTTGTGGGAACGGGGCTATTGAACACGAGGACAGGGAAACATGTCATGTGAACCTGTTAAAGGAGTTTGTAAGGCAACCACCTGAGCAGCCTACTGTCCCTGCATTGGTTTGCAGAGGCCAAGTGGAGAAGGAGGGGGGGGGGGGGGCAGTGGGGCACAGGTGGAGGAGAGTTGGGATTGTCATGTCTCGGCGGAGCAGTGGGCGGGGGACACGAGTCTGGTGGCTGTGGAAGCGCTAGAGCACCTGCCTGAGCAGTAGTGTGCAGCGCTCCAGCACCAGCTCGGTTCATACCCCACTGGTCGTGCCGAGCACCCAGGCCTCACAACTCATGCGGTGCACGATGTTCCGCGGGCAGGTCACTTGAGTGTTAATAGACCGTTAGCCTCGTTGTTTCGGTGGTTCAAGGTGGGCGACGAGGCTTTGGCATGGTTGTCAGGTCAGGGTCGACCCATGGCTGCCAAGGGTGGTGGTCAAAATGAGGACATTGAGCAGATTGGTGAGGTGGGCTGTGGAGTGGATGTGCCTGGTCGTCGCATAGCCTCCCAATGCAGCTCTAGTCGAATGCAACAGCCCTACCATAGACCGACTGTATCTGGCCATGTCGCTGAAGGCGGTGATGCTGCGCAGGCAGATGTAGTCGCAAGGAATGCGGGGGTGCGCATGTACGGTATCGGCGGGGAAGCCTTAGCAATTATGAACTATGGGAGTGACTGCACAGGTGGTACTGATTGTCCCTCTCATGACCTGGCTGTTCTAGGGACGAAGGTGGAGAAGGAGGGAGTCTATAGTTTATAAGCTGCGGTCTCGGCTGGGTTGTGGGAGGGCACTAGGCATGTTGTTCTTCGAGATAAGTTGCAACCTCTTGTTCCTGAGCGCCAAGAGATGTTGTTTACTAGGCTGTGGCAGTACATCCGCATGTTTGTTGCTTCTCCAGGCCTGATGTACGGGGTAGAATCTGACATGGAGGCTGGAGACAGTGCAAGGCTCAAGTTAGTTCCCTACCGTATAATTCCTGCTCAACAGCCTGTCGTGAAAGCAGAGCTAGACTACATGTGGAAAAAGGGTCTGAGGGATAAGGGATATCGTGAGTGGTAGTTGCCAGTGAGTTTGCAACCTGAGTTGAGTGGCAAGATCCGTGTGTATGGTGATTGCAAGAGTGTGGAAGCATTATCCCTGACAGACGCCTATCCATTACCTAGAGTTGACGACACCATAGACCGCTTCGGGGCTGCCTCGCTCATCACGAAGGTAGAACTAGTGAAAGGTTATTAGCAGGCCCCGTTGCCGGAGAGAGCGAAGAGAAGTGCCAGTCTTGCGATGAACTGGGCAGTTTATCAGTGTCAGGTGTTGTTTTGCTGCCGGAACACAAGTTGGATGTGTGGCATGATAAGGGCACTGATAATGTTTTGGCTGATTGTTTGTCACGGGAGGGTTTGTTTGCAGGAGAACCCTCGCCGTTCAGTCAGTGTGTGTTGAGAGTGGAGAAAAATCAGGCTTGCCCCTGTAGAGCAGCCGTCAAAAACAACATTAAAATTAAATAAAAAAAATCACATAAAAACTCTTTCTTTTTGATAGTTAATTGTAAGTTGCCAATGTTATAGCTAAAGTCCTAAGTTGAACCTGTCTTTCACTTAGTAGGCTGGGCTCTGTGAAGCTCGCTCTGGGAGCATAGCAGGCTAAAATTATACTATTATGTTTGGGAGGGGTTATGAGATTTTCTTTATGCTAAAATGTTGTTTTATTTAAGATTGAGCTTTGCATTTCATTTCTGGTGGAGTGGCTGGGTGTGGCGGGTCTTGTCGGCATTCTGCCTTGTCAGATATGGTGCTCGCCTAATGTTGAGCATCCCATATCTTGGGCGGGGTGTGACGTCTACCAGCGTTGGCAGAATCGCCTCTCGTTAGCCACTAGCGCTCGCCAGGGACATCGAAATGGGCTACAGTTATCAGAGAATGTTGTTCTTTCTTTCATAGTACTCGCATTGTTACAGACAGTCCAGTGGTGGTCTTTATTTTCGTCTGTGACAACGGGAAGTATTTTATATCATTAATAGAATATAAGATGTATTGTGTAGAGTTAAGGAGAGAGGCGAGAGCGTGGTGGTAATATGTGCGTGTGTATGTATGTGCTGCCTCGCTCGGAGGAGTTTTCCCGCTCGCGCCGGATTTCTGTCGCCTTTGATTGGCTGGTGGCTCCTGGCGCGTCCTACGGGCCTGCTGCCTTGTGACGTCTCGGCCCGTGATTGGCCGACCATCGTGCCCTTGCGGGCTCCTGTGTAACTAACCTCCTGCATGAGGGTCCCGAGGAGCTGCCCTCCTAAGGACAGGCTTGGCGCGCATGCTTCTAACATCCCTTTGCAACTCTCTCCCGATCACCCCCTTTACCACTGTCTCTCTCTCTGACCTTCTTCTTTTCCATTGCTCCTCACCTTTATTCAATTACTTATCCCCTTGGGTTCTGCATACGGTTTCCATAGCCGGCCCATTGTATTGCATGCGCCGTCCTCTGAGATATTTACATGTACTTAGAATAGGATTGAGGGTTCTTAGTTAGTAGAGGTTAAGAACTCTGTGCGTGTCTCCATTATTGATTTAGTGTTCTGCTCTTTTATTTAATGCTAGACTGGGATAAGGTTATTGTAGTCGTTGTCTCCGATGTGTGGTATGTTTTGTTTATACCTACACGACTTCGACCGGTCCTATGGTAGCCTAGGTTGTCTTTTCAGCTGCGTCTTTTGCGAGTGCAGCATTGTGTTGACTGAGGGCTTTGGCCTGTTCCAGTTCCACACTTTGCTGCCTCTTTGCTTGTCTTTTGAGGGTCGCCAGGATAGAACCAGATACTTGTGATCTGGATCTATCAAGAGAGCACCCCAGTCAATTAACGTAACTTAAAGGATGCAGTCTTAAGGACATCGCTAGGCTACGAGCCTGCCTTGCTCAACCTCAGTTCCTTACCTAGAGTATCCCAGCTAGACATTATTACTTGAGTAGACACTTGTTAGTATTTAATATAAGCTCTTTGATATGTACGCATTATTATGCACAGCATTTATTGTCTAGGTTGTTGCTGAGCCGCACAACCATAGCAGACTGTTTCGTTGATGAGGAAGTACTTCTTTTAGTGTCGAGCATTACTACCGTTGCGCATTTATATTATTCTCGTGTCAGTTAACATTATATGTCCTATCTTTTAGTGTATTCAGTTTACACGTGTGGCGTCCTGCCTCCTGCCTTTATATAATTTAAGATACGAGCATCTTATGAGCACCAGACTTTCTTCAGAAGTTTCCAGGTCTATGCTGTAGGACTATACTTCACTTTCTTTCAGATAGGAGTGAAGAGTTTATTGTTGTTTAGAGTAACTGTATTGAAGCATCTTTTTATTGTATTAAATCTTGCAGTGATTTAATTGATCTTTCCATAGCTACCCTTTTATGCATTTTAACGTAACTTGCATCTTGTTTGTCATCAGGCTATACCAGTGTGGGTTAGCCTGAAGTAGAGTACATTTATGCCCAGTTAAGGATACTCCGTTATCGCAGATTAACTCTGGAGGGTATAGGTGTTTTTGTTCGCCAGCATATAAGTTCGAGGGTTTGGATCTAGCGTACCGTTGTTGCATAGTGCCCTATTACTAGTCCAATCATTAAGTGCCCTTGTTTTATTCGTAGCCCCCGGTCGTAACAACACACACATACACACACACACACACACACACATACAGCCAACCACTAGGGCATCAAGTATCAGTCACACATACAGTATCTCAGACGTGAACAGTGGTCATAATACACTGGCTCTCTCCCGACTGATAGTAGTTATAATATCTCTGGACATTAAGCTCAAGGTATGTTAAGAACGGGTGTTACTTCTTTCTATAGGTTCAGGAACTAATGTCTAGCTAGGCCGATCCTTAGTGATCTTGGCCCCATTCATTGTTCTTTCCACTCACTAAAACATTAAGCTTTCCATAATGCAGTTGGGTCGAGTACATGATTAGATTATTATCCATAATTCGAAAATGGATATTAATCGTGATCGTGTATTGAACCTTTAACTGTGTTGGTGGTGTAATGGTTTAGATGCTTATGTTCTGGCCCCGGGTGTGGTGTCCCGAGTTCGAATCCCGTTAGGACCATATGCTTTCATTAGTTTATTCAAGTGCATTGCGGTTTGTAATTAATGATTATTGTTGAGAATGGTGTGTTACTTAATAGCATTACAACATTATAGTTAGTTTTGGAAGATATTTATGAGTTGGTAGACCTGTCCCAAAATAAATATATATATAAATATATATGTAAACTGTATATACCCCTTCGGGGATCACGGCGTCAGGCAATATATACTATATATATATATATATATATATATATATATATATATATATATATTTCTTTCTACTGTATGTGGATGAGGAAAACAACAGGCAGAACTGCCTGTAACGAGTGCCTCCCCCAGTTGAAAGAGTGACAGGGTCGAAGTCAAGGAACGTTCGAGCCAAAATACCTGGACACACGGAGTTTGAAGCAATTTAAGGCATAGGATGAGGGGAAGATGGATTCAGGGCGAGAGTTCCAAAGTTCAGCTGTTGAAGAGAAGAAGGTTTGAGAATATTGTTTCACTCTCTGATTGGAGAGTTGTACAGAGTAGGGGTGGGATTGTAATGCAAGACGGGTGCTACATACTCTACGTAGAGGAGGTGGTATACACTGAGAGAGCTCTGAGGAACAGTGATTATTGTAATAACAGTAGAATAGCGAGAGAGATGCAACATTGCGGCGAAGATAGAGAGATTGCAAAGAGTCGGTGAGTGCACGTGAGTTAATGAGAAGAAAGTCTTTCTTTTCTACTTTGTCGAGAAGTGTGGTGTGAGAGGATCTTCCCCACACATGCGAACAATACTCAATAGATGGACGCACTGTGCACACCCAGATTCTGGGAAGCTGTTTTAGCAAGGGTAGTAATATGATCTTTCCAAGCGAGATCAGGAGAGAAAGATATTCCTAGAATACTGAGAGAAGATGAAGTATTGATTTTTGTATTGTTGTATTATATATATATATATATATATATATATATATATATATATATATATATACTATATATACTATATACTGTATATATATATATATATATATATATATATATATATATATATATATATATATACCGGTATATACTATATATATACTGTATATATATATATATATATATATATATATATATATATATATATATATAATATATGTGTGTGTGTGTGTGTGCTGGCTCCCATAAGACGATTTTGAAGTGGGGTCATCTGATAGCAGTACGAGATTATCCTTGACCTGAGCAGATATGATAATTAACCCTCGTCTAGCGGGGGGGGGGGTTTGGGCTATTTTGGGCATATTCAGGCCCTCCTGAATGATCAATCAAGTATCTTCATGAAAAGAAATGTATTCAGCAAAAAACTAGGCGCAAAAAGCTTCAAAATGAGACCAGAACGAGCTACGTAGCACTCGTCGTTTTGATGCAGTGGTACCACCAACATGGGAGTTTAGCGTATAGTGGCATATTTTTTCCAGCTACGCTCACTACTGGCTACACTGCCGGCCTCTCGAGAACAGAGGGAGCATGAGTCAGTGGGCGGCGGTAAGCCCTGGGTGTCGGCCGTGTGGCCTGCTGCGCTCCCGGCCATTTGCACTCTATTTTAACCATTTAAAAGCCTTAATAATGCTCCTAACTTGCTGCTTTTTAGATACAGACTTAAGTCGGGCCCCACTCTTTAAGTGTTAATACTCTTGTTCTTCTTACCATTACACGATTGTATTCAAGGGGAGATGGGTCGTTTTTTTGGTCTCCCTTCTTCCTCATGTTTAGCCCCATTAGTTTTCACATGCTGTGACGTTCGGACCATTAGTTTGGCGATTTTAAGACCTTTCGACCCATTTCTTTGTCAATATTAAGACTTTTCGTGTAATTTAGATGTCGATTTTTTCCTGGCGACCGATAGCGAGCCTGTAATATAAGAGGAACCGGTCTTGGGCCTGGACATTTTTCTATCGAAAAATGTACAAATTTATCATGAAGGAGGGTCTTGGGGTGTTCTTCTTAAGCTTGATGGAGGTCTAGGGAGTACACTAAAAAACATTATAAACATATGTACAAATGAGCAAATAAATACGCTCATCCCCCTTTACCCATTCATTACCGGTGACGTCCTTTTCATTATATTCTGGCAACTATTAGACAATTTTGTTCAGCTTAGGAAGGCCGTCTACCAATTAAAAGGCTACAAACTATCTCAATGAATCCTTTTTGCTACCGTATATCCTTCCCAAGATCAATCAAATCATCTATATATATCTGAAATTTACATTAAAAAGACGTCACCGGTACTAAAAGGGTTAAGTGAATCCCCTTATATAAGTTATAGCATGAGATTAGCCTTAACCTCAGCAGACGCAAATCATGTGATAATTTACTTGTTCCATCTGGTATCTGTGGAATTTATATTTGCATCTGAAAGCTATTTATTTTTGTATTTTTTTATATTTGCCCCCTCCGTACCGGCGACATCTTTTTAATGTTATTCTAGTTATATTTAAAGAAGTTTGTGCAGCTTAAGAAGGATCTGTTGTAGTAAAAAGAGTTAAGTGAGATGGTTAGAAGCCTGTTAATGGTTGGAGGCCCTTTTCAAACTGAATAAAATCGTCTAATAGTAGCCTGAATAAAGGTAAGAGGATGTCGCCCAGCCAACCAGCAATGACTTCGGCCCCCCCTTCTCTCCACCCCCCTACACCCCCAGCCACGATTGACTCCAATGCGCAACTCCTGACGCCATCACCTACTGGCCAATCACAGACCAGAAGTGCCCGCATAGCAAAAATACCTTCCACCAATTACAGACGTTAGCCTGCCTTTACTTCGCCACCTCAGCCTTCCCAGCCCTATATAAGCTCATATTATTCACTATACCATTAGGGGCAACCATGCCTACACGCTTGCAACCCTGATAATAGATCAGAAGGTTAAGCAAGTAGGGTCTGGTCAGTAGTTGGATGGGTGACCGCGCCAGCACAGCAGTTGCTGGGTGGGTTTGGAATGTCCTGCTCCAGCAAAGGCAGTAGCTGGTTGGGTGATTGCACCCAGTAACGACATTGACCAGATGTTGCCCTAGGGGTGGGTGAAATTTCCCTGGCTTGCCACCAGGGTTCAAGTAGCCCAGGAGTGTTGAACAAACTCCATTCCCTGTCAGTTCCGTCTCACTCAGACGAAAATGAGTACCTGGATTCATGGTGGCTAAAATGAATTCAGGGGCCTGATTGGTGGCTTCCTACAACCAATCAACACACGAGACTGAGAACTTGGTTAGCCACCAGGATTGCTCAGTGGCCATTGGGCAGGCCTTCTCTCGTGTTCGCCTCGTCCCACCCATACGTTAAACTGGGTACCTGGAGTGTAAAATCGGCCTTGGCGTAGGTCGTATCACTAGGGTAAATTTGATTACTTGCTTCACCTTTCCTATATACTTCCGTTCCCTATGTGTTGTCCGTCCTGTCCCCTCTCGAAAAGTATCCTCAAACTGTCTCTCCAACAAAAACCAGCTCACGCAAGTTGGGTCAAGCCCCGACGCCTTCATCTCCTACTAAAATTCACTTCCTCACCCCCTACTACTTCCTCTGTACCAACTCTAGTATTCGAAGCATAAGAGTGATCAAAATTATATTACTTGCTTCACCTTTCCTATATACTTCCGTTCCCTATACCATTCATTACTTGAAAATGTTAATTGTTTAGCGAAACGTTGTATCCACTGTTCACCATGTACCTGTATCTTGTATCCATTTCATCATGAACTTCGCCAATCTACTATACCTCCTTACTGCCCATCAACGCAAAATTGTCAGAGCCATAGAAAATCTGAACAATAAAACCACTAATGCTGAAATTGCTGTTTCTTTTAACCTCGTATGCATCAAAGAAAAGAACAAATATATATATATACAGTATCTATATATATACAGTATATATATATATATATATATATATATATATATATAATATATATATATATATATATATATATATGTATTATGTATATATATATATTAGGTAAAGATGGGTATTTATGTATTATTTCTTATCTATTTTAGACAGGTAAAGATGGTTGGTGAACTAGGAACTGTGGATGATTTGCTATCTCACCTGGGGACTGGCAAGTGGAATATTCTCTACTTCATATCTACTGGACTGTGTGAGTATTAGTATATTCGCTCTAAGTAGGCGAGAAATCATGATCTCTAACCTCTGTAACTCAAAAACGACTAGAGTAATCGAGCTTATATTTCTACCATTTGAGAAAAGTCAGTCACGGAATATATTTGGAAATTTACAGCCAATTTGCTCTAGCCCTTTTTGAGTTAAGGAGGATAGAGGTTATGATTTATCGCCTACTTACAGCAAATAGACTTTTAGTGTGTTCATTCTAAGTTGGGCAGAAATCGTGACCCCTAATCTCTCATAACTCATAAAGGACTAGAGTAATCGAGATAATATTGCTACCAACTAGGAAGACTTGGCTAGGGAATAGGTGTATACATTGACAGCTCATTTGCTCTAGCCCTATTTGAGTTACAGAGGTTAGAGGTCACGATTTCTGCCCAACCTAGAATTAACGGACTATAGATAGTTAGCTAGTTAATTAGTTAGTTAGTTAGTTAGTAAATAAGTTTGTTAGTTAACATAAGACTTCAGAGGCTATTAACCTTTCTGGATTATTAAGCCAGCACACTGTAGGTCAAGAGTTACGTCAGGACTGGAGCCCCTTTTCGAAAACCCCAGGCCCTTGTAAATTATGTGTTTATAATTATAGATAGTGAGCTTTATCTATACTGTACAATCTAGGACATAAATAATGGCCTTGCGTTATGGAAGGTATCATGAACTGAATCGAATGATATCATTCAATGTTTACCTGATGTTTACATTACGCAGATTAATTTGTGATAATATTTAGGGAGTCACGCTTGAGGGTGGGTCACCGTTTGTTTTTGTCTTTCTCTCCTTTTCTCTCTTTCCCTGGCTTGTATCCATTCGGCCCCATTCACCCAACTGTTTCAAGACGTTTATCCCCATTAAGGTGTCGATTTCTTCCTGGCGAGCGATAGCGAGCCAGCATTGTATGGAGAAATCCGGCTTCGCCGGAGACATATTTCTATCGAAAAATGTACAAATTTAGCTTGCTGTCAAAACAAATATATATATATTTATATATATATATATATATATATATATATAAGCTGGCTCGCTACTCTTCGCCAGAAAAATATTGACACCTGAATGGGGATAAAAGTCTTAAAACAGTAGGCTGAATGGGGCCGAATGGATACAAGCCAAAGCGAGAGGGAGAGAAAGATATAAAAAAAAAGCGAGGTGGGGTCCCTTAACTCCTTCTGTACCTGCGACGTATTTTTCATTTTATTCTTGCTATATTTAGACGCTTTTGTACAGTTTTTGAAGGATCTGTGGCAGCAAAAAGGGTTAAGGAAGATAGTTCGAAGCCGGTTAATTGCTGGAGGCTCTTCATAAACTGAATACAATCGTCTAATAGTAGCCAGAATAAAAAATACAAAGACGTCGCCGGTACTGAAGGGGTTAATGATTTACTGTAATACAATAGCGTCGGTCTTTGATATATCCTGCGATTTTTGTTAGCCATGGGGACAAACTAAAATACTGTACTGTACATTGCTCGAAAATAGCATAGGTAATAATTGGAACTTTACATGTTTCTGTTCGGGCTCTGTCTCGAGTCGGCCACCCCCAGCTATGGGGTATGTGCCTGAGTATATATACATACATACATACATACATACACATACATATATATATATACATTCATACATACATACATACATAGCAACTTAATAATTCATATATTTATTTATCTTTTCATCTTTGCAGGGTTTGGTTTTATCCCGCCCCAGGTGTTAAGTGAAGCCTATCTCACTCCAGCATTAACGCCATCTTGTAAACCTCCTGACCATAGAAACGTCTCAGTCATAGCAGAGTAAGTTATTTAGTTTTTCTGGACCCCTTTCCCCCTCATGTTTAGCCCCATTGCATTTGAGATTTTAAGACATACGCCCCATTTAGTTTAGGTATTTCAAGAACTTTCGCCCCATTTCATTCAATTTTAAGACCTTTCATGCCATTTAGGTATCGATATTTTCCTGGCGAGCGATAGCGAGACTGAAATTTAAGAGGAATCGGCCTCCGGCCGGGAATTTTTTCTACCGAAAAATGTAGTCTACACATTTATCTTAAAAGGGGGTCTAGGGGGTGAAAATTTAAGATTGATGGAGGTCTAGGGAACAAACTAAAAACCTCCCCTTAACCCTTTGAGTACCAGCGACGTGTGTTATATTTTATTCTAGCTATATTTAGACGATATTAGGCAGATTAGGAAGGACCTGTGGTAGTTAAAGGGGTTGGTTGAGATTGTTTGAAGCCTTATTATTGTTAGAGGTCCGTCCTAAGCTAAATATAATCATCTAATATTTGACAGAATATGATGAAAAGGACGTACCTGGTACTGAACGGGTTAAGGAGGTAGGGTATATTATTGTGTATACTCAGGCACATATCCCATTGCTGGGGGTTGCCGACTCGAGACATGGCCCGAACAGAAACCTTTAAAGTTTCAATTCTTAGGGTCTGGGACCACTTTCGCGTTCCCTCGCCCGTTTCTGTCTCTTTGAGTAGGAGAATTTTACAAAGGGAGGAGGATTCCTAGCCTCCTGCTCCCAGAAGGAAAAGTAGGACAGTAAACGAGAGACAAAAACGGCTAAGGTTGGGTAGAGGATGCCAAACCTCACTCTGGATAGGACCAATTGTAAGTGTGATTTATCTTAATTATCAGTTGACTAATCAGATGAGTTAAATACTGCATAAGAAACTACACTCATACTTCAAGCATGTGCATAGTCAGTAGAGCGTCGGCTGCGGATCAAAGGGTCAGAGGATCGAGCCCGCACTGTCAAAATGTTATTGGTAGATATCAAGTCCAGGCAACTTGACCTAGCGATTCGTGACAAACGCCCAATGTTCATGGCCACCCCTTCTCGGGAATTACGGCATCTGACAAACAAACAAAAAATAATAAATAATAAATAAAATTAATCACGGATAGGAACAGAACTCATGTGATGAACTGTACACCCGATTGTTATATAATATGTATGTCTTCTACAGAGATTCTTGCAGCTATCAGTACCACACCGAGCCAGGAGGGAAACTATCACAAGCCCCCTGTACTAACTGGGACTATGATACTTCAGTCTACTCCTCCAGCCTTACCTCTGATGTAAGTTGGCTGTAAGTTTTTGTTAGTAAGTAAGTAAGTAAGTAAGTAAGATAGTTAGTTAGTTACTTAGTTTGATACACAATGGGACTACGATATACAGTATACTTCAGTCTACTCCTCCAGCCTTACCTCAGATGTAAGTTTGCATTGGTATACGTATTATACGTTGGACAAACATCGTGATCTCTATCCACTGTAACTCAAAATGGGATAGAGCAAATGGGCTGTAAATGTCCATACCTATTCCCTAATGGTATGTATGTATGTATATGTATATACTCAGGCACATACCCCAGAGCTGAGGGTGGCTGACTGGAGACAGAGCCCGAACAGAAACAACATTTAAAGTTCCAATTCTTAAGGTCCAGGACCACAATCGCATACCCTTGTGTTGAGTAGGTGAATTTTACAAGGGGAGGAGGATTCTTAGCCTCCCGCCCCAAGAAGGTAAAGTAGGACACCAAAAGAGACAGGCAGAAACGGCTAAGGTTGGGTAGAGGATGCCAAACTTCACTTTGGATAGGACCAGCCATCACCCCTAATAGTTCAAATATTTATTCAATTACTTTCTTCTTTTTTTTTAGTTATAGATATTAGTGGTCAAGATTGTTGGCCTAATTAAAATAAATAGACTTTAGTAACATACAAGAGTCACACCTATTCCTACCTTTGCAACTTCAACATTATTTCCTCTCATAGCTTCTTTACATGTACCAAGGAATTTACTTTTCTTTCTACTAGCTCTTTCAGACTCATATGACGCTACCACGTCATATGACAGGGTGAACCAAAAACTCATATGACGCTACCGCGTCATATGGACTTATCTTCATAATTCTAGAATAAGTTATATGACGCCCTAGCGTCATATGGAGCTCAGTCTAGCTCCTTGCGACATATATGACGCGATCGCGTCATATGAATAAGTCCACCAAAAACTCATATGACGCGATCGCGTCATATGGACTTATCTCTATACCTCTCCAATAAGTTTATGACGCAATTTTGCGTCATATGAGCTCAGTAAGTTCGATAAGTTACCATACGATAAAACCGTTGGTGGCAACCTCAGCCTCCTGCGATAATTCTAACGGCCGCAGTGTTGTTGTGAGTGTAGTGCGAGGCAGTGGCAATGATCCTGGGGCTCCTGCCTCCTTGGACTTACTGGAACATAATATGTCTGGGGGTGCTAGAGAGGTAACTTAAGAATAAGGTGAACATAAGGACCTGGGACGCTATTTTTTAAGTGTGATTGTATACATGTAACCGTCTGTAGTGATAAGTGTTAATCATACAGATGAAAAATGAACTTGTTTTGACCACATAATGTACAATTACTCATCTATCCACAGTTTAATATGGTCTGTGATCGAGAGTTCCTAAGAGCAACCTACACCGGTGTCTTTATGATGGGTAACTTTATCAGTCCTCTGCTGGGGGGATACTTGGCTGATAGGTAGGTGCTATACTATATGTCCATACCTGTCTGTTAGCCTTTAATAATAAGTTATTAATGTTTGTACATAATATATATTATAATGTAAAACTTACAAAATAAACAAACCAAAACTGGGAGGACACAAGATAAACGCAAAGGAACCAATCAAAATCGCAATGTGGAAATAAAGCTAACATATCTGTCCCTCTTTTGAATATATGTGGGGACAATATTTCCAGATTTGGAACTATATGGAACTATATGAATATTGCAGAGTTTTTGGATGGGATTGCATTATATTGACAAAACTTAAGGTTTTATTAAACAAATACATAATAAAGAGGCAACTATAAGGACCAGAATCAATGTATTTTGCCCTTGATTAAAATATTTTGTTTTTCCCTTTTCGTCGGATAGTGGTGATAGTCTCGCTGGTGATATTTACCTGTGCAGGATTATCCATCTCCTGTCTGCACAAGGCTGAAAGGCTAAATACTATCTCGATTAATCCATTTAGCTACCATATATCCTTCCTAAGCTTCGTAAAATCGTTTAAATACAGCTGAAATATAAACAAAATACGTCACCAGTATTTTAGGGCTTAATATTTTGATTTCCCTTTTTGTCACCAGATACGGTCGTAGGATAGTGGTGATAGTCTCGCTGGTAATATTTACCTGTGCAGGATTCGCCATCTCCTTCCTGCACAACCTTCCCATGATCTTCCTGTGTCGGTTACTACTGGGAGCAACCAACCTACCCACCTTCTACATCCTGGGTAAGTAAGTAATTTAGTAAGTATGTCAGTAAGTATGTAAGTAATTAAGTATCCGAGTATGTAAGTAATTAAGTATGTCAATAAGTAAGTAAGTAAGTAAGTTAGTAAGTAAATATGCAAGTATGTATGTAATTAAGGGGAGATGATTCGTTTTTCTGGTCCCCCTTCTTTCTTATGTTTAGCGCCATTACTTTTCATACTTTAACCCTTAACTGGCGGCACCCGGCTATAGCCAGGCGCCAATTTGCAGCAAGTTAGGAGCATTATTAAGGCTTTTAAAGGGTTAAAATCGAGTGCAAATGGCCGGGAGTGCAGCGGGCCACACGTCCGACTCCCAGGGCCTACCGCCGCCCACTGACTCACCCTCCCTGTGTTCTCGAGAGCCCGGCAGTGTAGCCAGTAGTGAGCGTAGCTGGAAAAAATATACCGCTATACGCTAAACTCCCATGTTACTGGTACCACTGTATGAGAACCACGAGTGCTACGTAGCTCGTTCTGATCTCATTTTGAAGCTTTTAGCACCTAGTTTTTTGCTGAATACATTTCTTTTCATGCAGATACTTGATTTATCATTCAGGAGGGCCTGAATATGCCCAAATAAGCCCAAAAAACCCCGCTCGACAAGGGTTAAGACATTCGGATCATTAGTTTGGCGATTTTAAGACATTTCGACTCATTTCTTTGTCAATATTAAAAATATTTGTGTCATTCAGATGTCGATTTTTCCTATCGAGCGATAGCCAGCCTGTAATTTAAGAGGAATCGGCCTCCGGCCGGGATATTTTTATATCGGGAAAAAAAAAACCCCACCCCCAGCTATGGGGTACGTACCTGAGTAAAACAAAATTACTTTTTCTATGTGGATGAGGGAAACATAAGGCAGAGCTGCCTGTGACAAGTGCCTCCCCTAGAGTTGAAAGAGTGACAGGGCCAAAATCAGGGAATGTTAATAAGTTTAGTTCTGCACTGTTGTGATGTGGCTTAATCCTGCTCAGGTAAGGTTCCAGAAGTGTGACGAAATTAGCAATGTGGCCCCATATGGTTACCGGCACTTTAAACGGCTCTCATCCGAAAACAAATTGATGGATTTTAAATGTTTTGTTACCAATAGAAACTACAATTAATACTTAATATTATTTTAAGAGCAAATTACACTATTGTAAATATTAAGTCTTTGAAGAAAAAAAAAGTAGTGAAAAAAAGGGTCAAAACAAGTGAGGCATATCTCATACATTACATAAGCTGGATTAATTTGGTTTCAGGGCCGTGGAGGGGATGGCTGAGGGTCTTGGGTGACAACAAGGCAGAACTCTGGGGCTAAAAAAAAGTTCGATACGAAGGGGAAATTTGTAGTACACATTTGGGATTATGGACCCCATATGGTGACCGGACAGGTTGGTACAGGAAAGGGGATGAGAGAGAGCGGCGGCTCACACCCTCTCCCAGTCGTAGGACGATGCAGACTGACTGCTCGTCATCGTAACTTCTTGCCATCGGCCTCTGGCTGTGAAATATTCGCGAAAAACGTGTTTTACGCATTCGCGCGGACCCCATATGGAACAAATATGCCTGAGCAGGGTTAAGGGTTGCCTATAAATTTCCTGCACATATTTTAGAATGAAGGATATCCATAATGAATGAAACAGTGAATGAATCAATCAATGAACTAACCTATGCATATTTTTCTTTTCATTGTCCAGGCATGGAGGTATGTGAATCCAAGAATCGAGCGACAGTGGGCATCCTAACAGCTCTACCCTGGGCACTGGCTACCATGGCTTGGGGAGGTATGGCCTACATGTTCAAACAATGGAGGTGGCTGCAGGTGGCTGTTACTATACCCAACCTCATCCTCTTTCCAGCACTATGGTTAGTTCTTCCTTCAAGCCTAGTTCACATATTCAGGAGTGCAAGCCCCAGTTTCCAGGAGTCCACAGTCGTGGACACTCTAGCAAAATTTAGCCTGAGTGTGCAAAAATCTACGAGTCACAACGACTAGCCAAGAGTGTACTCGTGGACACTCGCGGTCCTTAACGAGCCACTACGAGTTAGGGTAATGGGCGAATTTTGTCTCTCTTTTTTTATAATGAAGTTTAACCAGACCATTGAGTTACAAATTTAATACCATATCTACTTTCTTACTGAACTCCTACTTACTTCCAGACAATCTATGCAAAAATACTATTGATTGATCAATTTCAATATTTTCAGGGTAGCCTACACAGTTTACGATTTAGGTCCAGCGACGAAATTGATGAAATATTATACTACCAATGCTATCACCATTATTTGTTTTAGGGTAATGGACGAATCACCCAGATGGCTGATCGTCCGAGGTCACCACGAGAAAGCCCTGCAAGTGGTCAAGAAAGCGGCCCGTTGGAATAATGTCACCCTGCCTCCAGACCCTGAACTAAGGGCTCTGATGGATAACGTTAGGAGGGAGGTAAGAGATGGATAGATAGAAACATATGTATACAGTATAGATAGATAGGCAGGTAGAGTGATAGGTAGGTAGAGGTAGATAGATAGACTGATTGATTGATTCTTTAATTGAGAGAGAGAAAGAGAGAGGGAGAGAGAGAGAGAGAGCGTGAGTGATAGAAAGGTATCTCCATAGTTTATTTGTTTTCAGCTGACAGTAAAATGCAATGTTTTTATCTTGAACACTCACTTATTACGAAGATTGAGTAGCGAAATATAGTGTTATTTAAGAAACCTTGGTAGTTATATGATCCAGATATAGTGGTTCCATATTTGTCTATTATATATCGAGAATTCAGTTGCTAAGGTGTCAGCTGAAAATAAAATAAAAGTCTCTAGACATTATTTAAACCCTAGAATATATACAAAATTATAGAATATCAAAATATATTTTCTCCCGTACAGGCAGAGAACAAAGAGAACCAGACGAATAATAAGAAGGCCAACAAGGGAGGCAAGAAGGGACTTTGTAGGTTCATCTCCACCCCTGATCTATGCAGGTAGGTCATAGTACTATACCCTGTTCGAAGTAAGTAGGCAAAAACTTTTGACGATTAACTTGTATAACTCACAAACGACTAGAGTAATCCAGCAAATATTTCTACCATTTGGGGAGGGTCAGCCAGGGAATAGGTGTAGAGATTTACAGCCCATTTGCTCTAGCCCATTTGAGTTACAGGCAGAGAACAAAGAGAACCAGACGAATGATAAGAAGGCTATTAAGGGAGACAAGAACGGACTTTGTAGGTTCATCTCCACACCCGATCTTTGCAGGTAGGTCATAGTACTAATTACAAGGTACTGTACTTGTGACGCCTGCAGCTTGGCAGAACGCCACGTGGGCTCAGCCGCTCGCTTGGCCACTCGCTAACACTCGCCAGGGCAATGCATTTGGCTACAGTCTATCTACAATGTTGTACTTTCTTTCTTGTGAATCGTCATGTCACAGGCAGTATAGAAGTGGTCTTTGTTTTCGCCTGTGACAAGGGATTATATTTTATATCATCAGTTATAAGTTTAATGTATAAGACTGAATGATACAGCTAGAGAGTGTGAGTGAGTAAGTGCAGGAGGCAGAGGGTAGTGTGCGTAGTGTTACACGTTGTCTCGGTGACGTCATGCCACGGCCGGGCCCTCTGAGTGGCTGGCCGCCTCATCACCCTCCCGCCGCATCAGGAAGTGGTCCCCCCCACACTCCCTGCTGCCTTGTGCCTTCCTTGCTCAGAGCTTGCCTAACCAGCATACTCTTCACATATCCCTTGCTACCTGTCCCCGACTTCTACCTATAGAATACTTTCTCTCTCTCTCAACTTCGTACCTCTCATTCTTTCAATCTATTTAATATCATAACTCCCCTTTGGTTCTGCACGATTTCATACATCGGCCATCGTATTATATGCTGAAGTTCTCAGATATTCCATGTTTAGATAGACATTTTGGAGGGGTTAATATTTTCTCTGTAGAGGTTCGACACACTCGTGGTGTCTCCCTACCTTTTACTTGGTTGTCTGCTGGGCTATTTAATGCTAGACTGGGGTGAGGCTATTGTTGTTGTGATTTCCGATGTGTACCAGGTTTTGTTGAACCTGTACAATCGCAACGGATACGTGGGAAGCCTAGGTTGTCTTTTTGACTGTGTACCTTGTGGGTTTAGCACTGTGTTGCGAGTGAGGGATTTTGCCTCTGCCACCCAACACTGTGCTAACTCGTTTTGCTTTGACTTTGAGAGGGTCGCCAGGAGAGAACCAGATACTAGCGATCTGGATCTCTCACGAGAGAACCCCATCAATTAACGTAATTTGGCCGTACAGTCTTAAGGACCTCGCTAGGCTACGAGCCGCTTGCTCAGCCATTGTTTCCTAGCCTAGACTTTATTCGCCTAGCAGACACCCGATTAAGATTATAAACTCTTATGTTATGTATGCAGCATTTTTATTCACGTTGATTGTAAGCCTTGGTTGTTGTTGAGTTGCACAACCTGACCAGGCTTTTATGTTGCCTGAGGAAGTACTTCTTTTGTTGTTGGAGATAATACTATTGCGCATTTATTATTATTCCCGTGCCAGTTAACACTGTATGTCCATACACTTGTCATATCTTGTTCCTGCTTTATATAACAGTTCAAAATCCGATTCGATCATCTTAACCCCTAACTGTCGGCGCGCAACTTATGTCATGTGAAATAAATTTGGACTAAGTGGCGGTTCACAACTTATGTCGTGCGCCATTTTCAGCACGTAATGTTGCTGAGAGAGAGAGCTGAGCGGTGTGAGGAGCCGAGCAACCTTATGACCGCTCCGCACGACCACCGTGGACCAACTTAGGTGACTTCCACCCTTCCCTCCCCTCTCTCACTCGCTACACAGGGAATTATGTAGGGAAAGTACCTAATTACATGGTTTTTGCACTCGTGTTGCACGATTGTTGCAAGAGAACCAGCGGTCGTACAAGGATGGTTCGGGTGTCATTGGAAAGCTCTGTTTACGCCCTTTCAGGGATAGATATTTGTTTTACGCTCTGGGTCTTATTTAGGCATGAAAATGATCACGTAAACAACCCTATTTAGGGTAAAAACACCCCGCTAGACACTACGGTTCACTAGACCTCCTAGCCCGCCAATAAGGTGTTAAGCATCATCAGACTTTCTTCAGAAGATTCCTGCTCGATGCTTTAGGTCTTTCATTCACTTTCTTTATATAGGAGTGACAGTTTATTATTGTTTAGAGTAACTTTAATTATACTTTCTTCTTGTTTGCATTAAATCATTTCAGTGATTTAATTAAGCTCTCTATCCTTTTCCTTGTATACATTATTAACGTAATTGTATGTTGTTGTGATCAGGCTGTATCAGAGATCATCAGCCTGTAGTAGTAGTGCATTTATACCGAGTTATAGGATACCCCATTATCGCAGATTTAACTCTGGAGGGTATAGGTGTTTTTGTGCGCCGGCATTATAAGTTCGAGGGTTGGATCTAGTGTTACCGTTGTGGCTGTGTGCCTTTCTAGTCCAATGATTAAGAGCCCTTGTTTTATACGAGTCCCGGTCGTAACAAATGGCGACCTTGCTTAGGCTTTTGTGAACTTAGAGAAATATTGCAGGAGTGTTGTGGTCATTTGTTTTTTGTTTGAAGGAATATAGTGGACATGTGGAATTTTTTTGGCAAGTAGTATAACACTTAAGAGTCTTCGAGCATCTTATATTTTTGAGTGAATAGTGCTAGATGAGAGTTAGGTACTTCTTTTTTTTTATAAACGTTGAGAATTTTCGGTAGACAATATGTCGGACGACGGATCAGTGTACAGTGAGGACACAGTACAGGAAACAGACTCTGAGGTGCAGCAGTGGGGTATGGTCTCCAGTGTTTGGCCACGGTCATGGGGCATGTGGGCACTAGCAGCATGTCGAGAGGTGACCTGGTGGCCTGTGTGCTCGGCGGGGTGCGTGGGGTTTCGGGTGGAGCGGGAGCTGGGGCACCTTCGGCCCAGCCCCCATTCCACTCGACTCCTACCATGGCGCCCCCTCGGGCTCCGGAGCCGGGTACGTTCCCGCAGGCCGATAGTCACTGGCAGCGTGGTTTGCACTTGGGTGAGTCTCCAATTGTTGCATCTACTCCTCCTCAAGGTTTAACTGCAGATATACTCTTCCAGCTTGAGATGGCTAAAATGCAGGCTGAGCAACGAAAGCATGAGGCTGAGCTCGAGCAACGGCAGCGAGAGGCTGAGCTCAGGATTCAGTCTGAGGAGAGAAAGGCCATGTACTGTGCAGACAATGATCTTGAGAAGTCTAGGGTGGAGTCGACAGGGCAGCGTCTTGGTTCTGGGAATCGAGGTCTTGATCAGTCTTTATCGCACCTTCTTAAGTTAGTCCCTGTATTTGACGAATCGGGTGTCACCGAATTTTTCATGCGTTTTGAGAAGAAGAGCCGGGAGCACCAATGGCCCGAGGTTAAGTGGGCAGCCCTTGTTTCCTCTAGGTTGGTTGGCAAAGGACTCAAGGCATATGATGCGTTGCCCTTGGAGTCTTGCGTCGATTATGAGGTATTGAAGGAGGCTGTCCTGCGGGCATATGAGTTACAACCAGAGACGTACAGATTGAAGTTCCGGGGTGTAACGAAGGGTCGAAAGTGCACCTTTCTTGAGCATGCCCGGGATCTGTCCGATGCATTTAGAAACTGGCTGCGTTCTGAGAAGGCATCGACATTTGAGGAGTTGAAACAGCTGATGCTTCAAGAAAAAAAATTCAAGTGTACGGGCGGCGATCTGACGTTGAATCTTAAAGAAAAGAACCCCAAAACTCTTCAGGAGGCAGCTGAGATGGCTGACCTTCGGTTATCTTTGATTCGTGGGTACGGTTCTGCACAGAGAAGTGATGCAAGCAATAAGGAGCGTAACCCTACCCCTCCCCGAAACACTGATACACATAATTACACTAAGAACAAGAGCAACGACACCAAACCTGACCATAAACCTAGTACCGTCCCGTTTAGAAAGGGTCCGGGTCCTTCCTCACCTCAAGGGAAGCCCAAGGGAAAGTTAGAGTGCTTCCATTGTCATAAGGAGGGGCATTTTGCAAGAGCCTGTCCAAGCAAGCCACCTAATGCAGTTGTGTCTTTGGCTCGCAACATTGGGGTGTCCCTGAAGTCGTCTGAGTTTGCCCGGGGTATAAAGTCAGAGGCTGGGACACAGCCAGTGGAGAAGAATCCGGAAGGCTCGAACCCTGTCCGCGATGTCTTTTGCGACCATCGAGGGCGTGGCTGCGTGAAGTGGGCTGGTAAGAAGCATGGAGTTGAGCTGTTGCGAAACACGGGTGCCTCTCAGACTTTAATGAAGAACTTTACTGGAAGACCAATAAACGCGGCAAGGGTGGTTGTGGTGCAAGGTATCAATGCTATCAGGTCATACCCGTTGGTCAGGATGGAACTGGAGGTAGATGGTGTGACACGAGAGATGGATGTGGGAATTGTGGAGAAATTGCCTGTTGGGGGAGTCCTTCTTGGCAACGACTTTGAGGTGCCTACTTCTGAAGTTTCACCCTTAGTCATTGCCGAGAAGCTGGCCGACGTGAGTAGGGAGGAACAGGAGTGGCTAGAGAAGTGTCATGTACAACCTATGGCGTGCGTTGTTACAAGATCTCTTGCATCCAAAGTGTCACAGCTTATTCCTCAGTCTTCTGATCCATGGAGGAACGGTCGGAAGAAGACGGCTAATGTTGGTAAAAGTTTGGAGAGTTTAGTACCAGCAGCGCTTCTTGGCGACTCAGTATTGGCACCATTGTTGGAGTCTGGAGATGCCCCAGGACCTGTCACAGCTAGTGAGGAGGTAGGGCAGGAAGAGACTCCGAGGCAGCAACGTTACGCACCGAGAGAAAAAAGGGTTGCTCAGTTTGATATTGGGGGAGGACTTGGGTTGCTTCGGAAGTATCTAGACAGGTTGGTTCCATCATATATTTGTAAACTGCAGTTGGAGGATCCGGAAGTTCAGAAGTGTGGTAATGGTGCTGTCGAGATCAAACACGAGGACGGTGAAACATGTCATGTGAACATCTTGGAGGAGTTTGTGAGGCAACCACCTGAGCAGCCTACTGTCCCTGCGTTGGTCTGCAGAGGCCAAGGTGGAGAAGGAGAGGGGGTCAGTAGGGCACAGGTGGAGGAGAGTAGGGATTGTCATGTCTCGGTGGAGCAGTGGGCGGGGGACACGAGTCTGGTGGCTGTGGAAGCGCTAGAGCACCTGCCTGAGCAGCAGTGTGCAGCGCTCCAGCACCAGCTCGGTTCATACCCCACTGGTCGTGCCGAGTCCCCGAGCCTCACAACTCAGGCGGTGCAAGATGTTCCGCGGGCAGGTCACGTGAATGTTGGGAGACCGTTAGCCACGTTGTTTCGGTGGTTCAATATAGGCGACGAGGCTTGGACATGGTTGTCAGGTCCGGGTCGACCCATGGCTGCCAAGGGTGGTGGTCAAAAGGAGGACATTGAGCAGATTGGTGAGGTTGGCTGTGGAGTGGATGTGCCTGGTCGTCGCATAGCCTCCCAATGCTGCTCTAGTCGAATGCAACAGCCCTACCATAGACAGACTGTATCTGGCCATGTCGCTAAAAGCGGTGATGCTGCGCAGGCAGATGTAGTCGTAAGGAATGCGGGGGTGTGCATGTACGGTATCGGCGGGGAAGCCTTAGCAATAATGAACTATGGGAGTGACTGCACAGGTGGTACTGATTGTCCCTCTCATGACCTGGCTGTTCTAGGGACGAAGGTGGAGAAGGAGGGAGACTACAGGTTAGAAGCTGCAGTCTCGGCGGGGTTGTGGGAGGGCACTAGGCATGTTGTTCTGCGAGATAAGTTGTTTACTAGGCTGTGGCAGTGCATCCGCATGTTTGTTGCTTCTCCAGGCCTGATGTACGGGGTAGAATCCGACAGGGAGGCTGGAGACAGTGCAAGGCTCAGTTAATTCCCTACCGTATAAATCCTGCTCAACAGCCTGTCGTGAAAACAGAGCTAGACAACATGTGGAAAAAGGGTCTGAGGGATAAGGGATATCGTGAGTGGTCGTTGCCAGTGAGTTTGCAACCGGAGTTGAGTGGCAAGATCCGTGTGTATGGTGATTGCATGAGTGTGGAAGCATTATCACTGACAGACGCCTATCCATTACCTAGAGTTGACGATACCATAGACCGCCTCGGGGCTGCATCGCCTATCACGAAGGTAGAACTAGTGAAAGGTTTTTGGCAGGTCCCGTTGCCGGAAAGAGCGAAGAGAAGTGCCAGTCTTGTGATGAACTGGGCAGTTTATCAGTGTCAGGTGTTGTTGTGCTGCCGGAACACAAGTTGGATGTGTGGCATGCTAAGGGCACTGATAATGCGTTGGCTGATTTTTTGTCACAGGAGGGTTTGTTTGCAGGAGAACCCTCGCCGCTCAGTCAGTGTGTGTTGAGAGTGGAATAAAATAGACTTGCCCCTGTAAGTGCAGCCGCCATAAATATATTAAAAATGTAAATTCTATAAAAACTCTTTCTTTAATAGTTTTGTTTAAGTATGTTATAGCTGAAGTTCTGAGTCGAACCTGTACTTCTCTCAGAAGGCTGGGCTAGTAGAAGCTCGCTCTAGGAGCATAGCAGTATGAATTAAGCTATTGTGTTGGGAGGGGTTGTAATTTTGTTGTTAATGAGAACTGAGCTTTGCCTTCTTTGGTGCGAAGTGATTAGGGGTGGCGAGTCTTATCGGCGTTCTGCTTGTCAGATATGGAGCTCATGGTTGAGCGTCTAATATCTTGGTGGGGTGTGACGCCTGCAGCTTGGCAGAACGCCACGTGGGCTCAGCCGCTCGCTTGGCCACTCGCTAACACTCGCCAGGGCAATGCATTTGGCTACAGTCTATCTACAATGTTGTACTTTCTTTCTTGTGAATCGTCATGCAACAGGCAGTATAGAAGTGGTCTTTGTTTTTGCCTGTGGCAAGGGATTATATTTTATATCATTAGTTATAAGTTTAATGTATAAGACTGAATGATGCAGCTAGAGAGTGTGAGTGAGTAAGTGCAGGAGGCAGAGGGTAGTGTGCGTAGTGTTACACGTTGTCTCGGTGACGTCATGCCACGGCCGGGCCCTCCGAGTGGCTGGCCGCCTCACCACACTCCCGCCGCGTCAGGAAGTGGTCCTCCCCGCACTCCCTGCTGCCTTGTGCCTTCCTTGCTCAGAGCTTGCCTGACCAGCATACCCTTCACATATCCCTTGCTACCTGTCCCCGACTTCTACCTATAGAACACTTTCTCTCTCTCTCAACTTCTTACCTCTCATTCTTTCAATCTATTTAATATCATAACTTCCCTTTGGTTCTGCACGATTTCATACATCGGCCATCGTATTATATGCTGAAGCTCTCAGATATTCCATGTTTAGAGAGACATTTTGGAGGGGTTAACATTTTGTCTGTAGAGGTTCGACACACTCGTGGTGTCTCCCTACCTTTTGCTTGGTTGTCTGCTGGGCTATTTAATGCTAGACTGGGGTGAGGCTATTGTTGTTGTGATTTCCGATGTGTACCAGGTTTTGTTGAACCTGTACAATCGCAACGGATACGTGGGAAGCCTAGGTTGTCTCTCTGACTGTGTACCTTGTGAGTTTAGCACTGTGTTGCGAGTGAGGGCTTTTGCCTCTACCACCCAACACTGTGCTAACTCGTTTTGCTTTGACTTTGAGAGGGTCGCCAGGAGAGAACCAGATACTAGCGATCTGGATCTCTCAAGAGAGCACCCCGTCAATTAACGTAATTTGGCCGTACAGTCTTAAGGACCTCGCTAGGCTACGAGCCGCTTGCTCAGCCATTGTTTCCTAGCCTACTACATCCCAGCTAGACTTTATTCGCCTAGCAGACACCCGATTAAGATTATAAACTCTTATGTTATGTATGCAGAATTTTTATTCACGTTGATTGTAAGCCTTGGTTGTTGTTGATTTGCACAACCTGAGCAGGCTTTTACGTTGCCTGAAGAAATACTTCTTTTGTTGTTGGAGATAATACTATTGCGCATTTATTATTATTCCCGTGCCAGTTAACACTGTATGTCCATACACTTGTCATATCTTGTTCCTGCTTTATATAACAGTTCAAAATCCGATTCGATCATCTTAAGCAGCATCAGACTTTCTTCAGAAGATTCCTGCTCGATGCTTTAGGACTTTCATTCACTTTTTTTAATATAGGAGTGACAGTTTATTATTGTTTAGAGTAACTTTAATTATACTTTCTTCTTGTTTGCATTAAATCATTTCAGTGATTTAATTAAGCTCTCTATCCTTTTCCTTGTATACATTATTAACGTAATTGTATGTTGTTGTGATCAGGCTGTATCAGAGATCATCAGCCTGTAGTAGTAGTGCATTTATACCTAGTTATAGGATACCCCGTTATCGCAGATTTAACTCTGGAGGGTATAGGTGTTTTTGTGCGCAGGCATTATAAGTTCGAGGGTTGGATCTAGTGTTACCGTTGGGGCTGTGTGCCTTTCTAGTCCAATGATTAAGAGCCCTTGTTATATACGAGTCCCGGTCGTAACATACTGTATATAGGGACATCGAATCCCGGTGGATCACATACTGTATAAATTATACTTTAATTGATTTCATTGGGGGTCTTTGGTTATGTGGTGAAATTAATACAATATAGATTAGCTAATATACAACTTTCCTGAAAATGTTGATATGCGACCAAGATATGTAGGATTGTAGGGGCATTTTGACCTAAAAAAAAAAAAAAGACTATAGTTTCAAAAAATGGTGAAGTTTGTTATATTAAAAATTCACTATCGGTACGTTATTAAGCTCTTATACAGTTGAGGTGTGAGGAGTATCATAGTGCTTACGTACCTTTACAACTTTTATAAAGATTGACTGTTATCAACCCTTTAAATACCCTTTACATATCTTCCTGAGCCCATAATTGTTCTCGTTTTCCAGCCGAGGTGTGAGGGGCATTATGGTGATCATGTGCCTCAACTTCTTCACAGCTTCTATGGTCTTCTATGGTCTCAACCTTAACGGCGCTAATCTTACCGGTAACCCGTAAGTTTATATACCTACAAATACGAACAAATAATAGGTTAATTTTAACCCTTTCTGTACCGGCGACGTCTTTTTAGTTTTATTCTAGCTATATTTTGACGATTTGGTGCAGTTTATGAAGGACCTGTGGCAGTAAAAAGGGTTAACTGAGATAGTTCGAAGCCTGTTTATGGCAGGAGAACCATTATAAACTGAATAAAATCGTCTAATAGTATCCAGAATAAAATTGAAAGAACAGCTCCGGTACTATACGGGTTAAGTGAAGGGAAACACGGGAAAGAGCTTGAATTTTTCCTTACTCTTACGATTCGGGCTACGCAGAACCCATCTTCAGAGAGACTGTAAAACGTAAGAGGAATAAAGAACGCAAGCTCTTTCCCGTGTCTCCCTTTCACCTAATTCATCCACTTGTTGTAATGGATCAGCCAAATACATAAAGATAATAGGTACATTTTAAGAATCAATAATTAACCCCTCCTGTACCAGCGACGTCCTTTCCACTTTGGCTTGGCTCCTATTAGACGATTTTATTCAGCTTAGGAAGGACGTCTACCAATTTGAAATTACAGACTATCTCAGTTAATCCTTTTAGCTACCATATAGCCTTCCAAACCTACATAACATCGTCTAAATGTAGCTGAAATCAAATACAAAAGACGTCACCGGTACAGAAGGGGTTGGTGAATAAATATTAATTATTTCTTTGAAACAACAGTTTTGCAAAAAAATCATAGAAAGGATGTCATGTTACTGAATGTGTCAATATAATAACTACTGTATAGTGGAGCAGATAACTGCAAATTTCAGGAGAATCGTTCAAATGGTGATGCAAGCATGAAATTTGGTACATGTACCCTTCAAGGTCCATTCTTCTCAGAAATACCGCTGGCCACGCGAAAATCCAAGATGGCGGTCATTTTTCAAGATGGCTGCCGTGCCTGACCATATATTGCTTTATTTTTTTTAATTATTACCTGGTGAACATTTTAAGAGAAAACTGTTTCTTGCTAACCAGATTAATGAGAAGCACTGTTTTAATCATTGTCATAGTCTATAATTGGAATTTTAGAATGGCATCCAAGATGGCATCCATTAATTTCATATGTTCATATCTAAGCAACTACTGAACATATATACATGATTTTTGGTGTGCACATACATTCTTTGGGTCAGATAATCCAATGGAGCCATTTTCACATTTGTTAGTAAGGACTGAGGCAGTGATGAGATCTTGCAAATATAATAGAGTGATGTCAACACACAACCAGGGCACACTGGTAACATCGCTGCTGTGCAACTCAGCATGGGGTTCAGTGTCAGCTTATTTTACTGTACTATACTATAAGTTGTAGTGTAGTTTAATTTAGTGTCCCAAATGCTTTCTAACAGCCCCATATCAATTAGCTACTAGACAGTAGTTGGTAGTAATAGATAGAGTTAGATAGCCGCACCTGAATTGACAGGGTGTGCCAGCGCGGGAGAGCCGAGCCAAGTGTAAGGGGGCTATACATGACTTGCTCATGTACTTACCTGGATGGTGTACAGATCACACGGGACTTAAATGGCACTGGATGAATGATCGGGATAGGTGTAGGTCACCCGAACCTAGTTGTATCCCATAATGTAATGTGTGTGTAATTTCGTTAAGGTGGTAAAAGGATAAACCCTCGGCCTTAATCAGAAAGCAAAATGGCAGATTCAAAATCCATTTTTCCCATAAGATAAACTGACTGGTCAAAATGTTGTCTTTGCCAGAGAGACAAAATAGGTGAAGATTTAACATCACCTAGAACCCATTATTCCCTTGAACATGACGGTTATGCCATGCTGGCTACCAACATACCGATGTTTCATGAAATCCAGGAAATGCCATTGATCGTGGATCCAACCAGGCTTGATGAAGGTGACGGCATAGATGCCACTTTGAGAAGAAATCAGGCAAAATACCATGTCAACTGCCGGTTGTTGTTTAACAACAGCAAGCTGAATCGCGCAAGGAAACGCCGATCTAATCGTCAAAGTAGTGAGTCTGAAGACAATCATGCAAAGCAACGTCGAACTAGCTATGATGGTCAAACTTGTATTTTTTGTGAGAAAGTGGCACCTGCATCTGATCTCAGGCAGGTAATGACCATGAACCTTAACAAGAGGCTACAAGAGTGTGCAGAGGCACTTAACGATGGCAAGCTTCTTGCTAAATTGAGTGGTGGAGATGCTATTGCACAGGAGCTAAAGTACCACAGAGTGTGTCTCAGTGCTCTCTACAACAGGGAAAGGTCCCACCTGAGAAACCTTGAGAAAAGCTCAAGTGCCACTGATCTGGAGCCAGATGTTTATCCATTAATTTTATCAGAGCTGGTGACATACATTGTTGAAAGCAACCTATGCTCAGAAGAGCCAGTCACATTTCGCCTGGCAAGAATCTGCTCCTATTAAGCACTCAAAGCAGAAGCTTCTGAAGGAGGACTACAAGCTCTTCTCAAAGCTGTTCATCTCCTGTCAGAGCAGACAGTGTGATCTGCAGGAGTTCTTCCAGCATGAGAATCAGGCATTCCCAGCTGCACTGAGTGAGGGTGGAAGGCTGTACACTTGCCAGAAGTCTCAACTGACTTCTATCTTGGAGACTCATGTTACATCAACAGACGAAGAACCAGAGACCGATGTCCTGATTGTAGATGGGTCTGCTTTGGTCCATGTCTTGCCACCAAAGAGAGGAAAGACCTTTGAGGGCTATGCAACTCTGGACTTCCTGCCATTTATTCACAGCTATGCTACGAAATACAAGACAACACATCTTGTCTTTGATGTGTACAACCCATCCAGCCTCAAAGCCGAGACCAGGTCTCAACGTGGCCAGGGAGGAAGACGCAAGGTGACAAACAAGAACAGCATTCCATCCAATTGGCGTAACTTCCTTAGGCATAATGACAACAAGACGGAGTTGTTCCAGTTCCTGGCAGACAGGGTTGCCCAAATGTCTGCACCAAACTTGGTAATTGTCACAAAGGGATCTGCAGTCCTCAGCACTCATGAAACTGGTCTTCAAGGACTGGACAAGTGCTCTCATGAGGAAGCTGACAGCCGCATCTTTGTGCATGCCAAATATGCTGCAGAACATGGGAGCAAAGCCGTCATGGTCAAGGCAAATGATACAGATGTTGTGGTCATTGCAGTGAGTGCCTTTCCAGCCCTTCAGAGTTTGGGGCTAGAGCAGTTATGGGTGGCATTTGGTCACAGTCAAAGCCGGCGCTGGATCAGTGTGCATGGCCTGTATCGCTGTATGGGGCAGAAGGCTAAAGGCATGTTATTCTTTCATGCCTTCACAGGGTGTGACACTGTTTCAGCCTTCTGTAACAAGGGGAAGAAAACTGCCTGGCAGACATGGGATGTTTGTCCAGAGGCCTCCCCTGTCTTCTCCAAGCTGAGCCAGTACCCTCTTACAGTGGAAGATGGTGACCTGGAGATACTGGAGAGGTTTGTCATACTGATGTATGACAGGTCCAGCACTGCTACCACTGTGGATGAGGCCAGGCTTGACATGTTTGCCAGAAAACAGAGGCCTTATGAGGCCATTCCACCAACAAGAGCAGCTCTGCTTCAGCACACTAGACAAGCTGCCTTCCAGGCTGGTTGTGTTTGGGCCCAAGCAACCCAGTGTCAACCAGAAGCAGAGAGTCCTGCTGACTGGGGATGGCAGAAGGTTGGTGAAGAATGGCACGTCTTCTGGACAGCCAACTCCCCCATAGCCAAGAGTTGCGGACAGCTGACCAAATGTGGCTGTAAATCAGACTGTTGTGGCAGGTGCAAGTGCTACAGGCTGGGTCTCTCCTGTACAGCTCTGTGCACTTGCAAATGTGAGGTGTGAGTCTTTGATTCTATGGTATTTTTACTAATGTTATTTGTACTCAATGGATATGTATAAATGGTGTGAATTAGGCCGTTTCCTACGATATAATCGTCCTTCACTTTGTCTAGGTACTTATGACCCTGATGAGTTAATAATGTGACAAGTCTTTCTAATTGTCTGACCTCAAAAATGTAGGATTAGATGAAAAAATAATTTGTCTAGCTCTACTAATAGCCAAGTTATCACAAAATTTGTCTTTAACCCCAGAAGGCCGATACACTAATCAAATAGCACGGCTTTAAATAGCCTTTAAATAGCCTGCTGATGGCTGCTATTTACTTGTATGACGACACGGTACTTTTGCGGTAATTTTCACCGAGTTCCAATATCACCGAAACTACCGTGATGTCACCACAATGGGTTTAAGGAAATTTCACTATGGCAAAGGTGCGTAAACATGGAAAATCACGGAAAAGTTACCTCACGAAAACAAGCAATATCTCAGTAACTACTGGGCCTATGGAGCTGAATTTTTTTATGAGACAAAAGCTGAAAGTGACCTCTCTCACGTGGTTTAGGACTTATTTCTCTATCTTTATTCTTTGATTAGCTATTAAGCCATAAACACTACCGAAAATCGCCAAAAAAATCCGGTCTCCTCGGGTTAATGGCGGCCATCTTGGACGCCATCTTAGTTAAAGTCTAATATGCAACTGCTTTGGACAAAATTACCTTCACTTACCACGTTAGAGCCAAAAAAAAATGGATTGGACAGTATTCATGCCTTTTTTCTTTCAATTAACTGACCCATAACAGTAGGGCTCAGTCAGATGTGTCGGCCATCTTGAAAAATGGTCGCCATATTGAATTTTTGCGTGGCCAGCGGTATGTGCTTTGAAAGTGAGCTTTGAAGAATACCTGTACCAAATTTCATGCTTGCATCACCATTTGAATGATTGTTTCACTTATCTGCTTCACTATGTACAGTATATTAACACCTTGAGGATTACGCTGCGTTTTCACAGTTTATTCTGGCTATCATTAGAGGAATCTGTGAGAATTAAATGGGCAAATACTCTCTCAATTAACCCTCTGATTTCCATACACCCTTCCTAATCTGCTTAAAATCGTCTAATAATAGCCAGAAAATCCGAAAATAAAGGCATCCTTATGTCTTAACCATCCCAGCTCCGGCAACTTAAATATGTAACTTATGGTAAGACCTTCTCTAAATTTGCCATGAAATACCAGGCTGGGCGAGTTTTCGAAGCCTTGTGTTTTTCTGTATTTTCATCCACCAGAATGCTGTTTATTGTGATGTATCATATGTCAATGGAAAGAGGAATATTTATAATACATGATAAAACAAAACAAAATGTAAATAAATCGAAATATAAAAGTGTAAATGAGTCCGGAATACAATTATTTCCCATGCAATTGTCTTCACACCGTCCTAGCTCTAAATTGTGAGTGATGACCATATATTTGTTTTAGCTCAAATAATAGTATTTTTTTCTCCTCTTTCCAAATCTGAAAACAGAAATTGTTTATCTTCAATAGTTCTCAAGCAGTGACCGAAGAAAAAAAAATGTGATTTTGATTGATATGGTTTATAACATTTTCGATTTATTTCGTTGTTACGAAGTGTATGGTCTTAAATTTAGGCTGTATGAATACGGCAAATAATGCTGATGAGTATAAAAAAAAATAGAAGTTCCTACGACAAATACTTTTTGCGCTATGAATATTTGAAATGAAGAGCCAAAATGCGAATATTTACGCTTCACCCGTCTCTGTTCCGCCGACGCTAGCCGGGTTCCGAGCTGTTCCCCACCTCGTCGTTGCGTTATTTGCTTGGATACGTATATAACTGTATATATCACCGGAATCGGAAAATTTTGCTCTTTCTAATGGTGAAAACCAAAATAATATAGTGTAATTGGTTCGCGAGCTATGCGCAATTGTTTCAATGCATTGTTATTGTTATGTAAATATATGAGAATGTTTATACAGTTGTATATCTTTGCCACAATGTACAACACTTTTATATACCGGTAAATATATAAATATATAAATATATATATAATTACAAGGTGTCAAACAAAATATAATGAATGGTAACAAAAATATGTGCATGTGTGTGTGGGTATCTATATATACTGTATATATAATAATAGATAAATATATAATATATATATATATATATATATATATATATATATATATATATAAATATATATACAGTATACATACAAGGTGTCATAAATATATATATATATTTATGTGGTATATATATATAAAATAAATAAAATAAAAATATAAATAAAATAAATAAATAAAATAAAATAAATAACAACTAATAAATCAAATAAATAAAAATAAAAATAAAATAAAAATATAATAATAATATAAATACTCGATTATGGGCCTTGGGCTTGCTCGGGACCTTGGGGCTGATCCGCTAGATACCCTGGGCAACAGGAAGAAAAAAAAATATATATATATATATAATTATATACCGGTATATATATATATATATATATATATATATATATACAGTATATATATATATATATATACAGTATATATAAATATATATATATATATATAAAATAAATGAAATAAAAATATAAATAAAATTAAATAAATCAAATCAAATAAATAAATATGTAAATAAAATAAAAATTTAATAATAATGTAAATACTCTATTATGGGCCTTGGGCTTGCTCGGGACCTTGGGGCTGATCCGCTAGACACCCTGGGGAACAGGAATAAAAAAATAAAAAATAAAATATATATATATACCGGGTATATATATATATATATATATATATATATATATATATATATATTATATATATACGGTATATATATAAATAAAATAATTAAAATAAAAAATATAATAATAATATAAATACTCGATTATCGGCCTTGGGCTTGCTCGGGACCTTGGGGCTGATCCGCTTGCACCCTGGGGAACAGGAATACAAAAGAAGAAAAAAATATATATATACCAGGTATATATTATATATACATATATATATATTATATATATATATATAAATAAAATAAATAAAATAAAAAATATAATAAAAATGTAAATACTCGATTATGGGCCTTGGGCTTGCTCGGGACCTTGGGGCTGTTATATACTGTATATATATATAATATATACTGTAATATAACTAAAATTCCGTAGAGTACTTACCATACTTCCTGTAAGCATTCCTGTGACATCTTCGTGATTATAATGTATTTATTTCGTAGGCAGTATTTATTGATAAATATATTTGTCTTTCAAGCAAAAAATAGTGTAAAGTCATCAATGATACCTAGACAAAACTGCATCAATACTCAAGGGGTTAACCAAGATTCACTCCCCTCAGTCACCAAAAGTCACAAGTAACATCTTATATACATATATAGTTCGAATTATTCACTAAACACTTTCACTGGGTAGATGAAATAATCCATAATTGCCTGCCTATAGCTAGGCATGGTGGGCCAGATGGAGGGAGCCCAGAATTTAAAGGGCCGGGACCCTGCCTCACAGTCTGGGGGCCGGGAAACTACTGACTTAACAAAGGCCCGGGCTCCTCAGAGAGGGACGCTATGGGGTTGCTAGATACTTCCTTTTGTAACTTACTAATGCCTAACTTACCAGTCCAAATTGCGTCAAAATCGAGTCATAAACTTATTTTTGGCGAATATTTCTAACTTACAGGTGGCATTATGACACGATTGCGTCATACGAGCACTCTTGGAGGGGTGGCGTTATGACTCGATCGTGTCGTAAAAATGCGGGAGGGTTAAGAGAGTTAAACTATAACGATTCTCTCCTCAGGTATATCTACATGGTGTTGAGCGGACTGATGGAGGTTCCAGCCTATACCCTCACCGTGCCCCTCATATCCAAGTTAGTTCTCGGATTTGATTTAAGGGGGGATGGGCGTGTTGCTTATATTATATTTATATTTTCAATATATATATATATATATATATATATATATATATATATAAATATATTATTTCTTCCCCAAACCCCCTTCAAGATAAATTTGTAAAAAAAATCGGTGTAAAAATCTTCTATATGAAGGACACTTTATGTGAGTTTTCTGTCTGTCTGTCTGTTTGTTTACGAACTACTACCCCAGTTTTCAATATGGAGAGCCCATACTTGGCATGCATACTAAGGTGGTGCCAGAATAGGTTTTGAGCAGGGATTGGAGGGGGCTATGACCCCTCAGTTTTCAAGATGGAGAGCCCATACTTGGCATGCATACTAAGGGGATACCAGAATAGGTTTTAAGCAATCCCCCCCCCCCCCCCCCGCTAGTAATATATATATAGACCAAAAAATAACCACTACCCCATTAACGCCCCTTTCTTCCCCTACAGGTTCGGGAGGAAGAAGCCCACCATGGTTGCCTACTTTATCTGTGGTGCCTCTATCCTTCTGCTAGGCTTCATTCCCTTCGGTAAGATATATATATATATATATATATATATATATATAGAGAGAGAGAGAGAGAGAGAGAGAGAGAGTGTGTAAGTGAGTTTGTGTGACAATGATGTAGCCTACATTTACAATATAACAAATTACTAATAAGCACGTGCCTTGATGGTGTAATGGTTTGAGCGTGTAAGTTCTGTATGATATATCCTAGGTTCGAATCCTGGGAGAATCACATGCTTTAATTAATTTTATTTACAGGTTATTGGTGTTAAGAACGATATTAAAAATATTATAACCAATTTCCTCGTTTACAGAACTCACTTGGCTGATCCTAAAATGTGTATCAGTTCAGCCTACCAAGTCCTGTACGTATTTATGACAGATATAGATAGATAGATAACTAGATAGATACTGTAGATATAGTTACTAATAAAATCCATCTATCATATTTTACAGAACTGACTTGGCTGATCCTAACCCTGGCAATGGTGGGCAAAATGTTCATCAGTTCAGCCTACCAAGTCCTGTACGTGTTTATAACCGAATCCCTGCCCACTGAAATCAGAATCCAGGGTCTAGGAGCTGCTAACGTGGCCGCCAGAATAGGATCCATTACCTCTCCTTATATTACTGATCTGTTGGTGAGTATTATAGAGTTTATTTTTATTGTTGTGGTAAGCTATATGGTAAAACTTGATATATATCGAGTTTTGGTTTAAGTATATATATTACACGTTTCACTTAAGAATATATATAAGAATATTAACCCTTTGAGCCCCAGCTGATTTATTATTGATTGACACCCAGAATCCAGGCAAATTTTGATTGGTTTTATTTTGTTTCCCTGAAAAACATGGTATGGGTTAGTAATGAAGGAATACATGCATAAAAGCACTCACCGAGGTCATCTGGGTTTCGTTGTTTACCCCTATAACAGGGGTAAATAATGGTGAGAATAGCCATCGATACGGTATCGATGCTGGTGCTGAGCGTTACATTAACCCTTAACTGGCGGCGCGCAACTTATGTCGTGTGAAATAAATTTGGACTATGTGGCGGTTCACAACTTATGTTGTGAGCCATTTTCAGCACGTAATGTTGCTGAGAGAGAGAGATGAGCGGTGGGAAGAGCGTAGTAAGCTTAGGACCGCTCTGCACGACCACCGTGGACCTACTGAACTGTATCCCACCCTTCCCTCCCCTCTCTCACTCGCTATACAGGGAATTATGTAGGGAAATTACCTTATTACAAGGGTTTTTGCACTCGTGTTGCACGATCGTTGCAAGAGAACCAGTGGTCATACAAGGATGGTTCGGGTGTCATTGGAAAGCTCTGTTTATGCCCTTTCAGGGATAGATACTTGTTTTACGCTCTGGGTCTTATTTAGGCATGAAAATGATCACTTAAACAACCCTATTTAGGGTTAAAAAAAAACGCTGGACGCTACGGTCAAATAGACCACCTAGCCCGCTAAATAAGGGTTAATAGCCGTCGAATACGTCTCGACGCCTGTAATTTAAGAGATTTTCGATCAAAAAATTTACAAATTTATCTTGAAGGAGGGTCTTGGGTGGGTATTTTTTTAAGCTTGATGGATGTCTAGGGAGGAATCAAATCAAATTATAAAACGATACAAAAATTAGCAAGTAAATATGCCCATCCCCCTTTAATTATATGTTCTCTGTGGTAGGATCAAGCCCTGGTGTTTGGTACGTGGGATGTCTTTGATAACAAGAGTAACAACCTTCTCCCTCATGTTTAGCCCCATTATGTTCTCTGCCATAGGGTCAAGCCGCGTGGTGGGCTCCTTCCCTGTTGTTCGGTGGGATGTCTCTGATAACAGGAGTAGCAACCTTCTGGGCTTCTGAAACTAAGGGCATTCCTCTGCCTGATACCATCTCTGACCTACAACAATGGCGGAGAGCATTAAAAAGGTATGGTGCTAGAATATTATATCTATCTATCTACAGTATCTATATCTATCTATCTATCTATCTATCAATAGATTTATTTTTATCTATCAACCTTCTGGGCTTCTGAAACTAAGGGCGTTCCTCTACCAGACACCATCGCTGACGTACAACAAAGACGGAGAGCATTAAAAAGGTATCTATCTATCTATCTTCTGAAACTAAGGATCTCCCTCTACCAGGCACCATCTCGGACTTACAACAATGATGGAGAGCATTCAAAAGGAATGGTGTACAGTCAGTGAAAATAGGCTAGCCTAAACAGACCTCGGATGCAGAAATACCCTGAGCCGAACAGGCCAAGGGGGATATCTCTATTGGTCTAACTGGTAAGGTGTCTGCCTCACACCCAAGGGTCGAGAGTTCGTGCCCCCACCGGGGCTTAATATTTTCGTGAGGCTATTTCCGCATTTAACGAAGTTTAGGTGTGTTGGTAAAATTGTTCAGATGGTTGAGAGTAAGATTGGAGCTCCATAAATCCTCTTTCGGGTATGGTCTAAAAACCGATCCCCACAGGGGTCTCTCCTCTCCCCTTCCTTGGGATGCGGAAATACCCTGAGCCCTGTGGGGATCGGTTTTTAGACCATACCCGAAAGAGGATTTATGGAGCTCCGATCTTACTCTCAACCATCTGAACAATTTTACCAACACACCTAAACTTCATTAAATGCGGAAATAGCCTCACGATAATATCAAGCCCTGATGGGGGCACGAACTCTCGACCATTGGGTGTGAGGCAGACACATTACCAGTTAGACCAATAGAGATATCCCCTTTGGCCTGTTCGGCTCAGGGTATTTCCGCATCCGAGGTCTGTTTAGGCTAGCCTATTTTCACTGACTTTACACTAGCACATTATATCTATCTATCTATAGAGTACAGTATATATATTGCATACCGGTAGGTATACTGTCTAATATACAGTATAATTATTTGAAAATATTGCTAGATTTGTCCATTTTGGAGACTGAAATAAATGTATTGTCATGTCACACCATAAAGGGGAGTGTGGGAGTGTGTGTGTATGTGTGTGTGTGTGTGTGTGTGTGTGTGTGTGTGTGTGTGTGTGTGTTTATTATAATATTAACGTATCACTATTCCACAGACCCGTCGGTGGAGGCAAGGAGGAAGAGATGGTAGAACTAAAAGACCAGAGTCCAAAATCAGAACTCCCTCCAGCATGAAATAAAACTTATCAATAACATAAATAAATACTATTGTTTGTTTTATCATGTTAGAGTTAGAACTATTAAAACAAATTCTGATATATTGAACACTTGGGGTACTTGTAGAACAGGATATTATCACAAATACAAATAAATATATGAATATTAACTAAAGAAACAGTTTTTATTCTGTGTGTGAAAGAGACAAAAGGCAAAGCTGCATGTAACAAGTGTCTCCACAAAGTTGAAAGAGTAACAGAGAGCCACATTCAAGGTACGTTAGAGTAAAAATGTCTGGACACACGGAGCTTGACGCAATTTAAGTCATAGGATGAGGGAAAGACAGATTGAGGGAGAGAGTTCCAGACCTTACTTGTTGAACTTTACTCTCTGATGACTCCTTTATACTTATTATTCTTGCTAAAGTTAGACGATTTTATACAGCTTAAGAAGGACCTATGTTACTTAAACTTATCATTTTGAGATCATTTTCACACACACACACACTCACATGAGCAATACACATACATACAGTACATACGTCATACGCACACAATACATTACAAAAACACGCACACACAAGGATACAATCAACCTTCAATTTTAAATCCATGTTAATAAGAGATAACAAAACCTGCTTAGGGTTCAAAATATAAGTAATGAAACTGTCATACGTAATATTTATAAATGGTTATAGAAAGACAACAATTTCCCAGTATATCAAAGGACTATATAATATACTCTATGCATTATACAGTACATGTATATCTTAATATAAGATTATATTGTACAATGACTCAAACTAAACATCCAAGACTGTACATAAAAAGGTAATACTATATGTAATAACATTTCTTATAATACTGCATTGTTTATAATTATAATATCCAGACACACAATATTTTATCAACTACCGGTATGTTAAGAGCTGAGGAGATGGTTAGGTATCAAGAGTATCAGAGATGGGATGCAGCTCACTGGTGTAGTGACTAGCGTCTTGGACCTTCACCCAGAAGGTCCCAGAATCGCGTCCACGCTCGGCGCAGTAAAGTTTTTTTACAAGCACAGAGTTGTTACCGTCCCTCATGGGGATAGGGTAGTAGTAGCCTAGAGGACCCCAATGGAAATACGCGTAATCGGCCTTATTGAAATATCCTTAGCTGGCTTAGCATGCGCTAGCTTAAAGAACTATTTTTATACAAGCAGGCTCGGATGGTTTGGGCATGTAGAGAGGATTGATGAACTGAACTGAATGAAAAGATGCAGCTTGTGAATGTGAAGGGCGCTACCCCAAGGGGTAGACCTAGTAAGACGTGAGATCAGACAATACACTATAATATCGAACTTAAAAACCTGACCAGTGATTACAAATTATATGTAAACCCAATTGTTTGATAATTAAGGCACTGAAATGGCGTCCAAAGACAATACCTGTTCTTGTGTTGGTGGTGGAATGGTTTAGGTGCTTATGTTCTGGGTCGGTGTCCCAAGTTTGAATCCCGGGAAGACCATATGCTTTCATTCAATTATTCAAGTGCATTGGGGTTTGTAATGTAGGATTAATGTTAAGAACGGGGTGTTCCTTAATTACAGGATCTCTAAGGTGTGATGATGCAGATACTGTACCTCATCTATAGGTGTATGTTCGCCAAAATGTACTACTGTACATAAAATAATAGTACTGTATGTGGATGAATGTGTTGGGTACAATGTATGGACTCTAGACAGACAAAATGATTATTTTAGGGTTTGGATGATTTTGATAGGACACAGTGACTTATGTATACAATTAATTGCAATAGGGAATCTGTAGAGTGTTGTTCTCGGAAAGCATGATGTGTGAGGGATAAGGACAAGGGATGAGGATGGGATCATACTAACACAAGATAGCTACAGACAACATACCTTGATATCTTCCAGCGTAACCTACTCACTATACAGTACCTCAACTATTTCTTGACTTAGATTATGCTATGGCAATTAGAGGTGCATGGGGTTTAATGATGATGATGATAATAAAATGTATACTAGCCTACTGAGCCAAAGCCACTTATAAGGCTAGGAGCATGTGACTTAATACTTCTTCATACATACATACAGTACACACACAATGGGTTAATGGTATTTTCCAGTGTGACGGGGTTGCTTTTCAGCAGTTGGCTTATAGCACAGTAAAGTCCTGTTTAACACTGCCCCATCATGTCATCACTGTGGTTCATGGTATAGTGCTAACAGTGCCCCAGCAAGATTCAACAATGTCCTCCTACAACACCTACACCTGTGGTGATGGGCTGGTCTATCAGAGTGAGAGTTGAGCGTTCTCTGCCATACCCATAGCTTACTCTGACTGTTCCTTTTACTTATATATTTTCTAGATCTCAAGTGACGGCGTCTCTTTGGTGAATTGACCTCTCTACTGCCAACCCTGGGAACCAAAGCGTCACATTTTTTCCTTGCCCCTCAACTTTCCCTTCATAACTGCTGAGGGGCAAAGGGCCTTGTGTGGGGCTTTGGTTTCCCGGGTGTTTCCGCGCCCTCCTCAGCTCCTCGCCTTGGAGTGGTTTCGGTCACCTGGGCTTTATTACTGGTAAGCAGGGAGGGTTCATCGTAATTTAATATAAATAAATAAGTTATGCTTATGTGTGAAGGAAGGAAGGTTTTCGGAGCAATGGGAAGTATGTGGAAGACGAGAAATCTCGGAGTGAAAGTAAAAAGTGCACTGTATCAAGGAATTGTTGTGCCAACAGTGATGTATGGGGCTGAGACATGGGCTCTGAAGAAAAAGGAGAAAAGAGGGCTGGATGTGATGGAGATGAGCTGCTTGAGGAGTATGTGTGGAGTTACTCGTAGAGACAGATTGAGAAATGAAGAGATACGTAGGAGAGTGGGGCAGCAGGAACATTTGTCAGCCAGAGTGGACAGAAGGGTGCTGAGCTGGTATGGTCATGTTGAACGAATGGGAGATGAAAGGCTTACAAAGAGAATATGTGAGTCAGGTACAAGGGGAGATAGAAGGGCAGGAAGACCCCCATTGAGATGGAGAGACTGTGTAAGAAAGGCTTTGGATGATAGAGGAATGACTATAGATCAGGCAGGGGAAGTGGTGGTGGACAGGAGTGAATGGAGAATGCTTGTGAATAGTTGAGTGAACACGTGGTCATTTGGAGTAAGGGGTCGGGCGCAAGTTGGACTAGATAATAGTCCATCAGGCGCCTGGCCCGGGGAGACGATTAATATGAAGGGTGTGCCTGGAAGTGTGGTGGGAGGGCTTGTCGCTTTGGCTCCGCTGCATGTCTGCCTGCCGAGATCGGAACCTCTCCTGGTGGTCAGGGGCCGGGGGAGTGCTGGAGCGACCTTGGTAACCCTGGTCTCTGGGTCTTCTCCTGGGTGACCTGGATGTGTGAGAGTTTGTGTTTTTTATCTGTGTTTATTTTTTGTTTTATGTTGTTTTTGTGTTTTCCCTGTTCTTGCTCTGTCTTGAGTCGGCTACCCCCAAAATGGGGATTGGGCCTGAGCATATAGATAGATAGATAGATGCTTTAGTTTCCTTTGTACGTTTTCAGTTGAAGGCTACAATTCTAAAAAAGTTGATGACTATTATTGTTATTACAGTACTTTACACACAAACACACACACACACTGCTGACTGCCCTACCCACACCCAGACTAAATTGATGTGGGTAAATACACCATCCATAACGATAACAAATAGTTTGAGAAGTATGTGGAATACCTAATACAATAATAACATATATTTATACATAACATTAATAATATATACAGCTGAGTATACATAAGTTAAATAATATAAACATCATATTATTCTGAAATAAGAGAGACATAGATTACAAATAGCAACAATACTATGAAGGTGTCTTAATGCTTTCAGCAATTAGGACGCAATTTCACGTTATAATTTGGTTATTATTAGCCGATTTCAAACAGCTTATATCCTAGGAAGACCTCTAGCAATGAAAAGGCAACCTCGATCTCAATTAATCGATAGACACCAACCAATTTTTCAAAATATATTATATAATCATGTAAAAATATATTATACAGTATAATCATGTAAAAATATATTATATAATCATGTTAAAATATATTATATAATCATGTATAAATAGCCACAATTAAATGAACGAACGCGCCACCGAATACTGAGAACCCTAACCCCTTGAAGATTATAACACATTTTGACAGTTTATGTTTGGCTATCAATAGACAATTCTATGCAGTTTAGGAAGGACCTCTAGGAGTCCAAGGGTTCAAAACCAACTCAATTATGCTGGGGACTCCCACAGATCCTTTCTAAACTAAATAAAATCATCTAATGATAGCCAAAATAATCCGCTAAAATGCACCACAAGCCTCGAGGGGTTAACCCTTATATAACACGGTGAGTGGAGGCCCTATGCTCGGAGCTTGGCTAATTCTGACTCCTCTAACATGGCTGCATGGTCCTCCTCCTCCTCCTCCTCCCTCTCTCTCTCCTCCCTTACTTCCGTCCTCTCCTCTAAGCTGAAAAGGGATAGAAATCAAATTATATAAGGCATACAGGCCTCCCTCACTATCGGATGCCCCAATTTACGATATGATTATAGGGGTTTAAGTGTTTGTGTTTGTTTTTTGGGTTGGTCCGAGATCGAATCCCCACTTAGGCTAACCCATTATTTTTAAGGTATGCTATATGATTTTTCTATTTAAGATCGGGTTTTCGGGAACGTAACCCAATCGTACATCGAGGGAGACCTATATTACTTCCTCCTCCTCCCGTCTTCTAAGTTGAAAGGTGGTAGAAATAAAACTAATTATAATTTGGGATTCGGGAAGGCATATTACCAGGTACAGTACTTGGATTAGAGCAAGTCACATGCAGATATACCTCGCTGCAATAAATTACTAGAGACAGTTTGGCCTTCTTTCTTCTCAAATTCAAAATAGTTTACAGTACTCTATTTTACTCTACTTTCTCTCTCTACTTCTAGCAGTATACTACTGTACTATTACTAAAACTACTACTACTGTGTATGTATGTATATACTCAGGCACATACCCCGTTGATGGGGGTCACCGACTTACTACAGAGCCCGAACAGAAACAACATTAATAGGTTCCAATTCTTAGGATCCAGGACCACTTTCGCGTTCCCTCGCCCCTTTCTCCGTCTCGATGACGATGAGTAGGAGAATTTTGCAAGGGGAGGAGGATTCCTAGCCCCCTGCCCTACTATTACTATCACTACTACCACCACTACTACTACTACAACTGTACTACTACTACTATTAATACCTTATAAGTTATGCAGGTGTGTGATCAAGGTCTGCTATGGTATCTGGTAGTTTCTTGCCAAGCGTCTCATGAAGGGGTAACGTAGCCACACCAGCAACTAGAGCTCCCAGGCCAAACACTAGAGAGGGTGCTGATGGGTACAACGGACCCTGAGAATAAGGAATTGGGTTAGTTATAATGTCAAGTAACACATTAAAATGTAAAACTTGCAAACTAAACAAACCAAAATTGGGACAAGGACAATATAAAGTCAAATTAAATTATCAAAATCGCTATGTGGAAACAACGCTTACTAAAATGAAAATTATTAAATAAAAGAACACAATCCACCACATAGGGTGTACATTAATACATGATTATTACATAACAAAAATTATTCAATACTGTATTAACTTTAAGTTCAGGGTGTGGTGTCCCGAGTTCGGATCCCGGGAGGACCATATGCTTTCATTAGTCTATTCTATTGCATTGGGGTTTGTAATAGAGGATTAATGTTAAGAACGAGGTGTAACTAAATTATATAACACAAGAAAAATGGTGCTAAAATATACATAGAAGGCCTCAGAGTCAGTCCTTTAAGTCCTTATATAAACTGGCACGGGTTGTCCTTCTCACAGGGGATACGTCTGCTTGGTGCGTTATGTGTATGGCCACCCTAATAGAGGGGAGTAACGCATTCAGCAATAGATAGATTATATAAAAACATACTTATGTGACGTTAAGCAGAACTCTAATATATCTAGAAGATCACCTAATGTACAGCATAACGACCACAGTAAAATTTACCAGAACGTCCCTGACTTCCCAAATTGACTAATTCCTTGAACGTGACGATAGTGCGTTGCTACATTTTGTGTGCGATTAGTTTGCTTGGGAAACAGATTAACTAGCTCATGTAGTAATGTACACCCTATGTGGTGGATTGTGTTCTTTTATTTCTTAAAATTTGATAAGTTATTCACGGCATCACGGCCGTGAATTCAGGGATCACGGCGTCGGGCAATAGATAGATAGATAGATATTTTACCTTTATCTTGTATCGTCCCAGTTTTGATTTGTTTAGTTTGCAAGTTTTAAATTTTAATTAACATGATAGACTCCAGGTGGTGGAGTAACTGCTCTAAAGTCAGCCTGGGGTTGCTATGAATTAGGATTTGATGTAAAATAGTTAACAGTACTATGCCATGCATAATATGTTTGTCAAGGATAAAAGTTTCCTATCCATATGGTAGACTAGCAAGTTGGCCGTAGTGATTCTACCAGAACTTCCGACAAGTAAGAACTTCTGATAAGTAAGACCTTTTTCTTTCATTTGCTTCTTACAACAAGCATTACCTACAGGGTGTCAAACCGGAGCAATTTTGTTTGAAGACTTGAATGAATATGAGAAGGAATACAAGACAATTTACATGAAATAGCATTGTTTTGGCCATTTTACCACTTTCAAAGACATAATTTGACCAATAAAATATAATGTTATCATTATATATACAATAATAAAGACTAAAAATAATGGACTTGACTTTCGTTTGATACCCTGATGACTTACATAAGAAGTAGTTAGGTTAGATGGTATATAAGATTAAGAAAGGGGAGATCATGGAGCCGATGCGGGAGAATATGGTACAGTAACCCATGTAAGGTTAAATAAGCCTAACATAATAATCCCTAACCCAACCCCCACACATCCTACTACCCAATAACAGCCTAGATACTAACCAGCATTTCAATAATAAAAGGGGAGATCATGGAGCTGATATGGGAGAACACTGTACAGTACCGTAGCTCCAAGGTAAAATAATCCTATCATAACCCAACCCCTACACACCCTACTATAGTTGGTTATTTCCAACTGAGGGTAAATTGCCATGTCCTCATCATGAATACTTGGCTATTACGGAGATTTTGTACCAAAATATGTTGTTATTAATAAATGTTTGGTATTTATATGACGCTGAGACATAATAGTTTCATATATTTCCATTAAATCTCCAGATATCAATTGCTAAGGGGTTCAATTTACCATCAGCTGGAAAAAAATAGAATATACTTAACAACAGCCCTCTATAAATACAATAATAACCAGCATTTCAGTAATAAAAGGAGAAATCATGGAGCCGATGGGGGAGCCTATCAACCCAACCCCCACACATCTTACTACCCAACAACAGCCTAAATACTAACCAGCATTTCCGTAACAAAAGGGCAATCATGGAGCCGATACGTGAGAACATGGTACAGTAACCCAAGCCCTGTAGTCGGACCTGGGTGAGGAAGAGCTCCATCATGTACAGGTAGAGAATGGAGTATATGGCACTGATACACATACGACCCACCAATACCAGAGCCATCACTAACACCTTCATATCTGCAAGGAATATATATATGAAGATGAAGATTTAATCAGTATATTCACTCTGGATAAACACAAAAATAAGTACAAAATTATATTCAGAATGATTGCATGTTCAATATCTGTAAATTCACATGAAGAATTGAATATGCGGATATAATAACCATGGATATATATGGCCATATGCCGTAGCGTGGTTGGTAGAGCACTCACCCAAAAACTGTGAGGTTGATGGTTCGAGTCTGGGGCCGGCCAGTGTGTGTTATTGACAGACACCAGTGCTGTTGGTAGACGGTGCGGTCTAGCAATCTGTGGCAACTATTCACTAAAGTCCCTGATCATCAGGGCACCCACCCTAGCCCAGCTCTTGAACAGGGCGTGCATGGTGGCAAAAAACGCATCATTCACAGGCAATCAAACATTTCCGTTTGACAATGATTACCAAATTCAATGACAAAGAATACAATTAACGTAGATTATAGTTTTCCCATGCTGGTCACAATACATAAACAACTCCATCAACGAGAGTAAATGAAGAAAATACTGTAATTCTGTCTCCCCTTTAAGAATGAAAGCCACAGATATGATGACCCCCCCACTGACCGAGTACAAGGAGACACTCAGCTACTTCCTCTGCAGCTTAGCCACAACAGGCAAAATAATAATATACACTGGGACCTAAACTAGCCCCGAAAGGACCATGTACGAGAGGGGACTTGAGCAGTAGAAATAGTGTTTGAAGTAATATTAGAAGAAGTATTAGTAGAAGTAGTAACCATAGTAACATTAGTAGTACAGTATCTCACCTTAGATGTGTTTGAATTTGTTTTGTTTTTGTGTGTTCATTGTTTTCTGTTGTGTTGTCCCTATTCTGGCTCTGTTGAATTGTTTAGATAAACTCAAGGTAAATAAAACGCCTGGACCTGATACAATCTCGCCTAGAGTTCTAAAGGAAGCTAAGGATGAGCTCTCTAAACCACTGACATTAGTATTCAATAAATCCTTGCAGTCTGGAACTATGCCCGATCAGTGGAAGCTAGCCAACGTAACACCGATATTCAAAAAAGGCAGCAAATCCCTATCCAGTAACTATCGTCCAATTAGCTTAACCTCAGTTGTATGTAAAATGCTAGAAACGGTCATACGAGACAGACTCTTAAATCACTTAGAGGAAAATAACATACTTAAAGATACTCAACACGGCTTTCGTAAAAAACGTTCCTGTTTAACAAACCTCTTAGACTTCTTCCACGATATCCTCAACCTCTACGATGAGAGTAAAGCTGTAGATATTATATACCTTGATTTTCAAAAGGCCTTTGACAAAGTTCCCCACAAACGTTTACTGCTAAAACTAAAAGCGCATGGAATACAAGACGGTGTGTTGAAATGGATAGAAAATTGGCTCAGCGACAGAAAGCAAAGAGTAGTCATAAACGGTAAGGCATGGACCAATGTAAGTAGCGGGGTACCCCAGGGATCGGTACTAGGACCAATTCTCTTTCTAATTTACATCAACGACATAGATGAGGGTCTCACCTGTACAATCTCAAAATTTGCTGACGATACAAAAATTGCAAATAGCGTACTCTCAAAAGAACAAGTTGACGATATGCAACACAATCTAGATAAATTGTCATGTTGGGCCCAAATTTGGCAAATGAGTTTCAATGCGGATAAATGTAAAGTACTACATATCGGATACCTAAATGAGAAAGCAAACTATTCGATGAATGGCACTCAGCTTAAGAATGTAAACAGAGAAACCTATCTGGGAGTAACAATATCGAGTAACCTAAAACCGAGTCAACAATGTTCAGAAGTTGTTAAGAAGGCAAACAAAATAATTGGCTTTATAGGCAGGTCATTTGAGCATAAATCCAAAGAAGTTATCCTAACCCTTTACAATTCCTTAGTCCGCCCTCTTCTGGAATACTGCGTTCAATCCTGGTGCCCTTATTACCAAAAAGATATAAACAAGCTAGAACGAGTTCAACGTAGAGTTACCAAAATGATACCTAGCCTAAAGAACAAACCATACGAAGAGCGTCTTAGAGAATTAAATCTATTTCCTTTAACCCAGCGCAGATTAAGAGGCGACTTAATTCAAGTGTTCAAAATCATCAAAGGCATCGACAATATGAACTGTAGTAAGTACTTCACTATCGACCAATCTAATTACACGCGGGGAAACGGTTGCAAAATTATTGGTAAATCTTTTAACTCCCACGAATCTAAGAATTTCTTCTTCAATCGAGTTGTCAACTTGTGGAATGGGCTTCCCCGAAACGTTATAGACTGCATCACCGTTGATTCATTTAAACTCCGCCTAGACAAATATCTCGCATCAAACCCGCGACTGACTGCGTTTGTAAATGAATAACTTTATTTTATCCCCCCCTCAGCTACTAACCCATCTGTCCCCTACTAACTTCCTAATCCTGCCACGGACATTAGTTCCAGGGCAGTAATTCCCTTTCCAATGTTCCCTTACCCACTCTAAACCACTGTTTGGACACTTGATCCTCAGTGTTTTGGAGGACAAGCAACCTAGAAGGGTCACTAGATCTGTTGTTGCTTGATTTCCTTTGTACTCTGTCTTGAGTCAGCCACCCCCAAAAAAGAAAACAGAAACAAAAATAGGAAAAGTGGAGATTGGGCCTGAGTATACTGTATACCGGTAGATAGATAGATATATAGATAGTAACCATAGTAACCATAGTAGTACAGTATCTCACCTTTAGGTATAAAAGCTACGGATATGATGACCACCCCGCTGACGGAGTACAAGACGACGCTCGGCCACTTCCTCCCAAGCTTAGCCACAACAGGCATAATTATAATATATGCCGGGACCTCAACTAGCCCAGAAAGGACTATGTAGAGGAAGGGGTCGGCGCTGTAGTTGACGGCGTTGAGAGTCATCCCGTAGAAGATTAGCGCCACGAGGAACGCCTTTAAACTCATGACGCATGTGCTAAGTCGAAGCTTGGGATGTATGTAAGACAAATATTTAACCCCTTCAGTACCGGTGACGACCTTTTCATTATATGTCAGCAATTATTAGAAAATTATATTCAGCTTAGGTGGGACGTGTAACAATTAAGAAGCTACAGACGATCCCAATTAACCTCTCTAAACTACTGTACCACAGATCTTCCTTCCTAAGCTGCATAAAATTGTCTAAACAGCGCCGAAATAAAATAACATAGAACTCCATAGATCTTTCCTTAGCTGCATAAAGTCGTCAATTAAGAGCCAGAATAAAGTGTTGTAATGCACTATAATCCTCAAGGGGTTAAGTCTAATGGATAAAAGGCAGATTACTTTTAAACTTGAGTATGACATAATAACTGACTTAGATAGTTCTAGATGTACTAAAAGATCTCCTCGAGATCAATTATAATCAAAATATATAACTTGTAAAACAAATGAACGAAAACAAGAAGCGCACAATATACAGTATAGACAAAAGAACTTATCAAAATCAATATGTGGAAATAACACATTGAAGATTTAGCAAAGCAATATTATGGAATAAAAAACCACAAAACCAGCACATAGAATGTACTGTACATCACTAAATGAGCAAGTGGATTTATTTCCCAAGCAAACTAGTTGCACATACATTTAACATACTCTCGTCATATTTAACCCCCGGACAGTACCAGGAATGTCTATTTCATCACATTTTAGCCACTATAAGATGATTGTATTCAACTTATGACGGACCTCTACCAAGAATAACGCTTCAAACTATGTCAACCCATCCTTTTAACTACCACAGATCCTTCGTAAGCTGCATAATATCGTCTAAATATAGCTAGAGTAAAATGTAACACGTCGCTGGTACTCAAAGGGTTAAGGAATATGACAAATAATGACACAAGGAATCAAGACACATACCATAAAAGAATAATGCCACCAGAATGTTATGTAACTTTGAATGGAGATAATTTTACACATATTAAGTAACACCCCATTCTTAATATTAATCATCAATTACAAACCCCAATGCACTTGAATACACTAATGAAAGCATATGGTCCTCCCGGGATTCCAACTAGGGACACCACACCCAGAATATAATTAACTAAACCATTACACCACCATCACAATTAAGTTATTAACATATTCTCGTCATAATCAAGGAATATGACAAATGACGCAAGGAATCAAGACACATACCATAACAGAATAATGCCACCAGAATGTTATGAATGTTTGAATGGAGATAATTTTACACACATGACAGGACAGCTTTGATTCTTTCCAGCAATTACAATTAAGGGGGGTCACCGGCTTTTTGTATCTTTCTCTCCTTTTCTCTTTTTCTCTGGTTCGGCCCCATTCAGCCAACTGTTTTAAGACGTTTATCCCCATCCAGGTATCGATTTCTTCCTGGCGAGCGATAGTGAGCCAGCATTGTATGGAGAAATCCGGCTTCGCTGGAGATATTTTTCTATCGAAAAATGTATAAATTTAGCTTGCTGCCAAAACAAAAAAATAAATATGCTGGCTAGCTACCGCTCACCAGGAAAATATTGACACCTGGATAGGGGTAAACGTCTTAAAACAGTAGGCTGAATGGGGCCAAATGGATACAAGCCAGAGAAAGAGAGAAAATGAGAGAAAAGAGCAGGTCACCTCCCTTAAATAAGATTTGAAACTCTTGTGTCTTAACCTGTTCAGTACCGATGACATTCTTTTCATTATATTCCGGCAATTATTAGAGATTTTATTCAGCTTAGGACGGACATGTAACAATTAAGTAGCTACATACTATCTCAACTAACCCTCCTAACTACCACAAATTCTTCCTAAGCTGTATAAACTCATATAAATAAAGCTGAAAAAAATACAACAGATATCCCTGTAGTGAAAGGGTTAATATCTCGTCATAAAAATACAACAGATATCCCCGGTAGTGAAAGGATTAATATCTCGTCATAAAAATACAACAGATATCCCCGGTAGTGAAAGGATTAATATCTCGTCATAAAAATACAACAGATATCCCCGGTAGTGAAAGGATTAATATCAAGTCATAAAAATACAACAGATATCCCCGGTAGTGAAAGGGTTAATATCTCGTCATAAAAATCACGATCATCAAATCGTCTTAGTCTCCAAACTAATGGAGTGATTCAGAGGGATTAAACACACAAAAACTGCTCTGAACAAATAGGGTTAAATACAGTACAGCTGACCAAATTACCTGAATAGGATGAACATATGATAGAGAACCTTTTTGGCCTTCTGTTTGTAGGTGCTGTTGGTATCTTCTTCCTTCTCCACGCTCCCAGGCTTGGCTTTGTGAGCCTGCAAAGTACAGAAGACGTTTGTAATTATTTTTAACATCGTTCTTAACCCATACAGTACCAGGGATGTCCTTTTTATCATATTCTGGCAACTGTTAGACGATTTGTTTCAGCTTAGGAAGGTACTCTAGCAATAATAAGGCTTCAAGTTATCTCAACCAACCCATTTAAGTACCACAGATCCTTCTTAAGCTTCACCAAATTTTCTAAACGTAGCTGAAATATATTTAAAAATACGTCTTTTTTGTAGGTGTTGGTCACTTCCTCTTCCTTCTCCACGCTCCCAGACTTGGCTTTGTGAGACTGGAAAGTACAGCATACATATGTAACTAACCCCTTCAGCACCGGTAACATCCTTTTCAATATATTCTGGCAACTATTATAAAATTTTATTCAGCTTAGGAAGGACGTCTACCAACTATAGGGCAATACACTATCTCAATCAATCCTTTTAGCTACCATATATCCTTCCTAAGCTTCATAAAATCGTCTAAATGTAGCTGAAATATTTTTAAAAAGACGTCACCGGTAATAAAGGGTTAAGGTTTTAGGTAAGTTGTACAGCATTTGATTGTAAAGTTACTCAAACAAATTTAGTTGTACTGTACTTTGTATATTTTAAATGGCTGGACGATTTTCCTGATACCGAACCGCTTGTGAAGATTCACATGCAATTATAATTTTCTTGCTCAAGCCTTCCTTTGACACTAAATCATAAAGCAATTTCTTTCCAGAAGCCCATTTTCGTCATCAGTACTAAATGCAAGTAATATACTGTATAGAAATTAATAATCTTCTTTTGTGTCACAAAAGCCACCTTTCCTCAGGGAGGAAAGAGAGAGGAAGAGAATTTATAAGCACCCTTCACACTTACATCCTGTCTTATGGTCTGCATTAGTGAGTGTAGTTCCTCATGGGGAGGTAGTGTAGTTTTATTCCAGCGATTGGCCTTATCCAATACCTTACTTGCTTGATCAAACTTCCCATGGACGATCAACCAGCGCGGAGACTCATCCAAAAACACAAGGAGTCAATGGTTCTGGGTTAAGGGGAGATGGGTATTGAAACAAATATACATATATTAAGGGGAGATGGGCCATTTTTTCGGTCTATTATTTCATTTATTCCTATGTTTCTTAGTTTACTCGCTAGACCTCCATCAAGCTCAGAAAAATACCCCCTAGATCCCCCTTCTAGATAACTTTGTACATTTTTCGGTAGAACAAAATTCCGGCCAAAGGCAGTTCCTCTTAACATTGAAGGCTCGCTATCGCTCGCCAGAAAAAATCGACACCTAAATGGCACGAAAGGTCTTAAAATTGACAACAAAATGGGGCGAAAGGTGTTAAAATCGCCAAACTAATGGAACGAACGTCTTCTAATCACAAACCCATTGGGGCTTAACGCTAGGGAGAAAAGGAACCAGAAAAACAGCCCATCTCCCCTTAAATGAACTAGGACAGATTTACTAATTTATTTTACAGCAAGTTCTAAGGAATATGTTATCTAAATAATGGAAGGCATGTAATCTGTAACTGGAGTTTCATTAACCCCTTGAAGCTCGAACGCGTTTTAGCAGTTGGGTTTGGCTATCATTAGACGATTTTATGCAGCTTAGGAAGGATCTGTTGGTATTAAAAGGGTAAATACTATCTCAATCAACCCTTTGACTTCCATATACCGTTACTAATCTGAATAAAATCATCTAATAGTAGCCAGAAAACAGAACCGAAACGCGTATTGGAGCTTGAAAGAGTTAACAAATGGGTTATCTAGGCCTACTTTGACAAGGCAGACAAATAAGTATCTTCAAGGAAGTAATTTCAGAACTAAAGTTTAGAACAGAGATGTTATTGTCCGTGTCTGCTAATATTAAGTTAGTCAGGAAAGAATTAACGAAAAAGATGCTTTCCCATATACTGTACAGGGTGGTCGGGGGCCGGGGGAGTGCTGGAGGGACCCCTTGGTGACCCTGGTCTCTGGGTCTTCTGGATGTGTGGGAATTTGTATTTTGGTTGTGTGTGTTCGTTGTTTTTTGTTGTGTTTTGTGTTGTCCCTATTCTTGCTCTGTCTTGAGTCCCCCCCCCCCCCCTCCCGAAAAAAATGGGGATTGGGCCTGAGTAAATAGATATATAGATAGATAATTATACAGTATTGGATCACTAGCTAACAAGTGGTGGAATGAAACACAAAACCCAAATTATATCCACAGGGAGGATACAATATTTAGAGACAAATAAATAAACTTACTACGAACCGCGAGCAGTGTTGACCTCCTGCAAAGACATTAAATGTATAAACTATCCTTGCCTCCTGTGATCAAAATTTTCCTACTACAAACAAATAGGCCTACTGGAAAAACCCACTCGTCAAAGATGTAGTTGCCGATTATCTATTTTGATTCACATTCAGAGAGAAACGGTACTGATTATCAAAATTTAGAGTTGGTCCCCTATTTCAACTACATTACACAAAAACGTGATAAATGACACTGGATTGGATTACTTAATTAGAATTATATAATGTACGGTACTGTAATATACATAATACTTAATGAGCGTTGGCAAGAGATCCTTCAAAAAGAGAGTTTCGCAAACTCTGAAGTTTTTTAATAATAGCTAGCTCTGTATTATCTCGTTTGGGTACGGTACAGATTCAAAGAAGTATATATTCACTACGACTTGTGAGTGCACTAGAATCCTTGATGTACAGTACAGTGCGCGATGGTTGACAAGGAGGGGTAAACAACATAGACGCTACTGTTAAGAGGTTTGGCGTGAAGCTCCCTCTAGATAGTTCGTACCTGAGTGCTGGTCTACGAGATGTTAGGCCAGCCAGTCAGTCACTCAGAGTAGTCACCAGCATATCCCTCCCTAGTACCTCATCCCTCATACTAATATACTTTGAAATAGCGGTGATTCACAGACTTGAACCGCCACAGGCGATCTTACAGGAAGAAGAAGTAGAAGGAGGAGGAGCAAGAGTAAAGAAGCACTCACAGGTTCACACAACTCCAGCAACTTCAAAAGGAAACGCCAACATGATATTTTCTCCCCAGTACAAGTTAGATATAAATAGAATACAAATGTATTTTCTAGTTAGCAGACTTTCCCATATATATATATATATATATATATATATATATATATATATATATATATATATATACTGTATATGCAGTATAGATATATATTGCGAATATGCTTCCACACTAAAGGTGTGTAGAAAAGGGTAGGTTCACTGCTCAAAGTTTAAAAAAATTTAGTGCTAAAATTAAATTGCATCTAAAATATATTACATGCACAAAATAAGGGTTTAACAAGTATGTCCGAGTATCTTATTAGAAGGCTCGGACTGTTGTGTACATATTAAAATAATGTTTATATAAGTGTTAAAATGCATTTCTCTACTTTCGTAGATCTTCAGTTAATATAAAATATAATATACGGTAAATATAATAATGAGCTTGATCCCAATATTAATTTCACCTGTGATAAAATAGGAGATACGGTAACTTTCTTGGATGTTAAAATTATGAAGCAAACAAATGCAGTGATAACAGATGTCCACTATAAAGCTACTGACACAAAACAATATCTGGAATATAACTCGAACCACCCGAGACACGTAAAAAACATTCCATTCAACTTAGCACGCATAATTTGCACAATTGTTTCAGAACCTACTCTGAGAGATATAAGATTAAGTGAATTAAAAGACTTTTTATTGGCTCGTAATTATCCTAAAGGCATAATAAATAATGGAATAAGTCGCGCAAAGCAGATCTCCATCAGCGTACTACGCACCAGTGATAAAGCAACTGACAATACATCCAATGATATACTACCATACATAAGTACATACAATCCAAACTTCGATGATCATTTCAGTGGAGCAAAATCCGCAATTGCCCTATTAAAAACCTCTCAAGAAACTAAGCATATATTTAAAGATGTTTCATTAATAAAGTCGAAGAAACAACCCAGTAACCTTAAGAATTTGCTAACCAAGGCCAGGTTCAATACGGTACAAAATCAAGGGGTGACGAAATGTGGTAACCCAAGATGCAAATTATGCACACAAATAATAGAAGGGAATCAATTCAAATTTGTAGATACTAATTACACATTTGAAATTAATCATAATATGAATTGTTCCACGCTCAATTGTATCTACGTGATTCGTTGTAATGGCTGTAATTCCATCTACATTGGCGAGACTTCGAATCTTAGACTTAGAACAAACCTGCACAGGGACCACATTAGACATAATACAGGGCTATATGTTAGTACTCGCATATCAAAATGTGCTAAAGATAAATCTCCTAATTTTAATATAATGCCCTTTTACAAAGTAAAGAAAGATGACGTTGCTTTGAGAAAGAGTAAAGAAAGTCACTTCATAAATAAATTCAAGCCACATTTGAATAAAGAACTATAAATACTGTAGACTCTGAACGAAAACCAATATTGGAACAAGAACGAAGTATTTTTTAACTATCATAACCTAAGACAAACATTTTATTGTCTAAACCAGTGCCTGGAAATCCACAGAAGAGTACAGAACATATACCTGACTCAGGAACCAGCCACTCTTGCAAATTTTTATATTAACTGAAGATCTACGATAGTAGAGAAATGCATTTTAACACTTTTACATAAACATTATTTTAATATGTACACAACAGTCCGAGCCTTCTAATAAGATACTCGGACATACTTTTTAAACCCTTATTTTGTGCATGCAATATATTTTAGATGCAATTTAATTTTAGCACTAACATTTTTTAAACTTTGTGCAGTGAACCTACCCTTTTCTACACACCTTTAGTGTGGAAGCATATTCGCATATATATATATACCGGTATATATATATATATATATATTTATATATATATATATATATATATTTACAGTATACTGTATTTATATATATATATATATATATATATATATATATATATATATATATGTATACGCAGATGCACTTTGTATTGGTGAGAAGATGTGTAGGCTAACACAGGCTGATATCACTTGTGTGTGTGTGTGTGTGTGTGTGTGTGTACGTATGTGTGTATTCGTGAGTGTGTGAGAGTGTGCGTGGCGTTGAGTCATCTCCCTAATATGAACAATATGTTAAGGGGGGATCACCTGCTATTTTTATCTTTCTCTCCTTGTCTCTCTTTTCCTGGCTTGTATCCATTCGGCCCCATTCGCCCCCATTCGCCGGAGAAATTTGTCTATTGAAAAATGTACAAATTTAGCTTGCTGTCAAAAACAAAATATATATATATATGCTGGCTCGCTACCGCTTGCCAGTAAAATATTGATACCTGGATGGGGGTAAACGTCTTAAAACAGTAGTCTGAATGGGCCGAATAGATACAAGCCAAAGAGAGAGGGACATAAAGAGAAAAAAAGCGAGGTGGGCTCCCTTAACTGTAATGGGAAGATTTTTTAAATGTAATGTATTATAATTACATAATTTTTATATGGCTTTATAATTACAAATACAAAAAATAATATTAGGGTTCTAATAATTCAACAGGTGGTCATAGACTTAACCCCTTCTGTACCAGCGACGTCTTTCTCATTATAATTTATTTTATCTATATTTAGAGCATTTTGTGCAGTTAAAGAAGGATCTGTGGTAGCAAAAAGGGTTAAGTGTGATAGTTCGAAGCCTGTTAATTGCTGCAGGCCTTTATAAACTGAGTGAAATCGTTTAATATTTGCCAGAGTATAATGAAAAGGACGTCACCGGTACTGTATGGGTTAACTATATTTAATGAACCTCCTCTCTCAAGTATATACCTCCGTTATATTAGTACTTCTCGTTCCTGACCAAGATAAGTTCAAACATGAGAAGGGTTTGAAATATTACAACCCACAGTGCATAACCTGTTCTTCGGAATTATATACAGTATTCCCTTAAGGGGGTAGTGCTTGTTTTTTCGATGATTTTGTGCAGCTTAAGAAGGATCGAAGCCTGTTAATTGCTGGAGGCCCTTTTTAAACTGAATAAAATCGTCTAATAGTATCCAGAATACAGTGAAGATAACGTCGCCGGTACAGAAGGGGTTAATGTGTTTATCAACTCTGCGAAGCAAAGTGGTATCGTTCACACAGGTCCCGCCCGTATACTGTGCACCACAATTCAGCTTGTCCGTCGTCGTCGTCCGTCGTCATCGTCGTCGTCGTCTGTCGTCCGTCGTCCGTCCGGAAACTCCTCCTAGACCGTTTGATGGATTTTCACCAAATTTCACAGGTATATTCATTTGGTCAATGCGAAGGTCAGTCGAAAAGAAATTTTCAATTTAACTTAAAGGTTAAGGTCAAAGGTCAAGGTTAAAAATAAGGTCAATATTTCATGTGTCTTAGTTTTTACTCAAATTTCTTCATTTTCACTATACAAATTACTAGCAACCTCGATATCCTATTGACCAAATTTTAGATAAATATTCTGAAGGGTAAGGTCAAAGGTCAAGGTCAAAGGTCAAAATATTTGTTTTACTAGTATTTCTTATTTTAACTGTTAGATTCTCACTAAACTTACCATGTATATTCGAAATAATTAGGGCAAGGTCATACAAGAAACTAAACAATTCCATATGAAAGGTCAAGGTCAAATAAGAGGTCAATATGCTAATTTCATTACTTTTCATACAAACTTTACAAAATTTGGCAATATAGTTGCACTTTAAATGAAAAGGAAATTAATTAATTTTGAGACACATATCATGAAGGTCAAGGTCAAGGTCAACTACTCTATAAATACATATGAAGCTAACTGATGGGTTTTAATGAAATTAGTCGTGCTTATTTGATTTTCCTGGGCAATGTCAATGAAAACTATGTTTTCCTCTTTCATAAAGGTCAAGGTCACAGGTCATGGTGAAAGGTCAACTTATACAATTTATTTTTAGTTTTTTATTCAAATGTCTTCATTTTCAGTTTACAAGTTACTGGTAACATTGACATCGTATTTCACAAATTTTAGATAATTATTCTAAAGAATAAGGTCAAAGTTCAAGGTCAAAGGTCAAAATAGTATTTTTACTAGTATTTCTCATACTAACTGTTAGATTCTCACTAGGCTTACCATGTATATTCGGAATACCTAGGCCAAGGTCATGCAATAAACTATTCTATTCCATATGAAAGGTCAAGGTCACAGGTCAAGGTCAAATAAAAGGTCAATATGCTATTGTCTTCACTTTTCCTGCAAACTTCACAAAATTTGGTGAGATAGCTGCACTTTAAGTGAAAAGGAAATTAATAAATGTTGAGACATATAAAGATCAAGATAAAGGTCAACTATTCTCTTAATATATATGAAACTAACTGATGTGTTTTAATGAAATAAGGCATGTGTATCTGATGTGCATGGGCAATGTCAATGCAAACAAAAATGAACTACATAAAGGTCACAGGTCAAGGTCAAAGGTCAACTTTTATTATTTATTAAAACAGATTACTCAAATATTAGAAAACTGGCTGCGTATGGCTTATTACTTAAATATGGCCTAATATATATCAAATTTCACATAAATATTGAAATAGTTAAGGTCAGAGGTCAAGATAAGAGTATTTGTCATTTTCCCTAAACTCCTCCTTGACTGTTTAATGTATTGTCATAAAATTATACAGGCAAATTCAGTTGGTCAATGCGACGACCATCCAAATGTATGTATTTACTTTTAGTCAAAGGTCAAAGGTCAAGGTCACAGTATATGATCACTATTTGTAATCAATAAGTTTGTATACGAATTAGGCTACACCATATTCATAATGCTAGTTAATACGAACATTGTTGTTAAGCTAACTCAATCCTTGATAAGAAATTCTAATGTTGAAGGTTAAAGGTCGATATATGATTTTTACTAGTATTTCTTATTTAATGTAGGATTCTCATTAGGCATATCATGCATATTCGGAATGCCTAGAGCAAGGTCATACAAGAATTAGCATAATTCCATTTGATAGGTCAAGTTCACAGGTCAACGTCATATATAAAGTCAATATGCTAATTTCTTTACTATTCATGTAAACTTCATAACATTCGTTGAGACAGTTGTGCATTAAGGGAAAATTAAAATGTTAAATTTTCAGACATCATGAAGGTCAAGATGAATGTCAAAGGTCAAGATCAACTATTCCTTTAATACCTCTGAAACTAACTGATGATCTTTAATGAAATATGACACACTTATTTGATATTCTAGTTACATAAAAGCAAACAAAAATATAATTCCACATAAAGGTCAAGGTCACAGGCCAAGGTCATAAGTTAACCTTAATCATAAAAAAAAAAAAATTTACGATAAGCTGACGACTATTAGTTGCATTTTACTTAAATCACATATAATTCAATCATATATATATATATTATAATACTTAAGGTTAAAGGTCAAGCTAAAAGAACAAAAGAAGAGTGTTGATAATTGTCTTTAAACTCTTCCTAGACTGTTTAACCCGTTGTGTGCCGGTGACGTCTTTTTCATTGTATTCTAGCTATAGTTAGACGATTTTGTGGAGCTTAGGAAGGATCTGTGGTAGTAAAAAGGGTTAAGATAGTTGAAAGCCTGCTACTTTTATGGAGGTCCTTCATAAACTAAATAAAATCGTCTTAGTATCCAGTATGAAATGAAACCGACAGAACTGTACTGAACGGGTTACGTATCGTCACCAAATGTTGCTGGCAAATTTGGTTGGTCAATGCAACGATTGTCCATTTTGTTTTCTTTGTTATTCAAAGGTCAAGGTGAATGGTAAAGGTCACAGATTATGGTCACTATTTCTTTCTTATATATATTATATATATACTGTATATACTGTATATAAACCTATTTTACCTAAGAGATTCAATACTACTTGCAAAATTATAGGTCGCAGAGTTGCGTAGGCCTATGCATTTTTTTTTTTTTTTTTTTTTCCTAATGCGAAAACTGCACACCTACTTTATTACTATGTTTATTTTTCCATAGTGTAATGATTGTGATGTTGGCGTTGGAGTGGCAGAGAGGCTCTTTCACAATGGCTCAAGCTCCTACATCTACAGGATTCTTGGGAGGTTAGTGTGTGTGTGTGTGTGTGTGGGTGTGGGAAGGTGGGTGTGGGTGTGGGTGTGTGAGTGGGTGTAATTCGCTTGCTTGTTCGTCAAGGGGAATCCACGCAATGAGAGATAAGCTCATTATTATCGCGCCTCCTTAACTGGGAATGTATTGCGTAAAATGCATGTTAAGTATTTATGTATCGTTGGAATGGCTGTGTATGTGTGTGTAGTCTGTATTTTAGCCAATTGGCGACATCTGGAAACGAAGGCTTAGGGTTTATCTGTACGGTACCAGTCTCACACCCGAAGGCTTAGGTTGACCAGTAGCTTAGGTTGACCAGTACGATACCCATCTCACCTTGTAACCGATCACTAACCCCAGATGGGACGTCACAACTTCGTCCACTTATACCAGGTTCCTATTTATACTGCTAGGTGAACAGAGGCTACACCGTTAGGAGACTTGCCCAAATGTCTCTTCCCCGCCCGGGTCGTATAGTTGTGTACAGTGTGTGTGGGAATGGGCAATGCCTCCTGTATAGAGGAGGCATTAGTATGGGTGTGGGTGGGGGTGGGGGGAGGGAGAGAGAGATATAGAGACAGTATATGTGTGTGTAGGGGTGTGGGGGTGGGGTGAGAGATAGAGAGAGAGAGAGAGAGAGAGAGAGAGAGAGAGAGAGAGAGAGAGAGAGAGAGAGAGAGAGAGAGAGAGAGATATGTAGAATCAAAAGGAGTTTAAATATCATTGATGCGCCCTGGCAAGATTTTGGATACAAAATTATGGCTATGTGATTTATGTGAGTGCGCTTATTGGCAGATATAATTTTGTATAAACAAACATAAATATTACTGAGTTAAAAGTGTTACCCTTGCACTCTTTAATCATTGTTCTCTTCACAGCGCCCTTAAGGGGACCCACATAGTTTTTGTTTTCTCTCTCTCTCTCTCTCTCTCAGTTGTATACATTTGGCCCCATTCAGCTTATAATCAGTTTATCAGCTTATAATTTAGGATTCAAAAGGGTAAATACGATCTCACTTAATCCTCTGAATAACACAGGTCATTCTTACACCTTAAGAGCGGGTGGTGGAGTATATTTCACTGTGCCGCCCAGCGTTTTTTTTTTTACCATAAATGGGGTTGTTTCCGTGCTCTTTTTAATGTATAAACAAGACCCAGAGCGTAATACAAGGATGTATCCCTGAAAGGGCTCAAATTGAGTTTTCCAATGACACCCGATCCATCCTTCTACGATCAATCACTGGTTGTTTTGCAACGATCGATCGTGCAACCGAAGGGCAAAATCGCTAAAATACGGTAATTTCTTTATATAATTATGTATGTAGCGAGGGAGTGAGGCTGGATGTAAGTGGAGTAAATCTCAGTCGGTCCACGGCGGCCGTGGCGAGCGGTCATGAGGCAACCCAGGCTCCTCCCGTCGCTCGTCTCTCTCTCAGAGCCAATATTGCGCCAAAATTGCACACGGACTTAAGTCGGGCCCCGCCACATAGTCCAAATTTTTCGATACAGACTTAAGTCGGGCCCCGATAGACAAGGGTTAAACTATGGAACACTCTTGATAGCGTAATGCAGAAGTGGGCGGAATTTAGATAGGAGTATCCTAGGTTTGAGTCCTTGGAGTGCCACATGTATTTGTTGATTTCATTAATTGAGTTTAGAGGTGAAGTTGGTTGGTGGAAAAAAACATAATAATTACTTGCCAGAATCAAAGATAAAAAGACATCATCGTGCTGAAGGGGTTAATAATGTCACCAGATCGGTGGCGAAATATTTATCCATGTGATTCCTCAGACGGGTGTGTGGCTTACGGCGGCCTGGCTGGTAACTGTACACAACTATCCTGCCCAGCCGTTCAGAGGGACCTTGAGACCCTCCCTGTCAGACAGTTCGTAGCCAGACACGGACCCGGATGTGGTTATGATAGGTAAGGTACTGTTCTTTATGTTCAGGGTGTGGTGTCCCGAGTTCGATGGGCGTGTGTGGTGTGTGAGTGGGTGTGGATGTGCTATGAGAGTGTGTGGTGTGAGTGGGTGTGGGTATGGTTCTGTTTGGATGTGGGGATGGGCGTGTGTGGGGTGTGATTGGGTGTGTTATGTGAGTGTGTGTGTGGGTAAGGTACTGTTTGGGTATGGGGATGACAGTGAGACCCTCCCTGTCAGACAGTTCGTAGCCAGACACGGAGCGGGATGTGGTTATGATAGGTAAGGTACTGTTTGGGTGTGGGCATGGGCGTGTGTGGGGTGTGATGGCTTCTGTTTGTGGGCTGTGTGTGTGGGATGTGAATGGGTGTGGGTGAGTTGTGGGTGTCTGTGTAATCTGAGTGTGTGTGGGGATGGGTGTGTGTGTGTGTGTGTGGACAAGCGGTGGTGTGTTTAAAGGTACAAAATTCACGAAATATGTAGGTTTGCAGGTACATGAGGTTTAGGGCGACAGTTTAAGTGTACATGTACATGGGATGTGAGTGGGTGTGGGTGAGTTGTGGGTGTCTGTGTAATCTGAGTGGGTGTGGGGATGGGTGTGCGTGCGTGCGTGCGTGCCTGCCTGCCTGCCTGCCTGCCTGCGTGCCTGCGTGTGTGTGTGTGATAAGGTTGCTCTCCTGCCCTGGTCTACAACACACCGACCATAATACACTCCCTATCAGAGAGTTTGTAATCAAGACATGGCCGCCTCTGATTATCATATTTAAGTTAATGATTCAGAGAGAGAGATATTTACATAGATTTACTTAAATACATTGGACACACAGATCTTACGATCCCTGTGAGGTGGCCAGGACTTAATCCTAGTAGTGAAAGCAAGCCTACAAGTAAGGAAAAGTGAGAGGAAACTATAGCAAAAATAAAGGCTCTCTCCCCACCCTTAGAGAGTACAAAGGAGTACAAAGGAAATCAAGCAACAAGAGTCCTAGTGACTCTTCTAGGCTGCTTGTTCTCCAAAACACTGAGGATCAAGTGTCCAAACAGTGGTTTAGAGTGGGTAAGGGAACATTGGAAAGGGAACTACTGCCCTGGAACTAATGTCCGTGGCAGGATTAGGAAGTTAGTAGGGGACAGATGGGTTAGTAACTGAGGGGAGGATAAAATAAAGTTATTCATTTACAAACGCAGTCAGTCGCGGGTTTGATGCGAGATATTTGTCTAGGCGAAGTTTAAATAAATCAACGGTGCTGCAGTCTATAACATCTCGGGGAAGGGAGAGAGAGAGAGAGAGAGAGAGCGAGAGCGAGTCTATCAAATTACTATTTTATTCTAATTCCAATTCACCTCCTAACCATGATGAATATTGCTACATATACAGGTATGACACTATTGTTCTGTTGCAGTCAAAACAACAAACTGGTCTGCTGCCCCACTGTCGACCCCCAGCCAAGTACAAGTGAGCCCTTAGTAGTATCATCGTTACATTTGGCTATCTCTGTGCTGCATTAAAGTCTGTCAGATGTTGGACATGGTGGGTAAGGGTAGGAACATGTTTGTATGTGTCACTCGAAACGAATAAAGTTTTAGATATTGCTGATACCAATTATTGATAAAAAAATACTTAGTGCTGAGACATCACTTATTTGGCCGACCGTACATTGTAAATACTTAACATAAAAAACAAGGAGCGTTTCCGCTACTGTTAACGCTACTATTACACTACAAACTTTATTTTTCAGATATGACCACAACAACAACTATGGTTTCTCCTCCTACTACGTCTGCTACTACTATGACTTCTCCTCTTCTTCCTGCTATTACTACTGCTATGGTGAGTCCAAGTGCATGACAGTACAGGAATAGTATATACTAGCAGAGGTACCCAGCGCTGCCCGGGGGAAAATCGAAGCCCCTGCTTAACCCTTTCGTTACGGGTGACGTTCTGGAACGTCCTGGCAAGTTACAGCAATTTCCAGGGTTTAACACTTAAAGAGCGGGGCCCGACTTAAGTCTGTATCTAAAAAGCAGCAAGTTAGGAGCATTATTAAGGCTTTTAAAGGATTAAAATTGAGTGCAAATGGCTGGGAGCGCAGCAGGCCACACGGCCGACACCCAGGGCTTACCGCCGCCCACGGACTCACGCTCCCTCTGTTCTCGAGAGGCCGGCAGTGTAGCCAGTAGTGAGCGTAGCTGGAAAAAATATGCCGCTATACGCTAAACTCCCATGTTGGTGGTACCACTGCATCAAAACGACGAGTGCTACGTAGCTCGTTCTGGTCTCATTTTGAAGCTTGTAGCACCTAGTTTTTTGCTGAATACATTTCTTTTCATGCAGATACTTGATTGATCATTCAGGAGGGCCTGAATATGCCCAAAATAGCCCAAAAAACCCCGCTAGACGAGGGTTAAAAGCCTGTAAAAAACATAAAACTCGAGTGTCAGTGGGCGGGAGCGTGAGGGGCTCACCTCCGACCCTCAGAGCAGCGAGCGGCTCACTGAGGTTGACTGTGTCTTGCGTGGGTCTCTCTCTGTGTCTCACAACAGTGCAGCCAAGCGAGCGAGTGCTACCAAATAGCGGGTTTCCCGCATTTCACTGGCACCACTGCGGGTGAACCAGACCACGTACGGGGCCCGTTTTGGTCTCATTTTGAAGCTATTTTCGCCTAGTTTTCGGCAGAATACACTTCATTTAATGCAGATGCTTGATTTATCATTCAGGAGTGCCTGAATATGCCCTAAATAGCCCAAACATAGCCGCAGCCAATGGGTTAATACCTATTCTGGCCGCCCCCACCCCATATTATGCATGCCAAGTATGGGCTCTCCATCTTGAAAACTGAGCTAACCTATTCTGGCACTCCCTTAGTATGCATGCCAAGTATGGGCTCTCCTTCATGAAAAACGAGCTAAACTCTTCTGGCACTTCCTTAGTATGCATGCCAAGTATGGGCTCTCCATCTTGAAAACTGAGGCAATTGCCGATATAGGTTATAATAGTCCTTAATGCTCGAGTTGCCTGGGTCTTAGTGTAGTATATGGGTCTACAAATGTGGGATTGGTTGGAGTTGTATAGCCGAGCGAAATATATCCCGATATAGCAATGAATAATGGTTTCTAAAGGCTTAGCTGGGCATACAATGGTTGGTTAAGGGGGTATGGTTCGTTTGTCTGGACCCCCCTTCTCCCTCATGCTTAGCCTCATTTGTTTTGAGATTTTAAGACGTTTGTTCCATTAGTTTGGCGATTTTGAGACTTTTCGCTCTATCTGTGACAATATTAAGTCCTTTTCTGACATGTAGGTGTCAATTTTGTCCTGGCGAGCGATAGCGAGCCTTTAATTCTGGGAGGAATGTACAAATTTATCTTGAAAGGGGGTCTAGGTGATGTATTCTTAAGCTTGATGTAGGTCTAGTGAGGAAACTAAAGAATAATTGAATAAATACATACAATATATACACCAACAAAATAACCACTACCCCGTTAAGTATCTATTCTCTATTCCACAGCCGAGTGCCGCCGCTGTGATCGCTGTTGACATATCCTCCAGCACCTCAGACAAGGACCTCTTGAGTAAGCAGATGTGCAACTCTAACTCCTATGCCCTGGGCATGTACTCAACCACGACGGACGGATTCAAGCTCATCTGCCGCAGCACATCCATTAACCAATTCGACCACAGTAGCCCGCAGCCTAGTATGCAGTGCGCACCGACCAACAGAGACTGTCTCACCACCGACTGCCGACCAGATAAAGTGTTCATGGGGTTTAGACAGGGTACGTTTCCGATAGAAGGCCCTTGCAGCGGCACCTTCACCAGCAACTTCGCGACTCTGGACCCTATGGATTGTCACACGGTGAGCGGCGCCCTGCAGCCCAAGCCAGGCAGAGGTGCATCAACTTGGAAGGAGTGGCGTCTGTGTGGGGGCGACATCAATGTCATCAATGACGTCTATGTCATGATGGCCGCTGATGTGAGCACCACTGGTCAACTCACCAGCATCACCTGTTGCCGCATGAAGCCTAACTAACAAACCTATTTGACTACTATTAAATTATTACGTTCAAATTAACTAAGTACGATGAAGCCATTTTTTATCTACTTGTGGAGTGGTGAAGAGGGTGGCGAGGTAGGAGGAGATCAGGGAAGAGTTCAAGAGAGCAGTAGAAAGACGACTAGGTAGGTTAGACATAAAGGTATGGAGAAAGCGGAAGAGATGAGCAAAGTGTTTAAGGGGAGGTTTTTAGTGTGTTTCCTAGACTTCCATCAAGCTTGAAATTACACCTCGTTGACCCCCTTTCAAGATAAATTTGTACATTTTTCGGTAGAAAAATAGCCCGGCCGGTTCCTCTTAAATTACAGGCTCGCTGTCGCTCGCCAGGAAAAAATCGACACCTAAATGACACGAAAGGTCTTAAAAGTTAAATAAATGGGGCAAAAGTTCTTAAAATCGCCAAACTAATGGGGCGAACGTCTTAAAATCTCAAAAGCAATGGGGCTAAACATGAGGGAGAAAGGGGTAAAGAAAAAAATCCCTCAAGTGGATATCTCCCCTTAAGGAATAGATGTGTGCAGCATGTGAGGAGGTGTGTTTAGTTAGGAGAAGGCGGGAAGTGAAGGGTACAGCATGGTGGACTGAAGAGGTAAAACTAACTGTTGAAGAGAAGAAAGCATATAGAGAGTGGTTGGGTATTTGGTGATTAAATCTAGTCCCAAAACCAGGAAGGATCTGAAAGTGGGTATTGAACTATGGATCACTTACAAAACACTGAAGCTTACTCACGATGCGCTTTGTTATTTATTCCAACTGATGGTAAATTGCTATGTTATTATCCTGGTTACTCATCTGTTGCGTAGATTTTGTGGCGCAATGTGTTGTGAATTGTGAAAACTTGACATTAATATGACTCCGATATAGAGTAATTCATAATTTGTTCATTAAGTATCGAGAAATCAGTTGTTAAGGGATTCAATTTACCATCAGCTGAAATAAAACCGACTATAGTTACCAGCAATACGAGAGAAGACTTAACCTCTATGTAACACTAGTCGATGTTTTAAATTAAATAATCAATAATACAAACAAACCTTTTTAGTTGTATAGATACAAGCAAAGTAGTCTATAGTATGTTTCTTTTCAACTAGCGGTAAATTGCAACCGGTCTTCGGACGGGAAATTTTTCTACTGAAAAATGTACAAACTTATCTTGAAGGGGGGTGTAGGGGATGTTTTCTAAGCTTGATGGAGGTCTAGGGAGGAAACTAAGAAATATAGGCATATCCCTTACCATTTCCCCTCACATACATAAGTCTGTCTTTTCACTCACAGGCTCTCCTATCTCTGTACATGTATAATTATGTTATTTATTGATTCCTTTGCCATTATGACCTTGTATGTAACATACTGTATATAATGCATCTCCTATCTTTGACCTGAATGTTGGTTTGAAACAGGGGTGTGTGATGTCCCCGTGGTTGTTTACTGTTTACTCCTTTCGGGACTTCGGTGAGACTGTTTCTATTGCACTAGACATATCGAAAGCCTTCGATAGAGTCTGGCTTAAATCTTTAATTTCTAAACTACCTTCCTTCGGTTTCTATCCCTCCATATGTGCCTTTGTCTCCAATTTCCTTTCCGGCCGTTCCATAGCCGCGGTTGTGGACGGCCATTGTTCACTTCCTCACCCTATAAACTCCGGTGTTCCTCAGGGCTCTGTCCTATCTCCTATTCTCTTTCTAATTTTTATAAATGATCTCCTTAACTGTACCTTAATTCCTATCCATTCATTCGCAGACAACTCAACCTTGCACTACTCCATTAGTTTTTCAGAACGCCCCAGCCAGCAATCCCTCAACGACAAACGTAATGAAGCCATAGTACTCTTAAATTCTGATCTAAATACTATTTCCAATTGGGGCAGAGAAAACCTTGTTAACTTTAATGCTTCCAAAACCCAATTTCTCCATCTATCTACCCGTCAGGATCTCCCAGCGGACTATCCCTTATTCTTCAACAATACAAAAATCAACCCTTCATCTTCTCTCAATATTCTTGGTGTCTCTTTTTCTTCTGCTCTCATTTGGAAGGACCATATTACCAGTCTTGCTAAGGCAGCCTCCCAGAAGCTGGGTGTGCTCAACCGCCTTAGGGGGTTCTTTTCCCCTGCACAGCTTCTTGCTCTGTACAGGGGCATAGTGCGCCCTTGTATTGAGTATTGTTCACATGTGTGGGGAGGTTCCTCTCACACCGCTCTCCTAGACAAAATTGAAAGGAAGGCCTTTCGTATCATTAACTCCCGTCCACTCACCAACCTTCTGCAATCTCTCTCTCTCTCCGCCGCAATGTTGCATCTCTCTCGCTATTCTATCGCTACTATAATAATCAGTGTTCCTCAGAGCTATCCCAGTGCATACCACCTCCTTTACGTAGGGCACGTGGTACCCGTCTTGCAACTCAATCCCACCCCTACTCTGTGCAACTCTCCAACCCAAGAGTGAAATGTTACTCTCAAACTTTCTTCTACTCAACAGCTGAGCTCTGGAACTCTCTCCCAGAATCAGTCTTTCCCTCTTCCTATGACTTAAATTGCTTCAAACTCTGTGTGTCCAGGCATTTTGGCTCGAATGTCCCTTGATTTTGGCCCGGTCACTCTTTCAACTATGGGGGAAGCACTCGCTATAGGCAGTTATGCCTTTTGCCTCCCTCAATCACATAGAAAAACAAAACAAAAATATGGATGGAGTCATGAAAGAAATACTATCAAGAGCAGTGGATGTTGGTGTATCGCTGAAAAGGGAGGGAATTGAGTGGAAGCTACCTATACTGCTGTTTGCAGATGATATAGTTCTGATGAGTGATAATGAATGGGAGTTGCAGGGTCTGGTAAATGAGCTTGGATTAGTGTGCGAAAAACGGAATTTGAAGGTAAATGCGGGGAAGAGCAAGGTTATGGTCTTCGAAAGGGGTGAAGTCACAGAGTGTGAGGTGAAGCTGAACAGTCAGGCTATGGAGATCGTCAACTCTTTTAAGTATCTGGGCAGTGTGTTGAGTAAAGATGGGACTATGGATGAAGAAGTGCGGGGAGGGTACAACAGGGGAAGAGGGTTGTAGGAACGCTGAAAGCAGTAACAAGAAATAGGGCGGTCAGTATGGAAGTGAAGAAGTCCTTGCATGACAGTGTGGTAATCCCGACACTGACTTACGGAAGCGAAGCATGGACGTTGGTTGAGAGACTCGGACCAAGAGTGAGAGCAGTGGAAATGAAATACTTAAGAAGTGCGTGCGGAGTTACCTGGAGGGATAGACAGACTAATGAGGTAGTAAGAAGGAGGTGTGGTGTGGAGGTAGATGTGCTGGAAAGTGTGAAAAGGAACAACTTGAGATGGTTCGGCCATATGGAACGTATGGAAAGCGAGAGAATGACTAAGAGGGTGTACGAGAGCGAGGTGGAGGGACAGAGAGGGAGAGGTAGACCGAATGAGAGGTGGAAGGATGGAGTGAGGAAGTATATGAACGAAGGCGGTGCTGGTTGGGGGGAGGGGCGTCAGACTGACTGGGGGCGGTTCGTTCGTGGCCACCCCTTCGGGGATCACGGTGTCGGGCAATAGATAGATAGATAGATCTCCTATATTACCCAATCTATCATTTAACCTCTCGGCTGCGCATGAGGGGGTATGAGACACCACACGCCTGTGTGCACGTATTTGAGCTGTTCCCATCACTAACATCGTTATTTTACCATAAACATCGTTAATACTTATTCATATGCGCCTATTTTACCATTACTATGAAGATATTAACCAGTTACAACAATAAAACAAGTGGAAACAGTGTTTGGCTGGTCAAAATCGCGAAATGAAAGCGAGAGTGTGTGTGAGTGAGTGTGAGCCAACCTTCCACTCACGAAGCTTTGACAGACACTGGAGGTACCTCTCAATTCTCTTCCTGACTTCTCCCCTAATTCCCACGCTTGGTAACACTGATGACAACGCCCTGCTAGCAACTCGCTAATGTTAGCACGAAAATATACCACAGAATAAGGGAATAACAGGGAAAATAGGTGATAATTGAAGGAGAGGGGGGGGGAAGTGGGGAAGGAGGGGATGTGGTGGAGTGATATTTGGCATGGCCCAGGGGTGTTTTAAATGGATTTTTTTAGGTCCAGGATCTTAAGAGTCTTCCCGCAGTCGCCCGGGGAAACTCTTAAGAGTCTTCCCGCACCTCCTGGGTTAAGGGGAGATATGTCGATGCTCTAGACACCCTTCTCCCTCATCTTTCTTCCCATTAGTTTGGCGATTTTATGAATTTTCGACCCATTTTTGTCAATTTTCAGACCTTTCTTGCCATTTAGGTGTCGATTTCCTCCTGGTGAGCGACAGCGAGCCCGTAATTTAAGATAATCCGGCCTTTAGCCCGGACACTTTTCTATCGAAAAATGTACCGGTACACATTTATCTTGAAAGGGTGTCTAGGATGCGTCTCTTTACGCGTGATAAAGGTCAAGCAAGGAAACTAGAAACATAATAAATAGATCAAAAATTACCAAAAAGTGAACCATCTCCCCTTAATCAATATATACTTGTTTGCTCATTTATCTTCTAACCTAGTGAATAAAACCTCATAAACTGTAATCGTGTACTCTGTTCTATTCCTAGTCTTCCATAGTGACTGCTAAGGGAGCCCACCTCGCTTTTTTTCTCTTTCTCTCCCTCTCCCTTTGGCTTGTATCCAATTGGCCCCATTCAGCCTACTGTTTTAAGACGTTTACCCCCATCCAGGTGTCAATATTTTCCTGGCGAGCGGTAGCGAGCCAGCATATATATATTTTTGTTTTGACAGCAAGCTAAATTTGTACATTTTTCGATAGAAAAATTTCTCGGGCGAAGCCGGATTTATCCATACAATGCTGGCTCGCTATCACTCGCCAGGAAGAAATCGACACCTGGATGGGGATTTTAGCCACACACACACACACACGCCCGTAGCCTAGTAGGTAGAGCTCTCGTCTCACACACGAGGGGTCGGGGGTTCAATCCCCGGCCGGGCGGAGACAAATTGGGCTTGTCTCCTTTCATGCGTTAGCCTCAGTTCACCTAGCTGTAAATAGGTACCTGGAATAAGTGGACGACGTTGTGACGTCCCATCTGGGGTTGGCAAAAATGGTACAAGGCGAGATGGGTATCATATGGTTCACCTAAGCTGATGGCTACCTAGGGCGAGACGGTACTGTCTATACTCTATAGTGAGAATGGTACCATACAGATCCACCCTAAGCCTTCGTTTCCGATGTCGCCAATTGGCTAAAATACAGACTGCACACACATCCACAGCCATTCCAACAATACATAAAACACTTTACATGCATTTCACGCAATACATTCCCAGTTAAGGAGGCGCGATAATAATGAGCTTAGCTCGCATTGCGTGGATTCCCCTTGACGAACAAGTAACTGAGTAACTGAGTAACACAACACTACACACTCACACACACATTGATGATAATGTCTAGGAAGCGGGACAATGCGAGCCAAAAACTCAATTCCTGTCAAACTACAACTATGAATACAATTATGAATACACACACACACACACTCTCACATACTCTCTCTCTCTCACACACACACACACTCTCTCTCACACACACACACACACATACACACAAACAAACACACACTAACCACGCACAAACACACACACACACACGTCCTCGAGCATATTTTATCTCTCACATACTATAAATTGTTCCTAGGTAAATCTTAGTAAGGCGTGTAAACATTGACAGCAATCACCATACATGCACCACACATGACAATACTGGTGAAACAACAGTCTCTCATTAGATATCACTCTCATATATTTATGTTTTTTATTTGTATTAACCCCTTCTGTACCGGAGACGTCTTTTTAACTTTACCCAGGCTACTATTGTATTCAGTTAAAAAATGGTCTCCAGCAATCAACAGGCTTCGAACTACCTCACCTATAAGAACATAAGAAAACGGGAGTCTGCAGAGAGCCGATTGACTCACACAAGGCAGATCCCTTTAAAATCCAACGTTAAAAAGTTGACATAATGAATTGAACTACCATATGAGGAGGAGCACTATATTGACATGACAACGTTTCACAGATAGCTTCTTCAGATCACTGGACCTGAAGAAGCTATCTGCGAAACGTTGTCAGTTAAGGGGAGATGGGTCGCTTTTCTGGCCCCCCTTCTTTCTCATGTTTAGCTCCATTAGTGTTAAGATTTTATAACGTTCTTCCCATTAGTTTAGCGATTGTCAAACCTTTTGCCCATTTCTTTGTAATATTAAGACTTCGTGTCATTTAGGTGTCGATTTTGTATGAGAGGGGAAAGTTCAATACAAGTTTTATTTAGGCTATATAATGGCAGTAATAATTAGTTACAATTATACCAATACAATAACAAGGGATATAAGTTTTATGGATGGAAATCTTACATACAACAACTATGGTTCGGGAATCACTGAAATTACATGAAAAAGAAAATGGGTCTTCCCTCCGACTACACAGAAAATTAAATTACAGAGGGTGGCTAAACTAAGGCTGGCAACGTCAAATTGATAACAATAATAACTCATGATGATAAACGGTTTATTTAAAGAGTGGCAGCCCGATGAGCTGAAAATACACATTTAACAATATAGTGGATGAACATAAGAAAAGGATGATATACAGTACAATAATATAAATTTAAATATGGTAAACTCAGCTTACAATGTATGATTATTATATAAATTAAAACAACATTAAAAATAATGAGTGCAAGTGTAACATACATATTAACTTAAATTAACCATTGGTTTAAAGTTAAGTGATATATAAGTTGTCTACTTAAGCCCAGGCAAAGCGGTGATTTTGGTAGGATTTTGAATTGTCAATATTATTACATATTTGGATTCGTCTCGTCGATGTGGTTTCAACGGTATAATTATTTTTTAATTTTTACCAATTGTTAGGCTCCCTAGGCCTATTTTAAAGTTTAAAAACTCCATAGACGAGTTATTTATGTACGGATTTTGTTTAAATTTATACCATAAGTACACGTTGGCAACTTGAATCGATTGGCACAAACATAATTAAAATCGGACCATTAGTTTAGGATTTCGATTTTGACTTGACCTTCCTGGAGACCCCAGGGAACCGGTTTTTGGACTTCAAAAGTCCTCTGTAGCCCAAACTATAAGTCCTAGGGAATTCTACTTGGTACCAATCGCCTTTTCTCGCCCAGCTGCGTCTATACATGGTCGTAAAATTCATTTTCGCCCAGAATCGAAAATATTTCTCTCAAAAACCCTTGGGTTTAAGCCCAGGCAAAGCGGTGATTTTGGTCGGATTTTGACGTCATTATTATTACATATTTGGATTCGTCTCGCCGTTGCGGTTTCAACGGTATAATTTTTTTTTTATTTTGACCTATTTTTAGGCTCCCTAGGCCTATTTTAAAATTGAAAAACTCCATAGACGAGTTATTTATGTAGGGATTTTGTTTAAATTTATACCATAAGTTCAGTTTGGCACACTGAATCGAATGGCGCAAACAAAATTAAAATCGGACCATTGGTTTAGATTTCGATTTTGACTTGGCCTTCCTGGAGGGCCGAAATTACTGTTGTTTGGACTTTAACACCTAAAGAGCGGCCTAGGCGGTAAATAATATGTAGCCACCAGCGGGGTGTTTTTACCCAAAATAGGGCTGTTTACGTGATCATTTTCATGCCTAAATAAGACCCAGAGCGGTGTAAAACAAGTATCTATCCCTGAAAGGGCATAAACAGAGCTTTCCAATGACACCACAACGATCCTTGTATGACCGCTAGTTTTCTTGCAACAACCGCGCAACACGAGTGCAAAAACCATGTAATTCGGTACTTTCCCCATACATTTCACTATGTAGCGAGTGTGAGAGGGTGGAGGAGGGTGGGATTCATGTCAGTTGGTCCGCCGCGGTGGTCTGGAGCAGTCATACGCTCGCTACTCTCCTGCCACCACTTGTCTCTCTCTCTCAGCAACATTACGTGCTGAAATTGCCACACGACCTATGTCGCGCGCCGCCACATAGTCCAAATTTATTTCACTCGACTTATGTTGCGCGCCGCCAGTTAAGGGTTAAAAGTCCTCTATAGCCCAAACTATAAGTCCTAGAGAATTCTAACTGGTGCCATTCGATTTTTCTCGCCGAGCTGCGTCTAGACATGGAATTAGATTTCATTTTCGCCCAGCCATTCGCCCAGAATCGAAAATATTGTTCTAAAAAAAAAACAGGCAAAGCGGTGATTTTGGTCTGATTTTGACTTGTCAATATTATTACATATTTGGATTCGTCTCGCCGTTGCGGTTTCAACGGTATATTTGTTATTAATTTTGACCTATTTTTAGGCTCCCTAGGCCTATTTTAAAATTTAAAAACTCCATGGACGAGTTATTTATGTACGGATTTTGTTTAAATTTATAGCATCAGTACACTTTGGCAAGCTGAATCGAATGCCGCAAACTGAATTAAAATCGGACCATTAGTTTAGGATTTCGATTTTGACTTGGCCTTCCTGGAGGGCCCAAATGACCGTGTTTTGGACTTTAAAAGTTCTCTGTAGCCCAAGCTATAAGTCCTAGATATTTTTAAGTGGTGTTATTCGTTTTTTCTCGCCGAGCTGCTTCTAGACATGGTCTTAGATTTCTTTTTGTGTAGACATTCGCCCATTTTTCTCAAAAAACCTTGGGTTTAAGCCCAGGCAAAGCGGTGATTTTGGTCGGATTTTGACTTGTCAGTATTATTGCATATTTGGATTAGTCTCGCCGTTGCGGTTTCAACAGTATAATGTTTTTGTTTTTTAATGTTTACCTATTTTTAGGCTCCCTAGGCCTATTATAAATTTTAAAAACTCCATAGAAGAGTTATTTATGTACGGATTTTGTTCAAATTTATACCATAAGTACACTTTGGCAAGCTGGATCGAATGTTGCAAACATAATTAAAATCGGACCACTAGTTTTGGATTTCGATTTTGACTTGGCCTTCCTGGAGGGCCCAAATGACAATTTTTTGGACTTTAAAAGTTCTCTGTAGCCCAAACTATAAGTTCTGGAGAATTCTAACTGGTGCCATTCATTTTTTTCTCGCCGAGCTGCTTCTAGACATGGTCTTAGATTTCATTTTCGCCTAGCCATTCGCCCAGAATCGAAAATATTTTTCTCAAAAAACCTTGGGTTTAATTAAGGGGAAGTTTTTAGCTTGGTCTCTAGATACCCATCAAGCTTAAGATTATACCCCTTTGAGCCCCTTTCAAGATAAATTTGTACATTTTCGGTAGAAAAATGTCCCTGCTGAAAGCCGGTTGCTCTTAAATTACAGGCTCGATATCGCTCGCCAGGATAAAATCTACACGTAAATGGCACGAAAGGTCTTAAAATTTACAGAAATGGGTCGAAGGTTCTTATAATCGTCAAAATAATGGGGAGAACTTCTTAAAATTAGAAAAGCAATGGGGCTAAATATGAGGGAGAAAGGAGTAAAGAAAAAATCCCTCAAGTGGAAATCTCCCCTTAACCCTCCTGGCCCGGGCAGGCTCTCCAAAGGACGGAGCTCGTATCCGGGCGATCTGCCCGAATATCAACAAAAGTAAACTAAGGTTAATCTCTCTTAACCCGCAGAGACCCAGCGTCGCACGTGTTGCGTCGGCAGTCTTTGATCACCAACTCCCAGCGACGCATCACGTGCGTCCGACATATAAAAAACACTTACGTGGCTCGTAAGGTAGGAAATGGCGGGAGAATAGGAGGGGGAGGTACCGTAGTGTGTGTGTGTGTGTGTGTGTGTGTGTGTGTGTGTGTGTGTGTGTGTGTGTGTGGGAGCCGGGCCAGTAGGTGTGAGCGGGCCGAGACAGCCGCGCGGCTGGTGGTGGTGGGCTTAGTGGGGATAGTTTACACCCCTAGTTCACCGCCACTTTGAACCTTCATTACTCCGGTCGTATGGGAGCTAGAGGCTTGAGATTTATGTGAGATACTCCTTAGGATGTATGCCGTACAATGCCATACTCAGTTTTTACCCTAGTGCTCCCGGGCGGGTGGTCATGCGGGGGAGACGAACTATTGAAACCCCCCCCCCCCGCCCCCCAAATGACCGAAATGAGATTTTTTTTATTTTTGTCTTCATTTCTCACCATTCTCTTCCATTTTGGCTCAACAAATTTTGTTGAGGCTCCCCCCCCCCCCAAAAAAAAAATGTCAGAGGTGATTTTTTTTTTTTTTTTTCATTTCTCATCCTTGTCTTCCATTTTAGCAAAAAAAAAAAAATAAGTGAAAATGGCTTGGGACTGGGGTGAACAAAATATTATAACTAGCCGGGGCTCAACGGGTTAATATATTACCTACATTAATCAAACAAATATAGAAATGGGCGCCTTACCTTGCTGCGTAGAATAGCGTTAAGTAGAGCTCTCTAGCTCATCTGGTTCCGGAGTGATGGTGATGGAAGTGGAGCTAACTTTTGCCACGTATTTACCTCGGTGCGTCCGAACACTCAACCGCGGCCCCGGCTACGACGCCCAGTTGCACTCGTCGCTCCATCCGCAATTATGCCGGGAAGCGATTTGATAGTGTTTTATTGGTTATTATGTCATTTATTATAGTTATGTTATTTTCACTCAATAAAGTTATTTACATGAACTTATTTGTGTCTCTGTCACTTATTACTTCGTTTTATTATTATGATTATAGTGTCACTTTCACTGGACTTTGATAGTGTTATTTCCCCTTTTATGTATTGTTAGGTAAGCTAATAATATATATAGTGTCACTGTCACTTGTTCATATTGTTATGAAGGCACTTATTATTACTTGTGTGCGTCTCTTTCACTTATACTTAGTTTTATTATTATTATACTGTCACTTTGACTGGCCTAGGCTTATTGAGTGTCATTTTCACTTATTTATTGTTAGAAATATATATTTTAGTGTCACTTTCACTTGTTCATATTGTTATTGAAGGCACTTATTACTTATAGGTGTCCTTTTCACTTATACTTAGTTATATTATTATTCTTAGCCTACATTTGAGTGTCACTTTCACTGTTGTCACTTCCACTTCAAAAGTTTATTAGAATATGGAAGTCGTTGAAGCAGGTGCGAGCACACAGTCCAACTTGACACTCGAGGCATTCCCAAGTGTTTTTTGTGGTTTTGCGGGGTCTTCTTGTTGTGTGGCTGCACACATGGCACCTCTTCTGGATTCTGGTGTTATTACCTGGTGCTTTGACAGGAAGGGCGTTGAGCTGGTGCTTCCTGAAAAATTCAGCACACCCTGTTCTGTCCAGCTGGCCTGGTCCTTGTAGTGGCCTCCCTGGTGTACCCGCATGTTTAGCCAGGAGCTCAAGTATCACCTGCTTGTGGAACTTCCGCAGGGACTTGTACTTCTTGGCTCCTGGAGTCCTCAGACGGTAGATGTTGTAGGCATTGAGGACTGACATATCTACCGTATGCAGGATAAACTTCTTGTACCACCTGCAAGATGTTCGCAGGCAGTCGATGAAGCTCATCTGCAGGTCGGACTTGTCAACGAGGCGCATGTTGAGGTTATAATCCAGGACAGCAGCTGGTTTCTGGACGGGGTTCTTGGTTCTTCGGTCCACCTTCCCTGTGGCGACCATCTCGGCCTTGTGGCATGTGGTGAGGAGGTTGACCTTGCACTGGTCATGCCAGTGGATGGAGAGGATGGGGCCACTCTTCTTGTAGAAGATGTCCGCCTTCTTCGTCTTGGTTGGCTAGCCTGGCATGCCCTTCCTCTTGCCCTTGACTGTGCCGACAGTTCCGGTCTTTCGGTCATGGAGGTACTTGGTCAGGAGAGGCGACGTGTAGTAATTATCTGTGTAGAGGATGTGGTTTTTATTGAAGTGCCTCTCCATCATCTTCTTCACTACAGTGCCACCAAAACCAATGAGGGGGTCAGTCACAATTTCTCCACCCTTGCCGCTGTAGACTATAAAGTCCAGCACATACCCCGTCAAACAGTCGCAGAGGACGAAGAGCTTGATGCCGAAGCGGTGTCTCTTGGACGGGATATACCGTCGGAAGTGCAGCCTACCATGGAACAGGACCAGAGACTCGTCGAGGCACATCTTCTGGAAAGGAATCAGGTAGGTGGTGAACCGATGACGTATCATGTCATACAGCTTCCTGATCTTCCATAATGAGTCGGGAAGGAGGACTGCCATGTTGTTTGTCAGGTGGAGATACGAGAGGATGTCAAAGTACCTGTCCCTGGACATGTACTTGCCAATGCTGGAGTCGTTATGATGTCGCCAGTGATCCAGTAGTCTGCCAGAGCGTGCTTCCTGATAGGTGTCATCAGCATTGTGAGTGCCAAGAACACATATAGTTCTGCCACAGTGACAGCTCTCCATGCCACCATCTTGGCACTGGTCTTCCTCCCAAGAAAGTTGGCACAGATCTCATGGTGGTTGTTGGTCTCCTCAACGAGGTATTCCATGACTTCATTGTCATAGAAGCCACAGAAAATTTCACTGGGGATAGCAGCTGGGCCACAGGGAAATGTTGGCGACACCCCGGAACCCATCTGTACCTCGTCAAAGGCAGGACAATCTGGCTCAAAATCAGCCCCATCTGTCCACACAAACAGGTCGGATGCTGATGCTCGAGGACTTGCAGGTGCAACAGGCACACGCCCTGGACGCCCTGGCACACGCCCTTGGCCACGCGGACACCCTGCACGCCCACGCCCACGCCCAGGGGCAGCGGCGTTGGCAGACTGACCACGTCCACGACCTCGCCCTCTCGCTCGTCTTGTCGGGACTTCCTCTTCCTCTTCCTGTTCCTCTTCCTCCTCAGGCGACGTCAGGTCATCTGGGGCAATGTTGGGGTCGTCAGCATCGTCTTCAGGAGACAATTCGGGTGATGAAGTGACCGGGCGTCGGCGGTGTGGGGCTCGGGAGGCTGCGGGAGCTTCAACAATGGGAGCCTCGGCCTCGGGAGTTGGGCTCCTTTTGCGGCGAGCTGAGGGCTTCTCCACAGCAAATAATGCTCTGCGGTGTGTTGAGGGCTGTGGCACACTAGTAATACCACTTGAAGAGGCCCTTTGGTCATCCTGAAGGAGAGATGAAGCCGAGGGCTGTGGGAGACCCACGCGGAGTCCCGGGTCAAGGCGTCGGGACAATGGAACGCGGGTGGTTGCTAGACCAGGGTCGGCGTCATTATCACGGTCTTCAGCTTCCCTATCCTTTTCTGCGGCTGCCCTGCGTGCTTTTTTAGCTGCACTTTTCACCAACGATTGTTTATAGAAATATTTGCCCACTTTCAAGGGTGTACGGGCAGGCAAAGGGGAAGGTCCTGGGCTAGGGCTAGGCCTAGGCTGACATACCAAAGATGGCGAGGGGGTAGGCCTAGGTTCTAGCAGACTCGGAAGCTCAATGGCACCTTCCTGAAACACTTCCACATCAGGATCATCACTACTGTCTCCCCCCTCAAATAAAATCGACATTATCGTCATCTCCAAAGCCAACGAAATCGTCATCTTCGCTTGCACTTATAAATTGTTCTTCGTCCACCAAACTTTCGCAACTGCTCTCTTCACTATCAAAAATTTGTCACTGTATAGCGCTATCACTCAACAAACGCTTAACTTTCTTTCGTTGAGCTTTCTTCTCGGTTGCAACAGGCGTTGAAGTGAGCGGGGTATCAGTGGGGCCCGAGGGAGGTTGCAGCGATTCGGACACGTCGGAAAACATTTTTTCAGTAGAACTCGCTATGGCGGCCATGTACGAACTGATAACACTAGTAGTTGAAGCTTGGTGGCGCTGCGGTCGCTCCTGCAATGCAAAATTTGGCCCCGCGAATTTTGAAGCACGCTTTCAAGCAAAGGGATTTTAAAAGGACACCCGGGCACCTGCCCTTTTTTCGTGGTGTCCTTTTAAAAGGACACCCGGGCTGGAAGGGTTAAACCCAGGCAAAGCCGTGATTTTGGTCGGATTTTGACTAGTCAATATTATTACATATTTGGATTCGTCTCACCGTTGCGGTTTCAACGGTATAATGATTGTTTTAATTATTACCTATTTTTAGGATCCCTAGGCCTATTTTAAAATTTAAAAACTCCATAGTCTAATTATTTATGTACGGATTTCTCTTTAATTTATACCATAAGTACAGTTTGGCAAGCGGAGTCGAATGATGCAAACATAATTAAAATCGGACCATTAGATTAGCATTTCGATTTTGACTTGGCCTTCCTGGAGGGCCCAAATGACCGTTTTTTGGACTTTAAAAGTTCTCAGTACCCCAAACTATAAGTCCTAGATATTTCTAACTGGTGCCATTCGTCTTTTCTCGCCGAGCTTCTTCTAGACATGGTCTTAGATTTCATTTTCGCCCAGCCATTCGCCCATTTTTCTCACAGTGAGGGCAATCGGTACTAAATAGGACAAGAATTGCTCACAAGGTGATACAAGCATAAAACTTTCCACAATAGTTCACAAAGACCTATTTTACAATTTAAGGGCAGGAGCCACCGAGATTTCAGTGTTGCATAGCAACGGTTGCTAGGCAAATCATTTTCCTTAGCAACCGGCAGCAACAATGCAGTTTCTGGAAAACTGTGAGGTGCTATGGTTTTTTCTCAACTCTTTGTTCTAAAAAACATGTAGCATTGCATTTGGAGATCATATACAAGAATTATGTGGCATAAAATCCAATTTAGGGCAAGTCAGGCTATAAAAATGCCACTCCTAAAGCTTCAGACACTGTTGTCACAGTCACTTTTGCATAATTTTGCAGTAGGCTGTGCATTTTAGATGCGCATCAACACATTTGCAGTCTGTGCATCCTCCTCGGCAAGAACACTTCAGTAGTTCTGGGCAGGTTGCACTGGCTTCGGGCAAGTTAGGCCACAGAGGCCTGCACTTTTCTGGGCAAGTCCATCCCCACTCACTTGGAGAGGGCAACTGTCGTTCTGGCACCGTGGTGCCCACCTTGTAGTACTGCCCTCTTCATGTGTTGCTGTAGAGCAGCCTTGGTTGGAGGTAGACATGATATCTGACGTCCTTTGTGGATGAACAGATTCTTTCTGACTTCATTGATGGAACGAGAAGTTGCTGTCCTGTCATAGAGTCGAATGGTGAAGTACTCCAGAGAAGCCTCAGTCGCTTCACCAATTTGTTCAGGTGCATTGTGCAGCTCATAGAATGTCGCAGTAAATTCATCATGTGCCTCCCACACTTTCCATGCAGTCTTCTTTCCCACCTGGACCAGATGGGACACGGTATCACAACCTGTATAAGCATGGAACACAGGCAGTGCCAAGGATCTTTCTGTGCCAAGTGAAGCACATATTTCATGAGCTGGGAAGTACCTAAAGTCCTTTCCACAACCAAAGGCAATCCAGAGTTCTATCTGCTGTCTCTGAGCCAGCTGCTGTACGACTGCCAATACTACCACGTCAGTGTCCACAGTTCGAACAAGGATCTTGTGGAAGCCCTGCATAACAGCATCACTGACATGCACCATGATCCTCGAGTCTGCATCCTCATGGTTGCAGGGAGCAATGTTGCTGGTGTCTCGTGTAGGTAAGCATAGCACATTGGCACCATCAGTAACAATGAGAGTCTGGTCTCCTGATGCATTTTCCAGCAGTTCCTTGTTCAGGAATGTAAACAGGTCTGTCTTGTTGTTGGCCAAGCGAAGGAACTTCTGCCAGTTCTTTGGTGTTGGGCTAGACGCCCCAACTCATCTGCGCTGAATAGGACCAGTGACACGTTGTTCTCTTGTCTGTGACTTGAGGCTGTTATCGAAGTACTGGTCCCAGACAACATCCACTCTCAGAGCCTGACTTTGAGCATTGTTTATGTATGGAAGAAAGACCTTGGCAGCATAGTCTCCAAATGTTTTGCAGCCCTCAGGTCTAAGAAAGTGAACAAGTGCCGCACCATCCATGATTCGCACTTCAGTCTCTGGTGTCACATCATTTGATGACCCTACTTTCTTTTCAAGACATTCTATGAGATCAGACTTCTTCCCTGGACGTAGCTGCCCATAGGCAGACAGAGATGGAGGAAATGGGAGGTTTTCATGATTGAAGAAATTGTTCAAGTCACCTTTCCTTGTCTGACATGCAACATACAGCGAAGATTCACTTTTGAGGAGACTGACTTTGTCCCCTGATTTGTTTGATCGTTTGCCTTGGACATTGAACAGTACCACCTTGTTCCTGGTAATTGTTGCTGTGATTGGCTTAGTATTTGTTCTGAGCCGCTCTTCCACAAATGTTGCATACTGCTCCTGACCCTTTGATGCGAGAGTGGTTAGACACTCGACTGACTGCTCATCCATGATGTCTTTTGTATGGAGTCTGAGAAGGTCCTGCCCTTCCTCCTCAAATGGGCTCCCCATGTCCTCCATTACACTAACTACCGCCTGAACCTGTCCAGCAAACAACTTCTGGGTTGACCGGGTTTGTTCATGATGGTTTCTTTGCCCAGAACTTTGTTGTTTCCCTACCATGGTCGCTTCAAACTCCGACCGTGTTGGTTTCAGTTCAGTGTACGAAAGGGGCAAGTCGCTCATTTTCTTCAACCCCCTCTCTTGAGTTATTGAATTAGTGAATCCTTGGCCATTGTCTTCATCTTCACAGACATCTCGCGGAGTGAGATTCTGGAACAAGGACAAGCTGGTGCCATGGAATGAACTTGTAGATGTCGCAGAGCTAGGGTTGTGGTCGATGTTGTCTGCAGCAGTGGTGATGAAATGCCCTTTGCGAAGTTGAGGAGGACAGACTGTGCCAATCTGATGGTAATAGTCACAGACGTTATTACCCAATGATGTGATCAAGTCCATTGTGCGGTTGTATGATGCCGACATACCAAGAGTATATAGACTCTCAATCAACTTTCTATCTCTGGTTAGTGCATGAGCCTTAAGACCTACATAGACGGGTAGTGGCGTTTCACGATCTTTGCTGTGATATACTTGTGGATTTCTCACAGAATCCCTGCGTCTCTTGATGCTGTTGTACACCAACAGCTGAGCAATGGATAGTATTGGTTGGCTGATAGTTGTGTTGGATGTTTGATCTGTGATGTTTCAACCATTGATAAGCATGCTGACCAGTGACAAAAGGGACCGTGGAACAGACTCCACTTGGCTGTTATGGCCAAACGATCCAGAGAATGTTATTTTGTGTGCGAAGATGTCCTGTCGGATCATTTCAGCAATTTGGGTCATCATGACACTCTGCTCGTCTCGATCAGTCTGGTATCCTTCTCGGAGAATAGAGCCAACATCTTCTTCACAAGCCATGAACACATCTCGTCCTTCTTTGTAAGCTTTCATCCTTGGGAGACTGTTTACTCGTGCAGTAACATCCACTCCAAGTTGATTTAGCCTGTCAGTGTAGAGCTTCACAAGATCTGCAAGTCTGAACACCTTCACATCCTCATCTTGCCTCTTCTCCTCAATGTAGGAAATCAGCTGAGCCAAAGCAATTCCTTTACATGTCTGGTCATCTGAGGCATCCTGATCCTGTGATACCTTTGCATGTGCTCTATTGTACAGGTTTGTAAGGCAGTTTGCATGATACTTTGCCTCCTGGGCAATAAGGTCTCCTGCACTTAATTTTGCAAGAAGATTTTCATCTTGTAGATCATGTGCGCATTTCCTCACACGAAAATCTAGTCGAAATGTACAGACTTCGCGGAGGTTCTCCTTGGTTTGCTGCTGGGAACAAAAGAAGCATTTGGGACAATTGCTGCCAACTGTTCCACTTGAGGAAGTATCACCACCACTGCTAGTGCTACGTGTGAAAATTCGTTTTGAAGCATTCCCATCTTCCTCAGACTTGTGCTTTCGTTTTGCGCGTTCCAGTTTGGTATGTGAAAACTTCTGATAACAAGATTTGTGCCACTTTGCATTCTGTTCTTTCAATGTTAATTGAATACCATTCCCATGGTCAAGTCGTGCCAGATTGATTTTGATTGGCATTGAGTCAAGGTTACTAAACTGTGTGATGTTGTCTACTATGGTTTCATAGCCTCTGTCAGTTGGTGATATGAGAGACTCTTTGGTGTCCAGTTGACAAAAAACACATAGTCCAATCAGTTGCTTGAACAGATGAAGATGAGGCACTGGCCATTTCTGTGAATATTCAGTACGTCTTGACTATCACTGTGCGCAGATCAAATATATCAAACTTGCTGAAACTGGAAACAAAATATGATTAAGGCCGAGGGTTTATCCTTTTACCACCTTTATCAAATACATCTGTTGCACACATTCCTTTATGGGATACAACTAGGTTCAGTTTCCCTACACCTAGCCCGATCGTTCATCCAGTGCCATTTAAGTCCTGTGCGATCTGTACACCTTCCGGGTAATTCTTAAGCCCCGTTACCCTTGGCTCGGCTCTCCCGCGCTAGCACATCCTGTCAATTCAGGCGCGGCTATCTAACTACATCTACCAACTACAAACTACAGTTTAGTAGCTAGTGGATTTGGGGCTGTTAGATAGCATTTGGGACACTGATCTAGATATACTAGTACTTATTAAAGTACTAGTATATCTAGATCAGCTGGCACTGAACCCCATGCTGAGTTACACAGCAGTGATGTCACCAGTGTGCCCTGGTTGTGTGCTGACATTCACTCTATTATATAGATATATATGCTTTTATACATCTTTTGAACCATTTTAGGAGTGAATATAGGAAAATAAATGAAAGTACAAAGTCATAACACTTCATAGTAGTTCAGAAACTGCATCGTTGCTGCCGGTTGCTAAGGAAAATGCTTTGCCTAGCAACCGTTGCTATGCAATACAGAAATCTCGGTGGCTCCTGCTCTGAAATTGTAAAGTAGGTCCTTGTGAACATTTCCGGGAAGTTTCATGCTTGTATCACCTTGTGAGCAATTCTTGCACCCATTTCCTTGACTGGGTTTAAGCCCAGGCAAAGCGGTGATTTTGGTCGGATTTTGACTTTTCAATATTATTACATATTTGGATTCGTCTCGCCGTTGCGGTTTCAACGGTATAATTTGTTTTAAATTTTTACTTATTTTTAGGCTCCCTAGGCCTAATTTAAAATATAAAAATTCCATAGACGAGTTTTAGGATATTAGGTTATGTTAGGCTAGGTTAGGATATTTTGTACGGATTTAGTTTAAATTTATACCAGAAGTACACTTTGGCACGCTGAATCGAATGGCGCAAACCAAATTAAAATCGGACCATTGGTTTAGATTTCGATTTTGACTTGGCCTTCCTGGAGGGCCAAATGACCATTATTTGGACCATAGAGTAAGAATAGGAGAGAGGAGTCTTGGAAAATCAGCCGTGTTAATAGTAGTTGGCCATTATTTACAGATTTGGCTGGAACCCTGCACTAGATGGCGGTAGCGCATAGCTCCTCCCTATCGCGGAAAATACTTCTGTCGTCTGTTAATTGACAGTTCCTCTCCCTTGCTGCAATGGTGTACACGGGTCTCGTGTAGAGTCTGTAGAAACTCATGTAACTTGTTTGCTATCACCATATCAGCCATAGTCATTATGAATACAATGATTTATGAGTACATTGATATGCAAAAGCACTCCAAAGTATTGCCTACACTGAAATGTGAACAATACTCCATCAACCCCTTCTGTACCGTCGACGTACGTTATATTTTATTCTAGCAACATGTAACGATTTTATACAGCTTAGAAAGGATCTGTGGTAGTTAAAAGGGTTGATTGAGATAGTTCGAAGCCTTCTAATTGCTAAAGATCCTTCCTAAAGTGAATACAATCGATTAGTAGGAGCCAGAATAAAATCAAAAGACGTAGTCGGTATAGAAGGGGTTAATTCCATAGCTTACCAAGCTGAACCAAGCCTCCGTGATGATGTAAAGAGGCTGTGGTTGACCTTGAAAATATAGGTTGGTTTGCAATGGATCATGAAGGCTGTTGATGATTATTTGATATCGACTAAATTTATTAACAATGAATGTAGCCTATATGAAAAACTAATCTCAAAGGGCGGGTGCCCGACCCCGAAAAGGTTGAAATAGGGGAGCTATCCCCCCGCCAAAGGCGGCTTTCTAGGGCCTTTCCTAGCTGATGCTGAGAGGATTGGGTTCTAGTCATGTGGTGATGGGCTGGTCTATCAGAGCGAGAACTGAGCGATCTCTGCCATACCCATAGCTTACTCTGACTGTTCCTTTAACTTATATATTTTCTAGATCTCAAAGTGACTGCGTCTTTTATCTTTTCCGTGGATTGACCTCCCAATCTACCAAGAGTGGAAGCCAAAGAGTCACATTTTTCCCTTGCTCCTCAACTTTCTCTTCATAATTGCTGAGGGGCACAGGGTCCTGGGTGGGGATTTGGTTTCCCGGGCGTTTCCGCACCCTCCTCGTCTCCCCGCCATGGAGTGGCTTCGGTCACCCGGGCTTTATTGTGGTCGGCGGGGAGGGTTCTGTGGGGGCGCTCGGTTATGGCCTTGGAATTGCTCGGGGCCTTGGGGCTGTTCGCCCAGGCAGCTTGGGGAACAACAACAACAACAACTAATCTCAATTGAAGACAAGTATTTACATTGTAATATAAGTAACTAACTTGGAAGTACACACAGCCACACTCAAACGTGGTCAAACACATATATATATATATATACATACATTGAGATGGAGAGAGAGCGAAAAAAAAAAAGTAGTGTACCGGTACATATAATAAAAAAAAAACAGAATGGAGGGTACATCCGTAGATTTATTCACGTTGAGTAGTTCTGGAACCCTGCAATAGATGGCGCTGAAAAAAAATCGAAAAAGGGTAATTGGCAAAGTTTAGAGGCACCTTTTTATTAATAAAATGCATAGGAAGACTCTTCTCTCCTGTACACACTCTCTGGTTTGGACTTTAAAAATCCTCTGTAGCCCAAACTATAAGTCCTACAGAATTCTAACTGGTGCCATTCATTTTTCTCGCCGAGCTGCTTCTAGACATGGTCTTAGATTTTATTTTCGCCCAGCCATTCGCCCAGAATCGAAAATATTTTTTTCTAAAAAAAAATTGGGTTATTACAGGCAAAGCGGTGATTTTAGTCGGATTTTGACTTGTCAATATTATTACATATTTGGATTAGTCTTGCCGTTGCAGTTTCAATGGTATATTTTATTTTAATTTGGACCTATTTTTAGGCTCCCTAGGCCTATTTTAAAATGTAAAAACTCCATAACTAGTTATTTATGTACGGATTTGGTTTAAATTTATACCATAAGTACACTTTGGCAAGCTGAATCGAATGGCAAACTTAATTAAAATCTGACCATTAGTTTAGGATTTCGATTTTGACTTTGCCTTCCTGGAGGGCCCAAACGGCCGTTTTTTTGGACTTTAAAAGTTCTCTGTAGCCCAAACTATAATTCCTAGATATTTCTATGTGGTGCCATTAATTTTTTATCGCCGAGCTGCTTCTAGACATGGCCTTAGATTTAATTTTCGCCCAGCCATTCGCCCATTTTTCTAAAAATAACTTGGGTTTAAGCCCAGGCAAAGCGGTGATTTTGGTCGGATTTTGACTTGTCAATATTATTACATATTTGGATTCGTCTCGCCGTTGTGGTATTAACAGTGTTACGGCCCTCTGGGACTAGAAGCTAGGTAATAGTTTACAAGTAATTCAACCTGATTATCCAGAGGTGTAAGCACCCCAGAGGGACAACACAAAGACAGACGTGAGAGGATATAGACGCTAACTAGTATAAGTACCACAAACCCAAGTTCTTATGGCACTATGATAATATATGTCTCTATAATCTAAGTGATTATTAGAGTATATCCTCTCCCCACCAGACACCCCCTAGCAGGCACTATTATAACAATCCCAGGTATATAGGTAAAACAAAATATTAGTATGGCTTAAGCAAAAGAATAAATAGTCACCAGAGTACAACAAAGAAACACTCATAATTCTTCCCCTGTTTTTTATATGCATTAGTATAACTAAAATATTTCTAAAATAATTTTAATAAAATAAAGTTTTACTTACCAGGTGTTATTCAAGTTATAAAATGAATAGGTTAAACAATTAAATCAAACGTGAATTTCGTTAATAAATAATCTAAGTGAATTTTATGTTTATAAATAAAGTAAATATTAATTATAAAGAAATAATAAAGAAAACTAAAACAAATAAAATATCAAATTAAATGTTAATATTTAGTTAAAATGGGTTTAAGTCCTGGAGCAACTCACAACCACCCCAATCTTCTCCACACTGCTAGGCCCCCACAGGCAGTACGTGGAGAAAGGCGAGGCGGACAATCCAGGCTTGTACAATCCAATAAGCACCACCCGTCGAGAACACTACCAGATATGAACTGCCTAAGCTCTCTAGCTCAAACCCTATGTCACCTCTCTTTATGTGTGATGTACCAAGAAGCGCATACAAGTGGGTACGTAGTGGTGAGGAGCCGAACTATTGAAGTCCCGTATGCCATTGTGGGTCATACGGTTCATTGAGGGGTTCAGTCTGGAGTCAAGACGGCTTCCTTTGATAGGAGTAGAGAGAGTGAACCCGGGTGAGCGAGCGAGGCAGGCGAGGCGGGAGGGGGGTACAGTCACGGACAACAGGCAGTACAGTCACAGCCAGTATATGACTGTGGGAAGAGCCTGCATGATAAGAAGAGCATAACAACAGTATAATTTGTTTTTAATTTTGACCTATTTTTAGGCTCCCTAGGTCTATTTTAAAATTTAAAAACTCCATAGATGAGTTTTAGGTTAGGTTAGGATATTTTGTACGGATTTAGTTTAAATTAATACCATAAGTACTCTTTGGCAAGCTGAATCGAATGGCGCAAACACAATTAAAATCGGACCATTAGTTTAGGATTTCGATTTTGACTTGGCCTTCCTGGAGGGCCCAAATGACCGTTTTTTGGACTTTAAAAGTTCTCTGTAGCCCAAATTATAAGTCCTAGAGAATTATAACTGGTCCCATTCGTTTTTTCTCGCCGAGCTTCTTCTAGACATGGTCTTAGATTTAATTTTCGCCCAGCCATTCGCCCAGAATCGAAAATATTTTTGTCTAAAAAAAACTTGGGTTATTCCAGGCAAAGCGGTGATTTTGGTCGGACTTTGACTTGTCAATATTATTACATATTTGGATTCATCTTGCCGTTGCGGTCTCAACGGTATATTTGTTTTTAATTTTGACCTATTTTTAGGCTCCCTAGGCCTATTTTAAAATTTAAAAACTCCATAGACGAGTTTTAGGTTAGGTTAGGTTAGGTTAGGTTAGGTTAGGATATTTTTGTACGGATTTTGTTCAAATTTATACCATAAGTACACTTTGGCAAGCTGAATCGAATGTCGCAAATATAATTAAAATCGGACCATTAGTTTAGGATTTCGATTTTGACTTGGCCTTCCTGGAGGGTCCAAATTACCGTATTTTTAGACTTTAACCCTTTATTGGCAGCGCGCAACTTATGTCGTGTGAAAGAAATTTGGACTAAGTGGCGGTTTACAACTTATGTCGTGTGCCATTTTCAGCACGTAATGTTGCAGAGAGAGAGAGCTGAGCGGTGTGAGGAGCGTAGTAAGGCTATGACCGTCGCACACCACCGCGGTGGGCCAACTGAAGTGAAAACCACCCTTCCTTCCCCCCTCACACTCGCTACACAGGGAATTATGTAGGGAAAGTACCTAATTACATGGTTTTTGCACTCGTGTTGCGTGATCGTTGCAAGAAAACTAGCGGTCGTACAAGGATGGTTGGGGTGTCATTGAAAAGCTCTGTTTATGCCCTTTCAGGGATAGATACTTGTTTTACGCTCTGGGTCTTATTTAGGCATGAAAATGATCACGTAAACAACCCTATTTAGGGTAAAAACACCCCGCTGGGCGGTACATATAAATTACCGCCTAGGCCGCTCGATAGGTGTTAAATTTCTCTTTAGCCCAAACTATAAGTCCTAGAGAATTCTAACTGGTGCCATTCATTTTTTCTCGCCGAGCTGCTTCTAGACATGGTCTTAGATTTCATTTTCGCCCAGCCATTCGCCCAAAATCGAAAATAGTTTTCTAAAAAAAACTTGGGTTTAAAAAGCCCAGGCAAATCCTTGATTTTGGTCGAATTTTGAGTTGTCAACATTATTACATACTTGGATTTGTCTCGTCGTTACGATTCCAATGGTATAATAATTGTTTTTAATTTTAAACCAATTTTTAGGCCCAATAGGCCTATTTTAAAGTTTAAAAGATAGACGAGTTTTAGGTTAGGTTAGGTTAGGTTTGGTTAGGATATTTGTGTACAGATTTTGTTTAAATTTATACCATAAGGACTCTTTGATAAGCTGAATCGAATGGCGCAAACAGAATTAAAATCGGACCATTAGTTTAGATTTCGATTTTGACTTGGCCTTCCTGGAGGGCCCAAATGACCGTTGTTTTACTTTAAAAGTCCTCTGTAGCCCAAACTATAAGTCCTAGAGAATTATAACTGGTGCCATTCGTTTTTTCTCGCCGAGCTTCTTCTAGACATGGTCTTGGATTTCATTTTTGCCAAGCCATTCGCCCAGAATCGAAAAATATTTTTCTAAAAAAAACTTGGGTTTAAGCCCAAGCAAAGCGATGATTTTGGTCGGATTTTGAGTTGTCAAAATATTATTACATATATCATTGTGCTGAAGGGGTTAAGTGGAGGTTTTTAGTTTGTTCCCTAGACCTCCATCAAGCTTATAATTGCACCCCCTAGACCCCCTTTCAAGACAAATTTGTAAATTTTTCGGTAGAAAAAATGTCCCGGCCGAAGGCCACTTCCTCTTAAATTGCAGGCTCGCTGTCGCTCGCTAGAAAAACATCGACACCTAAATCGCAGGAAAGGTTCTTAACATTGACAGAAATGTGACGAAAGTTCTTAAAATTGCGAAACTAATGGAGCGAATGTCATAAAATCTCAAAAGCAATGGAGAAAGGAGTCCAGAAAAAAAATCCCTCAAGTGTAAATCTCCCCTTAACCCTCTGAGGATCCATGACGCACTTTTGTTTCTGTATTTTGGCTATTATTAGATGATTTAATTTAGGTTAGGAAGGGTGTATGGAAGTCAAAGGGTTGTTGTTGTTGTTCCCCAAGCTGCCTGGCCGAACAGCCCCAAGGCCCCGAGCAAGGCCAAGGCCATAACTGAGCGCCCCCACAGAACCCTTCCTGCCGACCACAATAAAGCCTGGGTGACCGAAGCCACTCCATGGCGGGGAGCTGAGGAGGGTGCGGAAACGCCCGGGAAACCAAAGCCCCATCCAGGACCCTGTGCCCCTCAGCAATTATGAAGAGAAAGTTGAGGGGCAAAGGAAAAATGTGACGCTTTGGCTTCCAATCTTGGTAGATTGGGATGATGGTCAATCCACGGAAAAGACGCCGTCACTTGAGATCTAGAAAACATATAAGTAAAAGGAACAGTCAGAGTAAGCTATGGGTATGGCAGAGATCGCTCAGTTCTCACTCTGATAGACCAGCCCATCACCACATGACTAGAACCCAATCCTCTCAGCATCAGCTAGGAAAGGCCCTAGAAAGCCGCCTTTGGCGGGGGGATAGCTCCCCTATTTCAACCCCTTTTGGGGTTGGGCACCCGCCCAAAAGTCAAAAGGTTGATTGAGATAGTTTGTACCCTTGTAATTTCCACAGATCCTTCCCAAGCTGTATCTATCTATGTATTGCCGGACGCCTTACTCCCCTTAATGAGGGTGGTCATACACAGAAGGTCCCCATGCGGACCTATTCCCTGTAAGAGGGCAACCCGAGCCAGTTTACTGAAGGACCTACAGGATTGACCACTCAATTTAGGCCCTTTCCGACTCCGAGGCCCTCTATGTATATTCTTAGCACTATTTTTCTAGTGGTGTTCGGCTAGTTCATCCACTAACCTGCTTATACTTAACTGCTGCTTATAACCACTTAGATAAACATTAGGGATTTGTATCAGGTTTACTCCCCTAGACAGGTTGCCGACCAAGGCTGACGAGTCCCATCCACCCAGTCTGTATACAATTGTTTAAAACGATTGTACAAATTAATACACTACAAAAACGCGCCATGATCTTCAACTAGTTACCCTTTGATAACGATAGTGACGCATTTTGACCGTTGTTTCTGGCTATCATTAGGCGATTGTATACAGCTTAGGAAGGATCTGTGGGAATTCTAAAGGTAAAGACTATCTCAATTAATCCTGACTTCCAAAAACCCTTCTTAATCTGAATATAATCTAAAAATAACAGAAATGCGTAATCGGATCTTGAAAGACTTGAACCTTGCAATACCAGTGCCGTTCTTTGAACTTTAAGGGGAGATGGGTCGTTTTTCTGGTCCCCCGTCTTCCTCATGTTTAGCCCCATTAATTTTATTATTTTAAGGCCCTGGGCCCATTTGTTTGTCAATGTTAAGACCTTTCGCTCCATTTCTTTGTCAATATTTAGACCGTTCGTACAATTGAGGTGACGATTTTATTCCTGGCGAGCAATAGCGAGCCTGTAATATAGTAGTAATCGGCCTCCAACCGGCACATTTTTCTATCAAATAATGTACAAAATTATCTTGAAGGGGGTGTTTTTTTATTAATCTTGATGGAGTTCTAGGGAGGACACTAAACCATAATAAAAGACAACAATAAATAAGCTAATAAATACGCCCATTCTCCCTTATTCTGGCTAATAATAGAAGATTTTATCCGGTTAAAAAAGGGCCTCCAGCAATAATTACGAGGCTTCGATCTATCTAATTTAACCCTTTTTGCTACCACAGATCCTTATTTAAGTGCACACAAGCATCTGAAAATAGCGAGGAGACTCTCCATAGGTCCTGCTGCTATTAAGGTGTAATGGTTAGTTTTTCTGGCCCCCCTTCTCCCTCATGCTTAGCCCCATTAGTTTTCAGATTTTAAGACGTTCGGCCCATTAGTATGACGATTTTAAGACCTTTCACCCCATTTCCTTGTCAATATTAGGACTTTTCGTGCCATTTAGGTGACGATTATTTTCTGACACGCGATAGTGAGCCTGTAATTACAGAAGGAACCGGCCTTAGGCCGGGACATTTCTCTACCGAAAAATATACAAATTTATCTTGAAGGGGGATCTAGGGGGATCTAGGGGGTGGTTTTATATATAAATAAAGTAAACGTGCCGTTTTGCCCAAAATCAAAACGGCATACGTAACTCTGCGATGAGTCACCATCATCACTACTAGTCATTATCACCATTAAACTGCCATGCCCTAACCTTCTTTACTCAATCTTAACTCTTTCAGTACCGATGCCGTTTTTTTCACTATATTTCGGCTACTATTAGACGATTGCATTCGGTTCAAAAATGGCCTCCAGCAATAAACGGGGCTTCGAACTATCTCACTTAACCCTCTTTACTACCACAGATCCTTCTTAACCCGAAAACGGTGAGGGGGGGGTATTGAACTAGCTCCCCATGGGCGAGCATTATTGGCTCCATTCAGGCCTATAATCGTCATTTTACGATAAATATCGTTATTACTTATTCATATGAGCCTATTTTACCTTTACTATGAAGATAGTAACCTGTAACAACAATAACACAAGTGAAAATATAATTTTTCTGGTCAAAATCGCGAATATAGATGGACCAGCCCATTCCTGAATTATGGAGAAAATTGAGGCAACCCCTCCCTCCACGAGGCCTCAAGCCACACTAAGCCTACTCATACACACACTCGGTTATGTAACACACCCGCTAGGCACATAAGCACATCCTCCACACAGTTTGCTAATGTTAGCACAAAAATATACCAACGAATTAGGGAATAATAGGGAAAATAGGTGATAACTGAAGGGGGAGGGGAAAGGTAGGAAGGAGGGGATGTGGAGGAGTGATATGAGGTATAGGGAATTTTTTTTTTTTTTTTTTAGTGCTACTGGGGCTGTTTAAATGTTTTTTTAGGCCTCCCTCTTAAGAGCTTTGCCACCGTCGCCCAGTAAAACCTCTTATGAGCTTTGCCGCCGTTTACAGGTTAAGATGAATAAAATCCTCTCAATATAGCTAAAATAAATTTGAAGAAGACGTCGCTGGTACAGGTGTCAATAAGCCATTTTAAATAAGTTAGTTATAATAGGACTTCAGAGGCTATCAACCCTTCTGGATTATTAAGCCAGCACACTATAAATCAAGAATAGCGTCAGGATTGGAGGCCCTTTTCGAAAACTCCAGTCCCTTGCCATTTTAGATTTACAGGAGCACGACCATAACTTGCATTACTGTATGTCCACAAACATTTCAGTAATATAAGTATGTTTTCTTCTATTATTTTTGTCTTTTTATTTATTTATGATGTAGATTGAGGATAAGTATAGTATTAATATAGTAGGGTAGATAAGATTATGTTTATTATTATTTTTTTCTTCATATTTTTGTATGGTGTAGATTGAGGTTTAATATTGTATTTTGTATAGTATTGTAGATAAGATTGTGTTTATTATTAAGATATATACTAGGTTAAATTTGTAAAGAATATAAACGTACACATTACTTTCTCTCGCATTTCTCATACACTACTGTCTATTCATCATAAGTAGGCCAACACTCTTGTCTACTAACCTCTATAACTCATAAACAACTAGAGTTATTACTCCAACCATTTGGGAAGTGTCAGCCAGGGGAAAGATGAGGACATTTACAGGCCATTTGCTCTAGCCCTTTATGAGTTATAGAGGTTACGGGACACGCTTTCTGGCCTACCTAACATGAACAGGCTATAGCAAAATATACGGATAGGAAAGTGGTGAATATATTATCCTGTAAAACTTACCCATTTACTTTGTCCTTTTCTTAAACTAGAACAGATTACAGTGTCATCGTAGTATTATCCTCCTCTGTCCGCCCCCCCCCCCCCTGCCTCCCCATTGTATCTAGCACTTCTGCGCCCCCCCCCCCCCCCATTGTATCCAGGTCCCCCATCCCCCCCACCCCCTCTTGAATCCACCTTTGTAATCACCTTTGCCCTTTTGAGACAATGTATATGTAATTCTATGTATTTATGCCATCTCATTAAAAAAATAAATCAAATTAAATAGCCGTGCTCCCCCACCCATATATATAGCTAAGTTTTTTTACTCTGAAAATCCTGTAAAAATGAGCCAAGTTTTCGACCAAATTTGATTCGGTTTCTCCAATTTTGAGGTTTCCTTAAATTGAAAAATATGAAAACCCAAGACAAGTTATATTTAAAAGGCGGTAGGCCTATTGTTGTGCTTTTACGTCTTTAACCCCACAGTTTCCCTGATATTCATAGCCGTGTCATATCTCTATAATAAAGCATTTTCACAAGAAATAAATAATCAAAACACACACATCACATAGAAATATAGCAGAAAAGTCATATTTACTAATATATACTCATAATGGTGCACTTTCAGAAATTTACCGACTGTCAAAGGTTAAGTACATGACTACGATTGTACTGTATATCCATTTATTGAGTACTAAATCATATGGTAACTTAACTAGCACTTTAACATTTATGTATTATATTTGCAACTTAAGTAAACATCTTTAAATTTAAAATAATGCCAGAGCTTAACATTTTTTGTTCATAAATTTTTTACAAATTTATCTGGAAAGGGGGTCTTGACTTGGTGGTATAATTATAAGCTTAAGGGGATATGGTTCGTTTTGCTGGACCACTTTCTCCCTCGTGCTTAGCCCCATTAGTTTTTAAATTTTAAGACGTTAGGCCCATTAGTTTGGCGATTTTAACACCTTTCACCCAACTTTGCTGTCAATTTTCAGACCTTTAATGTCATTATATCTGTTGATTTTCCCCTGGCGAGCGATAGCAAGCCTGTAATTTTAAGAGGAACCACCGAAAAATATACAAATTTATTATGAAGGGGGGTCTAGTTCTAGAGGGTGTTTACTTAAGCTTGATGGAGGTCTAGCGAGAAAACTAAAACATATATGAATATCTAAATAAAAAACCAACAAAACAGCCACTATCCCCTTAATGGGGCCTAGTATTCTAGTAAGGAAAGTAAATAAATATATAACTAAATAAATAAGTATAATAAACAAATTCGCAACTTAACTCATAACCTGCGAAGCTATGGTAGTTCAAACCCTCCAGCCAAGCGAAGGTATTTAGTTCTATTCTGACGAAAATCGTCACATGTAACATATATATAATTATTACTTATTCATATGCACCTATTTTGCATTTAATATGAACATATGAACATATGAAAATTTAAGAGCAATAAAAGAAGTAGGAATAGCATTAGGGGGGTGAAAATGACGTAGTATATCCGCAAGGGCACATCATGAGGCGAGAGCAGGGGGGGGGGGTGTAAATGTTCTCTCTACAAGCTCTCTATTGATACTGATAAGTCTGAGTAGAAGTCTCTGTGTTGCAAGGATCTCTAGCTGCCTCACCCGCGTTAAAGAGACCGTAAGGGGGAATTTCGCGCCGAAAATTAACCTATGGAGGGGAATTATCTCACCTAATCACAAATTGCTTTGTTTTGAGAGCTACTGGGGTGTTTTCTAAGTTTGTTTTATGCTCTGGATCTATTGAGGATGGTCGTAGTGCACCAGAAAAACCTCTATTGAGGACCGTCGCAGTTTTTGGATGAAGGGATGATGAGGGATTTTTTTCTGGGCCGCTTTCTCTCTCATGCTTAGCCCCATTGGTTTTGAAATTTTAAGTTGTTCGCCCCATTAGTTTGGTGATTTTAAGAATGTTCGCCCCATTTCAGTCAATTATAAGACTTTTCGTGCCATTTAGGTGTCGATTTTTTTCTGGAAAGCGGTAGCGAGACTGTAATTTATAAGGAACCGGCCTTCAGCTGGGATATTTTTCTACAGAAAAATGTACAAATTTATATTATCTTGGGTTTTTTTGTTAAAGCTTGATGGAGGTCTAAGGAGGAAACTACAAAAATAAAAAAATATACCTAAATGAGTAAATAAATACACCCATCCCCCCTTATGGAGAGCAAGACCACTCCATCGTTTTTTAGATTTAGTTTGGCAATTTTAAGGCTTGTCACCCCATTTATTTGTCAATTTTAAGACTTTTCATGATATTTAGGTGTCGATTTTACTGGCGTGCGATAGCGAGCCTGTATTCAATTGGAAACCAGCCTCTGGCCAGGACATTGTTCTACTGAAAAATTTACAAATTTGTCTCGAAGAGGGGTCTTGACTTGGTGGTATTGTTTTAAGCTTGATGGAGATTTAAGGAGGAAAGTAAATAAATATATATATATCAATAAATACATAAATGAAACAAATTCTCCCCTTCCAACAATACTACTGAGAGTCTCCAGCATTAAGGAGAGCAAACTTTAAACTTGTCAAACTCTCGGACCACAGCGTCGTTTTTGTCGCTAAGGTAGAAGTAGAAGCTGATGAGGAAGGACAGATCCAAAACCAGGCCAACGAGAATACTGATCCAATTGGCTGTTGAGGGGCTGGTTATGCGACGGGGCTTCATGTTTTGCTGTCTGCCAGATGTCCACACGTTTCTTAGGTGGGCCTTCGGGTGATTGGCGTCGCTCTCCACCATCTGTTTGACCGAAGTGAGCATCTTCATGTTATGCTGTTTGTCAGATGTCCACACGTTTCTTAGGTGCTTGGTGTCGCTCCCCGGCATCTCTTTGACCGGAGTGACCATTTTCCCGTTGACGCAGGCCTCGGGCAATACGAATTTACTCACAACTCCGTTATTTTCACTGTCCGGAGCGGGGATTGTGTAGGTGTTTGAGATGGCCGCTTCGAACCTGCGTCTCTGGAATTCAACCAGACAATGGAAGACGAAGAAGAGGAAGAAGCGAAGGATGAAGTAGAAGAACCACACATCGATGGCCTTCGGTGATGCTGTTGCCGGTAGCGTGCTCACGGACTGGAATAAAAAAAAACACGTTAGTATACCCTGTTCCAAATAATTAGGCCAAGACTCTTGAACATTACCATCTATAACTCATAAACAACTAGAGAAATCTAGCTAATATTTATAACCGTCTTGATGTTGTAATGGTTAGAACGTGTAAGTTCTGTATGAGATGTCCTAGGTTCGAGTCCTGGGAGAATCACATGCTTTCATTAATTTCATGTGGCGGTTATTGGTGTTAAGAACGATGTTAAATATAAAATAATTTGATAAGAACCATCCAGGAAAAGATAAGGAAATTTACAGACAATTTGTTCCAGCCCTGATATATTTGTAGGAGGGCAAGGGTCGTGATTTTAGCCCAATTATAATGAATAGACTATAGTAGTAATTTGGATAGCCGAGATGGGTCTGTCCTTAGGGAATCGTAGTTTCAGCAGTAATAAGACAATGAGTGAGGCAGCGAACAACATCTTTATTTTCATATTTTCAAACGTTTCGACATATTCTAAATTTCATCATCAGTGATCTAAAAGTTAAAGAGATTCAAAACCATTAGAAATTAATTATAATATAAAGGTAAAACATTTAGCAAAGGGTAACATTTTATACAATTGAAAGGGGCGGCAGACAACATATTATTTAACTGGGGCTTGTTAACTTTGATATATATTGATTCGAGAGTTCTCAAATTTTTACTAGTTGAACTGTCAACTATTTTAAAGTTATGTTTAGAAATTAAAGTATTACACAATTCAACATGTTCCCTTACGGCTGAATGAGGAGGAACCTTTAGCCGTCGACCTGTTCTGCTGGACTGACCTAGGTGTTCATCTATTCTCGTTTTGAAAGTGCGAATAGTGCTCCCCAAATACACAGATTGGCAACTCGGGCTGGTGAATTCATAGACAATAGATGAACAAAGATCAGTAGGCATTCGGTCTTTAAATGAAAAGAAAGAACTAATGTTAAAGGAATTTTTATGAATACATTTTAAATTAATTTGTGGATAAAACTTTTGTAAACTTCTGGTTAGATTCTTCTGAATATGAGTTGACAATTCTCCTAGATATGGAAGGATTAAATATATAATCTCCTTATTGACCGTAGGAACAAGGTGTTTGGGTTGGTACTTATTATTAAGGAAAATATTTACTAGTCTATCAAAGAGTAGGCCATTGTATCCATTGTTTATGAAAAAAAACTCCGAAGAAATAAGACTTAATTGTGAAAAAATCATACGTTGATGTTAGAGCATATGCCCTGTGAAGAAGTGTACGAATAGCATTCAATTTGAAGTTGTACGAACAATAACTGAAAAAACTGGTGCCCAATCCAGAGAATGTTGGCTTTCGGAAAATTGACAATATAAGCCTATTGATATGTTTCTCAATCGTAATGTCTAACAAATCAAGTTTACCGTTATTTTCTGGTTCCATTGTAAAATCTATATTTCTGTGTTGTTTGTTGATGTATTAAAAAAATAGAGGAGCGTGACTTTTATCTTTAAAAATAACAAACGTGTCGTCTATATACCTACGGTATAAAACTGGTTTGAATTGTATAGGACAGTTACGTAAATATTGGTTTTCTAGGTTACACATAAAATTATTAGCAAGAGTACAACTTAAGGGTGATCCCATAGCAATTCCATCTATTTGTTTATATAACTCATCATTGAAGACAAACAATCCCTCTATGGAAACCAGTGATAACAAATCTTTAAAAAATGACTTACTCATTCCCATGAAGTTATCTATCCCTTCGTAAACTAGATCACAACAAATATTGATAGTTTCGTTGACAGGGATGTTCGTGAAAAAGGATTTAACTTCGTAACTACACATGTAGTATGAGCCTGATAGCTGAAAGCCGGACAAGGATTTGGCAAATTCATAAGAGTTCTTGATACTAAATTAATTTGTTGCAAAATGGTTGAGCATGGGAACTAGAATTTTGGCTAATTTATAGCAAGCCGTGTTGTAAGCGGCCATGATGGGTCGAAGTGGCACTGAAGGCTTGTGGGTTTTGGGGAGCCCATACAATGTGGCAGGGTTCGAACCTGTGGGTTCCTGCTAATTTGGATAGTTCCTAGGTTTCATCAAGTTCAACTTTAAGGGGAGATGGGTCGTTTTTCTGGTCGCCCTTTTTCCTCATGTTTAGCCCCATACGTTTTCAGATTTTTAGACGTTCGGCCCATAAGTTTGACGATATTTAGACCTTTCGCCCCATTTATTTGTCAATATTATCTTGGACTGATTTTTTTGTGTGTTTTTAGCTTGATGGAGGTCTAGGAAGGAAACTAAAATAATATTAAAAAGACACATAAATGAGCAAAATAAAAATATGCTCATCCTCCTTAAATATGCAAACAAAGTAAACTATAGTAATACAGTATATAATGTATTATTGTATGTAGTTGCAAGAGCTGTATAGTACTATACCCTGTTCCATATAGGTAGTCCAGAAATCGTGAACTCAAATCTCTGTAGCTCAAAGAGGGCTAAAGCCAATTGGCTGTAAATTTCCACACCTACTCCCAGGCTGATCCTTCCCCAATAGTAGAAATGTTAGCTGGGTTGCTCTACTCGTTTGTGAGTTATTGAGGTTAATGTGCAAGCATTTTGGCCTACATACTTGGAATAGGGTATAGTGCATTTGTTTTGTGATCTATAAAGTGCCAATCTTTTTTCTTTTATTTTTTGTCAGCTTAAACAATTTATCTATCAATGCAGAGTGCATAACCGTTCTAATATATAATTTTATTTCAATTGGTCCTACCTAATTATAAAAGAATAATAAGTAGATTTATAGATTGAAATAAAAGGAAACTAATCAAATTATTGTTTAGGTTACCGTATTTGAAGTTGAAAGCACATCCAAGGAAGATATACACAGTATACCAGGTGCGCTGATGACACTGGCAAACTAGCTCATTACTGCAGTTGATTAAATTACGTGTATCATTGACAGTCAGTTAGTAGCCAATCCCACACTTCCTTAAAAGGGGTAGGGAGGATCAGCAAGTAATATAGGATAGGGAACAGAGATGACAGGGAAAGAATACATATTTTAGACGGCAGCCAAAAACAAGCACTATAGCATTCGGAACACCATTCAATCACCAGCCCCTAAATTCATTGGCTTCACCTCGGAAGCAAACTATTCGATGCATGGCACTCAGCTTAAGAATGTAAACAGAGAAACCGATCTGGGAGTAACAATATCGAGTAACCTAAAACCGAGTCAACAATGTTCAGAAGTTGTTAAGAAGGCAAACAAAATAATTGGCTTTATAGGCAGGTCATTTGAGCATAAATCCAAAGAAGTTATCCTAACCCTTTACAATTCCTTAGTCCGCCCTCTTCTGGAATACTGCGTTCAATCCTGGTGCCCTTATTACCAAACAGATGTAAACAAGCTAGAACAAGTTCAACGTAGAGTTACCAAAATTATACCTAGCCTAAAGAACAAACCATACGAAGAGCGCCTTAGAGAATTAAATCTATTTCCTTTAACCCAGCGCAGATTAAGAGGTGACTTAATTCAAGTGTTCAAAATCATCAAAGGCATCGACAATATGAACTGTAGTAAGTACTTCACTATCGACCAATCTAATTACACGCGGGGAAACGGTTGCAAACTTATTGGTAAATCTTTTAACTCACACGAATCTAAGAATTTCTTCTTCAATCGAGTTGTCAACTTGTGGAATGGGCTTCCCCGAGACGTTATAGACTGCAGCACCGTTGATTCATTTAAACTCCGCCTAGACAAATATCTCCCATCAAACCCGCGACTGACTGCGTTTGTAAATGAATAACTTTATTTTATCCCCCCCTCAGTTACTAACCCATCTGTCTCCTACTAACTTCCTAATCCTGCCACAGACATTAGTTCCCTTTCCAATGTTTCCTTACCCACTCTAAACCACTGTTTGGACACTTGACCCTCAGTGTTTTGGAGAACAAGCAGCCTAGAAGGGTCACTAGACCTGTTGTTGTTTGATTTCCTTTGTACTCCTTTGTACCTTCCACAACAAAGTCGCTTCACAAAAACACCCTGGGATGAAGACCTTGCAGGTTTGTCATTTAATAAGGTACTTGAATATATTCCTAATATATTTCACACAGCAATACATGCCTGTCTGACTGCACTGAGTCCCCGGCAGGGAATGGGCCCAGCTCCGAGGCTTGCTGATCCATTAGTAGTAGTAAATTCTGAAGGCGAGATTCCCAGTTCCAAATACTGCGCCACAAAAGTGACGGGCGATTGGGTTGCCACATTCCTACACCTGAGGAGGTGACACAAGGTTTTCCAACACAAGTAGAAAGGTCACACCATTTACTCTTACACACCTTGCCTTTCCTGCCTCTAGAGACAGAATATAGCATAGTTAGTTAAAATATGACTTGAGAGGCGATCAACCCTTCTGGATTATAAAGCCAGCACACTGCAAGTCAAGTACATTTTCAGGGCTGGAACCCCTTTTAGAGAACCCCAGTCCCTTGTGTATAGCATAGAATCATGAACATAGTTTTATACATCTCACCTGCGAGAATAGAGAAGCCACGACAATGAGGAGGGAGAGTGATGTTGATGCCCTCTCTGTGTACTGGTGTACGGTGAAGGCTAAGAAGGACAGATGACCCAGGAGCCCCAACACCAGACAGGGGCCCAGGGCCGACAACCAGAAGGCCTTGTTGTGCCGCTCAAAGAGAATTGCCAACTCCACCACCCGTACCTGCCGAGTGATAAATTATAATTCTTGGAAAGATTGTTGCTGTATGCAACATTATGATCATTAATCACCTTCCATACATATACCTGCATAATGAAAATACGAGAGCTCCAGAAATTTTACTGAGTGAGTGTATATATAAGGTTACACTATGCTACATCAGTTCGAATCAGTGAACCATTAAAAGAAAGTTCTGAACATTATCCGCATAATGTACTGTATTGTCTCGTTTAATGTATTGTTGTTATGCCAGGAGTTTTTCCGGGTTTGTATTGGTATATATACTGTATATATATATATATATATATACCCGTATATATATATATATTTTATCTATATTTTATTAATTTCACCACAACACCAAACACACTCCATGCAATTAATTAAAGTATATATGATCCGCCAGGATTCGAACCCGGGTTATCACACACAGACTTTTGATATAATTTAGAGATGGAACGAATATCAATTTTCACTATTTGCGAATACGAATACGTATACGAATTTTTTGTTGTAAAATTCGCGAATACGAATACGAATAGCGAATATTTCAATCCTTATTTCATCCTTCAAAGCACTGGTAATAATGTTTATGTCACCAATAAACGTTAATTGAATTACTAAGAAATTAATTACCAGAAGTTAATGACGATGTGAATGTGTAATTTCTTAAATATCATAAATGAACTGTATGAATTAATGTTTAATATATTGTAAGAGTTCAGCCATAGCAAATTGAATAATTAAAATTAAATCCATTCAATGTTCTATGTTTCCAGTCCTCAGTCCTAGTGTTGCCGCTTTGTTGGTACTAAATACCAGATTTGGTACATTTGACTCTCTCAAGTACATTTTATACATTTTCCAATAAAATAGTCCATATCTGGCACTAAATACGAAATCAGCGAGGAAATATGATGGAATATATTTTAGTGACATGCTATTACATTGGATATGTCTGAAATGGCAATATTGCGACGGTTCAAATGTCCAGGTCCAGCACACGTTCGTTTACCGGGCAGTGATTCCACTTTAGAATAATTTGGTACTTTTCACTAGTTTGATCTGGTACTATTAAATACAGTTAAGTAGCAACACTGCTCAGTCCTCCTTCATTCCACTTTAGCGGCCCCAACGCACATCTACACTGTTATTTATTCGTTTGTGTTAACTTTAAAATTTAATATTTAACATTTGTGTATGTATTCTATTGGTTTCGTGAACATATTCGCATATTTGCAAATAGCTCTGAATGGAAATGCGAATACGATTACGAATACGAATATTGAAAAACATTGCGAATATTCGGAAATACGAATACGAAACGAATATTCGGTCCATCTCTAATTTTATATATATTGTAAGGGAGCAGCGTGGTAGCAGAGACGGAGGGAGGAGAGAGACAGGCGACCCACCTTAATCTACACCGATAGCGGCTGATGTCCAGTGTCGCAAGCACCACCCGTGGGAGTCTATGCACGTGGTGTGTAGGCCTGGGACCCGTTCACCCACCTACACACGTGAGGCATGTAGGCGTGGGAAGATCTACATTTCCCACGACAGGAGGCCTTTATCCGACATTCCGTGTGACTCTGCTGTATAGACTAGTGTGACACCAGGTTCTTGCCAAAAATAAGAGCTTGGGAAGAGATGTGTATAGGGAGGGAAGAGTTGAGAGTTAGTAGCTGTTGGAGAGCCCGACGAGGCAGAGGTGGGAGAAGTGCTCCTGTTCACGCTGGTCTGGGTACACCCCTGGACATGCGTGACGTGTTGTCTGCTGGTTTGTGCGTTAAGACAAGTAGGTAGTGCACTGTTTTGTCCTTTGAAGGGGAGATGAGACAGCATTGATGTATTATTGTGTATGTGTAACGAGCCCTAGTGTTGTGAGGAGCTCTGAGTTTCATATGGTGTTGTGTGGTGTGTAACGAACACTGATTAGTGTTCTAGAGTGCACACGTTCTCCTAGCGTGTTAACTGGTGATACTACATAGTATCATATATTGGTCTGTGATTGAGTGTGATTCAGTTTGCTGTTCAGTGTGCTAGGTGTTGATTAACTGTTCTTCAAATGTTCTTTTTATGTAGTGTTCATTCCTTGTAACGAGTGCATTTACTCGAGGCCTTCACTCGGCGCTTAGCCCATTACCATTCTTTGCCGTGATTAACTGAATCATCATGCTTATCAACCTGTTCGTTTCCCTAGTTATTAGTAATTATAATTAATACGAAAATTAGAAGTGTTTAATATCATCCTTCTTCATTAATTTGTGATTATCTGAGACATTTACCCTTTTGGCCTTCTGAAACGCAACAGCATGCTAGTTGCCCTTGCTTGAATTTTAATCTCTTGGGTTCAGCATTGTAGGATCGTAACAAGAATTTGGCGACCTTGCTTAGGATTTAACGAACTTGTACCCACACTAGGGACCTGTCTTTTTGTTCACCGGGAATCGAGCTTAAGCATTTTTAAAATCTGTGTATTTTTGTTTTTCACTGGAATCACACTCAGACGATTTATTGGTGTACTGTATTGCTACTCATCTCTCGTTTCTGGTACATGAATTCGACTTTGTTTTTGCTTTAATCGGATCAATTAAACCAGGCCAAGATGTTTCTTATGAGCGATGAGGACGTAGAAGGGTTTCTTCGCTCAGATCTCACTTATGAAAATGTCTCTAGTCTGTCTAAGCAGGAGCTTAAACTAGTGGCGGACAAGTTGGATATTGAGAACGCAATCTCTGACACTAAGGCAGAGTTATTGGAATGGGTGTTAGAGAGATTGGGGCTAGTTTCCGCCACCAGGGATGTGTTAGGAGCCACCAGGGATGGGTTAGTTGCAGATGGGATGCAGACTGTGACAGACACACAACAATCACAATCGGTACAGAACACAGAAAACCCGGTAGAGTTGCTCAGAATGCAACTGGAGTTAGCCAAACAACAGACAGAACGGGCGAGACTTCAAGTAGAACAGGCGAGGCTGAAACTGGAGGAGAGGAAACTCGAGTGTAATAACGGGACTGGCGAGACACGGCACGTGCCAGGGGGTGGCAAGGTGTATGATGTCACTAAACACGTTCGCATGGTGCCGACGTTTAACAAGGCAGATCCAACTGGGTATTTTTTGGCTTTTGAGAAAGTCGCGAGTAACATGGACTGGCCTGGGGATAAATGGGCTCTTTTATTGCAAAGTGGGTTAAAGGGAAAGGCCCTTGCCGCCTACACAGCTCTTACCGTGTCTCAAAGTGGCGATTATGAGACTGTAAAAGGGACCATTCTACGTGCCTACGAATTAGTGCCTGAAGCTTACCGTTTGCTGTTTAGGAATCACTATAAACCTGGTCATTTGACGCATGTGGAGTTCATGTATGAGAAGAAAAAGGAACTAAACAGGTGGCTGCGTTCTCGGGATATTCAAGGTACCGATGAGAAAATGTTTGAGCTCTTTCTTTTGGAGGATTTCTGTAGAACAATACACAGAGACGTAGCTTCACATATCCTAGAGAAAGGTACCCTGAATCCCGAGAAGGCTGACACACTCGCTGATGAATATGTCTGAACTCGCAAAGTAGATCCGGACAGTAGAGCGGGCGGAAGTAGAGGGAGCAGCTACCACCACCACCCCGAGTCACCAAGGTCACCGACCCCTGTCAATGCTGCCACCCAGGCGCCGAAAATTTCACCTCAAAAGTGGAATGAAAAGCCATGGCAGCCCCCTGCTTCTCTTACCGGTGGCGGAAGTAAGAGGGAGGTAGCGTGCTCCTTCTGTGATAAAGCTGGTCACGTGGAACGTGATTGTTTCCTTAAACTGAGGCGTAAGGGCACGTGGGAGAGGCCTACGGCAGATGTCAGTAAAGCTGAGTACATGAGGGACTTTAAATCTGTATCTACGTTCTCCATTCTGGGAAAAGTCGGTGTGAGTGAGGAAGAGGAGGAGAAGGAGAGGAGAAAGAGAGCTGATGCACTTGATTTCTTTGTGTCGTGTGGATCTGTTCGTAAGAATGATGAAGTTAAGCATGTGAAAATCTTGAGAGATACAGGTGCTGCACAAACGCTCATGAGGACGAAGGTGCTGGAGAAGTTTGTGCATGAGGGAAAAAGCATCCTCATTCATGGTGTGGGCAGTCAGCTGTCTGTGCCACTCGTAACTGTTGAGCTTAAGAGTGAGCTCGTAAATGGGAGGGTGACTGTTGCACTAGTGGATGAATTACCAGTGCCAGGAATTGACCTCCTGTTGGGAAATGATTTAGCGGGGAAGAAGGTGAGTGTTTCTCCTATCATTGTTTTCAGGCCTACTGATTGTGCTGTAACCCGGCCCATGTCTCATAGAAATAATGGGATGAATGTGGAAATGGAGAAAAAGAGTGGTGTTGCAAGTGTACCAGGTGCGCTAGATGGCCCTAATGAATGGGGACTAGGGAAATTGTTCTCGCTAGCAAAGAGTGATGTTGCAAGGGTGCAAAGTGTGTTTGAGGGCCCTGACGAGGTAGGGCTAGATGAATTATTCTCGCTAAATGATGGTGTGAGAAAGGATGATGGTGTCTCAGGTGAAAAGTATCTGCCCGGTGTGGGCCCATGTACTAATCACAAGGAGATAGAGCAGCCGAAAGTGAATGAGGCTGCAGGAAATGATTCGATGTACGGTATAATCAATGAATTGCCTATGCACAAAAATTATCCTCTTGATGATGTAGCAGAGGATGATAAGATGTTGGAGAGTGTCCCCCGGAATGCTTCAAGCCGGACAATGGGGATGGAATGTGACGTGGGCGTGGCGGATGTGGAGCCTGTCAAGCAGCGGCCGTGCCGAGTCAACCCCGAGAGAGCCAAGGTGACGCGCCAGGAGGTCGACGACGAGTTGCTACGAGACATCAGAGAGCCACGCCAGAGTGAATGCTCCTCCACTGTCACTCTCATAGATAAGCCAGGTGGGTCAGCAGGGTTTTGCATTGATGTTAAGAAAGTCAATGACATCACCAAGAGTGACACTTACCATTTGCCTAGACTTAAGGAATGTATTGAGCATGTGGGGCGTGCCAAGTTCAAACTGGTTGGGGATGTAAGTGATTTGGGGACGGGGGCAGTCTTGTTGCTAGGTGATGATCGTAAGGTGTCTGTGTCCTGTGTCTGGTGACAGCCAGAATATCAACTTTGTTCATAATGCTTGCAAGGTGGAGTTTCTTCTTGCAGGAGTACCACCTCAATATCATCCATATTCCAGGGAAATGTAATGTCATTGCTGACCACCTGTCCCGCATGTAAAAAAAATTTATGAATGCTTAAATTTGTCGCCACAAATTTATTTTTAAGGGGGAGGGTGTAAGGGAGCAGCGTGGTAGCAGAGACGGAGGGAGGAGAGAGACAGGCGACCCCCCTTAATCTACACCGATAGCGGCTGGTGTCCAGTGTCGCAAGCACCAGCCGTGGGAGTCTATGCACGTGGTGTGTAGGCCTGGGACCCCTTCACCCACCTACACACGTGGGGCATGTAGGCGTGGGAAGATCTACATTTCCCACGACAGGAGGCCTTTATCTGACATTCCGTGTGACTCTGCTGTATAGACTAGTGTCACACCAGGTTCTTGCCGAAAATAGAGCTTGGGAAGAGATGTGTATAGGGAGGGAAGAGTTGAGAATTAGTAGCTGTTGGAGAGCCCGACGAGGCAGAGGTGGGAGAAGTGCTCCTGTTCACGCTGGTCTGGGTACACCCCTGGACATGCGTGACGTGTTGTCTGCTGGTTTATGCGTTAAGACAAGTAGGTAGTGCACTGTTTTGTCCTTTGAAGGGGAGATGAGACAGCATTGGTGTATTATTGTGTATGTGTAACGAGCCCTATTGTTGTGAGGATCTCTGAGTTTCATATGGTGTTGTGTGGTGTGTAACGAACACTGATTAGTGTTCTAGAGTGCACACATTCTCCTAGCGTGTTAACTGGTGATACTACATAGTATCATATATTGGTCTGTGATTGAGTGTGATTCAGTTTGCTGTTCAGTGTGCTAGGTGTTGATTAACTGTTCTTCAAATGTTCTTTTTATGTAGTGTTCATTCCTTGTAACGAATGCATTTACTCGAGGCCTTCACTCGGCGCTTAGCCCATTCCCATTCTTTGCCGTGATTAACTGAATCATCATGCTTATCAACCTGTTCGTTTCCCTAGTTATTAGTAATTATAATTAATACGAAAATTAGAAGTGTTTAATATCACCCTTCTTCATTAATTTGTGATTATCTGAGACATTTATCCTTTTGGCCTTCTGAAACGCAACAGCATGCTAGTTGCCCTTGCTTGAATTTTAATCTCTTGGGTTCAGCATTGTAGGATCGTAACAATATATACTTTACTTTTAGACTCTTTGATACTTTATCTCATCTCTGGTATTAATTATAAGAGATGTACTTAGGTTAATCAGCGTATTTTAGGTTTATAATTTTTATCATAAATAATGGGAATTACAAGACACTTTAGTCGCACTGGTGGAAAATAAGACAACAGTCCTAGGAGTGACTCTATTTTTTCTAAGTATTTCACCTGGGTCGCTCTTGTGTGAAATTAAACGGAGTCCAATGAGTGACTCTATTTTTCCTAAGTATTTCACCTAGGTAGCACTGGTGTATGAGTTAAAGAGATTTTCAGTAACACTACTAATCTAGCACTTTGAAGGCTGGAGTGATGAGCACAGTCTGGGTAGAGATGAGAGTGGTGAAGTCCGGTCGTCTAGTTTCCGTCGAGCAGCTTAAGGTCGTTGCACACTGACACGAAAGCCCCTCCAGGCGAGTTCCCGACTCGAAATTTCAACCTGATACGGCGAATCGGCAACATAATCGTGGATATCGAGAATTAGCCGTGGGTGACTCTCACGGTCCAAGCGATGTATCGGGGGTCAATACGTGATTTGAGCTGTTCAAAAGTTTGTGGGAATCCCCCGGCAACTGTAAAAAATCGTTTGAGTCTGGTCTCCGTCACCAACTCGCCGTGTATCACAATCGTGTGGTCCGTATCAAAGACGTATGGTCCGTATCAAAACCGTATGGCCCGTATCAACGTCGTCTGGTGCGTAAGCCTGCCGTGCGGACCGAATGTAGGAAAAAAAGGCACCGGAAAAAAAGGCACTGGGAAAAAACGTCACAGGAAAAAATGGCACATTCTTAGGGGTAGGAAAAAATGGCATATTATGAAAATTTATCACAATGTTTAATAAGCCAAATATATTTTCCAGAATTTATTCCTAAATGATGTATTATTCAAGAATTACATTATTTTAATATATTAGTTATATATATTTATTGTAGGCCTACTTTCTATTTAACCTAACCTGACCTAATGTGAGACCTCACTTGGACTACGCTGTTCAGCTTTGGTGTCCTTATTATATAATGGATATTGACTCTTTGGAGGCAGTCCAACGAAGAATGACGCAAATAATCCACATTGTTATAAATTTATCATAGGCCTATGAGGAGAGTCTGAGAACCCTTGGCTTGCATTCATTAGAAAGACGAAGATGTAGAGGAGATATGATATAGGTGTTTAAGTGGATGAAAGGTATCAATAAGGGAGAAAGAAATAAGGTATTAAGGCTTAATAACGGCGAGATAACTCGTTCAAATGGCTTCAAATTGGATAAGTTCCGCTTTAGAAAAGATATAGGTAAGCACTGGTTTGGGAACAGCAATGTGGAAGTGTGTGGTTAGCTCAGAAACGGTAGAAAATTTTAAGTGCAAAGTTGATAGTCATATGAATGACATGGGTTGGGTGTGAATGGGATCTGCCTCGTGTGGGCCGGTCGGCCTAATGCAGAATTCCGGTTTCTTAAGTTCTAACTTAACCTAACCTAACCTATGGTGAGTACACTACCAGATATATATACTTACATTATGCAATATTGCATATTACATCAAAAACATTTTATTGATCTATTACTTCTTAACACAACATTTTGTATTATGTGCCATTTTTTCCTAGTCCATAATTTGTGACAGTTTTTCCAGTGCCTTTTTTCCTGTGCCGTTTTTTCCGGTGCCTTTTTTTTCCTGAGTACCGTGCGGACCGGACCGTATGTCTTCCGTGCAGAAAATTGGCAACGGTTGAGTTGGCAACCGCGCGTCTAGCCTCAATCCGGTTGCACGTCTCATGGCGTTGATACGATTCTTCTGAGTTGTATCGCAGTCTTTTGGGTCGTATCTTTCCGTGGACCCTTCGCACAACTTTTCCTATCTTCTTCGTAGCATTCGTTTCTCCACCGTATCTGCATCGCTAGAGTCTTATCAAGTCGTGCGGAAGAGATACGGTAGAGATACGACTCTAACAATGCCAGCCATTTTCGCCGCGATCTCTAGTAAATTTGGCAAGACACAGGATTTGTATGGGTCGTGGGTGTTCGTGCCAGTCTTGAAGGGGCTGTCGTGTCAGTGTGCAACGACCTTTAGGTGGTTCTGCCGTGTGGATGATGTAGTTTTGGGATACAGATGAATTAGTTGGTTTTGGGCCTTAAATGATAGCTCCTTAATGTCATGACATAGGGTACTTTCATCGGACTAACGCGAGCGGGAGCGAGGTCATGTCCTTGGCTACTATTGCTCGTCTATCCTGACCTTTATACTAATCGGTGATAAAGTTCCGTTTCGGTACTTTTGACTTAGGGTCTTTAATACAGCGTCTCTAGCGTCATGACACAGCGACAAGGTATCGGGCTAACGCGAAGATAGAGTAAGATCATGAACTTACTAATTTCACTCGATCTGCCACTAACCGTTATAAGAGGTTCAAAGAACTCAGGTTCGGTGTTTAGACCTTTTTACTGAATATATCCTTGACCATGATGTTGGACAGATACAGTATTGACTTCTATCTGTAGAGTTCCGTTATTTAGACCGTGTCTCACAAAGCCCGAACTATGAGAATGACCTTTACCATGGCAAGTATCTTTCTATAGTTTTAAGAGTGCGGTTTTGGCAAAAGAAGTAAGGTGGGGACATGTTCTTGTGGTTATGCGTCTAGTACCAAAGGTGATGCCTAATAAAGATCTTAATGTTAAACACTATACCATAACATGTGATAATATTAATGCCTTAATAGGGAAAAGAACTCCTCAGACCTTGAAAGATATTCACCATGGCTTCAATCTTGCTTAAATGGGAGGTTTAATTTTAGGACTTGATAGCTTACATGTAAGTAAATCAAGCCCTAGAATTGCTTGCTTTTTCTTAGTTTTCGTCGGGGTAGTGACGACTTCAGCTGCTATGTCCAGGTCAAGTGTGCGGAGGTCAGAAGGTCATAAATACACGGGGGCGTATTCTGGGGGGATTAAGTAGAAGTTCGCGGGCAGGTGAGTAGGCCTCTGTGCAGAAGAACGGTGCAACTGCTTCTTTGTTGTGTGTCTGTGTTGGTCCTTATGTCTCTGACTGTACACTATCTTTTTCTTAGTAGCCTCGTGGTTATTGCTGGGGACTGGAATTGTCTTGCCTGGCTTGGTTGGTATAGAAGGATTTATGGTGGCAATCCTGGCGTCTCGTCTGGTATGGTGTAGTGGTGTGAAGGTGGATTAGGGGCGGCCATGTGTTGATGGTTTTGCTGTGGTATTGATTGCCTTCCGTGGTTTTGATGCCGTGTTTGGTCTCCATGGTGGAGGTGAATTTTCCTTCTCTGCGTTTGCCTTCTGGTCCTTGTTCTTGGTGTCGCCTTTGTCTGTTGCGTGATTGCTGAGTGCGGGTATTCCTGGGCTCTTCGATCTTCATATCTTTGCATTTCCTTCCTTCGTCTTTGTTCGTTTTAATTTAGCCTCTCCTTCGTTGGTCTTGCTTCGTTTTCCCAGGTGTATGTGTCTTCTTGGTTCGGTTATTTGCGTCTCCCCTCCTTCTGCTCCTTTTCTTTTTCCTTGTCGAACTGGTATGGTGGTGCTTACTATTTTGGGTATTTTAATTGTATTGTCTTTATTCAATTGGGTGCTTCGCCATTTATGCTCTAAACTGTACCTTACTGTCCTCAGCATCGAAGCGACATCTGATGGGATAGAAGTGGTAGATGGGGAAGTCAAAGATCCCGTTGGTGGCAACAACCTTCTCGGTGTTCACGACTGGCCCTTCCCCCTCCAGGCGTACAGGCACCACACACACCTGAGAAAACAGTTATAGTCGGGTCAGTTACAAGATGGACACTACCACCAATAAAATTATGAAAAATAATATAGACACTGTAATAAATCTTAGCCTGTATCGAGCAGGTGAAGTGTTTTAACTCAAGCACAAGAGGACGCGTAATTGATCCTTGGTGGATGCCCCGAGATTAGTACGCACTTATCCTCATGATCTCTCAGCCTCCCTTTGCAATGACGGACATCAGAGTTGCTGTAGATCAGTGGTGTATGTAACTAATAGCTGCTGCTCTGCTTGATGGTTCTGATTACATTGTTTGCAGATACGCTCATATCTACAGCCACTCCAATCTACAGTTCTCACTGTCCATAGTATCTTGTGAAGCCAGACTAAGCCACTGTGGTGTGGTACAGCCTTTTATCGTCCCCATACTGATATGCTGGTCTTGCAGTGGACCATTCTCCATATTGTATATTAAAAGTATAATATAGCTGAGAAACAAGAATATTTAATAGAATTCTCGACTGGTAATTTAAAGTCATATACATTTAGTTGTTCGAATATTTTAAACAATTAATTATTAACAGAGGTGGGCAGGTGCGCGCCATTTGGCGCTCTGCGCTCTGCGATCCGGTGCGCATTACCAATATAGAGGAGCGCGGAGCGAGGAGCGGCAAAATTCTGAAATCGGAGTGCAGGCGGGGAGCGCAGCTAGAAATTTGCGCTCCTTTCTGGCGCTCCGGAGGCGATTTTTCCTGTCAACAACAGGTACAAGAACGTCATCATCGTGTACAGTCATCGTACCATTCATACGGTGTTACTCACGGTGTTAGTGAACTGTGATACAGTGATACTATGATAGTGACAGACTGACAGTGTTACAGTTGTTAACTTTTTTATTTATTTTTTGGCTTTTGCTAACGCAAAGTAAACCTTACGGGGCAAGTTACGGCTTACGAAGGGGCCTAAGGGTAAGTCTGGCAGTGGTATAGCCCGAGCCTGTCTGACTGTCTGATAGTCAAAAGACACTATAGACTTCAGAGACTTTTATCATTTTATGGTATCGATACTATCGGAATGTTACTTGAATGTATGGGTGGGAGGGTGGTTTGGGGAATGGTGGGGGGAAGGTAGAAGCGTAATTGACTTGTGTTACAAATATGAAGCCGATTGGTGAGGTAGTTTCGCCACCACAGATTTTATTTGTTTTCCTTTTCTTCGTACGCATACGCTGGAAGTGGGTTGTGGGAGGCAGTTGGGGGTGTGGTGGAGGGAAGGCATAAGGGTAAGGCACTTGTCACACAAATATGGAACCGATTGGTGCAATCGTTTCGCCGCCACAGATTTTCTTTTTTTTTCCTTGTGAGGCGACCGATAGTCAGCGAGTGGGTGGGAGGAGGGGTTTGGGGTAGTGGTGGTGCCGTGGTGGGTATGCAGAAGGGTAAGGTACATGTGGTAAAAAACTAAAAATATGAAAGCCATAGGTGCAGTCGTTTCGCTGCTACGATTTTTTTTCGGCGAGTCAGTATATAATTATATACGGACCTGGCACTGGGCGTGACAACTGACATCTGACAAGACCCTAGTCCCGGCCGTATATATATAATTATTATAAATTATATACCGTCGGACCTGGCAGTTTCGGACCTAGTTTCTCAGTTTGGACAGTTTCTGTAATTCTTTATGTCATATCATAGATATCAATGGACAGTCACAATGTCACAAACTCACAATGATATCAATCATATCATATCATTGACATTTGCAATGATATCAATCATATCATATCATTGACATTTGATTCATTGATATGACATAAAGAATAACAGAAACTGAGAAAGTGAGAAACTTAAACAGTTAAACTTCAGAAAGACACCATGACTTGAGTTTTTTTTAATGTTTTGAATTCTTGGAATTTAGTGAAGTGAAAGACAAAGGACAAAGTGAAGGACAAAGGTAAATAAATAAATAACTTCTAGAAGCTGTTTTGTTTGTTTTGTTTTTTATATACCTATTTTTGGGAGCGCGGAGCGCAGGAGCGCGGAGCGGGAAGCGCATCGGGTCTGCTGACAAAAGGAGCGCGTGAGCGCTGCCGCATTACCTTATGTCTGATGAGCGCGGAGCGCTGCCGCATTACCGGTCCCACCGGAGCGCGCCACCTCTGATTATTAACCAAGTCTATATTCACTATATCAAACATTTCTTCTCTATTCCAGTAATGAAGTATCTAAAATAATGTTTGCCTTGGATGTGTGTGTGTATGTATTAAGTGTTAACCCCTAATAGATAACAGCTGACTCACCACAATACCTTATAGGCTCATCATTGTATATTTGATGATTACTATTTAATACGTATATGACCTCAACATACACAATTACTTGGTGTTTGTTTATTTACAGTATTGTCTATGGAATATTTTGTGTCCACATTCAATATGGGTTATATGAACACTCTGCAAACATTCCAGTTGGGCCAGGGCTTCAGAATTTACCTGACTAGAATTGCTCCAAAATAGTGCCAGAGAAAGTGCTTATGTGACACCTCCCGTGTCATCCATAAGCAGGACAACCCGTGCCAGTTTATTTAAGGATTTACAGCCACTCAACTTAAGGTTTGTGTACAGTACAAAGTTTACTTCCCGAGTCAGGTTGCCAACCAAAGCTGACGAGTCACATCCACCCGACTGACCTGTAAATCGAAGGGGAAGGCGATGGGGTCGGTAGGACAGTAGGACGAAATGACCAGCGACTCCTCCAGCTGTATGACCACTTCGCTGCCAGGGAACTCCAGGGCTGGTAAATTATGTACAAGTTATATTACACAACAATAGCGAGCCTACAAATAAAGGGGTTTTCACACATCAACGAGTTGAATCCCAAATCACGCCGAGTTGATACTCGTGATGGAGTTGGTACTATAGTTGGGATAGGTCGCCATGGTCGTGCACTCGGCAATTCAGCGGAAATTTTTCAACACCTTCAAAATTTTGGAATATGTTTGTAGCATAAAAAAATAGCCTAACGATTAGTAGGTCAGATGCAGGTTGGTCAGCATTCATTATTTGTGATTAATAGCTATTGTTGGGTGATCGCAGTGTATTGTTGGGGGGTCGTGGTGATTTTTTTTTTTTTTTTTTAAGAGACAATGAACGGAGGAAGGAAAAACACAGATAAAACAAAAAGGTCCATGTGCTTAAAGGCATCCTCCATTCATAAAATGTTTGTAACAACTGGATTTAAACATTTGTAGATTGTAAGTTTGTGGAAAGCAATTCGAGGGAAGTGAATTCCAAAGAGTAGTAGCTCTGGGTATAAATGAATTCTGATAAGCAGAAGTTCTGCATTGTGGAGGAGAAAGTGTAAATTCATGGGCGCTCTCAGCTGCTCCAGTTCTACGGGGAAAGATGTGGAGAGGCGGCACAATTGAAGCAAGTTCCTCGGAACAATTGCTGTGAAAATATCTTTAGAATAATGCAAGGGATGCAACGTTTCTTCGTATGGATACTGTAGGAAGGTCCTGTGTGATTGCAGGGTTATTGATTAATCTAATAGCTTTATTTTGAATTTTGTCCAACTGCCTCAATGCAACCACTCCACTTCCACCTCACAGAGGTGAACAGTAATCCATCTGAGAACGCACATGACTTTTATATATTACGGTCAACTGCTCGTCAGTGAAGAATTCTCGAACTCTGTACAGGAGTCCCAGTATTTTAGAGGCATTCTTAGCAATGCTTCTAACATAATGTGTCCAGCTCAAGTTAGTAGTTAATGTTACACCGAGAATGTCAATACTAGGGGAAGTGGGAATATTTACATCATTAAAAAATATATGGGAGTCAGTGAGATTCTGTCGGTTAGAAAATTGAAAGTACTTGGTTTTCTGTGCATTAAAGGAAACTAGATTCTTTTGTCCCCATCCATTAATTCTAGAAAGGTCCTGGTTCAGAGAAATTGCAGTGTTTATTTTTGAATTTATAAGATCGGGTTGGGTGAAAGAATTGGTAAATGTGAAGGAACTGTGGAGTGTCGAGTCATCTGCGTAGGAATGTATTGGATTATGAGTGGTAGATATGAGATCATTGATATGAATGAGGAACAGAATTGGGGCCAAAACTGATCCCTGGGGAACACCAGCATTTATTGAGTGAAATTGAGAATAAAGGCCATCTACCATTACACATATTTTTCTGTTATGCAAGGCCGTAGTGTGACATCTTCGACAATAAGTATTTATGCCAGACTCTATCAAATGCCTTTGATATATCCAGTGCTATTGTATGTGTTTCACCATGTTGGTCTGTAGCTTGGTTGATTTGATGCATAAGAAGGCAAAGAATGTCTGCAGTTGATCGACATCGTCTAAAACCATATTGCCTATCACTGATTAATTTATTATTCTCAAGATGCTTAATTATGTGATTATTTAATATAATTTCAAAGACTTTACCAAGAGTGGAAGTTATAGCTATTGGTCTGTAGTTTGATGGATATGAAGAGGCACCTTTTTTAGGAACTGGATGAATGTTTGCTTCTTTCCAGGATACTGGGAAGCATGAGGTATGAGTACACAGACGGAAATTTTTTGCCAATACAGGATACTTGGTGTGTCTCATGACCATAAAGAATACCCACGACTTTTGACAACTTGCCAACAATCGCTAATTATAGGCCCGAATAAGTGTGGCACATGGGGTCGGAACATGGTCATACCTACTTGTTGTTGGTTGTAGAGCTGTCGTTGGTTGTTGTGGCAACCCGTGATAAATTTCTGACTTGTAAATTTTGAATTTCATTATATGTGCAGCGAGTCATAACTTGTTGCAGATACATAGGTCCTATATCAACCATCATAAATCATGCTTATCTGCCTCATACAACTGTCGTTATGTCGGGGCCATTTTTCCCTGTTAATGCGATAATTTTCCGGGTTTTCAGACTCTTAGTGAACTCTTGAATGCGTGAAAGCCCTATTAGGATGAACAAGCCTTAGGTTGGGAAATTAGTGGACCAAATAAATTTGCAAATTTAGCTTGATGATGATCAAGGGAGGCATATAATAGGCTAGAAAGGTGATCTGAGGTGGGCCTTTTATTTCCCTTACCTTCATAACTGTCGACCTGCGTTTCAAAGCCTTGAGTCTCCAGCAGAACAACCAATGACCGTCTGCTCATCCGTCCGGCTGCTATATTCAAGTTGTCCTCGAAGCTAGCTGTCGGGAAGACCAGACGCGGGTACCACAGGCTCTCCAGGTCCGACAGGTTAAGAAAGTTGGATGTCAGGTTTGCCGGGCGGAGGTTGGAGAAATTGAGACGCGGGTCCTTCCAGCGCTGCATCACTTTCATGACCATCTGTAGGGATTAGTGGTGTTAGCTGTGGGTTAGGTCAGCCGGGCAGAGGTTAAAGAAGTCGAGCCGCGGGCCTTCCAGTGCTGTGTCACTTTCAAAACCATCTGTTGATATTGGGGGTGTTATTATGGGGAAATTATTATTGATTTGTATATATATACCAGTATGTATATATATAATATATACAGTATATATGTATATATATATATATATATATATATATATATATATATATATATATATATATAAAGTATATATATATATATATATATATAATTGTATATATATATATATATATATATATATATATATATATATATATATATATATATATATATATATACAGTATATATATATATATATATATATATATATATATATATATATATATATATATATATATATATATATATAGAGAGAGAGAGAGAGAGAGAGAGAGAATAAATAAGATGACGAGAGAAAACATTAACTCCATTTTCATTGTTTATTAATTAAGCTTTTGACAATATTTCGAACAACTTCTCTGTTCATCATCAGGTGAAACACCAACGATCCTAGAAAACAAACATGATATAATATTTTTATGTTAAAACTTTGTATTTAATATATGGATCTATTTAAACAAGTTTAATGTGACAATTCTACATAATACTTTACTTAAAACTGCTAGAATATAAGTTAATAATTGAAAACAATAACAAGATTTACAAGAATATTACATAATCCTAACTTCATAAACCTGAACATGTAATATAAAATAACATGCAACAAACCATTTCGACCTGCACCTTACGACTATTCCGGGAGAACTAACTAGATTAACTGACTATAAATATTATATATAGCAAGGGATCCTATTAGCCCCAACCTATCAACTACCTGAGCACTGAGTTTAGGTTCGGTTTGAGTTTTTCTATGAAATATTTCTCCACAATGAAAGTATTGTTCTTGTTTCTGAATTTAGCCAATATCTTAACATCTTTTTCATTAAATCTGTGGTCCAATTCTAAAGAGTGATTCCTTACTGCTGAAAAAGGCATTTTCGTTAAATATTGACCTGTTCGGACACTTTTCTCCAAATGCTCCAATATTCTAGCGCGGAATGAACGAGACGAACATCCCACATACCCAGCAAGGCAGCTGGGACAGTTAAATTCATAAACAATATTGGAACATAAGTTATTGGGAACAGCATACGAATATAAAGTTCACTTCGGAAATAGAAAAAGAGGGCTGCCTACCTTTTTTGGATGTAAATGTCATGGAAACGGGTTCTGGATTAACAACTAATGTATTTCGAAAATCTACGTTCACAAACCTTGGACTTAATTGGTTTAATTTTACACCCGTAATTTATAAAATAAATTCAATCAAGACTCTAATTAACCGAGCTTATAACATAATATGTTCCACCTACATGTTTTTACATATTGAATTTAAGACTTAGGAAAACTTCTTTGTTAAAAATAATTATACAGTTGATTTAGTCCAGAAGACCGTTAAGTCATTTTTAGCTAGTAAATATGAAACTAAAACATGTGTTCACGAGGTCCCGAAACTTAAGAAATATATAAAACTTCCATTCTATGGTAAATCCAGTTACGACTTTCGTAAATAGCTCCAAAAATTGCTTCATTCTAGATTCCCAGCTGTTAACTTTCGCATAATTTTCACAAATGACTTTAACATTCGCTCATTTTTTTAGAATAAGGGACACTGTTCCCAATAACTTATGTTCCAATAGTGTTTATGAATTTAACTGTCCCAGCTGCCTTGCTGGGTATGTGGGATGTTCGTCTCGTTCATTCCGCGCTAGAATATTGGAGCATTTGGAGAAAAGTGTCCGAACAGGTCAATATTTAACGAAAATGCCTTGTTCCGCAGTAAGGAATCACTCTTTAGAATTGGACCACAGATTTAATGAAAAAGATGTTAAGATATTGGCTAAATTCAGAAACAAGAACGATACTTTCATTCAGAATAGAGGAAATAAATGGAAGAATATTGTAAAGATAAAATAATAGAATGCCAGTAATGCTCTTATCAAAATGCAGAAAATTCCTATATGCAAACTAATAAAGTTATAACACTAAATATATATTCAAATTACTTCCAGATTTGCTCTGCTACTATACACTAAGGAACAATGGAAATATATGCGCGGTATTTAAGGGAAACGAGGAAGCAAGCCTGGGACAGACTCCACAGCATGTGTGCTCAGTAAAGGGTCTGTCTCTCGAGTGGTTGTGGACTCGCGGCTGAGTGCTGGGGAGCAGGGTTGCCACTCCTGAAAACCATAAAAGCCAAGATGACCCATCAAAAAGAGCCGAGATTGACCCAAAAATTACTAGATCTAATGTAACTTTAGGAACACCTATTTCTTGATTATCCAACACTCCAATTCCTGTAAGAATGGCCATAAATGAATCTCCTCCATGCATTACCTGCCAAGAAACCCAATAAAATCGTCTAGTCCTTGCCAAAATTAGGCTAGCCATAAAAAGACCAGCCGGGTTCCAACTTCCAAGGGTTAAACAATAGGCCTACTATACACAAATTATTCCCAGCTGATAGTAAAGTGCCTAGTAAAGTACCATGGTTTTAAGTTCATTACTCTGCTATGATAAACATTAAGCAGTGAAATAGGTTAGTAATTATAAACAAAAATGGCAATATAAGGATGCACGGGTAATACAGTGTCCTATTTCCCCACAAAAATTTCAGAAATCAAATAATAAAGCTTTCAATTTACCCTCAGCTGAAAATAATTTGACTATAGGTAAGCATGTTAACACCGTTTTATCACTGTTGTGACACACAGACACTCTAAATTGCTTAGTCTCACTGATACTGCGGTACCGTACAAGTTCTGTAACTGCGTGACGGTAACCGTGAGAGTCAACACTCAAACTGCCAACAGCAACAGAGTCAACAAACTGTTGGGGGCCGGGGCCGGGCGGCTGGGGCAAGCAAGCTCACAGGAACAAGACGTGTGAGAGTGAGTCTGTGAGACGGAAGGAATGGGGGAGAGGGAGGGAGGGAGGGGGGGGGGGGGAGTAGACTGCTACTGCTGTGCTGTGAGATGAGAAAAGAGTGGCTACATAGTCTATATTATATTTATTAATTAGCTATGCCATATATTTGCTCCAATTTGCAAAGTTTGATATTTCACTCAATACATCACTGAATATAATTGAAATGCTGGGTGTGAAGGGAATTCTTGGTCTCCTGAAATATCCCCAGGCTACCTTTAGGATCAACCTTTCCTGGTACCTGGCGCGGGGTACGAACCTCTGAAGGGAATTTAACCCCCCTAAAAACCCACAGGTTTTGAGATGCCTTGGGTGGGGTTCGAACCCTGGTTAGTGACCCAACCATCACCACCAGGCCCGCGCGCTAACCCACTGTACTACCACGGACGTACTAAAAGTATAGCAACCTTAGTCCGATTTTTAAGAACCAGGTGATAGTCTCGTGGTGTTATCACGTGATGAGTTTATTGGACTTACCATCTACGACTATTTTACGCTATACCTGACGTCAACTCGGGTTAGTATTATTGTGGGTGCGGGACATTTTCGAGGGCATTACATTACATCCTTCTTTAACTGGGCTAGTCCCTAGCCTATTTTAAGGTCGTAAGGTATCGTAGCTGTATTACCTCAGCAATCTCAATATTGTTGGTATAGGGTTCGCGTGACGGGTGCTCCACGTAGCTACCTGGTCACGTTCCCTAGCTGCCACCAATGAAATGCTGGGTGTGAATTGTGGGGGGGTGGAAGGGAGCTACTGACGGAAAACTGTCACAAGGGAGATTTTGTTGGTGGGGGAATAGCTGAGTATTTCTGGGGGAAGGGGGGGAACATGGTTGGGTCCTTAGGTCGTCACGCGTGAGGGGAGGATTAACGGCGCGTGTGGGAGGGTCAGGGTGGTGAGAGGTGAGCGAGTTAGGAAACGGGATTTGTTGGGGGGACTGCGGCGGGTTGGTGGGGGAAGAGTTAGGTGTAGAACAGGGGTTATTGGTAGAGGACTGATGTATTGATTTGGGGTTGTTAACAGGACGAATTTTAGGAATCTTCTTGGTGGCAGTCACGGTCTGGTTAGCGGTTATCTGGGGTTGGTGGGTTTGTTTGACATTAACAGGACGAGTTTGGGGAGTTTTCTTGGTGGCAGTCTCGGTCTGGTTAGAGGTTATCTGGGACTGGTGAGTTTGTTTGACAGGAGAGGGCGAGTCAAGTGTGGGGTTTCGAAGTTTTCTAGGGGTGTGAATTGTGTGGGGGTGGAAGGGAGCTACTGACTGAAAACTGTCACAAGCTACCGACGGAAAACTGTCACAAGGGAAATTTTGTTGGTGGGGGGATAGCTGAACATTTCTGGGGTCATGGGGAAAATATGTTGTGGTAGGCCTACATAGGTAGGCATAGCTAGAATACGGGGCTTGTTGGGGGGGCTGCGGAGGGTTGGTGGGGGAAGAGTTCACTGGGGTTGGACTTTCACCGGAAGTCATTTTGGAAGGGTGAACGGAGTCTTGGATAGGGGCTAAAAGGTTGGATAGGGGATTCATCGAACTGCGTAGGCATTCTTCTCTGATGGAGAGCATATGTTCTTCGAATAAACCATACGGGTCGAGATGGGCGGTGATGTGGGATGGGAGGATGTTTAACAATGCGGTGAATAAGAGTTCATTTTGTTGGTCGTAATCTTCATAGCTATACGTGGTCCTCACGTATCTGTAGAGTTGTATGAGGGTCACATTTATATCCCCTTCATACTTGATCTCGTCGACTTTTATTATTTTGGGGGCGACGGGGGAACCCAAAAGTGGATCTAAAGTCCGGATCACGAAGGATCGAAACTGGTTCCAGGTACTCTCTGGCGTATTCTGTGTCACCATTTGGTGAATAAATTCTTTAAAGGTAGGCTTATCAACAAGTTGGGAAACGGCTTCTCCCAACTGTATAATATGCAAAATTGCCATGGCGATTTTTTCGCGGTCATTATGAAGTACCACATCGTACACTGGCTTTATTATGTCTAAGTAACTGGTGATATCATATGTGTTTACATCATACTTGGGAATGTGTGCGAGTGGCTGAAGATTTCGCGATGTTGCCATGCTTCTACTGTTCCAAACTTGCAGTGTAATGCAACCTTTTATCCGAATCAAGAACCACCGCTGCCGCCAATGTTATGCTGGGTGTGAAGGGAATTCTTGGTCTCCTGAAATATCCCCAGGCTACCTTTAGGATCAACTTTTCCTGGTACCTGGCGCGGGGTACGAACCTCTGAAGGGAATTTAACCCCCCTAAAAACCCACAGGTTTTGAGATGCCTTGGGTGGGGTTCGAATCCTGGTTAGTGACCCAACCATCACCACCAGGCCCGCGCGCTAACCCACTGTACTACCACGGACGTACTAAAAGTATAGCAACCTTAGTCCGATTTTTAAGAACCAGGTGATAGTCTCGTGGTGTTATCACGTGATGAGTTTATTGGACTTACCATCTACGACTATTTTACGCTATACCCGACGTCAACTCGGGTTAGTATTATTGTGGGTGCGGGACATTTTCGAGGGCATTACAATAATATAGGTGCCCAAGAAAAGTCCAGATTTTTATGATTTCAGGAAAAATCGCCAAGACTCCAAGGTCTTGACCAAAAAGCCAAGATCTAGTACAAAAAGCCAAGGAGTGGCAATCCTGCTGGGGAGGGAAGGAGAGCTCAAGATACCGCTAGACTACATAATTATACTATACTCTATGAAAAACGCGCTAATATAGCGCGTTTTTCAAAGACACTGTGGACCATAGAGTTTTTATGTTTTGAAAAACTGGCAAGTTGCTCATGGTAGACCTATAATTGTTAAATATATATAATAAAAAAGCATAATTCAGAGACAAATGTGTTAATTAAACAATAATATTACTTCCCAACTCTATAGGAATGCAAAGGACTCTAATTCATTCGAAATAATAATTTTAAGTATATGAAGGACATATTATTTACAACACTCACCCCTGTCAGTTGTCTAACATTTGAATCATGCCTTGTAACGAAGGCTGTGAGTGGCTGAAACTGTCACCAGAGTCCTGCCTCCCGGCTGGTGGCCACACCCCCAGAGTCCGTTAATCTTTGGTCTTGGCCGAGCTGACCAAAGACTACCAGACAATCTCGGGAGGCTGTCTGCTTCTGTCTGGTTGTGTCTGGTAATCTATGGTAATCTATGCCTCTTTGTGCCTTTGAAAAACGCGCTAAGGATATCACTGTATATTATCACTTTATCGTATGAATTAATTCAACTTTTCTTTGATATTCCATATATATTAATTATATTAGATAAGTTTTAGTAATTCTAATGGTGTGATAAGTGATATCCAAACCTTAAGAGCTATACAATACCACATGGAACACATAAAATCGTAATATATAATACTGTAAACACAAGCAAGGTAAGAATTGCTGTCACTGTCTACTTTAACTGTGTACGAAGTCAAACACGGCCTGTGATTCGCTAATCCGCCCAGGCCCGAGTCAGTCAGCCTTCCCTCTCGCTTACTTCCCCCGTTTATCATTTCTTTATTTCCTTGTTTTTACGTTATGATAATATATAGGCCTACGTTATTATTGTGTTTCATGTGATATTTAATAGCTCTTTAGTATCGGATAGCACTGTAATTTATTAAATAATCATTAACATTTCTTAAACGTATCTAGTTTAATTAGTAAATAAGGAATAATAAAGATAATGAATAAATTATCAGTTCTGCCTCTCCTATTGGCCAGATAGCCAATCACAGGCGACGTCTCGTATCTGCTGTAGAAGCCGGCGGCAAAGTTGAGTTGCATGGAGTATAGCCTATAGTTATCTGTGCTCTCATTAACAAATACAGAAATAATCAAATAAACATAAGACATCATTATGCAACTTGTGAGAAACTAAAATTCTCCCACTAGGGTTGAACAAACTAAATAATTATACTAGTGTAAGCAAAGACAATGTGTTACAAAACATGGTGCAATCATGATGTCACCACCCCAACACAAAAGATACAAGGGAGAGAGAGAGACAACAGAACTCTCCCACAAAATAACAAAGGCTATGTAAATTATAACTCACTAACAACTGACAGGTTACAAAACTCAGTTGGGAGTGACAATATATATTTATATATATATATATGTACAGTATATATGAATGCTAGACTACTCGGCCCACGGGACAGCTCGGCCCGCAGCGAGACAGCTCGGCCCAGTAAAAACGAGACAGCTCGGCCCCGTGTTAATTACGAGACAACTCGTAATTAACCTAACCTAACCTAACCTAACCTAACCTACACATTATGAACCGAGAGAACTAGCCTATGACATAATTATACAATAAACGAACATTTCGCCCACATCAAACACACGCCATAAACCCTCCACTTAGCTCTCCCCATCCTATATCCTGACCGGTCTCGTCAAATTGCCCTATATAGTCCATGAGCCAGGCCAGATATCGGTACCACCTGGGGTGACTAAACACGAATGGTACTAAAATGTTTATAGAGTGACTGTAAGTACATTAAGATATGATAGCCTTCTCGCACTGGTAGCTTAGTCTAATTTTTTTGATGCAATAGGGGCGCTACCCAAAAATAAAGATTTTTAGCGTGACGCTCGGCGTTTTCCTCATTTTCTTTAAAATCCATCACACAATCATCGCGAAACTTTGAACACCTATGTAGAATTATATTCTCTACCAGAGTTGTTCCTAGGTATTTTTCAAATTTCCTCATATTTCGGAATATACTCTATATTTTGGGTATTTTCCTCTAAATCTAGAATAAATCCTTAAATATGGGGAACATTGAAAAATATATTCTAACAGCTCTTGTAGCTTATTTGATTCTCTACAAGAATTATTCCGATGTGTATTTCAAGTTTCTCCATATTTAGGGGTTTATTTCATATTTGGGGATTTTTGTTATATTTTGGGGATAATTTATTATTGGAAGGAGCAAACATATGTAGAGTGGTTTCCATGTAATGTGTTTGTTTGTTCATGGTTTAATGGTGATATTTTTTGCAGGTGTGTGTCGACTGTTTGACGGCAGGATGGAACCATCTGCGAGGAAGAGAGCACGGATCGACTGTATCATCCACTGCTCTGATGATGACAGCGATGCTCTGGTGTCACCACAGGATTTGGACTCCTGGAACACATTGCTCAGGGCTGCAGAAATCAGGCAGCATGATCCAGTCCTGGAAGCAGCCAAGGGCCTTGAAGAAGGAGGAATACCACACATACATTATCACCGTAAATGTCGTAGTCTCTTTACAATGAAGAAGTCACTGGATTCTATCCTTGCCAAGGGTGTCAAGATAGAATCAGCAAGCGTCGACCCCAGGAGGAGGGCATCAAGGGATGCCCCTAGTACTAGCAGGGTGTATGCCAAAGTATGTATCTTCTGCGAGAAGTCAAGCAAGTACATAAAAACAACAAAGACAAGGGAGCCACTCATACAGTGTGTTGAGCTACGAGCAGATGAGAAGATTCGCAGAGCAGCAATAAGGAAACTCAACCAGAGAATCCTTGGTTTAGTTAGCAGAGACCTTGTTGCTGCAGAGGGTCACTACCACAAGTCGTGCTACAAACTCTTCACAAAAGATGATTTCCCAGCGGCCGCCAGGTCGGGTGCAGGTGAAAATCAGGAAGAAAGCGAGGAAGCACGCTACGAAGAGGTTGAGACAGAAGCCCTCGAGGAACTCTGCTTGTATATAAGGACCAAATTATTCCCCAACCCAGAGGTACTGCCTATGACAAACCTCACATCTAGGCTTGAGAGATCCATGATGTCCCGTGGTATTATCCAACTGAAACCAGCGACAAAGAAACATGTTCGCCGAAAGATTGAAACCGAGTTTGGAGAATCACTACGCTTTGTCCCAGATGAGAAAGGAAAGCTTCTAATCTATCCACGCAGCCTCTCAATGGACGACCTTGCCCGGCAAGCACACAAAATGGCAAAAGACCTGCAAGAAGCAAGAGCAGCTAACTCTGAAGATGTCTTAACCAAAGCAGGAATGCAGCTGAGGAATGAGATCAATAAACAAGATGTGAGTCAGCCATGGCCTCCCGATACAGATCAGAATGTCATTCCTGCAGCAGTCACTCAATTCCTGCACACCCTGCTGACAGGAGAGTGTGAGTGTGAAACTCCCTCTGAAAGAGCTCAACGTCTTGCCACTTCCTTTGGCAGTGACTTGGTCTTTGCTGTTACCAGTGGCAAGACAAAACCACCCAAGCACGTACTGCTGACCAATGCTGTAAAGTCTTTGACAGGAAACACAGAACTGATCCGAACTCTGAATCGTCTTGGTCACTGTGTGTCTTACTCAATGTTTGAGGAGATCGATACAGCCCTTTGTATCCAGAAGCTGGAATGCTCAAAGGATGACATTCCACTGCCAGCAAACATCTACCCTGGTGTGTTCACAACCCTGGCCTGGGATAACATTGACCGACTTTGAAGAGACCCTAAGTGGAGCAGGTATTTCTCATAGAGTCAATGGCATTGCTGTCCAGTCCAAGGTTGCAGGCTCTGTGCCAGAGAAAGTCCTGCCAGAGATTACCAAGTCCAAGATAAGAAGCATCACTCAGACATCATCAATGAACGATTGCTAAATGTAGAGTTTGAATGGGATAAGGAACAGCTTAGTATCGAAAAACCAATATCTGGGCCCCCTCCTTTGATAGCACCAGCTGTAGTGAGCGACGCAATCAATAAAATGAAGGACGGTAAAGCTCCAGGTTGCTCCGACATTGTCGCTGAGATGATAAAAGCCTCAGGGGAGATTGGTGTAAACTTAGTCACTGAGTTGATAAACACCATTATTAAAGATGAGAAAATCCCAGAGGATTGGCTCAAAAGTGTAATAGTAAATATATACAAAGGAAAAGGGGATGCGCTAGATAGAGGAAAATGCTTGACCAAATCATGAAGGTCTGTGAGAGAGTCCTTGAGGGTTTGATCAGGCAAAGCATCTCTATTGATGATATGCAGTTTGGTTTTATGCCAGGACGTGGTACAACCGATGCTATCTTCATAGTCAGGCAGATACAGGAAAGATACCTACTAAAAGGCAGGGATCTTTACTTTGTGTTTGTGGACCTGGAGAAGGCCTTTGATAGGGTACCTAGAGATGTTGTACAGTGGGCTATGAGGAAACTTGGTGTGGAAGAGTGGCTGGTGCGTGTGATAATGAAGATGTATGAGGATTCGCGAAGTTCGGTGAGGGTGAAAGGTGTACTGAGTGATGAATTCGCAGTCCGTGTTGGAGTCCATCAGGGTTCAGTGTTAAGCCCCCTCCTCTTTATTATGGTCTTGGAGGCGCTGTCTAGAGTTTTTAGAGGCGGACTCCCGTTGGAACTGTTTTATGCAGACGATTTAGTCCTAATAGCTGACAGTATGCAGGATGCTGAGGCCAAATTCAGAAAGTGGAGAGAGGGCATGGCGAGCAAGGGTTTAAGAGTCAATATTAACAAAACCAAGGTTATGCATTGTAGTTTGAGACGAGGCAATGTGGAAAAGAGCGGTGCATACCCATGTGCAGTGTGTGGAAAGGGAGTGGGCGTTAACTCAATTCAATGTAGCATCTGTCGATGTTGGGTACACCATGGGAGTAAGCGCTGTAGTAGAATAAAGGGGCCCCTGCCGAAGGATAAGTCAGAAATAGAGAAATTTGAGTGCGTAGTGTGCAAAGGCGAGCTTGTGTTAAGTGATGATCCTGTGGCTGTGAATTTTGGAAATGAGTCTTTGGAGCTGGTGAACAAGTTTTGTTACCTAGGAGATACCATCTCTGCCGGTGGTGGGGCCGAGGCTGCCACTGTTGCTAGAATTAGGTGTGGCTGGGGGAAGTTCAGAGAATTGATGCCAATCCTGACCATGAAAAGAATGCCTCTCCCCCTGAAGGGAAAGGTGTATGCCTCATGTGTTAGAAGTGCAATGACGTATGCCTCAGAAACATGGGCCGTTAAAGTAGAGGATGTCAACAGAATGGAGCGTAATGAGATGAGAATGGTGAGATGGATGTGTGGGGCCAGGCTACAGGATAGAATAACAAATGTTGAGCTGAGGAGACGTTTAGGTATAAAGAGTATTAGCGAGGTGATGCGTACAAGTAGACTGGGATGGTATGGACATGTGGAGAGAATGGATGAACAAAATTGGGTGACAAAATGCAGGTCTGTGATTGTGGAGGGAGCTGCACCAAGGGGTGGACCGAGGAAGACCTGGGATCGGACTATACGCGCCGATCTCAAATCCAAGAACTTGACAAGTGAAGCAGCCCTTAACAGGGTTGCCTGGAACGCCGCCATTAGGACAAGAGACTGAAACTGCACTTATGTGTGGAACACTCAGTCTTAAAATGTTATGTATGTATGTATAATGCTGCCAATATACAATGTTGGGCGGCGGGCAGGGCCACCTAGGATTGAGACTGCGTATGTCGACACTACCAAGGAAGTCCAGGATTCAAAGACAAAGAACCATATCTGGCTTCTTACTCGAATGTCAGACCATGAGGACCAGTCCATCAGCAGTTGGACTGGGTTCAACATCAAAATGCGCAGAGACATTGCAGTGGTTCAGGACACTGTAAGCTACCTGCCCACTATCAATGCTCCCGCAACAGAAATGTCCACCGTTAATGAAATCTTGGAACAAACGCATGCTATCATGCAGTCCTTACAGCTTAACAAGATTGTGTGCGTGTTTGATCAAGCACTCTATGCCAAAGCTGCCGAAGTTATCTGGAAACAAGAGAAGTTCAAGAACATTATCATCAGGATGGGCGTCTTCCACACAATCTGTAATCTCATCTCCACCATAGGAAAGAGGTTTCAAGATGCAGGTCTTAGAGATCTGTGTGTGGAATCAGGTATCATCGCAGAAGGATCAGTGTCAGGAGTGATGAACGGCAAGAGGTACAACAGAGCAGTGAGACTACACAAGCTCGTGTATGAAGCACTGATGAGGCTTGCATGGAAAGGCTTCCTTTCATGGCTAGAAGAAAACCATTCAAGGGACATACACCATCTAGATGAAACACTGAAGGACATCAACAGCTTTCACAGCAATGTGTCTCAGGGACTCTTTCAAGAGCTGATGGAGAGTGAATCATGCACACATATCATGAAGCTTTTCCAAGTTTATCTTGAGACCCTCAGAGATGAACACAACCTCTCAGCATTCTGGATGTCATACCTGGACATGGTTGAGATCATGCTGGACTTAATTCGAGCCTCCAGAGAAGGCAACTGGATGGTCCACCTAGGAGCAATCCGACAGATGATACCGTGGTGTTTTGCCTATGACAAAGTGAACTATGCCCGGTTCCTAACCTACTACTATGCCTTGATGTCTCGACTGCCCATTGAACACCCAGAGGTCCATGAACACTTCATGCAAGGTGGCTTTTCGGTCCAGATCGGTAGCAAGAATCCCTTTGGACGGATCCCTGTGGACCAGACAATCGAAGAGACGATCAACAAAGACACCCAGACACCAGGGGGCACAAAAGGATTCAGCCTGAAAGGCGGAGCTGTCGCCAGGTACTACCTGACATCGGAGTATCGCAGCAGGTACTTAAGGCAGCTCAGGACTATGGTAGTAGGCCAAAAGTATACTGACTTCAGCCACCCAGACCTACAGATGCCCAGGATTAGAAGAGATGAGGCCGATGTCCAATCTTTAGTTCAACTGATGGAGACCAGCTGGTTGAACCCCTTCAACGCAGAGCAAGAAGATCTTGTCAGTTTGTCAACTGCGACTATGGCACCACCAGAAGTTGTCAAAGACCTTCTAGGGGCCTACAGAATAGGAGAGGATGCATATCAAGCCTTCAAGGAAGAGCGCCTGGAGATCGATACGCCAACTTATATACAGTTTCATGACACGATGACGAAGACGAAACTGAGAACGTTCACTAACATCAGAATGAAGCCACGCTCACAAGACCATGCCAAGGAGGTTATCTTAAAGGCTGACAGGAACCTATTTGGCCAGATGATCCTTGTTGCCGAGAACAGAAAGCTCAAAATGAGTGATGTCTTGGCTCATCCCCTGGGGCCTTTGCCTTGGGCACTTGCCAGCGGTGATGGGTCTCTCCGCAAGACCAACAAGGCTGCCCTCGCAAAGGAGTTAGAGAGGAATGTTTCTCCTGCAGAAGTGATACCCGAGCCCTCTGCTACCATAATTGATGGGATGAGCCTGGTCCACAAACTGAAGGGAAACGACAAAACTTTTTCACAGCTTGCAGGTACAGCACTGAGTCACGCTGTTCATGAAGGTGCTAAGAGCAGGCGCATTGATGTTGTGTTTGATATCTACAAGGAGATATCCATCAAGGATGCAGAACGAGCCAAAAGAAGTGCAAGCACAGGAATTCATTTCAAGAACATTCAACCTGGGCACAACATCCAGCAGTGGAGAAAGTTACTCGGTAGTTCCTCCAACAAGGCAAGTCTTATCAAGTTCTTGGTAGAAGAATGGAAGGCACCACAGCACAGGGAGAAGCTCAAGGACAAGGAGCTGTATGTCACATGTGAGCAGTGCTGCTTCAAGATCACCAAAGAGCAGTGGGAAGAGGCTCCTGAGCTTAAGTCAACTCAAGAAGAAGCAGACACACGCCTTCTTCTCCATGCACTTCATGCAGCAGAATCTGGGAACAAGTCTGTCATCATCACTGCAGAAGATACAGACGTCATGGTGTTGTGTCTTGGCATGTGCCACAAGATCCCATCCCATCTGTTCCAGAAGTGCGGGACGAAGAACCGGACAAGATTCCTGGATATCACCACACTGAGCCGCACACTGGGAGGCAGCGTGTGTGATTCATTGATTGGTATGCATGCCTTTACAGGCTGTGATACCGTCAGTGCATTCGCTGGCCGAGGGAAGATGACGACACTCAAGCAGGTGAAGATGGACAAGACATACCAGCATGCTTTTCACGAACTTGGACGCTCATGGGAAGTGTCTCCTGAACTCTTTGAGAAGCTACAGGAAATCACCTGCCACATGTACCTACCATCTACCCACACAACTAAGGTAAACAAGCTTCGGTATGAGCTGTTCTGTGCAAGACGTGGAGAGGTAGAGTCAAGTCAACTCCCTCCTTGTGAGGACTGCCTCTTCATGCATGCACTGCGTGCAAACTACCAGGCTGCGATCTGGAGGAGAAGTCTTCAGAGCCAGCCATTTGTTGCGAACCCAACAGACTGCGGTTGGATGACAGATGAGGACGGTAAGCTTGCCGTCAACTGGATGCGAGGCTCACCAGCACCAGATGCTGTTATGCAGCTACTGTCTTGCAAGTGTGTGCGGTCATGCGAACTCCCTAAGTGTACTTGCCTCAGCAATGGTCTAAAATGCACGGACATGTGCAGGTTACAGACATGTCAGAACAAGGCTATTGAAGAAGAGCCGGTGGCACAACAGTCAGATTCCGAGTCTGACGTAGATGATATTTAGGAGTAGTAATTTGCCATAATAGTATGTACAAGCCCATGGCATGCTTAGTGTGTATTTACAGGACTTGTATTAAATGTGACAATTACTATATGCATTTTGTTGACATTTAGGCATTCCTGTCCCCAAATTTGACATTTTAAAAAAATTCGGAATTTTCGGTAGGGTATGTCTATTCAAGAAGTGATAACGACCATTAAGCTACCAATGTGCAAGGGCTATCATATCAAAACATAAACTAGAGACATGTAGCAAGCTAAAAACACCTAAGAGAATTAGTCACCCCGGGTGGTACCGATATCCCAAAATTCGGGTCTTGGCTCATGGACTTAATAGCAAAACATAGGGCCGAGCTGTCTCAAATAATGGGCCGAGTTGTCTCGCCGTCGTGGCCGAGTTGTCCAACCATTGGCCGAGGTCTCCGAGCCGAGTTGTCCCATGGGCCGAGTTGTCCAGTCACCATATATACCGGTATACTGTATGCTATTTACTGTAAGTAATTTGCAACTAACAGTCGGCTTATGGATATATGATTATTTTTTATGATGAGGGTTGACTTTTAACCTTGAACTTTATGTAGGATTCCATTTCTAGTTTGCATTGATGTAACCCTGGAAAATCAAATAAACGCACCAAATTTATATATACTGTATATATATATATATATATATATATATATATATATATATATATATATTATATATATATATATATATACGGTGACTGGACGACTCGGCCCATGGGACAACTCGGCTCGGACAGCTCGGAGCACGGTTGGACAACTTGGCCACAACGGCGAGACAACTCGGCCCATTATTTGAGACAGCTCGGCCCAATGTTTTGCTATGGGGCAATTTGACGAGACCAGTCAGGATATAGGATGGGGAGAGCTAAGTGGAGGGTTTATGGCGTGTGTGTGATGTGGGCGAAATGTTCTCGATTCATAATGGGTAGGTTAGGTTAGGTTAGGTTAGGTTAGCTAAGGTTAGGTTAGGTTAATTACGAGTTGTCTCGTAATTAACACAGGGCCGAGCTGTCTCGTTTTTACTGGGCCGAGCTGTCCCGTGGGCCGAGTAGTCTAGCATTCGTTATATATATATATATATATATATATATATATATATATATATATACATACACATACATATATACTGTATATATATATATATATATATATATATATATATATATACTGTATATATATATATATAAATATATATATATATATATATATATATATATATATATATATATATATAGCCTCTGTAGCAGTTACGGTGATTTCTTGTTACTGCCTTATTGTAGCACGGTTAATTTAAGGCTGGTGTGGTGCAATTTTCGCCAGGTGCAGGTGCTTCAGGGGGACTTTGTTGAGTTTTGCTGAGACACTGTTAGTGCTATACCAATATCAGCCACTGTGATAACATGATGGGGCGTTGTTGTGGTAAGACTTTGTTGTACTGTGCTGCAGTAAAGACTATAACCACCGTGCTATGATTGCTGTGCACTGTGTGCAGTACTGTGATTGTACCATGGAAGCCACATTCATTGTGGACGGTTGCGGTCTTTAAACCTGTATGTATGTATTAAACCCGTATATATATATATATATATATATATATATATATATATATATACAGTATATATATATATATATATAGTTATTACCAACACCAATTTAAGAATTCAAGTTCGCAGAGTTGGGTATTTTTTTGGTAAATGCGAAAGCTGCACATCTACTTTATTAACATTTACATGATAAACATACACTAGAGCATCTTCATAACTAACCTGAATAATTCCTGTATCAAAGTTCACATCCCTGACATGTACAAGATGTAGCGAGAGGTTAACCCGAGGATCGTAAGGGGGACGATGCTTGAAGTAGTGACCTGGAGGACCGTTAAAGGTGAAGCAGGTCTCGTCATCATCAGAGAAATCTTCACAGTCCCGGGGGATGCCGTCGCAGCGCTTCGTCAGATCGATGCACTGTCCATTGGAGCAAGTGAATTCCCCGGCGCCACAAGCAGAGAAGGAGAGGTTGACTTTGGAAGTTTCAGTTAACCACCACGATCCGCGCCCCATGAAATGCGACTCATGTGGATCCTTAAAGAACCTTACTTGGCCACTTGGATTTACGATTTCCACTTGTGAATTATTCCATTTTACTCTGAACCCTCTGACTCCCTCCAGTGTTATATTCTGCAACCCTACCCCAACTTGGACTATAACAAACCTATTCTCTTCTATATCATTGTCTCCTTTCAGTCTAAGAAATGTTTGTCGTGGTATAAAACAGCAAATGATAATGGCAACTTTATTGCAAGGCCAAGACATCTTCGTATACATGCTCAATGCTTGCCGCTGATAAGTGATAATATTGCACATTTTGTTATTTTCTTCAGTCCCGTTAGAGTGATCAATTGCATTGGTATGTATCCACATATCTCCGATGGTTATAGTATCCGTATAAATGTGCATACATTTACTTGTTATTTCATCTGTACTATGAAGATTTATATCAGGCAAATTACCTCCATAGCTTCTACACACATCTTTGGCTTCATAATATGTTGACAACTGGAGGAAATTGAGGGTAGTGTAGTTATTGAGTGGCTTTATTATTTCTGCATGAGAGAAGGAGTGGAGCCTTCTATTGGTAGCACTATTTCTGAATTTATCAAAGATGAAAGGAATCCCACTTGGAACTTCATCGTCTCTCAATCTGACACTGGTCACCTCATTAAGAGTGAGATTCCGCGGAAACATACGAATATCCGCAAGATATCCTGAATACGCGTACAAATGCAAACTATTAGACAAGTGGGCATCAACTCGACCCCTAGGAACATACGAGCGGTACTCTAAACCTTCGCTCGATGGAAGTTTGATAGGGATTGGACGGGCGTTTACAAACACACTGAAGCCTTCTGTATGTATGATGACGCACAGATGGGACCATACACGCAGCTCAACGAAGACATCATACACCACGAAGAACAGATTGCTTTTGTGCAGCGCTACGCTGCCATTGTAGACTGAAAGAGAAAAGGAAGCTTGTATTCTTAACACCTTCTATACCAGCGACGTTGTTACTATCTGATGCTAGCTATTTGTAGACATATTTGTGCAGTTAAGGAGAATCTGTGGTAGCAAAAAGGATTAAGTGAGATAGTTCGAAGCCTGTTAACTGGTGGAGGCCATCTTTAAGCTGAATAAAATCATCTAATTGTAGCCAGAACAAAGTTAAAAGGATGGCCTCGGTACTGGAGGGGTTAAACAATTATCTCCCTTTGCAGCGCCGTTAATGATTGAAATAACTTGAAAATAACGTCACCTTTAGAAATATAAATGCTAATCCATGTACAGTACTCTCTATAAACAACACTAATTTTAACAGTATTCGTTCGGTATCAGGCGCTGCGGAATGAAATTATTTGTATAGGGTAGGATTTTAGTTTAATCCTGAAACCTCCATCAAGTTATAAAATATACACCCAAGACCCAAGATAAATTTGTATTTTTTTTTGGTACAGATTTTGAGGACGCATTTCTTCTATTTATTCTGGCTATCAGTAGACGATATACGATATGTATATGTAATTAGATTAGGAAGACATTTTGGAATTCAAAATTGTTAATTGGGATAGACTACCTTTTTTTATTCTTAGAGGGCCTTTCAAAGCTAAATAAAATTGTCTAATAATAGCCTAAAGAATGTGGAAAAAAGCATCCCAATATTGAAAGGATTATGTTATATTTTGGATATGAGTTGAAATGAAGAGGTAACAAGGGGCTGAAGTTCTCGAGAAAAGGCTCCAGTCCTGATGCTATTCTTGACTTACAGTGTGCTAGCTAAATTATCCAGAAGGTTTGATAGCCTCTGAAGTCCTATTTAACTAATGAAGAAGTAAACACTTTCACTTTGACTTACGGTACAATTGGAAAATTGAGTTGCCCAGGACGAGGTTATACTTGTACCACTGCAGGGGCTTCATCCACAGACACAGGGTGGCGGCTTCCAGGTCCTCCTCAGGTAATAGGAAGTGCCCCGACACCTCTCCATTCTTCACACTGCAAAATTCTTCATCCAAATCCACGCCCTCTACCATGGTGGCATTAGTTGGGATCTCGTTAGCTGTCTCGCGTTCTACCATGGTGGCATTCGTCGGGTCCTCAATACCTGTTTCTTTGAGCTTGTCTTCTACATTCTTCACGCCGCCAAAGTCTACATCCAAATCCACGCCTTCGACCATGGTGGCATTAATCGCGTTCTTCGTAGCTGTCTCACATTCTTTGGACTGTTCTTCTACATCTTTCACGCCTCCAAAGTCTATGTCCAAACCTACACCCTCGACCACGGTGGCATTCGTCGGGTCCTCAGTAGCTGTCATGCGTTCTTTGGTCTGTTCTTCTACATTGGTCAAGTTTTTGTTAGTTGGTTGATTTTCTACGGTTGGATCTTCATTGGCGGGAAAGTTTTCGGTAATTGTATCACGTCTTATGGGCTGTTCTTCAACAATGGTCAAATTTATAATAGTTGGTTCACTTCCTATAGATGAATCTTGAATGTTAGTCAAGCTTTCGGCAATTGTCTCGCTTTCTACGGGCAGTATTTCCACGTTAGTGAAGTCTTTGCTAGTTGTCTTTCTGTCAACAGTCACTTCTCTTAAGTTTGTCATGCATTTACCAAGTGTAGCTTTCTCCATGCACCCGTCACCCCCATTAGTTGGGCCTTTGGCAGTTATTTCTGATTTTACAGGCACGTCTCGTAAACTTGTCACATCTTTGTTAGTTGGCTCTCCATCCATGGACACTTCTCTTATATTCATGAAGCCCTTGCTAGCTGTATCTCTCTTCACATGCAGTTCCCCCACATCAGGCAGGTCTTCATCTGTTGCTTCTCTATGTATGGCCGTGTTACCCATATCTGTTACGCCTCTGTCAATAGCTTCTCTGTCCCCTATTGGTTCTGTTACAGTCGTTGGGTCTTGGCCAGTTGTCGCTGTCTTCATTGGCTGTTCTTTTACATTCGTCAGGTCTTCATTCATTCTCCTAATTCCTGTTTCTCTTGCATTAGTCAGATCTATGTGAGCTATTTCTCTTTCCATTGACAGTTTTTCCATAATCGTCAGAGCTTCATTGTTTCTCTCCACTGTCGATTCTCTTACTTTCGTCATACCTTCATCAGCGGTCTCTCTCTCCACGAACAGTTCTTCCGCATTCGTCAACTCTTTATTTGCGCTTTTCATTTCCGGTTCTCTTGCATTAGTCATGTCTTCATCAGCTGTCTCTCTCTCCACAGGCAGTACTCTTGCATTAATCATATCTTCGTCAGCCGTCTCTCTCTCCACAGGCAGTACTCTTGCATCAATCATATCTTCGTCAGCCGTCTCTCTCTCCACAGGCAGTACTATTGCATTAATCATATCTTCGTCAGCCACCTCTCTCTCCACAGGCAGTACTCTTGCATTAGTCATATCTTCGCCAGCCGTCTCTCTCTCAATGGGCGATTTTCTTGCATTAGTCATATATTCGTCATCCACCTCTGTCCCCACAGGCGGTTCTCTTGGCTTAGTCATACCTTCGTCAGCCGCCTCTCTCTCCACAAGCGGTTCATCCACATTCCGCCTCCGCTCTACGGTTCCGCCCTCTGTTGATGCTGCTAAGCAAACGTAAAACGACAGATTAATTTGTGAGTCATGATCAATGTTAGCTGCAGTTTAAGAATCTACTGTTTGCTATGTATTATATGATGATTTGGGGATTAATGTTCTGCTATAATTAAGCTATTTTACAATAATATTACTGTATATGCAAGCTACAAGATACGAGAATCATTATTCAACTATTATCAATGTATTAACAAATGTAAAATACATAGCAAAAAATACATTAACTTAAAGTTGCACTGATTCTGTGCAATGTTTTCGACGAGTTTCGACTGTACTGGTTTGGGACTTACCTATATTGTGCTGATCTGTAGTTATCATCAGCATTAGCAGCAGCAACAATAACAACAGCAATACTGAACGTCCACCGCCCATTGGATGCTTCAGTCTCACCATCATCCCCTTAGTCACTTCACTATCAGTACTCTTCTTGAAGCTGTGTCAAAAAGTTTAATAAACTCCCTTCTCCCTCATGTTTAGCCCCAGCTTTGACATCTTAAGACGTTCGCCTCATTAGTTTAGCTATTCTAAAACCTTTCCCCTCATTTCCTTTTCAATTTAAAGATATTAGACGTCGATTTTTTCCTGGCGAGCGATCATCATCATGATCATGATGATGATCATCATGATCCTCATGATCATGATTATGATGATCATGATCAATACCATGATTATGATGATGATCATCATCATCATCCTCATGATCATGATTATGATGATGATCATCATCAATATGATGATGATGATGATCATCATCAATATGATGATGATGATGATCATCATCATCATCTAAATATAACTCCACATAATGGTGTCCAAATAAGTAAAATGAAGATTTCATTATATAAATAAAGTTCATTCGCAAGCTGAAGAAAATCGTCTAATTATTTATCCAAAAACATCTAAAGAAAATATTATAATCGGTAAAGATTGTAAGCCACTCCTCTGATACACACAACATAATATATTCATAATTAACGATATACCTCTCTCTCTCTCTCTCTGCCAATCGACACCGAGTAGGTTTAATTATTCACGGGTGTTTGTGCTTACTCGAAAATATTTGCTTTCAATTAATAACAAAATTATGAGTACCTTTTGTGCCCATGGAATTAATATCCAGGTTATATTATCATTATTATTATTATTATTATTAGTAGTAGTAGTAGTAGTAGTAGTAGTAGTAGTAGTAGTAGTATATTTTTAGTTTAAACCAATCTATCACATAACTTCGGGTTATATTTTCTACTAACTTTCTCTAGACTATTTAATTAATCATAGGAGGGACCTGTCGGGGTAAGAGGATTAATATAAGGAGCTTTTAACCCATTAGCCGTTTCAGGATACGATGTGACCGTTCTTCATTTCATTTTGGCTCCCATTGGACGATTTTGTTCAGCTTAGGAGAGACATGTTGCAGCTAAATTTAATACTTTCGTGCCATTTCGGTGTCGGTTATTCCTGGCGAGCGATAGCGAGTCAACAATTTAGGATGGGTACATTTTGTTACCGAAAAAATTACAAATATCTCGCAGGGGTCATGGGGGGGGGGGGGGGGGTTAACCATGATAAAGGCTTAGGGAGGAAACTAAAACAAAACAAAAACAAAAAGTATAGTGAATAAATAATAGAAAGCAAAATTAATAATTAAATAACAATCTCCCCTTCCAAAGACAACGCTCCCAAATTGTTGAAGCTTGCACTGTTTGATATGTCAACAAAATATCGATTGAGATAAACACCATCTAAATTGCAATATACCATTACCCTATCAGTTTGTAAGTTGAATGATTGAAAACCTTTGATGAAGAAGGAGGTTGTAGATTAATAGTCTTATGGATCAAGGGGGTAGGGTTTATATGTTGGTCAATTTATTAATGTATTTATTTATTTTTCAAGTTTCCTCGCTAGACCTCCAGCAAGCTTAAAGAAACGCCCCCTAGACCCCCTCCCCTCCAAAATGTTAGGCTCGCTATTGCTCGCCACGTAAAAACATCGACACCTTAATGGCACAAATGGTCTTAATATTGATGAAGAAATGGGATCTATCTATCTATTGCCTGACGTCGTGATCCCCGAAGGGGTGGCTATGAACGAACCGCCCCCATGCACCTCTGTCACCAGTCAGTCGACGCCCCTCCTCCCAACCAGCACCGCCTTCATCCATATACTTCCTCACTCCATCCTTCCACCTCTCGTTCGGTCTACCTCTCCCTCTCTGTTCTTCCATCTCGCTCTCGTACACCCTCTTAGTCATTCTCTCGCTTCCCATACATTCCATATGGCCGAACCATCTCAAGTTGTTCCTTTTCACACCTTCCAGCACATCTACCTCCACACCACACCTCCTTCTTACTTCCTCATTCATCTGTCTATCCCTCCATGTAACTCTGCACGCAGTTCTCAAGAAACTCATTTCCACCCTTCTCACTCTTGGTCTGAGTCTCTTCTCAAATGTCCATGCTTCCCTTCCGTAAGTCAGTGTCGGGATTACCACACTGTCATGCAAGGACTTCTTCACTTTCATACTGACCACCCTATTTCTTGTTACTGCTTTCAGCATTCCTACAACCCTCTTCCCCTGTTGCACCCTCTCCCCCTGTTGCACCCTCTCCCGCACTTCTTCATCCATAGTCCCAGCTTTACTCTACACACTGCCCAGATACTTAAATGAGCTGACAATCTCCATAGCCTGACCGTTCAACTTCACCTCACACTCTGTGGCTTCACCCCTTTCGAAGACCATAACCTTGCTCTTCCCCGCATTTACCTTCAAATTCCGTTTTTCGCACACTGTTAAAAACTCATTTACCAGACCCTGCAACTCCCATTCATGATCTCTCATCAGAACAGTAACATCAGCAAACAGCAGTACAGGCAGCTTCCACTCATTTACCTCCCTTATCAGCGATTCACCAACATCCACTGCTCTTCCTTGTATTTCTTTCATGACTCCATCCATATAAACAGTAAACAACCACGGGGACATCACACACCCCTGTTTCAACCCAACATTCAGGTCAAAGAACTCGCTCTGCTCATTCTTCACACGTACTGCCGCCTTTGCACCCTCATACATGCTCTTCACTGCTTTCAGCAACTTGCCATCTACTCTGTATATTCTAAGTATTTTCCACATACCTTCTCTATCCACGCTGTCATAGGCCTTCTCCAAGTCCATAAAGGCAACATACAGCTTTTGTTGCTTCTCCAGATATTTCTCCATGACACAATTCAGGGTAAAAATCTGATCTACACATCCTCTTCCCTTCCTTAAACCTCCCTGCTCGTCACCTATCAAATTTTCCGGTCTCACTCTCTCAATCACTACCCTACTGTACACCTTCCCTACTACGCTAAGAAGACATATTCCTCGGTGGTTACCACACACTCCTCTTTCCCCTTTACCCTTATATAGGGGGACTATTATGCCTGTCTACCAGTCATCAGGTGCACTCCCCTTCTCCCATGCTAGTTTGCACATGTTCCATACCCATTCGATCACTATCTCACCCCCATTCCTCAACATTTCCCTACACACTCCATCTGTTCCTGGTGCTTTCCTCAACTCTACTCTTTTCATGGTTTCCCACACTTCTGACCTCCTGATCCCCACCTCCTCCTCCACTACTTCTCTTCTTCTCCCTCCCATACCCCATCAAAATATGTTTGCTGGCGATTCATTCCTTACATTTAACAACTTGTTAAAGTACTCCCTCCATCTTTCGACTCTCTCTTGCTTCTCGGCTAGCATTCTCCCATTCTAATCTTTCATACCCTTACTGTTTCCCTTGCTACCTTCCCTAACTTTCTTGACTTCTTTCCAGAACAGTTTCTTACACTCCCTCTATTTTACACTCAGATTCCTTCCAAATTCCTCATCTACTCTTCTCTTACTTTCCTTCACTACTCTCTTCACCACTCTCTTTCTCTCTACGTACCTCGCTCGTTTCTGCATCTCCAAATCTTCATTCCCTCTACTACCCAACCACTCTCTATATGCTTTCTTCTTGTGTTCCACAGCTATTTTTTACCTCTTTTATCCACCATGCTGTACCTTTTACTCCCCTCCCTCTTCTCCTTACTCCACACACCTCCTCACATGCTGCACAGATCTCTTCCTTAAACACCTTGCTCATCTCCTCCACTTCCTCCATATCTTCCAGGTCGAAGCCACCTAGTCGTCTTTCTACTGCTCTCCTGTACCCTTCCCTGATTTCCTCCTCCTGTAGCCTCTCCATCCTCCTCGCCCATTCCACCTTCCTCTCGCTTCCCTCCAGCTCTCCTCACCCACTTCTTTTGTATCCTAATTTTAGCCACTACTACATAATGATCAGACAGACCCCCTCAATTACCCCTATACACCCTAGCATCCAGCACAGATTCCTTCATTCGTTCATCCACATATATATAATCAATCAGTGCCTTTCGTTCCACCACTGTCTTATCCTTATCCTTCATCTCCTCCACCACTTTCCATGTGTACCTGTGTATCATTCTGTGTCGGAAGAAGGTGTTGGCTATCCACAGCCTCCTCCCCACACATACGTCCACAAGTGCACTACCTTTCCCATTCACCTCTGACGGTACCCCCCACCCTCCCACCACTCCATCAACTTTCCTATCACCCACCTTCCCATTCATATCCCCAATCAGAAATATTCTTTCATTCTTGTCAAACTTATCCAGGCACGCCTCTACATTCACCCATAATTCCTCTTTCTTTCTTACAAGTTTATCCTCTGTCGGAGCATACACACACACAATCACCCATGCTTGTATTCCTACTTTCATTCTCACCCACACAATCCTTGAACCGACAGACCCATAGTCTCTTACACGCTCCTTCCATTTGTTACTTACAAACAAACACGCACCTTCTCTAGCTGCTCCCTCACTCACTCCAGCACACACACCCGTTCCACACTCCCACTCTCTCATGATTCGATGAAAGGTCTGATAATTGACAAACTAATTAGGCGAACGTCTAAACATCTCAAAACTAATGGGGCTAAACATGAGGGAGAAGGGGGGCCAAAAAAAGCCACTACCTCCTCCCTTAACCGATATCTTGCTAAGTTGAATTATTGAAAGCCTTTGATGAAGAATGAGCTTGTAGATTAACCTCTTCTGTACCGGTGCTGTCTGTTAATGTATATGCTGGCTATATCTAGACGATTTTATGAAGCTTGGGAGAGATATATGGTATCTAAGGGGATTAATTGGGATAGTCTGTAGCCTTTAAATTAGTAGACGTACTTCCTAAGCTGAATACAATCGTCTGATGGTCAGCATAACAAAATGGGAAGGACGTCACCGGTACTGAACGGGTTAATAGTGTCACTGATTAATTCAACACGGGTAAATATGTTTGGTTATGTGATGGGAGCCGTGACCATTCAATAAGGTTCAATAAGGGTCAATAAATTACAATAAGGTTCAATAAAGTTCAATAAGGTTTAATATGGTTCAGTAAGGTTCAATAAATTACAATAAGGTTCAATAAGGTTTAATATGGTTCAGTAAGGTTCAATAAATTACAATAAGGTTCAATAAAGTTCATTAAGGTTCAATAAAGCTTAATAAGCTTCAGTAAGGTTCAATAAGGTTCATTAAATTTCAACACGGTTCAATAAGGTTCAGTACGGTTCAATAAGGCTAAATAGGGTTCAATGAGGTTCAATAAGATTCATTAGGGTTCAATAAGGTTCATTAGGGTTCAATGTGGTTCGATAAGGTTCAGTATGGTTCAATAAGATTAATTAAATTTCAACAAGGCTCAATAGGGTTCAATAAGGTTCAGTACGGTTCAATAAGGTTAAGTACGGTTCAATAGGGTTCAATAAATTTCAATAAGGTTCAATGAGATTAATTAAATTTCAATAAGGTTCAGTACGGTTCAATAAGGCTCAATAGGGTTCAATAAGGTTCAATACGGTTAAACAGGGTTCAATAAAGCATGTTATGTACAGTATATTGATTTTCTATTGTTGATGACCTGCATTTACTTTTTTTTTTCTGGACCCCCTGGACGAAAGGTCTCAATATTGACAACAAATGGGGCAAAAGGTTTAAAATCGAGAAACTAGTGAGACAAACGTCTTAAAATCTCGAAATGAATAGGGCTAAACATGAGGGAGAAGGGGGTCCAGAATTAATAAGAAAAAAACTCAATTGATAATCTCCCCTTAACCCCTTCAGGATACTGGCTCCTGTGACGCCGCCTCACCTGATCGCTGCAAGAGTGCTACTGCTGCCCTTATAATGTGCCGTACACTCACCACCACCATTACCAGCCAGTGTTGCCAATCTAGCTCCTTTTTCTAGCTAGCTCTAGAGGTATTGATTATATCTAGCGGCAATTGTTTACATCAAGCGACATGAATTCTAGCGATATTCTGGAGATATAACCCATTTAGAGCGATATTTCTAGCGATATTCTGGAGATATGAGTCGTTTTGAGCGATGCTTCTAGCAATATTCTATAGATATGAGCTATTTTGAGCGATGTTTCTAGCGATATTCTTGAGATTTGAGCCATTTTCAGCGATATTTCTAGCGATATTCTGGAGATTTGAGCCATTTAGATCGATATTCTAGAGGCTGTGGCATTATTCTAGCGATTTTCGGCTTTTATCTCCGTATCTAGCGGCTTCCAGCGAGTTTGAGAACTGGTCTCGTGATATTTTGAGCTATGATTGGGTAGCCCTGAGTCAATCCCTCCTCAGTACTAATACATCAATAACTCCTGTTAGGTTATTACTCGAGGAACACTTCTATATTATGTATATTAACTTCCAGATTCTCAAGTATATAATATTAATTAAGGGGAGATTGGCCCTTTTTCTGGTCCCCCTTCTTCCTTATGTTTAGCCCCATTAGTTTTCAGATTATAAGACGCTCGGCCCTTTGCTTTGGCTATTTTAAGACCTTTCTCCCCATTTATGTGTCAATATTTTGACTTTTGGTGTCATTTAATAATAATAATAATAATAATAATATTTATTCAGTTAGCAATTTACAGAGTTGGTACCACATAGTATGTTACAAATATGACATGTACCAACCTTGCATAATTCCAACTAAGGATAGCCCAATAAGGCCGTTAGGCGTATTTCCATTGGGGTCCTTGTGGGATTAGGTTAGCTGGAGAAATGGGGAGGATAAAGAAATAGATACTTTAGAGAAAGTATTTCTAGGGGGTTATTTTAAGATACCTTACATCCTATAGTAAATATCAGTAATCCGTAATCAGTAATCATTTCAGTTTGGTTTGTCTATCTCTTATGTCGTATTTAGTAGTAGACATAAGCTTGGTGCTCCCTTCTCGCAGCTGTCCGGTTCAGGTGTTCCTTCAGGCTACGTCTGAAGGAATACAGTGTTCTCTTTTCACGGACTGACTGGGGTAGGTCGTTCCAGTCTTTGATGGCAGTGAAGAAGAATGTTTGCTTACCCTGTCATTGGATTCTCGGGACATTAAAATTAAACATCCTGTTTCTTGTATTATGTCCACTCCTCTCATTTGCTTTAACAAAATCATTCTTTAGATACTCTGGAGCTCTGTCATAGAAAATTTTGAAGGCATTTGTTAGCCTGATTTGTTTGGCCCTGTCAGAGACATTGAGCATACCTAGTGACTGAAGTTGTTCCTGGCCAACATGTGATCTGGATCCTAGGTTCAGCATGAACCTAACCATTTTATTTTGAGTGACCTGAAGTTTGTGCTGTGCTGATTTAGATGATGCAGAGTACCAGGATGACACAGAATAGTCAAAATGACATTGAACAATCGCTTGGCAGAGGGTCTTTTTGGTCGCCGCGGGCAAGCATCCCACCTGTCTATACAGGTATTTTATACGTGCTCTACACTTACTCAGGATAGATTCCAAAATTGTTTCACCTGACAAACTCGCGTCCAGTTTCAGTCCGAGATATTTAACTTGTGACACTGTTGTTATAGGAATATCATTACAGTTGACCGAGAAGCCCACAATGTCTTTCAGTTTGCGTTTTGTTCCACATAAGATGGCTTCCGTCTTGCCCAGGTGAAGAGATAGTCTATTGTCCACTAGCCATTCACTACATGATGCTAGTTCTTTGGAAAGTGAAGCGGCAATACTTATTGGGTCTTTTCCTGAAACCAGAAGCACGCTGTCGTATACAGTAATAATTTACAGGAGACGCTCAGTTCCATGTCGTTCACATAACAGAGAAAGAGTAAGGGACCAAGGATGCTTCCCTGCGGGACCCCACAGTTAATTGGCATAGGATCAGATATATTATCATCAATTTTGACTCTTTGGGTTCTACCACGAAGATAAGATTTAAACCAGTTCACAGACCCTATGCCCATTGCTTGTAGTTTATTACATAGGATATCATGGTCTACTGTGTCAAACGCTTTTTGTAGATCAAGAAGAACCATACCGGTGTAGTTACCTTTAGACATTTCTTTACGAATGTGATCCGTTAAGTGGATGAGACAGGAGTCTGTCGAGTACATGCATCTGAAACCTGATTGAAACTTATAGAATAGATCATTTTGTTTGAGGTAGTGTTCAATTTGGGTGTATACCGCTCTTTCAAGGATTTTAGATACAATACATAATATGCTAACTGGTCTGTAGTTGCCAACTTCTAGTTTATTTCCTTTCTTGAATAGAGGGGTTACAATAGCTTCCTTCAGTTCAGCAGGTACTGTGTTGGTGTTAATTGACAAGTTGATGATGTGGGTTAGGGGGCCTGCTATACCAATGGCTCCATCTCGTAGAAATTTGGCAGCAATTTTGTCTGGTCCTGTGCTCTTATGTACATTTAGGTTAGACAGCTCGTCAAAAGTGTATCTTGGTGTAACATTTTGCAATCTAAATGTGTTCGGGTGTATGTCTTTATCTCTGTAGAAATTACGAAAGGTGGCCGTTGTTGTCGTGTATTTATTGAGAGGTTGAGGTAGGTTCTGTGCAAGTGTGTTTGCTATGGAAGTGAAGAAGGAGTTGAAGTAGGTTGAAATTTGTTGTTTATCGTGGCAAACCTGATCATTAATGGTGAGAGCAATATTAGTGTTAGACGAATCCCTTGTCTTGTTGCTGTAGCCTGTTGTTTTTAGGTGCCTCCATAGTTTCTTTGGGTTATTCTGATATTCCTCTGCCTTATTGTGAAAATAATTATTTTTCGCTGATTTCATTTTCCTACTTAGTTTATTCCTGGCCCTGTTGAACTCATGTTTCAGACCTTGATCTTGTCTATCTTTCACTAGCCTTTTTAACAGATTGTCTCTGTGTTCCAGATGGTGTAGTATGTCATTGTTGATCCATGGGTCTGACCTTGCTTTAATTCGTATGTCTTTCAGAGGAGCTATTTCGTCTAGGATGTTTGTGATGATGGTTCTGAAGCCAACCCATGCGTCATTAATGTTTGTACTTCCAAACACTGGAGACCAGTCTGTATTCCATGAAATGTCCAGAAATGTTTCCATATTGTAGTTTATGAGTGACCTTGTTTTGATAATCTTGTGATTCTCTAGGGTAATTTGTGTGGTTTTCCGTGTGCAATATGTGACGAAGTGATCACTTATCCCAGTCTGTATAACCCCTGATTGGGATATTTTGTCCTCTCTGTTACAGTTTATGTGGTCTAATATTGTGGCAGTGTTCTCAGAGATACGTGTGAGGGTTGTGATGAGTTGTTTGTGATTGTGCATTGTCAGTATATGCCTATATTCTCGTACAAGCCTATCATTTCGTTGTTTGTAACACAGGTTAAAATCCCCTAGTATGATGGATTCATTCCGAGGGTCTAGCGATGACAAAGTTCGTTCAAATTTGGTCAAGAATTGTGTGTCGGCTGGTGGCCTATAGCATACCCCAATTGTGATGGGTCTTGTCCTCGGCAGGTGTAGGTCGATCCACAGAGCTTCGTGATTTTCTACATGGAGGTCGGTCCTAGTTGTGTGTGTGAGGTTGTTTTTTACATACAGACATACTCCTCCCCCATGCCTATTGCGATCATTCCTAACCATGTTGAAACCTTGAATGTTTATTTCACCATCGTTTATACTTGAATCCAGCCAGGTTTCTGTGATTGCAATTATTGAAGCTTTGGCCTTATTAGCTAACAAGTTTATTTCTGACAATTTATGGTACATTGATCTGGCGTTAATGTGGATAAGATCATGATGGAGCCCTTTGTTGGTGAACACTCTGTATTCATCTTTGATTTTGAATGTGTCCTGGCTGGATTCTGAGTTGTTAATACTTGGATCATTTACATTAATATTCGGTAATGAATGCAAGGCACACTTATTGCAAAGGAATTCCCGTTCTTCACTGTTGGTCTTCTTAGAGATGCACTTCATGTGAGCTACCTGTTTACAGTTTACACAGTTTTGGATCTTCTGACGTCGTGTTATGAGTGATTCACAAATAAAACAAATGGTTTCGCGATGTTGTACAGCTGAGTTCCTACATTTAACACATTCAACTTCGATTCTACTGTTAACGTAAGTACATCGGTTATGAACAATTTCATTACAACTGTTGCATTGTAAAAGTGAACTCCTATTGTTGAAACCAATATTACAGACTATACATAGTTTTTTCTTACTGTTTATCATACGACTGGAGGTGTGGTTTGGTCCGCGTCGATCAGCTGTGTGTGCGGGAGAGGGTAGGGGATACTCGCGGTCGGGCTGTGGTTGTTTGCTGTTGTTGTTGTTGTTGTTGTTTTCATTGTCCGTTGATGCTGCTTCCCTGTTGATGTATTTGCGAGTGCTACCTGTTTTTATTGTTGTTCTTGTTGCATGTTGTGCTACTTGGGTCGCCGATATCTGTGGTATTAATGGTAATGCTGTGGGTAATGTAGAGTTGGTGGAGTGGGTAATTGCTAATTCCCTGCATTTATCGCATTCCATTTATTTTCTGCTGTTAACATAAGAACATCGATCGTGTGCTGTTTCATTACAAATACTACATTGTGATGTTGGACTCCTTTTGTTGAATCTAATATCGCACACTGTACATAGATTCTTTGTATTGTTCGTCGTACGTCTGGCGGTGTGGTGATCAGCTGTGCTGTCAATATTTTCCTGGCGAGCGATAACGAGCCTGTACTTTAAGAGAAACCGGCCTTCGGCCGGGAAATTTCTTCCATTGAAAAATTTACAAATTCATCTTGAAGGAGGGTCTTGGGCAGGTATTTTTTAAGCTTGATGGAGGTCTAGGGAATACAATAAAATAAGTCATAAAAAGTTACATAAATGAATAAATAAATAAGCACATCTCCCCTTAACATGATGCCCAAATTGTAAGAATGTGATATATCTGTATGAATGTATTCTTGTATCCCTGTAAGAAAAATGCACAACACAAATTTTATGTAATCTACATGACCAATAAAGTATTATTATTATTATTATCATTACATATAGGTGTGTTCCGCTGCAACTGAAACCGTACAATGAAAATATAGATGATGTTCGCTGCCTCGCTGGTAATTCTGTTTCTACTTATTATTATTATTATTATTATTGAAGTGACGGGGTTGGATAGAATAGGGTTGGGAAACACCTGTAGGATTGCTAGCCTACAGGTGAATAGGAAGGAGAAAAGAAGAAACATACAACAGAGCCACCATTCCATACCAGTTTCTCATGATACAGAGGAACAAGAAACAGAGGAGTGCCCCATATTACCAGGTCATTCCCGTTTTCTTACTACCAGGAAGATGGGTCACCTAGGTCAGTCACCCCTACAAAAGAATGGGAGTTTAAGCCAATCACCATCCAGGTTTCAAACCCTCCCCACCAATCACCAGCCTTCATTGCACCAGCAGCCAGATTTGCAGTACACCGAGCAAATGTTTATGCAAGTTCCGCATCAACGACCTGAGTGCTACCGACATAAGTGGGGATATTAGGATCTACAGTACAGTGCAAGACTGTTACGAAGAACTCTGGATCAACCCAGGAACATAGAGAAGACCAGAGTTATCCACTGCTCACATTCCTAATCTACCTACTCCACCCTTACCTAATCTGCCTACCACACCTTTTCCTGAGCATGACAGCTTACCTATTCCTCTCCCTCAAACTTCTTCCAGACCTGTTACTTACGCAAGCAAACTTAAAACTTCTACTACTTCAGTATCTCCCTCCATCTCTATATCATCTTCACGACCTCTTCCTCTATTGCACAACATCTTTCCCTCCACTTCTACACACAAACCGACAGTTCCTACCTCTCAATTACCTCGTACTAAACCCAGCATGTCTAGAAAAGTTTCACAATCACCCAGATCTTCCTTATCACCATCACCGCACCCTCGTGTCAATCCAACATCACTAATCCCTTCTCATTCTAATCCTAGCTGTACAAGATCTGGTCGACGTGTGAAGCCACCTCAACGATGGGCGCCGACCTTCCGGCCTACCTATGCAAGGCGGGCCCCCCAAAAACCTACCTCGCCTATGCAATGGGTTCCCGCTACCCCTATGGCGAGGTCAACCTCATCCCCTGACCCAACTACATCCCAGGACCAACCACTGCCCATCAACCCTTCACCAGCCACTCACTCCACAGAACCTCCAGCCACCACAACTCTTCCTGCTACCCAGCCACCCTCAGCCATTGCAGCATCTACTTCGATCCCTACCACAGCCATAAAAATCAACAGTGTGCTACTTTCGGATGGCCTAACAAGTACTGTTATGAAAACCCCACAACAGATGGTACAAAAAGACTCCGAATCGAAACGTTCACTGCACATACACATCGACATGGACATCTCTACCCCTGCTGATGTGCCGACCACCATGTGGCTGTTGACGTTGCAGCACATAAACCCCGTTCTCACAAACTCCACCACCTGGACATACATTCTGAAATCGCGAGGTCGCGACTTTTTCTTCGACGAATGTGGTGAAGTGACAGGGTTGGATAGAACAGGGTTGGGAAACACCTGTAGGATTGCTAGCCTACAGGTGAGTAGGAAGGAGAAAAGAAGAAACAAACGACAGAGACACCATTCCATACCAGTTTCTCATGATACAGAGGAACGAGAAACAGAGGAGTGCCCCATATTACCAGGTAATTCCCGTTTTCTTACTACCAGGAAGAAGGGTCACCTAGGTCAGTCACCCCTACAAAAGAATGGGAGTTTCAGCCAATCACCATCCAGGTTTCAAACCCTCCCCACCAATCACCAGCCTTCATTGCACCAGCAGCCAGATTTGCAGTACACCAAGCAAATGTTTATGCAAGTTCCGCATCAAAAACATGAGTGCTACCGACATAAGTGGGGATATTAGGATCTACATTGCAAGACTGTTATGAAGAACTCTGGATAAACCCAGGAACATAGAGAAGACCAGAGTTATCCACTGATTCACCAATAACCTCAATTATAATAAAATCACCAGAATTGCTATTATACCCTTCCTAGACTTAGTAACTCCCACCGGAGTATTAAATAAAATACATTAAATGATTAGGTACCAAATGATAACTACCATGTATTTTTAAGCTAAGTATTTACTTCGCTATTGATGTCACAACGATTCACTATATCCCTCTAAAATTGAATTACTATAAGTTGAAGCTAAGAAAATATTTGAACATGTACTCAACGAAATTGTTGAGGAGAAAGCATTTCCACCTCGGTAATGTTCTCAAGTCTGAAAAGTCCGGAGCATCTAACTAGAAGTGGCAACTGCATTCCCCTCCCCCTCGAGACTACAACGAGCCCTGCTGTGTGCCTCTGACGTCTGGACGTGGGATTCCTGACGGTGCGAAGCAGCCTGAAGTCTGGTCCAGGCGAACCTATGCTCTAAGTCGGCCAGACTTGCTCTCGAACCTCAACCCCCTCAAATTTACCCTAAGTGTCTCGGAGTGTCTTACGTTGTGATTATTGCTGTGAAGGTTAGGTAAAATATGTGAATATTCATTGCTAATTCCTTTGTAGATCTCTGCCCAAGATCATTAATTGTTGCGTATGCATTAATCCTTAGGAAACCATATTAAACCTTGTGTAGATCTGTGTCCAAGATCTAGTGTTAACTTCTCTTCTAAGTTCATATAAAATATTCTACGCATACGTCACATAATTGTGTAAATCCATAATCTAGCCGAATACTCACAGATTTTCCTTGTGTACGTCCATTCTATTTGTGTATGTACCAAGTTGAAGCTGATGTGTATACTGTGAATTGATTCGCTTCTAAATCCTCACTCGTACCTAAAACCTACGCCCAATTTCATATCTAATTAAACTCAGCACCCCCTCCTTAAGAAGAATTATACTGCTGACTATCGTAATCTAAATCTAATTTTCTTCTAGAGAAACCCCCTATTACGCCTTATTCTGTTGTGCGTTAATAGTATAATTTGTGAATAACGTATTAGTTTATTCTATTATGAAATAGATAATTTCGATCCAGCTCGTCTAGGAATTCCAGTTCAGTGTAGATCTATTGTCTATTTATTTCACCAACTCGAATACAATGCCAATTTGTTCTATATTCCATATAGGAATCTGTTAACCAGTTCAGATCTCCTTCATACCTTATCAGGTATTTCCATCTAAGTGCAACTTCGTCGTGTACACCATATTTAACTTGCAGTATTATTATAACTACTCGCATACGCTAATTTATTGATGCGTTCTCTAATCTGCTGTAATCAATCTATTGTCTGATTCAGTTAGGTTTTCTTCAACCTTCGAGCATTCTTCAGTAGATATAAATAATTCAATCTGAATTCCTCAACCCGTGATATTATCTTTACATATAAGAATTAATTAATTGTATGCTCATGATATAAATGCTCTCCTAATAAGCTAAGAACATCATCAATAGTAACAATAATTTACTTCTCCTCCCCTTTGAATTTCAACATATTCCTCCCCTTATTCAAAATAATATCGCACTAACCATAAATACTATTTTGATCATCGCAGTAAAATAGATGACCTGAGTGACCTACCTGGCCCAAAATAATCTGTGCGCGCTAGCCCTTTAAATCTTTCCCCCTACGCTTCTCGCCACCCGTGAGCCAGCGTTCATCCCAGAACTCTTCATACACTTTCCCTTTTGTTCCGCCCTAACTTATTGACCCGTACTTAGAGATTTCGTTCAACCTGCCAGAAACTTATTCAGAATAATTCACAGTAGATACTCAACTCTCAAATATATTATTGTCAAGGGTTTTATCTATGTGTATGTTTGTCTGATTATTAGTGCATACTTCCATTATAATATTATCCCTTGATTCATGCTCATTGTATGTATATGATTTACCTTGTACAGTATCACTTTCATATCTAGTACAGTCACTTATGCATATGTAATATCTCTCTCTGAGTAAGATTCATGTTAGCATCCAGGCAGTCATATTAGTTATGTCATATAGCCACTCTGGCAACTCAAGCCTGGGACTCCTCTCACCAGAGGGCCAATACATGTTTGTGTACCACGAGACAGAGCTATCACCCTGTAGGCTCTGCTTCGTGCCTGTATCCCATATCCTTCTCAATAAGAACCTATATATCTACAGGTGTCTACTTACTCCCCAACCCAAGATAGGCCTGTTGTGCATCTATGGAGTTAGCTGGGACACACATAACAATGCTCATTGTATGTTATTACTAGACGTTGGTGTATGATAAAATGTTAATAATTGTTTACTGGCTATTCTTTATAGTAGTGAAGTAAATATCCACCTACACTTTAGGCCTACTTATATGCGTGAAGTACCTATCATTTGTTTATGTCAAAGTCTACATACTCGCTTATTATTCCCCAATAATAGTCAAGGAGTATACAGTTATATAACTGTTATGTCCTTTGAATAAATAAGAGTGTATAATTACATGCGTGTATTTATTATGTTCATCTTAACCTGATTGAGTACCTAACTTGTGAATAAGAACGTGTTCGACGTGTCCCTGTTGAGATTATAGTAAGTCTAAAAGTCCATAGTTGGATTTGAGTAAAGACCAAAACTAAGCTAGGTTGTATTACAACCCGGCATAACAATTATTATTATTATTATTATTATTATTATTATTTAACTGAAGGTAAACTCTGATGCCATTGTATCCATAGTATGTTTTTTCTCAGTTTACGGTAAATTGAATCATTTAACATCTGATATCTCGAATCTTAAGGGGAAAATATGAAACTACCATGTCTATGCTTCATATAAAAAACAAGTTTATATACTTAACAGCTTATTTCGCTATAATATCCTCGTAATAGTTGAGTAATTAAGGTCAGAACAATACAATGTACTGTCTGCTGAAAAATAATAAACAAAATGTAGCCCACGCACAAATATTCGTGGACTAATTATATTTATGGAAATAGAATTCTCTAGAAACGAATTTATGAATACATATGTCTGTACATCAGCTACGAAACTATATACTGTTTATTGATTGAAAAGCAAGTTCCATCCACAAGTCATTCCAGGTCAGATGTTACAATTGTAACAAGAAAAACATGGGGGTCAATTACTTTATATGAGTAACTGTACATGTAGGTTTGTCTATATATGTTATATATCTGCCTATTTACCTTTGTATGTATTTATCCAACTATCTATCATCAAGAACATCCAGCTATCTTGCATAATTATTTAAGTGTTCATTAGGGGGGGTGACATGCTTTTCTTCTCTCCCATTTCTCTCTTTCTCTGGCTTGTATCCATTTGGCCCCATTTAGCCTACTGTTTTAAGACATTTATCCCCATCCAGGTGTTAATTTTTAGCGTTAGTGAGCCAACATTGTATGAAGAAATCCTTTTTGTTTAATGTGATGGCTTGCTACCGCTCGCCAGGACAAAATCGACAACTGGAAGGGGATAAACGTCTTAAAACAGTAGGCTGAATGGGGCCAAATGGATGCAAAACAGAGGGAGAGGAAGAGAGAGCAAAACATAGCGAGGTGGGCCCCCTTAACCTGACAAGCGCGATATAGACCTAGGTGCTAGGGTAGTTATTTGTGCATTTCTAGCCCTGGATTCTGACAGAATTCGTTATATTTACAATATAAAGCATTATTTGTTTTCGGTATGCTTTTATTTTACATATATGATGTATATATGAACCTTCAAGAGTGCTAAAATAAGTGGGAAAAGCATTTGGGTGGTGAAAAACGAAGATATTGGCCACCCGGTCATAATCTCAGGCGAGAGAGAGCCACAGGCAGCCCTCCCCTCTCGCTGTCTGGGAGTCAACTGAGACGAGCGGGGCGGTGTGTGCCGGTGTCTGGGTGTTGCATAACGATCTTTTATGCAACCAACTTGTGCTACATTATCGCGGGAGAGAAAAATAACCGATAAATGATGATAATAAGAGGATAAATAGGTGATAATTGAGGAGGGGGGGGAGGGGGGAATAAGGTGGGGAAGGAGGGGAGGGGGAGGGGTGAGAAACACATGGATGAGTACTAGAGGGGAATTATCTCACCTAGAGACAAAATCCTTTGTTTTGATAGGCCCTTTTTTTTTGGAAGGATTTTTTTATGGTCTTGCTTCCGTGAGGCCTATCGCGTTCCCTATAGGAAGCCTTCCGTGAGGCCTATCGCGCTTGCCGGGTTAATAAGGAATTGTAGCTATGACATAATATCTTAACCCATTTAGGATAGGTGCTGTCCTTTTCACTTTATTCTAGCTACTATTAGACGATTTTAGTCAGTTGAAAAAAGGCCTACAGTATTTAACAGGCTTCGAAATATCTCACTTAACCTTTGTTTTACGACCACAGATCCTTCTTAAGCTGCACAAAGTCGTCTAAATATAGCTAGAATATAATTAAAAGGGCATCTCTAGTACAGAAGGGGTTAAGATCAATAATAATAAATTGCTCGTGAAGTAAATAAGTCATTTACTTCACGAACAATTTATTATGATTGATCTAACCATTAGCGAGATTGCAACACGTTATTAGTGCATTAGACCATCAGGCACACCAAATTGAATACTATGTAGAAACTCATAATGTTGCAAGTAATATTTGGCCTTTAAATATAGAAAACATAGAATGAAACCTTACATTATTGGATTGTTTATGGACACACACTAATGAAACCTTACATTATTGAATTGTTTATGGACACGCACTAATGAAACCTTACATTATTGAATTGTTTATGGACACACACTAATGAAACCTTACATTATTGAATTGTTTATGGACACACGCTAATGAAACCTTACATTATTGAATTGTTTATGGACACCACTAATGAAACCTTACATTATTGAATTGTTTATGGACACACTAATGAAACCTTACATTATTGAATTGTTTATGGACACACACTAATGAAACCTTACATTATTGAATTGTTTATGGACACACTAATGAAACCTTACATTATTGAATTGTTTATGGACACACACTAATGAAACCTTACATTATTGAATTGTTTATGGACACACGCTAATGCAAGTTATGGTCGCTCTTTTGGTAATCTAAAATGGCTTACTTAAGAATGGAAAAGGGGTGGGACTTTCTTTGTTTTAACCCTTTCAGTAGCGGTGACATGCTTTTCATTATATATTGGCAACTATTAGACGATTGTATTCACCTTAGGAAGAGCATCTACAAATGAAAGACAGTATCTCAATCAACTCTCTGAAAGAGCCAGAAGAGTGAAGGAAAAGAAACGCGTCATCAGATCCTCTACGAGTTAACCCCTTGAAGATCACGACGCATTTTGACAGTTGATTTTGGCAATCATTGGACGATTTTACTTAGTTTGGAAAAGGTATATAGAAGTCAGAGGGTTAAGGGAGACAATATTTACCCTTTTAATTCCCACAGATCTTTCCTAAACAATACAAACTCGTCTATCGATAGCTAGAATATACTGTCAAAGCGCGTCATCGAATCCTCCAGGGGTAACTTAGGAAAGAAAGTAAAATTTGGCCTATATGACAAATAGGTGCAGGTAGTAGCAGCCGATACTTTCAATGTTCGCTATCAATCTTATTAATACACCACTCTGTAATAACCCTAGCCAGAGTCAGGTTTGAAATCCTCTACCCTACCTTAGCCGTGTTTGTCTGCCTCTTTTCCTGTACTAGATTTCCTTCTAGATGCTGGAGAGATTGCCCGATTAGGTGGCACTGCAAGGGGGGCTGCGGACGGTGGAGGCATCGGGGCGATAACCCGTGGGCTGCTGATCTGCTCTCCTGCTGCCCTTTCAAAGACAGATCTCATTTCACTCTGGCTGACCGATCATCTGGAGCGGCTTCAGTCAACTGAACTCGGAACTGTTTGGCCAGAGTGTCTGGGGAACTACAACAACAACAACAACAACAACGGAGTGTAGAATCCCCCCCCCCCCTCCTAGAACTATCCTCTTGCTAGTTAATTTCTACCTTTGAGCTCTTTAACGTGAATATACATAGCTTTACTAGGCTAATGAAGAATAGCCCCGTACAATTATCCCTATTAGCGCCTGTATATACAGTATATAACAATTACTGTCACCTTAGCACAGAGCGATTATAGCAGGGGGAAGTTAACCCTTTCAAGATCCGATTACGTATTCCCTTTCTGTTGTCTGGCTATTATTAGACGGTTATAGCTTAATTGATAGGGGCATATGGTAGTCAGAGGGTTAATTGAGATAGTCTTTACCCTTATAATTCGCACAGATCCTTCCTAAGCTGTATAAAGTCGTGTAATAATAGCCAGCATAAACTGTCAAACTGCGTCATAATCTACATAGAGCTAAACAAATATATCTCAACTATATATATTTTCAAACACTAGGGGGGAATAATTTGCGTTTATTTTTTATCCAATCCATTGATCCTGAGAAATTTTAGTAGAGTCCTAAATCACACGATATAACTCATCACAAGATTAAAATGTGTGTGTGTGTGTGTGTGTGTTAGTACATTAACACAATTCAGCAAGAGCTTATATACATCAAGATGATTATGTGCTGGAAGTGTGTGTGTGTGAGTGTGTTGGTTATTATGGTTGTTGTTGTCATAGTTATCGTTCATACAGACGGTGTATCCATTAACTATACAGGTGTTACATATACAGACGGTGTAGCCATTAACTATACAGGTGTTACATATACAGCGAGGATGAAGCACATAAACACCCCTATTATCTATTAATTTTATTTGAGCTATGTTTAGACGTTTTTGTCAATATTAAGACCTTTCGTTCCCTTAGGTAATCTTATGAATATATATGTTATGCCGGATTGTAATACAACTTAGCTTTGTTTTGGCCTTTACTCAAATCCAATTTTGGACTTTTAGACTCAATATATCCTCAACAGGAACACGTCGAACACGTTCTTATTCACAAATTGGGTACTCAACCAGGTTAATTTGAACACAATATATACACGCAGATAATTATACACTATTATTTATTCAAAGATATATGGAAAGGTAAAAAGGATTCAATTACCTATTGCTTGGAACTGGTACAAGAATCCACGTACTTAGACATAATAAGATCAATATGAAATTCACGAGTATGTCTCGATCTGAAATGTGGGCTCCACCTTAACTTAACTATTATATGTAATAGTAAGCAAATAAGGGAGTTCATTTATAGCACAAAAAAGTCTCTAGATAACATAACAATGAACATGAATTAAAGGATAGTATATTTATGGAAGTATGCAATTATAAACAGACAAACATACACATAGATTAAACCCTTGATAATAATATATATGGGAGTTGAGTATCTACTGTGAAGTATTCTGAATAAGATTCTAACAGGGTGAGCGAAATCTCTAAGTACGCATATATAAGCTGGGACGGAACAAAAAAGGAAACCTACGAAGATCTCTGAAGTGAACGCTCGCTCACGGGTGGCGAGAAGCATACGGGTAAATTAAAAGGGCTATCCCACGCACATAATTATAGCCCAACTGTATTATGGTTCGGCACCACTGGTGAGAACGGTTCAGCGTGGCCTATTTAATGGCTAACTCAGCTAAACTCGCGCATATTTTACCGTACCGTATGGCGCGGCAAAGAGAAGACAGAATGAGACCACAGTTTTAAATCTTATATATTTTATTAGTTAAAAATAACATATTTACAATAGTATACATATCATTATATATATATATATATATATATATATATATATATATATATATATATATAATTATATATATATATATATATACCGGTATATATATATATATAATTATATATATATATATATATATTAAAATGCCCCAGAACGAGAAGCCCACCACAGAAGCCATGAACGAACACCACACAGAAACACCAAAGGAAAGGTCCACAGAACGAAAGGACCAGCTGACCGAGCCAGCCATTTCAGACAGGCCCAAGCCCGCAGGGCTAAACAGCTCCAGGACCCACCCATTTACCTTTTCTAGACTGACCATTTTCCACACCTCACGTACACTAACCCTCTCGTGTCCTACACTCCTAACTACAAAAATGATGAACAGGAATATACATTCATATTAAAAACACCCATGCCCTGTCCCGACGTTGAGCCAATGCCAACACATCAGACAGCCATAATTATATCTATGTATGTTCTTACATCCGAGAAGTAGATGTTATATATCTTAGAAGTTCAAACACCCACGCTTGTCCCTAGACCTCGTATATCATTTTCCATGACGAGTATAGATATATGTAACCCGTGCTCAGTCGCCCCTTGCATTGTTCCTCTAGTAACTAAGTCTATAATATTAACTGCCACCAGCATTGATGCGACATAGCGGCACTGTCCTTGTGTCGTATTGTGCCAAGTACAGATCAACCAGGTTTCATCACCTTATTAGGACGACGACTATAATGTCATCGTTCATCGATGTATGCAATCCTTAGGTTAAGTATTTTTATCCGCCATTGTGTTCACCTTTTTCCATTTACTTTCCACTATTGTCATACGTCTTCCCCTTGCCTCCTTCGTATCCACAGTCCACACTACGCCAATTTACTTCGTGTCTTACACCTCTTACCCCAACCAGAGATTATATAAGATAACCTGGTTAACAGTATCTGTCATAAGTACCCCGAAACAATAACTAAGTACCCCTACGAACTGCCGCTGTTGTTGGTATTTATATTTAATAGAAAACGCAGTTCCCAGGGCCAACTAATAGTATCCATAACCCTCGGACTGATCACATAACTCTATCTTTTCCAGACTCATATACCACCCCATAGTTGCATTCCCCGGTAGCATTTGGCTAACGTATTCTACTGCCTTTTCAAACTTCCATATCAATTGTAGCCTAATGCCACCCCCACGCCCAGGGACCTTAGGGGCAAAATTTCCCTGTAGCCCTTGAACTCTCCCCCCCCTCTCATTAAGACACCCACGCTTCTCGACTCTTGTCCGACCTAGCCTCTCTCTCATACCTCTTGAAGATCCTTGAATTGTCCGTTGCTAACGCTCCCCAACCTTTTATATATATACTCCTATCCAGCCTACCTTCACTTAGTAGGCCAGAACAACATTAGAACTTTACTAGCCCCTTGCATGCCATATATTCTCTTACAACACATTCACAACCCTGCACCCAATGGTCGTCGGTGCGAGGCTAGCCGCCCCGCCAGTAACTAACTTCTATTGCCATACTTCCAGATAAATGTGGCAGAGTTAGCAACCCAGTCTCCACCACATCCAGCAAACCCTACAATTAACAACCAGCCGAGTAAAACCAGCTAGCTAAGGCACCTTCGGTTTTGGTATTAAAGACACCCACATCTGTCTCATACACAGAGGGTTATTACAAACACTGGTGATATGGCAAGCCCCTAGCCACAGCCGCCGGACGACTATCACAGAGAGAGGGCGCCCAGCTCCCCCTTTTTGCCCACCCGAGGAGGGAGACCCCCACCCCCCCGGAGGTATACCTGGCCCCTGTTTTGACTTTCGAGTCATTGCCAGGTAGCACAGGAATTCTTCCTATCAATGAACTAACCATGAATGACTAACACCTTTACTAACCTCTATTACCTCACAATAAATCATTTACCTTTCTTGCATGCTCTGATCACTAAATTAGCACCTCAGCTATACCATAGAATGAAGATTGAACAATCTAGAGAGACGCTCCTATCACAGCTGTCCCCATCCTCCTCGCAAAGTAGATCCAGTCTCTCTCCCCTAAATACGTCCAGTATAGCCAAAATAGTACCTCTTACTAAGGCTCAGTTATATGAAAATATAAAGGCTTCCTATCGCCCTGTGCCACAACAGTAAATACCATCTTACCTAGTCCCCATATCTATTGAGAGCTCAATTAAGTCCATAAGACTCAAGATCCCTACTGTCTACAGGGTCCAGAACCGAGCCTATAAATCTAACTCCCACCCCCAGTCAAATCAGTTGAAAGCTAGACACCAACCAGGGGTCACTACCCTGCAGTTAACTTCTAGCTCTGCCCTTGTGTTGTTCCGGAGTGAGATCCCAGAGCCGGCAGACTCCGTGGCAGATTTGGATAGAAGGACCTGCCCACGTATTGAAGAACTTCACACATATGGCCCCCCTGGACGGCCGCGGAACCAGTCGTTAGCCCCCAACATCATGGACGCAAGATAACCAGGACCAGACCCATCAGATACTACCCAAGATTCCCTTTAGCAGTACTACATATTACTGTGCTGTTTAGAGATTCACTAATTAATATTTCTACGAAGTGGCTAAGACCTTGCCCAGTGTAATTCATACTTAACCATTCCATTTGGGACGTACTAAGCGATCAGTGCTCTTTAATTAACAGGTGACCTTGACTCTCGTAATTACCTTATTCAGATATTAAAACTCTAGTGATATCTAACGTTCGCCCACTGATTTGCGTTCTATGTATTTCTGAAACAAGGATATAAAACTTAGATCAGTACCCCCTGAGGTTACTAGAATTCCCGTGCTCTAAAATACGCGTGTCTAATCTAGTCTGTGAACTACTACTTGTGCACCAGAGCTACCAGTAATAAATCTAACAGTGAATATGAATCTATAAGTAACATTGATGGTCTTCGGTATATAAACCTGTGGAATCGAAGCCAGTGATCAGAAGATTAATACCTGAACGTTGGAAGTGGGAGACTAGGCTCCATCCAGATCCACTTATGCTAGTGTTGTTCAATTCTATTGTATTGTCTTACACAAGTATTCTGCAGTGGTATATCAATAAACGTGATCATGTAACTTGCTACCATGTGTTTCTTTGTGTTCTCTATTCCTCATATCTTGTATTGTGCATGCAGCCTTATATACCCAGTCAATTTAGAACTCACATTACCCAAGTTAAACCTGTAGAAAAACAGGGCATAACATATATATATATATATATATATGCATATAGCCCAACTGTATTATGGTTCGGCACCACTGGTGAGGTTAGGTTAGGTTAGGTTAACTGTATTATGGTTCGGCACCACTGGTGAGAACGGTTCCGCGCGGCCTATTTAATGGCTAACTCAGCTTTATATATATATATATATATATATATATATATATATATATATATAAAGCAATATGTATACTATTGTAAATGTTATTTTTAACTAATAAAATATATAAGATTTAAAACTGTGGTCTCATTCTGTCTTCTCTTTGCCGCGCCATACGGTACGGTAAAATATGCGCGAGTTTAGCTGAGTTAGCCATTAAATAGGCCACGCGGAACCGTTCTCACCAGTGGTGCCGAACCATAATACAGTTGGGCTATATGCATCCCGCGCAGATAATTCTGACCAGTAAGGTCACTCAGGTCATTCGCTATACTGCGGTGATCAAAATAGTATTTACGGTTAGTGCGATACTATTCTGAATAAGGGGAGGAATGTATTGAAATTTAAAGGAGAGGGGAGTTAAATTGTTTTTACAATTAACAATGTACTTAGATTAATATGAGAAATTTATATCTTGAACATTCAATTAAATAATTCTTATATGCAATTATGATCTCACGGGGGTCGAGGAATTCAGATTTAATGATTTATATCAAGTCAAAGGTTGAATGTAACCTAACTGAATCAGGCAATAGATTGATTACAGTAGATTAGAGAACGAATCAATAAATTAGCGTATACGAGTAGTTATAGAATACTACAAGTGAAATATGGCGCACAGGACGACGTTGCACTTAGAAGGAAATACCTGATAAGGTATGAAGGAGGTCTGAACGAGTTAACAGATTCCTATATGGAATACAGAACAAATTGGCGTTGTATTAGAGTTGTTGAAATAGTTACACAATAGATCTACACGAAACTAGAATTCCTAGGCGAGATGGATCGAAATTATCGATTTCATAATAGAATAAACCAATACATAGGTGATGGGCTGGTCTATCAGAATGAGAGTTGAGCGTTCTCTGCCATACCCATAGCTTACTCTGACTGTTCCTTTTACTTATATAGCTAGATCTCAAGTGACGGCGTCTTTTCCGTGGATTGACCTCCCTACTGCCAACCCTGGCAGATTGGGAGCCAAAGCGTCACATTTTTCCTTTGCCCCTCAACTTTCCCTTTATAATTGCTGATGGGCACAGGGCCTTGGGTGGGGCTTTTGTTTCCCGGGCGTTTCCGCACCCTCCTCAGCTCCCCGCCTTTGAGTGGCTTCGGTCACCTGGGCATTATTAGTGGTAAGCTGGGAGGGTTCTGTGAGGGCGCTCGGTTATGGCCTTGGCCTTGCTCGGGACCTTGGGGCTGCTCGGCCAGACAGCCTGAGGAACAACAACAACCAATACATTATTCATAAATTACACAGTTAGCGCACGACAAATTCAGGCGTAACAGGGATTTCTCTCGAAGAAATTAGATTTTAATTATGATAATCATCAATAATTATTTTTCTTAAGGATAAGGGACTGAGATTAAATAGATATGAATTTGAGCGTAGGTTCTAGGTAAAAGTGAGACTTTTCGAAGGGAATAAATTCACAGTATACACTTCAGCTTCAACTTGTTACATACATAAATAGAATGGACATACACAAGGAAAATCTCGGCTAGGTGTTTTATTTACACTAGTATGTGACGTATATGTATAATGTTTATATGAAATTAGAGGGGAGATTAACACTAGATCTTGGACACAGATCTACACAAGGTTTAATATGGTTTCTGAAGGATTAACGTATACGCAACAATTAACGATCTTGGCCACAGATCTACATAGGAATTAGCAATGAATATTCACATATTTTACCTTACCTTCACAACAATAATCACAACGTAAGACACTTGTTACGTCCTGGTATATATAAACACTGGGCGCTTTCTATTGGACTAGGTATGCGGCAACAAGCAACAACGGAAAACGCTAGATCCCACCCTTATCTATAAACCCAGGCAACAAACCACCCTAAACCGTCAAGAGTCCTGCCTGGACAACAAGGTATCCTATGACTCGGTTACAGGGTGCACGCACTATAGACTGCTGATAGTCAAGCAGGCTATATAAAAGATCACACAATTAAGTTGGCTTAAAGCTTCAAGGAAAAGATAGATAACGGAATTAAATTGCAGAAACAATTTAATAACAAACTAGAAGAAAGTACATTTAACGTTACGTTAATTAATACAATTAATCACCCCTGCGTGAAAGAAGGTGAAAGCAAACAGTCCTCAAAACATCATACAGGTAGACAAGATGCGGGTTTCTAAACTGCATGTGGCTACTGTAGGGTCTGATGCTTAGCAAAGAAAGTACATTACAGATTTAGAGAACTCTTAACTCATAAGCAGGAATAAATACTAGTGATAGGACATACAGTGTATAATGGCATAGGTATAATTAAATAAAGGAAGCAACTCGCAACATAACCACATACAGGTGTGCTTCTCACTCTTAGTCAGGCAAGCCTGCTCGGACAGAGTCTCTAAGCCACACCCTGACTCACAATGCTCACAAAAACGGTAAACTGTGGCACAATAACAAGCATACAGAGATGATAAACCCCTAGCTGTTAATCTGCCAGGTGGCAGAGGTCTAGCCGGAAGGATATAGGCTTCGGATACCCGGGCTGAACCACCTGCTCTAGCCTAGGGACGTTCCCAAGTCTGTGCGCCAAATTACTCTAATTGAAAGGGTGCTCTCTTGAGAGACTCAGATCGCAAGTATCTGACTCTCTCCTGGCGACCCTGAAACAAAAGCAAGACGTGCTAGCGCAGTGCTGAGTGGACTAGGCAAGGGCCCTCACACAACACAACACTAGACACACACAAGGGACACAGACAAGAAAATGCCCCCCAGACTCCCACGGGTATCCTAGTAAAGTCGTGCGGGTCCACAGGACTCGCACCAGCAGACTTTACTTAAAGGATCGCAAAAAGCCTCCCCTCCGGTCTAGCCCCTGCTAACCTGACACAAGAACACACTAGCAAGCATGAAACCACCAAATATGAGACAACAAAAAAGCTTCCTAGGTCTCATTAACAATTACGTCTCTGCATAAGGCCCAAAATCCTATCTAGTTATCTGAGAGCTCGTCGTTAATACAATAATAGATATAAGGTCTATCAAGGGGATGGGATAATTAAATAGATTGGTGAAGTAGTGGAAGGAAGGTATACAAAGTAAGAGAGAAAGTTTCTAAGTGGGGTTGAGAGGGATAGATATCAAGGGGGTCCGAAAGGTACAACAGTGAGGTGAGCTCTGAGTCTTGAATCTGTCTGGACCCCGCCCTAGGCATGCAGAATACATCCCATGCTTGGCAACACTCAACACAGTTGCCGGGTCAAAATCGTCTACCCCGTGCGTGAGTCGAAACTAAGCCTAACGTTGCAATCAAATGCATATGGCAACATCAGGCTTGTCCCAAGCTGGACTCTCCGCGCGAAGCAACGTCCCCCAGCCGGTCTCTCTCTCCCGCTCGTCTCCTCCCACTCTCACTAGACTTACATCTTATATATTATAATGAAACAATCAACTATCGAGAATAAAATATACTAAGATGCGTTGGTTAAGAATAAGGGCAGCTACAAGCTGTGAAACAACATAAGAATATCCCAGACATTAGTTACATTGTCGTAGGATATATACTAAGGAAAAGCCGGCCGGCCGGCTGCCACCAGCCGGTTTCTAAACGGCTGGGTAGCCGAAGCGCGCGTATGACCGCACGTGGCTACTATGCAGAAGTGTCACACCTCCCCCAAGATATAAGACCCTTGACTAAGTTCTTCATATCTAACAGAAAGCTTCTCATAGTACCACACACTGTTGCGACACAAGGCACTATATAAAAAAAAATAAAGACTGTTGCGCTCCACCGAGCAAGTTCAACTAACTTAGCGACAATAAGCGAAAACATTCAACTTAGATACTGCTACAACATCTTATACAAAATTCTACACGTTATAAAAATAAAGAGTTTTTATAAGGTTTATGCTTTTTTAATTTTTTTTTTCGGCTGAACTACAGTGACAGCCTATTTTCCTCCACACTCAACCCTCAATCCTGTGGCAGTCTAACCAACATCATCCACCCTTGATAGACAATCCGCTATCACGTTATCAGAACCGGCAATATGGCGTATGTCCAGATAATACTCCTGAAGCATGAGTGACCACCTGGTCAGCCTCATATTCCGGTTATGAAACTGATTCAAGAATTTCAGAGGGTGATGATCGGTATAAACCACTACGACTGATCCGAAAGCAGGAACATATACATCGAAGTGCCTAAGCGCCAGCACTATCGCCAGGAGTTCTTTTTCAATTACAGAGTAATTCCTTTGTGCACTATTGAATTTTTTACTGTAAAAACTCACTGGATGTTCGATACCTTCATCATCTGTCTGTAAAAAGACAGCCCCAGCCCCTACGCCACTGGCATCAGTCGCCAGCTGAAAAGGTCTGCTGAAGTCCGGGGCCCTGAGTATGGGGTGGGTACATAACAGGTGTTTCACCAAGGAAAACGCCTCTGCACACTCAGGAGACCACCGGAACTTCTTGTCCTTAGATAATAAGTCAGTTAAAGGTGCCAGTACAGTCGAATAGCCTTTGATGAAGCGACAATAATAGCCTATCATACCTAGAAACCGCATGATTTGTTTCTTAGTCGTAGGCTGGGGAAACTGATCGATGGCTTTGATCTTTGTCTGTGGAGGGCACACCTGACCCATCCCCACCTCGAACCCCAGGTACAAAACTGTGGCTTTGACAAAATCGCACTTACCCAGGTTTACCACCAAACCTGCTTCATTCAGTTTATTAAAAAGCTGTCCGATGTGAGCACAGTGACTGTTAAAATCATCGTCGTATATTATGACATCATCTAGGTACACCGTACAGTTGGCAATGTCGGCTACAATGTCGTTCATTAATTTCTGAAACGTTGCAGGGGCATTTTTCAGCCCGTATGGCATAACATGGCAACGATATGTGGCACCGTCCACCACAAACCCACACACCTCTCGCGCTCGCTCAGACAAGGGCACTTGCCAATAACCCTTAACAAGGTCTATCTTAGTGAGGAACTTGGCTTTTCCTATCTTATCCACACTGTCGTCCACGCGAGGGAGAGGGTAGGCATTTGTGGGGGTTAATCCATTCAACCTGCGGAAATCTATACAAAACTGCACCTTGCCATCTGGTTTGGGCTGCAGTGTGACTGGGGAAGTCCACCTTACTGCACCCTCAGAAATCAGCCCACATTTCAGCATATAATCCAGCTCTTCCCTAAGTGCTGGTAATTTAATAGGGGGGACACGGTATGGCACTGATTTAAAGGGCGGGTGATCACCAACATCGACATCGTGCACCGCTTGAGTAGTGAGGCCAGGATGCTCCGCGAAAACAGCTGGGTTTGAATCAAACAAGTGCTGCACAGCTACATGCTGTTGCTCAGGCAGGTGCAATATCAACTCGTGAGCCACTTGTCTAGAATTCCCCGCCCACTGATCCGCGGAAACATGACAATCCCAATTATCCTCCCCCGCAGCTTGACTGTCCCTTCCTCCTTCTCCACCACGATCGCTGCAGATCAACACCGGGACAGTGAGAGGCTCGGAGGGGCGCCTCACATACTCTTTCATCAGATTTACATGGGAAAGTTGGTTCTTTTTCTTACAATCAGGAGTAGCTACTAAATAGTCGAGATCAGAAACCTTCCTTACAACCCGATACGGACCAGACTTGGCAGACAAGGGGTGTCCCACCAGAGGCAGTAGTATCAGTACCTCCTGATCTACTTCAAACTCCCTCAGCTTCACCTTCTGGTCGTATCTGTCCTTCATCTGAGCTTGTGAACTCTTAAGGTTCCGACCTGCTACCTCCAAGCTCTTTAGCATTCTCTCACGGCTTTCAACTACATACTTTAGAAGCGAGCATGGCTTTGTGACTCCCTCCCAGATCTCCTTGACTATGTGGAGGGGCCCCCTGACCCTGTGTCCAAAAACCAACTCGTTCGGGCTAAATCCCAAGCTCTCCCCAGGGACTTCTCTCGCAGCAAATAAAACGTATGGGAGACCTAGATCCCAGTCCTTCCCATTTTCCATGCAATAACACTGCAACATACTCTTGAGAGTCGAGTGCCACCTTTCCAAAACTCCCTGACTCTCGGGATGGTAGGCAGATGACACCACAGACACTATCCCATGTTGCTGCATGGTCTGCTTAAACAGAGCAGAAGTAAAATTGGATCCCTGATCAGACTGGATCTCCTGAGGGTAGCCATAACGAGAGAAATAGACAAGTAGGTTTTTGACAACAGTCTTAGCCATCCCGTTGCGCATGGGGTAAGCATCTGGATACCGTGTTGCTACATCCATTACAGTTAGTAAAAATGTATTGCCGGCACTAGTGGGGGGCAATGGGCCAACCATATCGATAACTACTTTGCTGAAGGGCGGCCCAATGACAGGGATGGGTTGTAACGGGGCTCTCGGGATGACCTGATTGGGTTTCCCAACAACTTGACAAGTGTGACACTGTGTCACCCATGACACGACACTCGCCTTTAACCCAGGCCACCAGAAAAGCTTGCTCAGAGCTGCCTCCGTCTTATGTGCCCCCAGGTGCCCTGCCAAAGGCACATCATGAGCTAATCTCAATAAGCTCTCACGGCACACCCTCGGTACTACTAACTGGTACACTAATCCTGACCCGCCATCCCACTTTTTCTTGGGATCCTGATGTCTCCGATACAAGATCCCCTCGGACAAGAAAAAATCACCAGGCTGCGCATCCCCATCGCTCTCCAGTTCGATAGCACCATTACCACACGCCCTGACTTCAGGATCTTCCAGCTGCAAGGAATATATATCAGCAGGTGCAAGATTATCCAAGTTCATTTTAAATAATTTATGTCCACCTCCAATGTCCCGCTGAGCCATCCTTTCCTCACGCTGCGCATAACGATGCTGTCGCAGAGTCTCTTCCTGCCCTGCACCTGCACTGGCGGTGACAGGCCCCGGGGCCTCTCCAGACTCTAACATAGGTGCCAATAATGAGTCACCAAGAAACACTGCCGGCATAAAACTCTCCAATTGACCAACACTTCCCGTTTTCTTGTGACCTTTCCTCCGCAGTACGATAGACTGAGGTGGTGGCTGCAAGGCTCCGGATGTCTGAGAACGCATCACAACACACGCCATGGTTTGTACGCTACACTTCTCAACCCACTCCTGTTCCTCCCTACTAACGTCGGCCGCCTTCTCGGCAACGACCAAGGGTGAAACCTTAGAAGCAGGCACCGCAAAGTCGTTGCCGAGGAGGAGGTCGACGCCCCCAACAGGCAAGTTCTCTACAATTCCTACATCCAGCTCCTTTACCGCACCACCCACCTCCAGCTCCATCCGCACCAGCGGGTAGGACTTCGTAGCATTGATCCCCTGAACTACCACCACCTGAGCAGCGTTAATCGGCCTACCAGTAATGTTCTTTAACAAGGTCTGAGAAGCCCCCGTATCACGCAATAGCTTAACTCCTCGCCTTTCACCAGCCCACCTCACAAAACCATGCCCTCTATGACCCCCAAAGACGTCGCGGACAGGGTTCGAGCCTTCCGGACTCTTGAACACAGGCTGTGTCCCAACCTCTGACGAACTGCCCTTGGCAAACTCAGAAGATATAGGCGACACCCCTATGCTGCGGGCCAATGACACAACCTTGTTTGGTGGCTTGTTCGGACAAGCATTTGCAAAGTGACCCTCCTTGTGACATGCAAAGCACTCTTTACTCTTTGGTTTCCCTTGGGAGTGGGAGGTACCATTAGACTTCTTATACGGGACGGTATTTGGTTTATGTTCAGTTTTATTGTCAGTGCTAGATGGTTTTGTGTATTTATGTGTATCAAAATTCTTGGGAGGGGGAGGGGTACGATCCTTTGCACCCGACTCACTCCTAGCTGCTGCTCCGCACCCTCGAATTAATGACAGTCGGAGGTCAGCCATTTCTTCTGCCTCCTGGAGAGTTCTAGGATTTTTTTCCTTTATATTTAATGTTAAGTCCCCGCCTGTGCACTTACAGAACTGCTCCAAGAGAACCAGCTCATTCAACTCCTCAAAAGTAGCTGCCCTCTCAGAATGCAGCCAATGTCGTAGTGCATCAGACAAGTCCCGGGCGTGTTCTAGGAAGGTACTATCCTTGCCCTTAGTAACACCCCGAAACTTCAAGCGGTAAGTTTCTGGTTATAACTCATAGGCCCGTAGCACAGCCTTCTTTAGCTCATCATAAACTACACAGGACTCTAAAGGTAGTGCATCATACGCTTTTAGCCCCTTTCCTAGGAGTCTTGATGAAACTAATGCTGCCCACTTTTCCTGAGGCCACTGGTGTTCCTGACACTTCTTCTCAAATCGCATAAAAACTCAGTCACACATGATTCATCGAACACAGGAACAAGTTTAAGCAGGTGCGACAATGATTGGTCCCGATGTCTGTTACCTCCCCCAATATTTCGCCCTGTTACCTCCACTCGAGATCTCTCCAGCTCCCTGTCAGCCCGATACCTAGTAGACTCTGCCTGCAGTTCAGCCTCTCGTATAGCTGTTCTCTCTGCGGCCTCAGCCTGAGCTCTAGCAACCTCAGCCTGCACACTAGCCTGTCTCTCGGCGGCCTCAACTTTGGCCCTAGCAACCTCAAGCTGCACACTAACCTGTCTTTCGGCGACCTCAACCTTTGGCCATCTCAAGCCGAAACAACAAATCTGGAGTCAACCCTTGAGGAGGGAAAGGTGCATTTAATGGAGAGGGTCCCTGTGATTGAATTCCATGCTGCCATTGACCATCAACTTGGGGGTATGTACTAAATTCAGACACCCTGACGTTTGATACGGGGGTAGAGTGGAGGGGGGGCTGGGGACTGGGGCCCCCAGTTGCCTCTCCACCAAGGTCTCAAAGTCCTCAGCTGATCTTTCCTCATGCCACTTAAACCCTGGTGACTCTGAAGACCTGCCACACACTTTAAGCCATACTTATTCAGCTTCAACACCCTGGCAGCGGTGAGGGGCACCTCTAAAAATCTTCTAGCACCCTCCTCGCTATCGACTAGCCACTCCACAGGTCTTTCTCCCTCCGAGCCCATATCGTGACCTGACCCATCACTGTGTTCTGATGTATTAGACATGTTTGTGTACTGCAGTAATTATCACGGTTATAGAATGTGCCTTATCTCCTATGCAAGTATGTATATACTAATGTTATTTAAAGTCTTTAATGTGTTATATTGGTTGCTCCAAAAAAAAAAAAATCTATGTCCACTTTATTCCTCTAATCATAAGGAATCTCAAAACAAATGACCACTATATTCCTCTGTTCAGTAAATCCTATGCAAGGTCGCCATTTGTTACGTCCTGGTATATATAAACACTGGGCTCTTTCTATTGGACTAGGTATGCGGCAACAAGCAACAACGGAAAACGCTAGATCCCACCCTTATCTATAAACCCAGGCAACAAACCACCCTAAACCGTCAAGAGTCCTGCCTGGACAACAAGGTATCCTATGACTCGGTTACAGGGTGCACGCACTATAGACTGCTGATAGTCAAGCAGGCTATATAAAAGATCACACAATTAAGTTGACTTAAAGCTTCAAGGAAAAGATAGATAACGGAATTAAATTGCAGAAACAATTTAATAACAAACTAGAAGAAAGTACATTTAACGTTACGTTAATTAATACAATTAATCACCCCTGCATGAAAGACGGTGAAAGCAAACAGTCCTCAAAACATCGTACCGGTAGACAAGATGCGGGTTTCTAAACTGCATGTGGCTACTGTAGGATCTGATGCTTAGCAAAGAAAGTACGTTTCGGATTTAGAGAACTCTTAACTCATAAGCAGGAATAAATACTAGTGATAGGACATACAGTGTATAATGGCATAGGTATAATTAAATAAAGGAAGCAACTCGCAACATAACCACATACAGGTGTGCTTCTCACTCTTAGTCAGGCAAGCCTGCTCGGACAGAGTCTCTAAGCCACACCCTGACTCACAATGCTCACAAAAACGGTAAACTGTGGCACAATAACAAGCATACAGAGATGATAAACCCCTAGCTGTTAATCTGCCAGGTGGCAGAGGTCTAGCCGGAAGGATATAGGCTTCGGATACCCGGGCTGAGCCACCTGCTCTAGCCTAGGGACGTTCCCAAGTCTGTGCGCCAAATTACTCTAATTGAAAGAGTGCTCTCTTGAGAGACTCAGATCGCAAGTATCTGACTCTCTCCTGGCGACCCTGAAACAAAAGCAAGACGTGCTAGCGCAGTGCTGAGTGGACTAGGCAAGGGCCCTCACACAACACAACACTAGACACACAGGGACACAGACAAGAAAATGCCCCCCAGACTCCCACGGGTATCCTAGTAAAGTCGTGCGGGTCCACAGGACTCGCACCAGCAGACTTTACTTAAAGGATCGCAAAAAGCCTCCCCTCCGGTCTAGCCCCTGCTAACGTGACACAAGAACACACTAGCAAGCATGAAACCACCAAATATGAGACAACAAAAAAGCTTCCTAGGTCTCATTAACAATTACGTCTCTGCATAAGGCCCAAAATCCTATCTAGTTATCTGAGAGCTCGTCGTTAATACAATAATAGATATAAGGTCTATCAAGGGGATAGGATAATTAAATAGATTGGTGAAGTAGTGGAAGGAAGGTATACAAAGTAAGAGAGAAAGTTTCTAAGTGGGGTTGAGAGGGATAGATATCAATGGGGTCCGAAGGGTACGACAGTGAGGGGAGCTCTGAGTCTTGAATCTGTCTGGACCCCACCCTAGGCATGCAGAATACATCCTATGCTTGGCAACACTCAACACAGTTGCCGGGTCAAAATCGTCTACCCCGTGCGTGAGTCGAAACTAAGCCTAACGTTGCAATCAAATGCATATGGCAACATCAGGCTTGTCCCAAGCTGGACTCTCCACGCGAAGCAACGTCCCCCATCCGGTCTCTCTCTCCCGCTCGTCTCCTCCCACTCTCACGAGACTTACATCTTATATATTATAATGAAACAATCAACTATCGAGAATAAAATATACTAAGATGTGTTGGTTAAGAATAAGGGCAGCTACAAGCTGTGAAACAACATAAGAATATCCCAGACATTAGTTACATTGTCGTAGGATATATACTAAGGAAAAGCCGGCTGGCCGGCTGCCACCAGCCGGTTTCTAAACGGCTGGGCAGCCGACGCGCGCGCATGCCCGCACATGGCTACTATGCAGAAGCGTCACACACTCGGAGGTAAAGTTTGGGGGGTAGAGCTTCGAGAGCATGTCTGGCCGACGTAGAGCGTAGGTTCGCCTGGACTAGACTTCAGGGGGAGTTGCTTCTCACTATCAGGAATCCAACATCCAGACGTCAGAGGGAATACAACAGGGCTCGTTGTAGTCTCGAGGGGGAGGGGGAGGCAGTTACCACTTTTAGTTAGATGCTCCAGACTTTTCAGCCTTAAGAACATTACCGAGGTGAAAGTGCTTGCTTTCTTACCAATTTCATTGAGACTATGTTCAAGTTATTTCTTAGCTTTAACTTATAGTGAATCAATGTTAAAAGGATATAGTGAATCATTGTGGCATAAATAGTGAAGTAAATACTTAGCTTAAAAATACATGGTAGTTATCATTTGGTACCTAATCATTTAAAGTACTTTCTTTAATACTCTGGTGGGAGTCACGAAGTCTAGGAAGGACATAATAGCAACTCTGGTGATTTTATTATAATTGAGGGTTATTGGTGATGCAGTGGATAACTCTGTTCTTCACTATGTTCCTGGGCTGATCCAGAGTTCTCCGTAATGGTACTGCACTGTAGATCCTAATATCCCCACTTATCTCGGTAGCACTCAGGTCTTTGATGCGGAACTTGCATAAGCATTTGCTCGTTGTACTGCAAATCTGGCTGCTGGTCGAATGAAGGCTGGTGATTGGTGGAGAGGGTTTGAAAGCTGAATGGTGATTGGCTCAAACTCCCATTCCTTTGTAGGGGTGACTGACCTAGGTGACCCGTCTTCCTGGTAGTTAGAAAACGGGAATGACCTGGTAATATGGGGCACTCCTCGGTTTCTTGTTTCTCTATAGCCTGAGAAACTGTTATGGAATTACATCTCTGCTGCTGGTTTCTTCTTCTCTCCTTCCTATTCACCTGTAGGCTATCAATCCTACAGGTGTTACTTAACCCCGTTCCATTCAACCCCGTCACTTCAATATATATATATATATATATACAGTAAATAGACCCAAAAAATAACAACTGTACCCTTAACCCCTTCTGTACCGTCGACGTCTTTTTCATTTTATTCTAGCTACATTCAGACGATTTTTTGAAGTTTATAAAGGATCTGTGGTAGTGAAACGGGTTAAGTGAGATAGTACGAAGCCTGTTAATTGCTGGAGGCCCTTTTTAAACTGAATAGATTAGTCTAATAGTGGCCATAATAAAATAAAAATACGGAGCCGCTATAAAAGGGGTTGATATCGAGTGTGGGTCTTCCCAAGGTTAAGAGATACAACAGGTTGGAGCATGGGGTCACTCAAACTCGTACCCACTCGCGCATGACGTCACGAGGAAGGAAGGGTCGGAGGTCACTCGACTGTTTACCATTCATTCTCAAAGGAGCAGCCGAGCCAGCACCATCCTCCGTTTTCTTTTACTTCATACCGTGATGCTATAACTACTGTATAATGCCCTGTGAAAGTGCAGCTCTTCTATTTTAACTGAACAAAATGCCTTTATATTGTCAAGTTGTTGGATGCATTATTTATATATATATATATATATATATACTGTATATATATATTATATATATATATATATATATATATATATATATATATATATACAGTATATGTGTGTGTGTAGTATGTAGGCGTGTAAACCGTGTAACTTCGGAAATTTGTCGAAGTTTTTAACAATATCTCCTGACTGTAAACACATTATAGAGATATAACTAGGTAAAGTGATGCGTGGTGATAGTGCGCGGTAATCCAGGAAGCCTCCTAAAATTATCCCCCATAATAAGAGAGCTATCCTTATCCTAAATGGTGTCCGAAGTCATCTTGAAAAGTGGCTATTACTTATTATCGCCAATGTCCGAAGTTACGACCCAAGTCCGAAGCGACTTGGTTTTACGGAATGTAATTATTTGTATTTGTATGTATGTGTGTATACCGGTATATACCAGGTTCAGATTATGCTGTTCAAATTTGATGTCCTCATTACAGAATGGACATATAGTTTATTTGGAGTCAGTACCACGAAGAATGACCAAAATTATCCATAATATTATATATCTTCCATATATAGAAAGGTTGAATAAATTAGTCTTGCACTCGTTACAGAGACCCATCTCGTCCAAATGCCTATCTAGTTTTATCTTAAAGCTCTCTATCATTCTTGATCCCACTATAGCACTTGGTAGCCTATTCCACCTATCTACAACTCTGTTACCAAACCACTATTGGCCTACATCTTTTCTGAAACGAAATGTATCTATCTTGAAAACAATTGTTATAGTTCTTTCGCTATCACTGGGCTTTAGTACATTTTTCATGTCCCCTCTATTAATCCCACTAACCCACTTGAACACCTCTATCAAATCCCTCTAACTCTGCGTCTCTCTAATGAATGAACATAAGAACCTAAGAAAATGGGAGTCTGCAAAAAGCCGATCGGCCCTCACAAGGCAGATCCCTGTCACACCCAACCCCAATTACATAAGAACATAAGATCACGTGAAGCTGCATATGGCCTATCTACTTTAAAAGCTTCTTACTCTCACAAATACTTCCTAGAATTAGTACTTAAGTTAATATAGTAGGCTACCAATATATAATATATTTAAGAAATAATAATTATGTCTAGATTTCTAGAAAAAATGCAATATTTGACACTACTTGGCCAAACTGGTTCACGGGCCTCATGCTAGAGGGAGTGGGGCCGCATGAGGCCCGCATATTGGAGTTGGACACCCCTGGGTCTAGTGGCAGCAGGTTGGCTGGCAGGCGAGCGTTTTTCTACCTTTCTTTCTCTCGTCCAGCATTGTGACGTCAGCAGGCTGCGCGTGCGCCAACCTGTTGTATCTCTTAACCTTGGGTCTTCCGATCAGGGAGGGGACAGCGTCTCTAATTAAGGAGGTAGTGCTTAGTTATTGGTTATATTTATTAATGTATATATTTATTTTTTTGTATATATATTTATTAATCTACTTATATATGTGTATATTTATTTATCTATTTATTTATGTATTCATATATGTTTTAGTTTCCTCGCCAAACCTCCATCAAGCTTTAAAAAACACCCCCTAGACCCCCTTCAAGATAAATTTGTAAATTTTTCGGTAGAAAATTGTCCTATTAAAAATACAGGATAGCTTTCGCTCGCTAGGATAAAATTGACACCTAAATGGCACGAAAGGTCTTAATATTGACACAGAAATAGGGCGAAAAGTCATATAATCGCCAAACTAATGGGTCGAACGTCTTAAAGTCTGAAACTAATGGGACTAAACATGAGGTAGAAGGGGAGCCATAAACACCAACCATCTCCCTCTTTAATATCATGTGTAGGCTTTATGATCAGGAAGGTGACAGCTTGTTTGCTCAAATTTATTAAGGGGGAGGTAATCGCTTTTCCTGGACCCCTTCTCCCTCATGTTTAGCATATTAGTTTTGAGATTTTAAGCCGTTCGTTCCGTTACTTTGGCGATTTTGAGAACTTTCGCCTCATTTCTTTGTCAATAATAAGACTGTTTGTGTCATTTAGGTGTCTATCTTTTCCTGGCTAGCCATAGCAAGACTAATTTTATAAGGAACCGGCCCACATCACGCAACCCCGCCCTCTATGGTCGCAAAAAACATCCTGAGCAGGGTTCGAGCCTCCCAGGTGCTTCTGCATTGGCTGTGCCTCAGCCTCTGACGAACTGCCCCGGGCAAACTCAGATGACTTCGGAGACACACCAATGTTGCAGGCCAAAGACACAGCTGCAGTAGGTGGTTTGCTAGGACAGACTCTTGCAAAGTGCCCCTTTTTATGACAATGATAACACTCCAACTCCCCTTTGGGCTTCCCTTGGTACTGGGAAGGGCCCGGCCCTTCTTAAATGGAACGGTGCTAGTCTTGTGGTCAGTCTTGGTATCATGGCTCTTGTACTTGTTTGCATAAGGTATATCACTAACTCGGGGGGGGGGGGCGTCACGCCCCTTGTTACCTGCCTCACTACGCTGGGCAGACCCGCACCCACGAATTAGTGATAGCCGGAGGTCAGCCATCTCAGCTGCCTCCTGTAGAGTTTTTGGTTGCTTTTCTTTAAGGTTTAACGTCAGGTCGCCGCCTGTGCATTTGAAAAAACTGATCTAAAAGCACCAACTGTTTAATGTCGTCAAACGTAGTAGCTTTCTCCGACCTCAGCCAATTCCCAAAAGCATCGGACAGCTCCCGGCATGTTCCAAAAAGGTGCTCTCCCGACCCTTGGTAACACCCCGGAACTTCAACCTGTACGTCTCTGGTTGTAGTTCGTATGCTCTCAGGACAGCCTCCTTGAGTTCCTCATAGATAATACAAGACTCTATAGGCAACGCATCGTAGGCTTTAAGACCCTTGCCTATTAATCTAGAGGATACAAGTGCTGCCCATTTATTCTCTGGCCACTGGTGTTCCTGGCACTTCTTCTCAAAGCGTGTGAAAAATTCTGTTACACCACTCTCATCAAACACCGGAACCAGTTTCAATAAGTGCGAGAGAGACTGCTCATGAACACGGTTACAGCCCCAAGTCGCTGTCCCGTTGCCTCTACTCGCGACTTCTCTACGTCCATGTCGGCACAGTACCTAGTCGACTCAGCTTGAATTTTTGCTAGCTCTATGTGCTCATGACTGATAGTTTTCTCTCTTCTATCTTGGCTAATTCTATTTGCTGCTGGAGCTCACCTGCCCTGATAGCCTTTCTCTCTTCGATCTTAGCTAATTCGAGCTGAAGCAATAATTCTGGAGATAACCCTTGAGGAGGTGAAGGTGCTACAATGTTTGAAATTACCGGTGGTCCCCCCAGGGGCAACCCACCCTGCCAGTCACCACCCAACTGCGGAAGCGTACCCGGGGTCGGCAAACTACTGGGATGGCTGGGAGTCGAGTGTAGGGGAAGCATGGCCGAAGGGCTCTGAGCACTCAACCCATCTCGCTCACCAGTCACCCTGCCCAGTACACACGTTATCAAGTTATCCTTGGTCATGCTGCTAGTAACCGCATGACCGATAGCTGTGGCCAGGCATTGAAGACCGTACCGATCCATACCCTCCAACCGCTCGGCAGTAACAGGCCATTGCAAAAATATCCTAGCACCCTCCTCACAGTTCACCCGATTAACCCTTTCATCATGCTGCTGTTCCTCAGTTTCGACATTACGTACTGTGTCTCCATTCTCCTCTGACCCGGTAAAAGACATGATGCTCACAAAAATTTCTCACCACAATATTCAGAAAAGAAGTACCCCAAACTCTTATGTAGCACTATTCACTTGCCAAAAATGTCTGAAGACTCTCAAGTGCTATACTACTTTGCCAAAAAAACATTAACGTGCCCACTATATTCCTCAATAAAACAAATGACCACAACAATCCTGCAATTATCTCTTAGTTCACAAGATCCTGAGCTAGGTCGCCATTTGTTACGATCCAGGTTCTCAAAGACACAGGGCTCTTCAACATTGGACTAGATAATGGCAAAACGCAACAACGGTAACACTAGATCCAACCCCTGCCTTAAACACTGGAAAACAAAACACCATTACCGCCCTGAGTCGTGCCTGGACAACGAGGTATCCTATGACTCGGTAACTGGTGCACACACACTAGGCTGACGTTCAATGAAACAGCCTATTCTCAAACAGTAAAAGATTACTCGATTATGTTACACAAAGAAAAGATAGTTAACGTGATTAATTAACGTTACGGAAGATACTCAAAATAACTGGTACTCTTGTATTAAAGAAAGTGCAATGCTAGTCCTGCAACATCAACTGGAAACTTCTGAAATAAGTCTGATGCTGGGAAGATGTTCGTAAAGAATCTTGAACAATTATAATGCAGAATACGGGTCACAATAAATGCTAGGACATATAGTAATAATAGGCAGGCGAATAATAAAGACTGCGCAAAGGTAGTAATGCTCGACAACTAAAGAAATGCTTCGTGACACAACGCAACAGCCTACTAGGGTTGTGCAACTCAACAACAACCTCGGCTCAAAAGTGCAGTGAATAATAATGTTGCATACATATAATAATGGGGGCTTATCTCTAACCAGTGTCTGCTCAGTTAATAAAGTCTAGCTGGGGTATCAAGGCAGGGCAACAATGGGTGAGCATGCGACTCGTAGCCTAACGTTGTCCGAAGGTGGTATAATGAAGATTACGTTATATGACGGGGATGCTCTCTTGATAAATCTAGGTCTCTAGTACCTAGTTCTATCCTGGCGATCCCTCAGAAGTCAACACAAAGAGGCAGCACTATGTTGTGAGGGATAGGCTATGGCCCTCTCACACCACAGCGCTGTGCTCGCAAAGTAAACCCACCCGAAGACAACTTAGGCTCCCACAGTACCTGTCGATGTCGTGCAGGGCTTAGCTAACACTGCACACATCGGAGACAACGACACAGTAACCTTACCCCTAGTCTAGCTTTAGATAACCAAGCAGAATCACTCAACACCTTGCCAGGGAGACATACACCGGTCTACAACCTTCCCGAGAGAGGACATATACGGAAAAGTCCGTCTCTCTAACCTCAATAAAGCATAATACCTCCTTAACCTAATACATGGAAATATCTGAGAGCTTCGCGTACAATACGACTGGTCGACGGTGAACGTCTATGCTGAAACCAGAAGGGATGTTGAGTTTAATAAAGATTAGAGAATGAGAAAGGAGAAGTCGAGAGAGAGAAATAGTATGCAAAGTGGCGAGTATGGGGGGACAGAATTGCAAAGGATGTAGGCGATACGCGTGTCAGGCAAGCTCTGAGCTGGTAAAGAACATGAGGCAGCGACGGGAAGGGACTAGTTGACCACCCGGCCGCCAACGCCGTCAGCGCCCAAGCGAGCCGCGTCATAGCTCACCTCGCTGCCGGGTGTACCCCCTCACCCTCTCTCGCTCGCCTCCCACACAAGCAACATTTATATTATAGCGAATATAAAATATAAGGACAGACCAAAACAAAGATCATTTCTAGACTGTCTGTGGCAACACGACACTAATGAAATAAAGCAGATCATTCTAGGACAACTGTAGCCTATCCCCCCATCCTGGCGAGCGCTAGCGAGCTGCAATGTCCCACGCAACCATTCTGCCAACGCCGGGCGGCGTCACAAGAGCCATTGGCGGTGGTGAACGTTGAAATCTCCACCTTAAGGAAAAATGGATAAACTGTGTTCCACTTTAGAGATTAGTTAATCAAAGAATTTGGGAAAGTCGGTAGAGATAGGGGGAAAGACAGACAGTAAAGAAATATTTTTTATGAGAATGACAGGATAGTTTGAGCCATAAAGTGGAGAATTCAGAGGAGTCAAAATCAGGAACACGAGAGCAAGTGAGTTTGCTGTGCACATATGCACAACATCCACCTTTAACTTTGGAACCAGGACAGAGAAAGTAGGAGGATACAGAGAAGGGGCTGCTGGCAGTTGCTTCAGACACCTGAATTTCAGTGAGGAAAAGAAGATCAGGTTTGTAGGAGGAGAAAGGGTGTTAAACAGAGGGAAAATTAGAGGAAAGACCGTGAATGTTGCAAAAGTTAATAGTAAGAGTAACAGGCCGAGGTCCAGAGAATTTTAAGGGGTCGTCATGGGAAGGTCGGGCGAGTATGGTTCCCCCCATCACCCCTGGGGACTCCGAAGCTGGGCTATTTTTGATCAATTTAGCAATTTTTTAGCTGTGGAAGAAGGAAGTGTGGTGTGCATGTTTAGTATAGTGAGATAGATAGGAGCAGGAGGTATTTGTGAGAGCAAGCTGGATTACTCTCAGTGTAAGTGAGGCACAAAGAAAATAAAGCAAATGAAATAGTAGTTCCAGCGAATCCTTATCAAATGTCTATAGCCTCTCCTGGGTCTAGCCCTGTTCGATTGGTGCCTACAATCTCCTCCTGCTAAGAACATTTAACCCCTTCGACCCAAGGGATGCATGTTATGCGTCGCCTATGTATGTAACCCATAGTACCAGCGACGCAACGTTTGCGTCCGCCTTAAAATTACTCTTGTCCTATGGCACCTAGAGGGTTCAGATTTGTATGGGAACTACTTTAGGATCCCACAGAACAATACCGATGGTTGGCAACCATCCAAGTCAAGCTGCGTGCGTGTGGGCGCGCACGGGTGTGATTTTCCAGTATATTACCTATCACCCCATGTTAATTGTAACTTTCCCCCGCCCCCCAGGACCCCCAAATGACCTACAGTAGGTGAGCGGTTTTATGTTGTGTTTCCTTCATTACTAACCCATCCCATGTGATTTCAAGAAAAACAAAATTGACAAGTGGCTGGTCCTGGAGTGTACTTTTTTATTAAATTGCTTGGGGTCCAAGGGGTTAAGGGAAAGTATCGTTGTGTCTGAAACCCCTTCTCCTTTATGTTTAGCCCCATTATTTTTCAAATTTTAATAGTTTTACCGATATCTTTGTCAATATTTAGACTTCTTAGGTGTTGATTTGTTTTCCTGGCGAGTGATAGCAAGCCTGTAATATAGGAGGAATCGGCCTTCCGCCGGGACATTTTTCTACCAAAAAAAATCCAAAATTATCTTGAAGGGGGTCTTTGGGATGTTTATTTATTAAGGTCGATAGAGGTCTATATATATACTGTATATATATATGCATATATATCTATATATTAGGGTGCTTTGGAATATTTAAAGGCTTCTTTCTATTCTGTAAGGCATGGGCCGAGCGTAAAGATTGGGCGTGGATTAAGGGGAGGTTTTTAGTTTGTTTGCTGGACCTCCATCAAGCTTAGAATTACACCCCCTAGACCCCCTTTCAAGATAAATTTGTAAATTTTCGGTAGAAAAAGGTCCCGGCCAAAGGCCGATCCCTCTTAAATTACAGGCTTGCTATCTCTCGCCAAGAAAAAATCAACACCTTAATGGCACGAAAGGTCTTAAAATTGACATAAATGGGGCGAAAGTTCTTAAAATCGCCAAAATAATGGGGCGATCGTCTTAAGGGGCTAGTGGCTGTTTTTTTGGTGTATTAATTAATGTGTTTATTTATTTATTTATTTATTTCCTTGCTAGACCTCCATCAAGCTTAGAAAAACACCTCCTGGACCCTCCCTTCAAGATAAATGTGTACATTTTTCGGTAGAAAACTGTTCCGGCCAAAGGCCGATCCCTCTTAAATAACAACCTAAATGGCAGGAAAGGTCTTAAAGTTGACAGAAATGGGGCGAAAGTTCTTAAAATCGCCAAACTAATGGGCCGAACGTCTTAATATCTCAAAAAAGCAATGGGGCTAAACACTGTGACACCTCCCGGCGTTAGGAGAATGGTTGCGTGTGGCATTGCAGCTCGCTAGCGCTCGCCAGGATGGGAGGATAGGCTACAGTTGTCCTAGAATGATCTGCTTTATTTCATTAGTGTCGTGTTGCCACAGACAGTCTAGAAATGGTCTTTGTTTTGGTCTGTGACTGCGCCTTATATTTTATATTCGCTATAATATAATTGTTGCTTGTGTGGGAGGCGAGCGAGAGAGTGTGAGGGAGTACACCCGGCAGCGAGGTGAGCTATGACGCGGCTCGCTTGGGCGCTGACGGCGTTGGCGGCCGGGTGGTCAACTAGTCCCTTCCCGTCGCGGCCTCGTGTTTTTTACCAGCTCAGAGCTTGCCTGACACGCGTATCGCCTACATCCATTGCAATTCTGTCCCCCATACTCGCTACTTTGCATACTATTTCTCTCTCTCGACTTCTCCTTTCTCATTTTCTAATCTTTATTAAACTCAACATCCCTTCTGGTTTCAGCATAGACGTTCACCGTCGACCAGTCGTATTGTACGCGAAGCTCTCAGATATTTCCATGTATTAGGTTAAAGAGGTATTATGCTTTATTGAGGTTTAGAGAGACAGACTTTTCCGTATGTGTCCTCTCTCGGGAAGGTTGTAGACCGGTATATGTCTCCCTTGCAAGGTGTTGAGTGATTCTGCTTGGTTATCTAAAGCTAGACTGGGGGTAAGGTTACTGTGTCGTTGTCTCCGATGTGTGCAGTGTTAGCTAAGCTCTGCACGACATCGACAGGTACTGTGGGAGCCTAAGTTGTCTTCGGGTTGGTTTACTTTGCGAGCACAGCGCTGTGGTGTGAGAGGGCCATAGCCTATCCCTCACAACATAGTGCTGCCTCTTTGTGTTGACTTCTGAGGGATCGCCAGGATAGAGCTAGGTACTAGAGACCTAGATTTATCAAGAGAGCATCCCCGTCATATAACGTAATCTTCATTATACCACCCTCGGACAACGTTAGGCTACGAGCCGCATGCTCGCCCATTGTTGCCCTGCCTGGATACCCCAGCTAGACTTTATTAACTGAGCAGACACTGGTTAGAGATAAGCCCCATTATTATATGTATGCAGCATTATTATTCACTGCACTTTTGAGCCGAGGTTGTTGTTGAGTTGCACAACCCGAGTAGGCTGTTGCGTTGTGTCACGAAGCATTTCTTTAGTTGTCGAGCATTACTACCTTTGCGCAGTCTTTATTATTCGCCTGCCCATTATTACTATATGTCCTAGCATTTATTGTGACCCGTATTCTGCATTATAATTGTTCAAGATTCTTTACGAACATCTTCCCAGCATCAGACTTATTTCAGAAGTTTCCAGTTGATGTTGCAGGACTAGCATTACACTTTCTTTAATACAGGAGTGCCAGTTATTTGAGTATCTACCGTAACATTAATTAATCACGTTAACTATCTTTTCTTTGTGTAACATAATCGAGTAATCTTTTACTGTTTGAGAATAGGCTGTTTCATTGAGCGTCAGCCTAGTGTGTGTGCACCAGTTACCGAGTCATAGGATACCTCGTTGTCCAGGCACGACTCCGGGCGGTAATGGTGTTTTGTTTTCCAGTGTTTAAGGCAGGGGTTGGATCTAGTGTTACCGTTGTTGCTTTTTGCCATTATCTAGTCCAATGTTGAAGAGCCCTGTGTCTTTGAGAACCTGGATCGTAACAAATGGCGACCTAGCTCAGGATCTTGTGAACTAAGAGATAATTGCAGGATTGTTGTGGTTATTTGTTTTAATGAGGAATATAGTGGGCACGTTAGATTTTTTTTTGGCAAAGTAGTATAGCACTTGAGAGTCTTCAGACATTTTTGGCAAGTGAATAGTGCTACATAGGAGGTTGGGTACTTCTTCTTTTTTGTTATATAAACGTGAGAATTTTTGGTGGACACCATGGGAGACGAATCAGATCATACTGAGGGTTCAGGGAATGATGCAGGCTCTGATGGGCAGATGCCAGGGGGGTTAGTAACTAGTGAGGAGGCCGCAAAGAAGTTTTTGGAGGTGCCTATAACAGCTGATCGACTAGAGGGAATTAGCAAGTATGGTCTACAGTGTTTGGCTCCCCTCATGGGGCTTAAGGTGGCTCATGGCATCAAGAAGAACGATTTGAGGGCTTGCGTACTGGGGGTGGCTAGTGAGGTCCAGGGTGGAGAGGGTGCTCGGGGACTTCTGCTCGAGCCCCCCCCTCCACTCTACTCCCATCGGGACCTCTAGGATGCCGGAGTTTAGTACGTTCCCGCAGGCCGATAGCCGCTGGCAGCGTGGTTTAGGATCGCTGGGTGGGCCTCCAATAGTTGCACCTCCTCCTCAAATTTCACTACAGAAATGCTCTTCCAGCTTGAGATGGCTAAGATGCAGGCTGAGCGTGAGGAACGTCTCGCTAAGGTTAAACAACAGACGGATCTCGAACTCGCTAAGGCTAAACAACAGACTGATCTCGAACTCGCGAGAATAAAAGCCCAGTCGGAGGCTGAGTCTACCAGGTACCGTGCAGATATCGATCTTGAGAAGACTCGGGTGGAAACGACAGGGCAACGTCTCGGTGGTGGGAATTGTGGGCATGATCAGTCTTTGTCGCACATGTTGAAGCTAGTCCCTGTATTTGATGAGTCGGGTGTCACCGAATTTTTCATGAGATTCGAGAAGAAGTGCCAGGAACACCAGTGGCCTGGGGAGAAGTGGGCAGCCCTTGTTTCCTCTAGACTTGTGGGCAAGGGACTCAAGGCTTATGATGCATTGCCTATAGAGTCTTGTATTATCTATGAGGAACTCAAGGAGGCTGTCCTGAGAGCATACGAACTACAACCAGAGACGTACAGGTTGAATTTCCGGAGTGTTACCAAGGGTCGGGAGAGCACCTTTTTGGAACATGCCCAGGAGCTGTCCGATGCTTTTGGGAATTGGCTGAGGTCGGAGAAATCTACTACGTTTGATGACATTAAACAGTTGGTGCTTTTAGAGCAGTTTTTCAAATGCACGGGCGGCGACCTGACGTTAAACCTGAAAGAAAAGCAACCAAAAACAATACAGGAGGCAGCTGAGATGGCTGACCTCCGGCTATCACTAATTCGTGGGTGCGGGTCTGCCCAGCGTAGTGAGGCAGGTAACAAGGGGCGTGACGCCCCACCCCCCCGAGTTAGTGATATACCTTATGCAAACAAGTACAAGAGCCATGATACCAAGACTGACCACAAGACTAGCACCGTCCCGTTTAAGAAGGGGCCGGGCCCTTCCCAGTACCAAGGGAAGCCCAAAGGGGAGTTGGAGTGTTATGATTGTCATAAAAAGGTGCACTTTGCAAGAGTCTGTCCTAGCAAACCACCTACAGCAGCTGTGTCTTTGGCCTGCAACATTGGTGTGTCTCCGAAGTCGTCTGAGTTTGCCCGGGGCAGTTCGTCAGAGGCTGAGGCACAGCCAATGCAGAAGCACCTGGGAGGCTCGAACCCTGCTCAGGATGTTTTTTGCGACCATAGAGGGCGGGGTTGCGTGATGTGGGCGGGGCGCAAGTATGGAGTAGAGGTCTTGCGTGATACAGGTGCTTCCCAGACTCTGATGAAAAACTTGACTGGCTACCCTATAAACGCGGCTCGGGTGGTAGTGGTGCAGGGTATTAATGCAACTCGGTCATACCCGCTGGTGCGGTTGGAGTTGGAGGTGGATGGTGTGGCACGTGAATTGGATGTCGGGATTGTGGAGAAACTGCCAGTGGAGGGCGTCGACCTTCTTCTCGGCAACGACTTTGCAATGCCCGTTTCTGAGGTTCTACCCTTAGTCGTTGCCGAGAGGCCGGCCGACGTGAGTAGGGAAGAGCAAGAGTGGGTCGAGCGGTGCCAGACACAACCCATGACGTGTGTTGTCACCCGAGCTCGGGCAGCTAAAGTGTCACAGCCTAGTCCTCCGTCTTCAGACCAGCGGAGGAATGATCAACAGAAGGGGGCTAAAGCTGGAGTTGGTTTTAAGAGTTTTGACTCGGCGGCTCTCCTGGGTGATTCAGTATTAGCACCATTACTTAATTCTGGAGTAGCCCCTGGGCCTGTCATCGAGAGTGACGAGGCTGGGCATGACGAGTCTCCACGACAACAACGTTATGTACATCGAGAGAGACAGAGGGAGCAGCCCAGTATCGGGGAAGGTCATGCATTGCTCCGGGAGCAGTTAGATCGCTTGGCACCCTCAGATATACGTTGGTTGCAACTAGAGGACCCTGAGCTCCAAACGTATGCTAATGGAGCTGTAGAGCTCGACGAGGACGGCGATGCACAGCCAGGAGATTTTTTTTATTTAGAAGGCATCCTCTATAGGCGTTTTCAAGACCCTAAACGTAGTTGGCAAGAGGGGTCCGGAGTAGTGGACCAGTTGGTGGTGCCACGGGAGTGCAGGGATAGCCTACTGAGGTTCGCGCATGACATACCACTGGCAGGACATCTAGGGGTGAGAAAAACGGTGACAGCTTTAGAAAAATTGTTTTGGTGACCGGGGTTGAAGGGGCAGGTGGTAACCTGGATAGCAATGTGTCATACGTGCCAGAGGGTTGGAAAACCTATCCAAACAATTCCGAGAGCCCCGTTGCACCCCATTCCTGTCAGTGGACCGCCCTTCAGTAAGGTCATCATTGATATGGTCGGACCCCTACCCCCTACTAGTGCCGGTTGTGGCCACTCGTTATCCTGATGCATATCCAATGAGAAATGGCATGGCAAAAACTGTTGTCCGGAACCTGCTCTTGTATTGCTCGCGGTATGGTTACCCGCAAGAGGTGCAATCGGACCAAGGTTCTAATTTTACATCTAATCTGTTCAAACAAACTATGATTCAGCATGGCATCAGCACTGTCGTTTCTTCTGTGTATCACCCGGAGAGTCAAGGAGTCTTGGAGAGGTGGCACGCCACGCTGAAAAGCATGCTTCGATGTTACTGCGCAGAGAATGGAAAGGACTGGGACCTTGGTCTGCCGTATGTTTTGTTCGCGGCAAGAGAAGTACCTGGAGAGAGTCTCGGTTTCAGTCCGAATGAGCTTGTTTTCGGGCATCAGGTGAGGGGTCCTCTCCACATGGTGAAGGAGATGTGGGAGGGCACTAGGCATATTGTTCTGCGAGATAAGTTGCAACCTCTTGTTCCTGAGCGACAAGAGGAGTTGTTTACTAGGCTGTGGCAGTCCGTCCGCATGTTTGTTGCTTCTCCAGGCCTGATGTACAGGGTAGAATCCGACATGGAGGCTGGAGACAGTGCAAGTCTCGAGTTGGTTCCCTACCGTGTGAATCCTGCTCGACAGCCTGTTGTGAAGGCGGAGCTGGACGGCGTGTGGAGAGGGGGTCTGAGGGATGAGGGATATCGTGAGTGGTCGTTGCCAGTGGCTTTGCAACCTGAGTTTGGTGGCAGAGTCCGTGTGTATGTTGATTGCAAGAGTGTGGAAGCATTATCCCTGACAGACGCCTATCCATTACCCAGAGTTGACGACACCATAGACCGCTTCGGGGCTGCCTCGCTCATCACCAAGGTAGAACTAGTGAGGGGTTATTGGCAGGCCCTGTTGCCGGAAAGAGCAAAGAGAAGTGCCAGTCTTGCGATGAACTGGGCAGTTTGTCAGTGTCAGGTGTTGTTGTGCTGCCGGAACACAAGTTGGATGTGTGGCATGCTGAGGGCACTGATAATGTTTTGGCTTTGTTTGCAGGAGAGCCCTCGCTGTTCAGTCAGTGTCTGTCGTGGGTGGAGGATCCGGGGTAGGCTACCACAGTATGTTGGTATAGCCTCCTGTCTTGGCTCGCGGTGTATTTTTGCGCTGGTGCTTGTTGGCTCGCGTGTGTAGCATCAGCGTAGGGTCGCAGGGCAGGAGTTGTTGGCTTTGATTAGAAGAAAATTAGGCTACATCTATATTAGCCACCAAAAACAACATTAAAATAAAATATGAAAAATTAAATAAAAACTCTTTCTTTTTAATAATTCATTTTAAGATAATATTGTAGCTGAGTACTGAGTGCAGATGATTTTCCCTCAGTAGGCTGTGCTTCTTAAAGCTCGCTCTGGGAGCACGATGTTATGAATTAATGTATTATATTTGGGAAGGGTGATCAGATGTTTTTATATATAAAATGTATTTTTTTTTTTTTTGAGGAAACTGAGCTTGCATTCCATGAGAGGCGCAGTGGTTAGGAGTGGCAGATTCTAGCGACATTCTGCCTGTTCAGATATGGGCTCATGGTTGAGTGTCCCATATCTTGTGGGGGTGTGACGCCTCCCGGCGTTAGCAGAATGGTTGCGTGGGGCATTGCAGCTCGCTAGCGCTCGCCAGGATGGGGGGATAGGCTACAGTTGTCCTAGAATGATCTGCTTTATTTCATTAGTGTCGTGTTGCCACAGACAGTCTAGAAATGGTCTTTGTTTTGGTCTGTGACTGCGTCTTATATTTTATATTTGCTATAATATAAATGTTGCTTGTGTGGGAGGCGAGCGAGAGAGTGTGAGGGAGTACACCCGGCAGCGAGGTGAGCTATGACGCGGCTCGCTTGGGCGCTGATGGCGTTGGCGGCCGGGTGGTCAACTAGTCCCTTCCCGTCGCGGCCTCGTGTTTTTTACCAGCTCAGAGCTTGCCTGACACGCATATCGCCTTCATCCTTTGCAATTCTGTCCCCCATACTCGCTACTTTGCATACTATTTCTCTCTCTCGACTTCTCCTTTCTCATTCTCTAATCTTTATTAAACTCAACATCCCTCTGGTTTCAGCATAGACGTTCACCGTTGACCAGTCGTATTGTACGCGAAGATCTCAGATATTTCCATGTATTAGGTTAAGGAGGTATTATGCTTTATTGAGGTTTAGAGAGACGGACTTTTCCGTATGTGTCCTCTCTCGGGAAGGTTGTAGACCGGTATATGTCTCCCTTGCAAGGTGTTGAGTGATTCTGCTTGGTTATCTAAAGCTAGACTGGGGGTAAGGTTACTGTGTCGTTGTCTCCGATGTGTGCAGTGTTAGCTAAGCTCTGCACGACATCGACAGGTACTGTGGGAGCCTAAGTTGTCTTCGGGTTGGTTTACTTTGCGAGCACAGCGCTGTGGTGTGAGAGGGCCATAGCCTATCCCTCACAACATAGTGCTGCCTCTTCGTGTTGACTTCTGAGGGATCGCCAGGATAGAGCTAGGTACTAGAGACCTAGATTTATCAAGAGAGCATCCCCGTCATATAACGTAATCTTCATTATACCACCCTCGGACAACATTAGGCTACGAGCCGCATGCTCGCCCATTGATGCCCTGCCTTGATACCCCAGCTAGACTTTATTAACTGAGCAGACACTGGTTAGAGATAAGCCCCATTATTATATGTATGCAGCATTATTATTCACTGCACTTTTGAGCCGAGGTTGTTGTTGAGTTGCACAACCCGAGTAGGCTGTTGCGTTGTGTCACGAAGCATTTCTTTAGTTGTCGAGCATTACTACCTTTGCGCAGTCTTTATTATTCGCCTGCCCATTATTACTATATGTCCTAGCATTTATTGTGACCCGTATTCTGCATTATAATTGTTCAAGATTCTTTACGAACATCTTCCCAGCATCAGACTTATTTCAGAAGTTTCCAGTTGATGTTGCAGGACTAGCATTGCACTTTCTTTAATACAGGAGTGCCAGTTATTTGAGTATCTACCGTAACGTTAATTAATCACGTTAACTATCTTTTCTTTGTGTAACATAATCGAGTAATCTTTTACTGTTTGAGAATAGGCTGTTTCATTGAGCGTCAGCCTAGTGTGTGTGCACCAGTTACCGAGTCATAGGATACCTCGTTGTCCAGGCACGACTCAGGGCGGTAATGGTGTTTTGTTTTCCAGTGTTTAAGGCAGGGGTTGGATCTAGTGTTACCGTTGTTGCTTTTTGCCATTATCTAGTCCAATGTTGAAGAGCCCTGTGTCTTTGAGAACCTGGATCGTAACAACACGAGGGAGAAAGGGGCCCAGACAAATATCCCTCAAGTGAAAATCTCCACTTAAGTGTGCCCCCTGTCAGTCCGTCATAGCGGAAATATTCTTGGTTCAAAATCACCTGTGTTAAACCCTTGGCCAATTATGACACTGTTTGGGTCATTTTATATAGCCAGTATCCGATAAATGGTTATTAACACATTCCGTACTGGCGACGTCTTCTTAAGGGGAGGCAGACCGTTTTTCTGGACCCCCTTCTCCCTAATGTTTAGCCCCACTAGTTTTGAGATTATAAGACGTTCGGCCTATTAGTTTGGCGATTTTAACACCTTTCGCCCCTTTTCGTTGTCATTTTTAAGACCTTTCGTGCCATATAGGTTTTCGATTATATCCTGGCGAGCGATACCGAGCTTGCAATTTTAAGAGGAATCGGCTTTCGGCCGGGACATTTTTCTACCGAAAAATGTACAAATTTATCTTGAAGGAGGGTCTAGGTTTTTTTTTTTCTAAGCTTGATGGAGGTCTAGGGAGGAAACTAAAAAAATATATGAAAAATGAATTAATAGCCCAAACAAACGGTCTGCCTCCCCTTAATTTTGTTCTAGCTATATTTAGACGATTATATGAAGCTTAAGAAGGATACATGGTCATGGTATCTAAAAGGAATAATTGAGATAGTCTGTAGCCTTCTAATGAGTAGACGACCTTCCTAAGCTGTAAAAAATCGTCTAATAGTTGCCAGAATATAATGAAAAGTACATCACCGGTACAGAAAGGGTTATAATCATAGTCTGTTAACTGTCTTGATGGTGTAATAATTAGAGTGTTCAAGATTTGTATGCGGTAACCCAGGTTCGAATCCCGGAACGATCACGTGTTTTCGTTAATTTGATTGGGAGTTGTTAAGTGTTGTAAGTAAACTTAATAAAAAAATAAGATGATTAAATATTCTGGGGTAAAATTGGATTCTTCACGCCGTTGCGACTCCAATCGCCAAACTAATGGGACGAACTTCCTGTAATTTCAAAACTAATGAGGCTAGACATGAGGGAGAAGGGGGATCCAGACAAAAATATATAACAAAAAATCCCCTTAAGTTAGTAATAATTGCCTAAAAATCTGCTAGTGTGACTCTACCGTTTAGGGTACGTCTGGAGTCATCCCCCCCCCCCCCCTCACCCCACCCCACCCCACCCCCATCCCTCGCCTTTGGTCAGTCACCCCGAACAGCTGCACCCGCTTTCATACCTAAAGCTCCTTCCTAAGCTGAGAAAAATAATCCACTGTTAGCCAGAATAAAGTCAAAACAAGTAAGAAGAATGAAAATTGAATAATGCACTGAGAGTTATAAGTATATGAAATAAAAATAAGTGTGTTTCTGGTCAATATATGTGCACCTTTTGGGAGTGAACGATAGAGCTAGAGTCTGTTCAATATAATTTGTTCACAGATCTTAAGGGAGGATGGGCCTATTTATTTCATCATTAATATATATATATATATATATATTTATTTATTTATTTTTATCTTTTTTCCTCCATTGACCTCCATCAAGTTATAAAATTAGACTCCCCCAAGACCCTCCTTCAAAATAAATGTTTACAATTATCGATAGAAAAATGTCCCGGTCGAAGGCCGGTTCCTCTTTTTTAGAGGTTTGCTATCGCTCGCCAGGAAAATATTGACACCTTAATGACATAAAAGTGTAAATATTGACAACTAATTGGGTGAAAGGTCTTAAAATTGCCAAACTAACGGACCGAACGTCATAAAATCTGAAAACCAATGGGACTAAACATGAGGAAGAAAGGGGACCAGAATAAACGGCCCATCTCCCCTTAACTCTAACCTCTTGTAGCTCAGAGAAGGGCTGGAGCAAATGGGCTGTAATTGTCCACACCTGTTTACCGGTTGACTCTTCCCAAATGGTAGAAATAACCGCTCAATTACTGAAGTCTCTCTTGAGTTATGAGAGGTTGGGGTTGGGGTTTCTTGGCCTACCGATAACGAACAGGGTATAGTGAATTGTGTGTTTTGATAGAGTTAACCCCTTCTGTACCGGCGACGTCTTTTTAACTTTCTCATAGATATATTTAGACGATTTAGTGCAGTTTAAGAAGGATCTGTGGTAGTAAAAAGGGTTAAGCGAGATAGTTCGAAGCCTTTTAATAGCTTTAGGTCCTTTTTAAACTGAGTAAAAATCGTCTAATAATAACCAGAATAAAGTTAAAAGGACGGCCTCGGTACAGAAGGGGTTAACCCTTCGAGGATTATGACGCAGTTTAGCAGTTTCCTCTGGCTATTATTAGTTGATTGTTGTTATGTCGGGCTATAATATTATTAGTTGATTGTTGTTATGTCGGGCTATAATATTATTAGTTGATTGTTGTTATGTCGGGCTATAATATTATTAGTTGATTGTTGTTATGTCGGGCTATAATATTTACAGTTCGTGATATAGTCTTTACTAAAATCCAGATCTGGACTTATAGACCGTAAATAACTAACACAGTCTTACTCTCACAAATAAGTATTCAAATGGTAGATCATGAATGGGGAGCAATCGCTCTTCAACTGAGGTTGTAACCAGGTGAATAATCTGCAACTAAATAATACACGTAACTTATAGGATCAACCTTAATAATAATCGTGGTGTGAGTCGAGTGTCTTCCGTGAATAAAACAACAGTGAAAGCACTAGAACACAATCTCAAACAAGAGAGGCTGGGAGAGTTGAGAGAGTAAATAATAACTCAGGTTTGGAGACTGAGTCTCACCAGGTAGTGGCGAGCCGCCGGCTAGGTAGTCGCGGTATTCTCAAGTGACCTTCCTACTTAAACTGTGAAGGTCAGGTCACCTACTGGACTGCGGTGGCTGAAATTAATCTCAAAGTTAATGCAACTAGAATTGTAATTTAAATAATGTTACTCTGGAATTGGTGGCAAAAGATTATTTAATTTATTTTACAAAAGATTAAGTGGGTTGACTAAATTATGTAATTTCTAATGAATATCTTATATTCACGTCAACGATCGTATGTAAGAATAACGAAACGAGCCGAGGAATTCAGATATACATTGAATATATAATTAGAAATGGAATATAAAAGGATATCTATTAATGGTATTAAGAACAGATTACAATTGACTAAATGAGTTTAGGCAATGAACGCTCTGGAACTATCAAGGAATGACAGTGTAATTTATTACTAATTAATTCAATATTAATTATTAATTGAAGGTGCCGCACACGACGGAGTTGTGCTAAGGTAATACTCAAAATAGTATTACCAAGACGTCTGAACGAGTTAACAGAGTCTTGCAATGAACATACACTGGAATTAAAGGTGTATGGTAAGACGCACAAGACGAAGTTATGCTAAGGTAATACTCAAAATAGTATTACCCAGACGTCTGAACGACTTAACAGAGTCTGACAATAAACATACACTAGAATAATAGGTGTATGGTAAGTGATGTGAAATTAAGTAACAGACTCTATGCAATGCTGGAATTCCTAAGCATGAAGAATCAGAATTACTTACATCAGTAATCAAATGAACGTAAATACTAGTTCATTAAATAATTACAATGGAGTTTAATTAAGAGAGTAAAAATGGGGGAACTCGGGAAATAAATGTGTTGATAAAGTAAAAAAACTTCTCAACGAGGATACTATGGTAAATTAATTATAAAATTGGGCGTAGGTTCTAGGTAATCAGTGATGACTCAAGAAGGGTAATTACACACGAAATACACGTCGACCTCAACTTGCAAAATACACAACAGAATACATATATTAGGAAAATCTGTGAGTGTGGCAAGGTGAGTTAATTCAAACAAATGTATATAACGCATGCGTAGGACGTTCTAGAGAAAATAAACAAATTATGAACACTAGGTCTTAAACACAGACCTTAACTAAGTCTTTATATAACGATTCTAAAGGATGAACACAATACGTAATTAAAGATCTTGGGTATAGATCTCAGAATTAATTAACACAACACGATTCACTTATTTTAACCTATACCTCAACAACAAAAACACAACGAAAAGACACACAGAACCTTAGGGAATGTCTGGAGGGCTAGTGAAGAGAGTGCAGGGCTGGCCAACGTAGGTCGTAGGTCCTAGGGGCAGCACTTCCGGGGGCAGATCGTCCTCGGGCAGTACTTCTGGGGGGCAGGGCGTCCTCGGGCAGCACTTCTGGGGGCAGGGCGTCCTAGGGCAGCACTTCCGGGACCAGGGCGTCCTCGGGCAGCACTTCAGGCTCCAGGCTTCAGGAAGGTGGGGTGTCCCTCCGACAGGACTCCAGGGGGCACTTCAGGGTTACATACTCTCCGGGCAGGGCAGGGGCAGGCTGATGCAAGCCAATACTCGAATTCGCTACTCTGAGCCGTGAGGTTTTAGAATAGTATTGTTGTGTGGTTGCATACTTTTCCACAATTTACCTGAGATAATGTGCGGCTTTTTCCTTGAGTCCCGTTTACAGGTGTTCAACATCAAAGGGGTATTGTGAAATGGTTGTGATGAATTTGTGAGGTACATATAGGTATACCTAGTGGTAGTTTACATGGATACATAATGTGCTAGGTAGTTCATTAATTACTTAGACCTAGTTACTTAGTCTAATAAGGGAGAAATGGGATGTGTATGGACTTGTCCACGAGCTAAAATTGTATTCAAACAATGATATAGCTCGCTTAATAGTTGCTCTTGGTCGAGGTTTATTGGATCTCCCGATCGATCCGCCACAATGTGTCCTCTCGTTTATATCCATTCCTGTCAGTAGATTCCAGGCCGTTGATGTTTTATTATTTTATAACCACTTTTCATTCTAAGCAAGGCCTGGGGGCTGAAGAAATGCTGTGTTTTGGTTGGCTGTGAAGGCTGAGGAAAGTTGAGTTTTGGTTGGCTGTGAGGGCTGGGGGGCGTGCCCAAGCAGTTGGCTAATGAATTTGGGTGACCTCCCATACCTTTGTCTCGTCGTAGAAAACGGTGAAACAGGGGTCGCTTGGGTATTTGTCCAGGGGTTAGAGCATGGGAGAATTGGGGTGTCTCTGCTATTATCTTGTCTTGATTATGGGGTCTTGGAGTTGCAGACTGGCTATTCTGTAGCTGTTATTTGTGTGGCTCGTCTTCAGACCCGTCATCTCAATTTTATACAGCTTACGAAAGATCTCTAGCCATCAAAGTCGATTTCAACTAACTTTTTGACTCAAGCAGATCCCTCCTTTACTTAAGGGAGAGGTAGTTGCTTTTTTTTGGGGAACCCCTTCTCCCTCATGTTTAGCATATTAGTTTTGAGATTCTAAGACGTTAGTTTCGTTAGCTTGGGGATTTTGAGACCTTTCACCCCATTTCTTTGTAAATATTAAGACCTTTCGTGCCATTTAGGTGTCTATTTTTTTCCTGGCGATGGATAGAGAACCTGTAAATTTAGAAGGAACCGGCCTTTGGCCGGAATTTTTTTCTACCGAAAGTGGGTCAAAGATGTGTATTTGTGTTAAGCTTGATGGAGGTCTAGCGAGGAAACTCAAAAATACAATAATGAATAATTATATATATATATATATATGTATATATATATATATATATATAATTTATATGGTAGGGAGGACTGCCGTGGTGTAGTTGATTAAAGCGTCGGCTATCGTCTGACGGTCGACGGTTCGAACCCCACTGAGAGCTTGGAAACATATATATATATATATATATATATATATATATATGTGAATTTGGGAAGCAGATTTTCTTTAATGCAAGTAGAGTTGAATATGACAGCATTTTCATAGTTATTGATTTTCTTATGTATATTTTCATTTGTTCTTATAGTTTTTCTAGCACTAGGTGGGTGTTCAAACATTAATTCACCAAGTCTTTCCATATTTATTGTTTATTTTCAACGTTTCGCCTACAATGTGGCATCTTCAGGATATAATGTTCAGTACATTGTCAATATTTAAAATCTGTAAAAGTGTACTTATTATACTTGAGAACAACAACCTACTGCTTCACCTGCTTCAGCTTCAAAACAGTAAACCCCTCAAAATGAACTGCATAACCTCCCTCACCCCACCCCATGGTTCCCCCTACCCATACCTTCCTTATGTTTTGTTTTCCTTCCCTCCTGTACCCCCCCCCCCCCTTATGCCCTCTACCTCCGCCATAATTTCGTTCACATGGTCCTGAGACTATACAATAATATATCATGTCAGTTCACTTTCGACTTCTATACCGTGAACTACTCGGATATTTTACACGCGTTTATCGTGTTATTGACATTTTATTTGTGTGAAATTTTTATTTTGATATTACTTTTAACTTCAAATATTTTAATAAGTATACTTTTACAGATTTTAAATATTGACAATGTACTGAAGATGCCACATTGTAGGCGAAACGTTGAAAATAAACAATAAATATGGAAAGACTTGGTGATTTAATGTTTGAACACCCACCTAGTGCTAGAAAAACTATAAGAAAAATTGAAAATATACATAAGAAAATATACATAAGAAAATATACATAAGAAAATCAATATCTGTGAAAATGCTGTTATATTCAACTCTGCTTGCATATACAGTATATACCGGTATATATATATATATATATATATATATATATATATAGATATATAGATAGATAGATACAAAAACAAGCACTACTCCCTTAATAAAATCGTTTAGTAATAGTTAAAATAGACTGTCAAAGCGTGTCTTGATCCTCAAGGGGTTAAGCTTGAATATTTAGAGGAGTATCTTAACCTCATCTATACCGGTGACGTCTTTATAATTTTATTATAGCTATATTTAGACGATTTTGTGCAGCTTAATTAAGATGGATCTGTGGTAGTAAAAAGGGTTAAATGAGATAGTTCGAAGCCTGTTAATTGCTGGAGGCCCTTTTGATACTGAATGAAATCGTCCAATAGTAGCCGGAAATAAAATTAAAAAGATGTCGCCGGTACAGAAGGGGTTAATTATATAATCTTCAAGGGAGGTAAGGGGGGGGGGGGGGGGTAGGGTCGTGGGGAGAAGGAAATTTGTGGAAGGATTGCGGTAGATAAGGATTCGCTGGGAGGAGGGACGGAGATAGGGGGGAGGGTTATGGGGAGGAGGGGATTGAAGGGAAGGACAAGATAGGAGGGTACACAAAAAAAATAAAATATATTAATAATAATAATAATAATGATAATAATAATAATAATGATAATAATAATAATAATAATAATAATAATAATAATAATAATAATAATAATAATGATAATAATAATAATAAGAGAGGGGAGGAGAAGGCAAGGAGGGTACTGAAGGAAGAATAATTGTTCTGTATAACAATTAACAACAATTAACAACAATTAACAACAATTAACAAAGTTAAGGGGAGGTTTTTAGTTCGTTCCCTAGAATTCCATCAATCTTAAAATTACACCCCCTAGACCCCCTTTCAAGATAAATTTGTACATTTTTCGGTAGAAAAATGTCCCGGCTGAAAGCCGGTTCCTCTTAAATGACAGGCTCGCTATCGCTCGCTAGGATAAAATCGACACCTGAATTGCACGAAATGTCTTAATATGGGGTGAAAGTTCTTAAAATCGCTAAACTAATGGGGAAACGTTTTATAATATCAAAAGCAATGGGGCTAAACATGAGGGAGAAAGGGGTCAAGAAAAAAATCCCTCAAGTGGAGATCTCCCCTTAAGACAAACTGTTGATTTTTAGCCTCACCGGTGCAAGTGCACGCGAACAATAAACTGACAATTATTGTTATCATTACACACTCACACACACACACACAGGGAGATGGGAGGACTGGAGGGTGGGTTGGGACTGTAGTGTTGCCAATTTAGCTTCTTTCCCGCTAGATCTAGAGGTAATTACATCGATCTAGAGGTAATTACATCGATCTAGAGGTAATTACATCGATCTAGAGGTAATTACATCGATCTAGAGGTAATTACATCGATCTAGAGGTAATTACATCGATCTAGAGGTAATTACATCGATCTAGAGGTAATTACATCGATCTAGAGGTAATTACATCGATCTAGAGGTAATTACATCGATCTAGAGGTAATTACTTCGATCTAGAGGTAATTACATCGATCTAGAGGTAATTACATCGATCTAGAGGTAATTACATCGATCTAGAGGTAATTACTTCGATCTAGAGGTAATTACATCGATCTAGAGGTAATTACATCGATCTAGAGGTAATTACATCGATCTAGAGGTAATTACATCGATCTAGAGGTAATTACATCGATCTAGAGGTAATTACATCGATCTAGAGGTAATTACATCGATCTAGAGGTAATTACTTCGATCTAGAGGTAATTACTTCGATCTAGAGGTAATTACATCGATCTAGAGGTAATTACTTCGATCTAGAGGTAATTACATCGATCTTGAGGCAAATTTGTACATCTAGTGACATACATCGGGCGAAATTGTGTAGATTTGAACCATTTAACCCATTCAGTACCAGTGGCGGCCTTTTAACTTCACTCTGGCTACTATTAGACGATTGTGTTGTTTAAAAAGGGACTCCAACAATAAACGGGCTTCGAATTATCTTACTTTAATAAAAATAATATTATTAGTAGGTTTAGGGATATTTCTTCGAGAGGCCGGTCTATATGATCTGTGCCCCATGAATATTCTTTCCTCTCACTTAAACAGTAGGCTACCATAGTGCGGTTGGGAATATGAACATGATTAGATTAATATCCAGTATTCGAGAATGGATAATAAGTCGTAGGCGTGTGCATAAACCTTTAACCGTCTTGGTGGTGTAATGGTTAAGGTGGCAAAAATATGTGTGTGATAACCCGGGTTCGAATCCCGGTGGATCATATATACTTTAATTAATTTCATTGGGGGTGTGGTGGTGAGATTAATAAAAATAATATTAACCATTTATGCTACCATAAATCCTTCTTAAACTGCACAAGATCGTCTAAACATTAATAGAATAAAGTTTAAAAGACATCGCCAGTACAGAAGGGGTTAAGAGCGATGTTGGAGAAATGTTGTCATTATTGTAGCGATTTTCGGCATTTATTAATTATCTAGCGGACTTGTTTACCTTGGAACTTGGGAGGTAGGCTGGATGGTGGAGGTTGAGGCCTTGGTACTTGGTAGGTGTCCAGTGTCAGTCCAACCGCAGTGTGGTAGGGAGCGGGGGCCGGGAAGCTCTATACTCTCTACACGCTCATCTCACCAGCTCTACTATATTGTACGATCCTGGTCAGCTCTATTCTCAACACACCTGGCAACCTCTACCATCTACACACCTCGCTAGCTCTACGCTCTATACATCTGGCTAGCTCTATACTCTACACACCTCTACTAGGTTCACAGGTTAGATAATGTGCATGCTTTGGACATTTGGATGTGATATTTTGGTGGTATGTCCATTTGTAGGTGGTATTCCAGAGTTGTAGGCCAATATTAGATTATTTTCGGGTAATTTGTGTTCGCTCAAAGGGATTTTTCGGACATATTTTTGTCATCTTAACTCAAATTATATACAATACATTTTGCCCAGTATAAGAGGTTATGGAGATTTAGAAGTATTCAACATGTTTTTTTAGACAATTTATCTATTTGTGCCAGTGTTTCGAGTGATTCTCTAGAGAGTCTGTCCGTTTTGAAGCATATACAGTATATATATATATATATATATATATATATATATATATATATATATATATATATATATATATATATGTGTGTGTGTGTGTATGTGTGTGTGCGTCTGTGTGCCTCCTCTATCATCCAGGAAGCAGTGTACAGATCAGTAGTAACAGTTCTATGGATAACATCTTAATTAATCCACAATGAGGCCCATATCCCCCAATAGGCTCCCAGTGTCAATGATCCGTACAGGCACCACCAGAAGTTCGGGTACACCTTCACAGTTTATCTTTTATACCGGTACGTCTTTCTTACTATACAAAACCTTTTCACTAACAATACACAAAAAGTTACAATAAAAACATTAACCCCATCAGCTAAGAGGAGAGCTTTATTAATTCATTTATATAATTACTTACTTATTTGCTATTTGTGTTATTAGTTGCCTCCCTAGACCTCCATCAAGCTTAATTAACACGATTCCCCCTTTGAGGCGAATTTGTACATTTTTCGGTAGATAAATGCCCCATCCATAGGCCAGTTCCTCTTAAATTGCAGGCTCGTTATCGCTCGCCAGGAAAAATTCGACACCTAAATGTAACGAAGTGTTTTATAATCACCAAACTAATGGGGTGACACTCTTAAAATAGCAAAGCTGATGGGGCTAAGCATGAGGTAGATGGGGGTCAAGAACATCCCTCTTAAGGGGGGTGACCTGCTTTTTGTTATTTCTGTCCTTTTCTCTCTTTCTCTGGCTTGTATCCATTCGGCCCCATTCAGCCAACTATTTTAAGACGTTTATCCCCATCTAGGTGTCGATTTCTTCCTGGCGAGCGATAGCGAGCCAGCATTATATGAAGAAAACCGGCTTCGCCGGAGACATTTGTCTATCGAAAAATGTACAAATTTAGCCTGCTGTCAAACAAAAATAAAAAATATGCTGGCTCGCTACCGCTTACCAGTAAAAAATTGACACCTGGATGGGGATAAACGTCTTAAAACAGCAGGCTGAATGGGGCCAAATGGATACAAGCCAGAGAAAGAGAGAAAAGGATAGAAATAACAAAAAGCAGGTCACCCCCCTTAAAGGGGAGGTATGTCCTGTTTATACAACTCCATCTCCCTCATGTTTACCACCGTTAGTTTTGACATTTTAAGACGTTCGCCCCATTAGTCTGTCGATTTTAAGACCTTTCGACCCATTTCTTTGTCAATATTAAGATCTTCATACAATAATTTAGGTGTCGATGTTTTCCTGGCGAGCAATAGCGAGCAACCGGCCTTCAGCTGGAACTTTTTCTATCGAAAAATGTACAAATTTATGTTGAAGGTCTAGGGAGGGGACAACACAAAAATATATTAAACATATAAATTAATCGGCCAATAAATACGCCCATCCCTCTCTTAAGGTGAGATTTGTATTTATTGTGTAATTTATTTGTTTATATATTATTTTGTTTTGTTTAGTGTCCTCCCAAGAGCTTGACCTGCTTTTTGTTTCTCTCCTTTTCTCTCTTTTTATGGCTTGTATCCATTCGGCCCCATTCAGCCTACTGTTTTAAGGGGGGTGACCTGTTTTTGTTCTGTCCTTTTCTATCTTTCTCTGGCTTGTATCCATTTGGCCCCATTCAGCCTACTGTTTTAAGACGTTTATCCCCATCCAGGTGTCAACTTTTTACTGGTGAGCGGCAGCGAGCCAGCATTTTTTTTATTTTTGTTTGACAGCAGGCTAAATTTTTACATTTTTCGATAGAAATTTTGTCTTCATATAATGCTGGCTCGCTATCGCTCGCCAGGAAGAAATCGACACCTAGATGGGGATAAACGTCTTAAAATAGTTGGCTGAATGGGGCCAAATGGTTACAAGCCAGAGAAAGAGAGAAAAGGACAGAAATAAAAAAAAAGCAGGTCACCCCCCTTAACCCGTACAGCCCCAGCGACGCGTTTGACGCGTCGGCGATGTATGTAACGCACAGCCCCAGAGACGCGCCTGACGCGTCACCCTAATTGCGCCGACCGTAACCTCATGTGTAGCCACTCAAGAGGGCTCAGATTTGTATGGGAACTGTGTACGTATCCCACGCAACCGTGCCGATGGTTGAAAACTCTCAAAGTCCACGTGCGTGCGCGCGAGCGCGCAATAACCTGTTTTTTTGGGATAATTGCCTTCAATTTTGTACTCTTGTAAAATCCGTTTTCGGGGGCTCTGTAGGACAATTTTTTAAGCTTTTTGAGCGGTTTTTCGTGGTTTTTCCTTCATTCCTAACCCATTCGCTATTGTTTCTGGAATAAAACAATTTTTTGAAAACCGGCCGGGTTCTGGTGCGCAAACATTACAAAACTAGCCGGGGCTCCACGGGTTAAGACGTGTATACCCATCCAGGTGTCGATTTATTCCTGGCGAGCGATAGCGAGCCATCATTGTATGGAGAAATCCGGCTTTGCCGGCGACATTTTTCTATCGAAAAATTTACAAATTTAGCCTGCTGACAAAAAACATTACAAAACATATGCTGGCTCGCTACCGCTCGCCAGGAAAGAATCGACACTTGAATGGGGATAAACGTCTTAAAACAGTAGGCTGAATGGGGCCGAATGAATACAACCCAGAGAGAGAAGGAGAGAGAGAAAAAAACGAGGTGAGCTCCCATAAATAATACCCCCAAGACCCCCCATCGAATTAAATTTGAAATTTTTGGGTCGAAAACCTGTCCCAGCCGAAGTGCGCAGGTTCCTCCTAAATTACAGGCTCGCTATCGCTTGCCAGGGATAAATCGACACCAAAATGACATAAAAGGTCTTCAAATTGCCAAACTAATGGGGCGTTTGTCTTAGGATATTAAAACTAATGGGGATAAACATGAGGGAGAAGGGGGTCCAGATAAAACAACAGCCCTTTAAGAGGGAGGTAGCTGCCTTTGCTCTCCCATGTTTAGTCCAATTAGCTTTGAGATTTTAAGTCGTTCGTTTCATTAGTTTAGCAATTTGAAGACCTTTTGCCCTATTTCTGTATTAATTTAAAGAATGTTCGTGCCATTTATGTGTCAATTTGTTCATATCGAGTGTTAGCGAGCCTGTGTATCGAGGAGGAATCGGCCTTCGGCAGGGACATTTTTCTATCTGAAAACGTACAAATTCAACTTGAAGGGGGTGTTTTTTTTAACGCTTGATGGAAGTCCACCGTGGAAACTAAATATATATATATAAATAAATAAATATATAAATAGACCAAGATACAACTATTAACTACCCCCTCAAGATGCCAGATGAGAGCTCCAGGGGGGTATAAGGTAGTGGTGTAGAGACTCCCCCCCACCTCCCCCTCCAAGCCCAGGGGGGGTATAAGGTAGTGGTGTAGAGACTCCCCCCACCTCCCCCTCCAAGCCCAGGGGGGGTATAAGGTAGTGGTGTAGAGACTCCCCCCACCTCCCCCTCCAAGCCCAGGGGGGTATAAGGTAGTGGTGTAGAGACTCCCCCCACCTCCCCCTCCAAGCCCAGGGGGGGTATAAGGTAGTGGTGTAGAGACTCCCCCCACCTCCCCCTCCAAGCCAAGGGGGGGGTATAAGGTAGTGGTATAGAGACTCCCCCCACCTCCCCCTCCAAGCCCAGGCCTATACTACTACCTACCTACCTGTAAGCTGTTGGGGTGGAAGCCTTAGTAACTCGGTATTGGGTTAGTATCTACACACCCCACGACTCTCTCTCTCAGGGTGGCTCTCTCTCTCTCTCTCTCTCTCTCTCTCTCTCTCTCTCTCTCTCAACAAACACAACACACAACAGTCACACACACATTAAGAAGCCACAAACACACACACTGACACATAAACACACACACACAATACCACCACCACCACCAACAAACACAACACATACACACTCTCTACATTATGTGCGCTATAGAAATTTAGGAAGTAGTTAGACGGGTAAAAAGGGTGTTTGAGTGTGTGTTTGTGTGTGTGTGTCTGTGTATTGTGTGTGTGTTAGACGGGCATTTAGAACGGGATGAACCAGGTGTTAATTGTTGTGGTAAGCGTTATAAAGTGTGTGTGTGTCTGCGCGTGTGTGTGGGTGGGTGGGTGTGTGTGTGTGTGTGTGTGTGTGTGTGTGTGTGTGTGTGTGTGTGTGTGTGTGTGTGTGTGTGTGTGTGCGTGCGTATATTGGGTGTATGTGTGTGTGTGTGTGTAGTTGGATTTGCCTCAAGGTTTGGGCAGAGACTGGTTACAGGTTACATAGCATATAGTGATGGTGGTGACATAGGTATAGAATAAGGGGGAATGGACCGGTTTTATGATCCCCCTTCTTCCTCATGAGATTATAAGACGTTCGGCCCCTTAGTTTGACGATCTTAAGACCTTTCACCCCATTTTGTTGTAAATTTTAAGACTTTTCGTGCCATTTAGGTGTCAATTTCATTCTGTCGAGCGATAGTGACACTGTAATATTAAGAACCGGCCTTCGGCCGGGAAATTTACAAATTTATCTTGAAGGGGGTCTAGGGGGTGTTTTTTGTTAAGGTTGATTGAGGTCTAGCGAGGACAGAAACAAATGTATGAATATATAAATTAATAGACCAACAAAATAGCAACTATCCCCTTAAGAAGGGGAGTTGTGTTGACCAGGCGTTAGCTTGCAAGAATACAACTTCACAAACCCCGTAGGTCCAGATGGGATTCGAACCCGCCATGTAAGGTACTTTAGCTCGGCCCATCAACCGAGCAATGTACAGTAGCGCTAATAAGTCACTCCGTTTGGCTCGCTCTGTGCTGTAGTAATGTCTGTCAGATGATAAATAGCGTGGGTAAGTGTAGGAACATGGTTGTATATCTAACCCCTAAATAAGAAATATGTGTAAATATTGCTGATACCAATTATTGATCAAAACATAATTGGTGCCGAGACATCACTTAGCCTATTTGGCAGACTGTACAGTCGGCCACATAAGTTATGTTCCTCTCTGTGATCTTATACAAGGAAATACAATGCTCATAGATTCTTCTGCTGTGGTTAAGGGGACATGGGCCGTTTTTCTGGTCCCCTTTCTTCCTCATGCTTAGCCCCATTAGTGTTCAGATTGTATGCCCATTGGTTTGGCGATTTTAATACCATTTGCCCAATTTCGTTGTCATTTTTAAGATCTTTCGTGCCATTTAGGTGTCGATTTGTTCCTGGCGAGCGCTAGCGAGCCTGTAATTTTAAGAGTTATCGGCCTTCGGCCGGGACATTTTTCTACCAAAAAATTTACAAATCTATTTTGAAGGGAAGTCTAGTTTTTTTTTTTTTTTTTTAAGCTTGATGGATTTCTAGGGAGCAAACTAAAAAAAAAATATTATTGAAAAAGGCCAATACAAATAAGATACCCACCCCCCTTAACTCATCTAACTGATCAACTAATAACTAATTTTACCCTTTCGCGCACCTCTGGACGCAATTGGATCCTTACTGGGATACTTTAAAACCTTGTGACCATTAGGGGTGTTTAGAAACCTTTAGTGTTATTACTTCAACCTCTGCAGTTGTCTTTTAGTGAGCTGTGGGCAGAAAACTAATTTTGGAGAGGTAATTATGAGATTAAGAGAATTCTATTTCTGAAAGCTAAACGGCAACCCCCGTACCTGAAAGGGTTAATATGATAATGACGAGGAACAGAACTTATGTGGGCAACTGTACATGAAACTGGGCCAAGTGTTGTAAATAAGTGATGCCATTTAACCCCTTCTGTACCAGCGACGTCTTTTTCATGTCATTCTAGCTATATTCAGACCATTGTTTGCAGCTTAGGAAGGATCTGTGGTAGCAAAAATGAGTTAATTAAGATAGTTCGAAGTCTTTCAAATGCTGGAGGCCTTTCTTAAACTGATTAATACCGTCAATTAGTAGCCAGTACCGATATACAATGAAAAGGCCGGAACTGGTACTGGACGGGTTAACGGTCTATTAGTAGCCAGTACCGATATACAATGAAATGGCCGGAACTGGTACTGGACGGGTTAACGGTCTATTAGTAGCCAGTACCGATATACAATGAAATGGCCGGAACTGGTACTGGACGGGTTAACGGTCTATTAGTAGCCAGTACCGATATACAATGAAAAGGCCGGAACTGGTACTGGACGGGTTAACGGTCTATTAGTAGCCAGTACCGGTATACAATGAAAAGGCCGGAACTGGTACTGGACGGGTTAACGGTCTATTAGTAGCCAGTACCGGTATACAATGAAAAGGACGGAACTGGTACTGGACGGGTTAACGGTCTATTAGTAGCCAGTACCGATATACAATGAAAAGGACGGAACTGGTACTGGACGGGTTAACGGTCTATTAGTAGCCAGTACCGATATACAATGAAAAGGACGGAACTGGTACTGGACGGGTTAACGGTCTATTAGTAGCCAGTACCGGTATACAATGAAAAGGACGGAACTGGTACTGGACGGGATAACGGTCTATTAGTAGCCAGTACCGATATACAATGAAAAGGACGGAACTGGTACTGGACGGGATAACGGTCTATTAGTAGCCAGTACCGATATACAATGAAAAGGCCGGAACTGGTACTGGACGGGTTAACGGTCTATTAGTAGCCAGTACCGATATACAATGAAAAGGCCGGAACTGGTACTGGACGGGTTAACGGTCTATTAGTAGCCAGTACCGATATACAATGAAAAGGACGGAACTGGTACTGGACGGGTTAACGGTCTATTAGTAGCCAGTACCGGTATACAATGAAAAGGCCGGAACTGGTACTGGACGGGTTAACGGTCTATTAGTAGCCAGTACCGGTATACAATGAAAAGGCCGGAACTGGTACTGGACGGGTTAACGGTCTATTAGTAGCCAGTACCGATATACAATGAAAAGGCCGGAACTGGTACTGGACGGGTTAACGGTCTATTAGTAGCCAGTACCGATATACAATGAAAAGGACGGAACTGGTACTGGACGGGTTAACGGTCTATTAGTAGCCAGTACCGGTATACAATGAAAAGGACGGAACTGGTACTGGACGGGATAACGGTCTATTAGTAGCCAGTACCGATATACAATGAAAAGGACGGAACTGGTACTGGACGGGATAACGGTCTATTAGTAGCCAGTACCGATATACAATGAAAAGGCCGGAACTGGTACTGGACGGGTTAACGGTCTCATAGGCTTTTATTATGGTTGGATGGAGATGTTTTACTTTTAACCAGAAATAATGAGGTTGCTTAAGTGGCTAGTGGTTGTTGCTTAAGTGGCTAGTGGTTGTTGCTTAAGTGGCTAGTGGTTGTTGCTTAAGTGGCTAGTGGTTGTTGCTTAAGTGGCTAGTGGTTGTTGCTTAAGTGGCTAGTGGTTGCTTAAGTGGCTAGTGATTGTTGCTTAAGTGGCTAGTGGTTGTTGCTTAAGTGGCTAGTGGTTGTTGCTTAAGTGGCTAGTGGTTGTTGCTTAAGTGGCTAGTGGTTGTTGCTTAAGTGGCTAGTGGTTGTTGCTTAAGTGGCTAGTGGTTGTTGCTTAAGTGGCTAGTGGTTGTTGCTTAAGTGGCTAGTGGTTGTTGCTTAAGTGGCTAGTGGTTGTTGCTTAAGTGGGTAGTGGTTGTTGCTTAAGTGGGTAGTAGTGGTTGCTTAAGTGGCTAGTGGTTGCTTAAGTGGCTAGTGGTTGCTTAAGTGGCTAGTGGTTGCTTTTCTTTATCTATTAATTCATTTATTCATTTAATTTTTAGTTTCCTCGCTAGACCTCCATCAAGCTTAGGCAAACACCCCCTAGACAGCCCGTTAAGATAAATTTGTACATTTTTCGGTAGAAAAATGTCCCGGCCGAGGGCCGATTCCTCTTAAAATTACAGGCTCGCTATCGCTGCCAAGAAATAATCGACACCTAAATAGGACGAATGGTTTAAAAAGTGACAACGAAATGGGTCGAATGGTGTTAAAATCGCCAAACTATTGGGCCGGTCAAACGTCTTAAATTCTCAAAACTGATGGGGCTAAATACGAGGGAGAAAAGGGACCAGAAAAACGGCCCATCTCTCCTTAAAATGAGTAAGCTCATTTATTTTAATACATATGATGCTGCCATTCCAACAGTACAATAGTGCCCCCCCCCCCCCCCACACACACACACACACACACACACACTATTTCACACCCATGGGGGGTAGGCCTTAACCCTTTAAGTACCGGTGCCGTCCTTTCAACTTTACTCTGGCTACTATTAGGCGATTTTATTCAGTCTTAACCCTTTCACTGCGGGTGACGTTCTGGAACGTCCTGGCAATTTACAGCAATTTCCAGGCTTTAAAAGCCGTAGAAATCGAGTGTCAGTGGGTGGGAGCGTGAGGGACCCACCTCCAACCCTCAGAGCAGCCAGAGGCTCACTGAGGTAGACTGTGTCTCGCGCGGGTCTCTCACTGCCTCTCACAACAGTGTTGCCGAGCGAGCGAGTGCTAATAAATAGCGGGTTTCCCGCGTTTCTATGGTACCACTGCGGGTGAACCAGGTCACCTACGAAGCCTGTTCTGGTCTCATTTTGAAGCTATTTTCGCCTAGTTTTTGGCAGAATACAGTTCATTTAATGCAAATGCTTGATTAATCATTCAGGAGTGCCTGAATATGCCCTAAATAGCCCAAATATAGCCGCAGCGTAAGTTTTAAGAGGACCTACAGCAATTAAAAGGCTCCCAACTATCTCACTTAACCATTTTTACTACCACAGATCCCTCTTAAACTGCACAAAATCGTGGAAATATAGCTAGAATAAATTTCAAAAGACGTCGCCAGTACAGAAGGGGTTAAGGGGATGGGTCGTATATATTTCCTCCTTTACATATATTTTTATAAAGAAATTTAGTTTCCTCCCTAGACCTCCACGAAACTTAAAAAAACATCCATTAGATCCCCCTTCTAGATAAATTTGTACTTTTTTTCGGCAGAAAAATTTAACGGCCGAAGGCCGGTTCTTCCAAATTTATATAGGCTTACTATCGTTCGCCAGGAAAACAATTGACACCAAATAAAGCAGGAAAAGTCTTAATATTGACAAAGAAATCGGGCGAAAGGTCTTAAAATCGATAAACTAATGGGGCAAATATATTAAAATCTGAAAAATAATGGGGCTAAACATGAGGAAGAAGGGGGACCAGAATACGGCCCATCTCTCATTAAGCGACCCTCTCCAGTAAACAACATCAAGCTAGATAATTGAATGAGTTGCCTCGGGTTATGGAAGTATACCCCCAGGGGGTAAGTGGGCCTTCATCTTATTGTGGAGGAAACAAAGAATATACCCCACGCATCCTACTGCGTGTGTGTCGTACAAGGTGACTAATAGGGGGAATGGGGGTAGATTGTACTCACCAATCGAACAAGGCTATACCCAGGAGAGGCTATAGGCATTTGATAATGAGGAGCTGGAACTCCTGTTTCATTTGCTTGGCCTGTCTTACTGATTCCTTGTGTGCCTCACTTACACAGAGAGTAATCCAGCTACCTCTCACAAACACCTCCTCCTCCTATCCACTTCACTACACTAAACATGCACACCACATTTCCTTCTTCCACACCAAATCTATATGTTAAAATTATGAACTCTAGCCCAGCCTCATAGTCCCCAAGGGGGGGGGGGGGACCCTAAATGCCCCCATACCCGCCCGACTTCTTTTCCTCACTGAAACTCAGGTGTCTGAAGCAACTGCCAGCAGCCCCTTCTCTGTATCCTCCTACTTTCTCTTTCCTAGTTTCAAAGCCAAAGGCGGATGTTGTGCATACGTGCACAACAAACTCACTTGCTCTCGTGTTCCCGATTTCGACTCCTCTGAATTCTCAACTTTATGGCTCCAACTTTCCTGCCTTTCTCTTACTAAATATTTCTGTGCTGTCTATCTTTCCCCTAACTCTACCGACTTTCCCAACTTCTTTGACTATCTAAACTCTACAGTGGAACACATTCTATCCTTTTCTCCTTTCCCAGAAATCTCCATCTTAGGAGATTTCAACGTTCACCACCGCCAATGGCTCTCCTCTCAAACTACTGACCAACCTGGTGAACAAGCCTACGTCTTGTCTATCCTAAATGACATAGAGCAGTTAGTTCAACAACCCACCCGTATCCCGGATCACATCGAAGATCGGCCCAACATTCTTGACTTGTTACTAACTTCTTACCCTTCTTCTTATACTGTCGATTTTGTCTCTCCTTTGGGCTCCTCCGACCATAAAATTATCTCTATCACCAGTCCTATCTCTCCAGTACGGCCACCCGATCCTCCTAGCCGGCAGCGCTTGTGGCACTTTGGCGCTGCCGACTGAGAGGCTCTCCGGCAGTACTTCTTTGATTTCCCATGGAACGATTTTTGCTTCCGTGGCCGGGGACCCTCGGAGAGTGCTGAACACATTACCGAGGTAATCCCATCAGGCATGGAAGCATACATTCTATTTTCTTTCTTCAGTCTAATGTAAACAAAATCTTGGTTTACTCACGCTTGTTCTACTGCTGTCCGCAACAAGGAGGAAGCATTCAAACAGTACCAATGCCTTAAAATTCAAGAATCTCATTCTTCCTATGTTTCTGCCCAGAATCAAGCCAAATCTGGGGGTGGATTCACTAACGGTCGTACGATCCGAAAACTCCCTTACCGTTCCCTTACGACTCAACGCTGGAATTCACGAAGCGTCGTAGCGGCCATCTTTGATCGTAGGAAGCCCCTTTCGCAAAGGGTGGTCCGGACCACCCTTACACAAATTTTACCCGGATATAGGTACACAAATATCGATAACACAACCCGCGACCATAACAAATTCGTCTGCAGTATACAGTAGCTCTTTATGACACACTAAGTCATTATTGAGGCAATAATAGCGCAATATGATTGTTAACTTGTGTTTACAACACCATCAAGGCATTTGGTACAAAGTATGAATATATTTGTATCCTTAACCCCTTCAGACATATATGACGCAGAGGTTGCCAGATTAGCAATAAGAAATAGAGTTCTCGCACTCTTATAATTACCTCTCCAAAATTAGTTTTCTGCCCACATCTAACTCAAAGACAACTGCAGAGGTTGAAGTAACTAAAATAAAGGTTTGTAAAAAACCCTGATGGTAATAAAGGCTTTAAAGTATCCCTAATAGGCTCAAAATTGCGTCATATGTCGGAGAGGGTTAATGTCTTATGACAGGCCGAATTAAGCTATGAATAGCCTACATATGCCAGCCTAGACCTAGTCAAGGTTAATTGATGCACAAATGCATGTGCTGCGACAACACGTAGCCTACCATTAGTAGATTTTAACCCTCATTTATTGCGGATTTTTTTTATTCCAACTCCCCACCACCTCTGGGTTAGATTAGGGTAGCCTATTCCTCAACAAATTTGAAAGTATCACAGGAACAAAATGATGACAATAATTACCCTAGGCCTAGCCTAAAAAAAATAATAATAAATGGTGTGAATAATTTTGTTTAGCCTAGCCTAGGCCTAGGCTATAACCTAGGTTTATTTTGAAAAAGTTAGGGCTATTTAGGCTAGAAAAGTTAGACCTATGTATGGTATTTTGGTTAGGCTAGCAATGCCTAGCTTGGTGTAGCCTAAGCCTAGTAAAGTAGAAGCCTAGAAGGTAATTAAAGATGGTGTTTGCAGGCGTACCGTCCTCATTGTTAACTAGCTGTTATTAGTCCCATGCTGGTAATATATTTGATGATGGCAATAAGTCATGGGATGTGAGGGGGACAAAGCCCCCCTCAACCTATCATTATATCCCATGGCCAACTGTTGGGTAATAGGTTGAGGGGGGCTTTACCTTCCTCATCCCCCATGACTTATTGTCATCACCATATATTATATTTTCAGCAGCTGGCCGTGGGATAATTTTGAAATTAAATGCAGTCAAATTAGACGCGAACATAACCGAACCTGCAACTTCATCTAAACAAGGAGGACAGTACGCCCGCTAACACCACCCTTACCAAGGTAAGAGTTGTGTTAGCAGGTATTTACCTATTTGTAGTTTACAGGAATTGAGCAGCGCTCGTGTTGTCCTGTCTTAGTTACTTTATAATCAATCCATTTTACTTAGACAAGTATCGTAATGGATATTCCCAATTCCCAGTATTTTGGACTAACATATCATAGCTAATGTTTTCCTATTTCCATATTTACTTTTATCCAACCTAGATTTGAACATTTTAATGTTCTTCGCTCTCACCACCTCCTCCTCCAAGTTGTTCCAAGTCCCTATACTTCTATATGGGAAGCTGAATTTCTTTGTGTCCTTAAAACATCTGCCCTTCCTTAGTTTAAACTCGTGTCCTCTTGTCCTTCCATCATCCCTCACGAATAGATCTTCCCTATCTACTCGTTCCAAACTTTTTACTCCCTTGAACATCGTTATTAAGTCGCCTCGTTCCCTTCTCTCTTTCAAGGTAGGCAGTTGTAGTGTCTTAAGTCTTTCCTCATATGTCAACTCCTTCAATCTTGGGATCATCTTCGTTGCTATCCTTTGGACTTTCTCTAATTTGTTTATGTGTTTTTTTCAAATGTGGTGTCCATATCACTGCTGCATATTCTAATCTTGGTCTTATCATAGTCATTATCAGTTTTCTTAACATTTCTTCGTCCAAATAGTTAAATGCCACTCTCATATTGGTTATTATTCCATATGCTCCTCCAATGATCATGTTAATATGCTTCTCCGGCGATAGATCATCTTGTATTATCACTCCAAGGTCCTTCTCATGCCGTGTTTTGCCGATTATTTCAATTCCTAATTTGTACTCCCAGCTTGGCCTTATCTCACTTGTTCCCACTTCCAAAACATGACACTTTTCTGCATTGAAACTCATTTTCCAGGTTTGGCTCCATCTGTGCAACTTATCTAGGTCCTTTTGAAGATGCTGACAACTTTCTATACAGGTGACATTCTTCATGATCTTAGCGTCATCCGCGAACATATTCATATGACTATTCAAGTTTTCTGGCATGTCGTTTACATAAAGTAGGAACATTATCGGACCCAACACTGATCCCTGTGGTACTCCGCTCGTCACACTCCTCCACTGTGAATATTCGTCTTGTATTGTGGTCCTCATTTATCTTCCTATTAAAAAGTTTTCCATCCATTTCAACATCCTACCATGTACACCTCCAACAACCTGCAATTTCCATAATAACCTTTTATGAGGCACCCTGTCAAAGGCCTTTTTCAGGTCCAGGTAAACACTGTCAACCCATCCCTCTCTCTCCTGTGAAACATTACCACTCTACTATAAAAGCTTAATAAATTAGATAAACAAGATCTCCCTTCCCTGAATCCAAACTGTTTCTCACTAAGCACCCCCTGTCCCTCTATGAAGCGTGTCCACTTTTTTCTTATAATTTTCTCACAAATTTTGCAAACAATGCTGGTGAGGGACACCGGTCTGCAGTTAAGCGGATTTTCTCTGTCTCCTCCTTTGTAAATAGGTACTACTGTATGTTAGCTCTCTTCCATTCCACTGGCAGGTCTCCTTCATTCAGTGAAGATTTGATGATGTCATAGATTGGTTCCACTAGCTCTTCCGCACATTCTTTGAGGATCCATCCAGCCACTCCATTTGGTCCCATTAATTTCCTCATGTCCAAATCCTGCATCAATTTCAGCACTTCACTTTTTGTCACTTTCATTTCAGGCATCTGTGGTGTTCTCATTTCTCTATCAGGTTCTATAAACTCCTCCTCTTTTACAAACACTGACTGAAGCTTTTCATTCATAACTTCACACAAGTCTTTATCTTTCTCATAACTGTCCGTTCCAACTCGTAGTCTGACAATACCTTCTTTTGTTTTTATTTTTCCATTTACAAATCTATAAAATAGTTTTGGCTCGTTTTTGCACTTCTCTACAATATTCTTTTCATATATATATATTGTTCCTCACGTCGTATCTTTACGTATTCATTTCTTTTCTCCTTGTACTTATTCCAGTTATTTTCACTATGTCTCTTCCGTGCTATATTCCAGGCTCGGTTTCTTCTATCCTGTGCCTTACTACATCTTATATTGAACCATTCTTTTTCCTTCTTTACCCCTGATTGGAACCTTGGGACATATTTATGTATCCCTTCTTCATATACTCTCAAGAAAAGTCTATATTTGTCTTGAACCCTTTCCAGGCTTTCTAGTTCCTTCCAATTTATACTTTGGAAATAATGTGTCAATGATTTAAAATCAGTTTTAGCATAGGCCTAGTTGTATCTATTTATTTTATGACCTTCATTTCTCTCCTCATTTTTCCCCAAATCCATCTCCATTTCTAAAATCTTGTAATCACTTTTTCCCAAGGGACAACGATAATTTATCTTTTTAACGTCATGCGGATCACTGGTGAAGACTATAGGTCTAGCCTGGATGGTTCATCCATCCCTCTGATTCGTGTGTTTTCTCTAACATGTTGTGTTAACATGTTTTCTGTTACTAGATTCAGTAATTTATTGCCCCAAGATTCATTATTATTTCCCGCATCTAACCCTTCCCAATTGACTTCCTTACAGTTGAAATCACCTGGTAATATTAATGTATTTCTCCTATTAAAAAGTATTTTTAGTGCATCTAGAGATTCCGTGATTAGTTGATCATATTCTTCTCGCTTCCATGCTCTAGTTTGTGGTGGTATATAAGCCACTGCTATATCAGTTGCTTTGTTGTCCTTGTCTTTTATTGTCACTGCTATAATTTCTGTACCGTCCGCTTTGTTTACATAGTCGCACATTCTGTTATATTCCCATCTAATTTGACTGCTCTTATTTGCCCCTGCTGGTAAAATATATCATGAGGGGTAGGGGGGGGGGTCTAAGCCCCCCTCACCCCATTATTGTATCCCATGGCCAGATGTTGGGTAAATTGTTATGCTACCAACCATGGGATACAATAATGGGTTGAGGGGGGCTTTGCCCCCTCAATAAAAAAGGAGGTGTTATGAATAACAACATATAATACCCTAGACTAGCCTAGGCTATAGCCAAAAAAAAAAAAAAAATATATATATACAGTATATATATGTATATAGGCCTATGTTAGGCCTATTTTGAAAAGGTAGATAGACCTTGAGGTGTTGTGAATACAAAAATATTATCCTAGGCCTATTTTGAAAAATTAGGCCTAGGCTAAGTCTGGCATTTTGGCTTGGCTAGAACTGCCTGTGCAGGCATAGACATAGTAAAGTCTGGCAATTTGGTTTGGCTAGCCCTGTCTAGGTGTAGACATGGTAAAGTAGAACAATATACTGTGGTTAAGGTATAAATAATACACTAATTTCCCAACTAGCCTAACAAATGATTACCAATCCGTCAGAAATCCTTTAACTTGGGCCACTAACAGGCTTCACTGTAGCCTAGCTAGGCTAATTTCTTATCATCAATTCACAAGATATTCTATTCTTCTTCCTGTTGGCTGTGGTGGATCGAATTAGCCATGCTAAACAATGAAAAGCTCATAAATTAAATTATATTAGGTTCTTCTTGGTGTTTCGGTCATGTGGGTGAGATATTGTTTATTTACAAAATGACTTAAGCTCAGTGAGTGGCCAAGCGCCTGATTGGTCAAGAGGCGCCTTAGCGTAAGGGAGCCGAAAGGGAGCCCAACGATGCGTTCGTGAATACACCTCCCGTGGTGATCGTACGTTTCTGTACGACATCGCACGCTACGATCGTTAGTGAATCCGGCCCCTGTTCTTCAACTTGCCAAGCACTCTTTCATCAATAATAAATGCACTGAACTATCCAACTCTAGCTCTTCCCAAGCTTTCTGGCATCTAGTCAAAAATCTCTCCAACAATTTTTCTTCCTCGTCTTTCCCTTCCCTTTTCCACTCTGATGGCACAACCATCACTTCTTCCTCTGACAAAGCTGAACTCTTCGCTCAAACTTTTGCTAGAAACTCCACCTTAGATGATTCCGGTGCTATTCCTTCCTCTCCACCCCCCTCTCTCCTACTTATGCCTAATATCCTAATCTCTTCTAAAGATGTACGTACTTTCTACCCTCTCTGGGCTTACTACTAAGAAGGCGTACGGTCCGGACGGTGTTCCTCCTGTTGTACTCAAAAACTGTGCTTCCGTGCTGACTCCCTGCCTAGGCAAACTCTTTCATCTCTGTCTCTCCTCTTAACGTCTTCCCTTCATGCTGGAAGTTTGCTCTCATTCAACCTGTCCCAAAGAAGGGTGACCGCTCTCAACACTCCAACTATGTCCAATTGCTGTCATCTCTTGCTGTTGTATCTCAAAAGTTTTTGAAACTATTCTTGCTTTCAAATTTTTTAAGCATTTCTCTTCTCATAATCTGCTCTCAGATCGCCAGTATGGCTTCCTCAAGGGTCGCTCTACTGGTGATCTTCTTTCATATCTTACTAACTATTGGTCATCCTCCTTTCGGGACTTCGGTGAGACCTTTTCTATTGCGCTTGACATATCGAAGGCCTTCGATAGAGTCTGGCACAAATCTTTAATTTCTAAACGACCCTCCTTCAGTTTCTATCCCTCCATCGCACAGATGGAGGGATAGTGTCTCTAATTTGTCTCTATTTTCCTTTCCGGCTGTTCCATAGCTGCGGTTGTGGATGGCCATTGCTAACTTCCTCATCCTATCAGTTCCGGTGTTCCTCAGGGCTCTGTCCTATCTCCTATTCTCTTTCTAATTTTCATAAATGATCTTTTCAACTGTACCTCCAGTCCCATCCATTCATACGCAGACGACTCTACCTTACACTACTCAATTAGTTTTCCAGAACGCCCCAGCCAGCAATCCCTCAAAGACAAACGTAATGAAGCCATACAACACTTATCTTCTGATCTAGCTGCTATTTCCAATTGGGGCAGAGAAAACCTTGTTGCCTATAATGCTTCCAAAACCCAATTTCTCCATCTATCTACCCGTCCGGAACTCCCAGCGGACTATCCCTTATTCTTCAACAATACAAAGATCAGTCCTTCATCTTCTCTCAATATTCTTGGTGTCTCTTTTTCTTCTACTCTCAATTGGAAGGAACATATTACCAGTCTTGCTAAAGCAGGCACCCAGAAGCTGGGTGTGCTCAACCGCCTCAAGGGGTTCTTTACCCCTGCACAGCTTCTTGCTCTGTACAGGGGCACAGTGCGTCCTTGTATTGAGTATTGTTCACATGTGTGGGGAGGATCCTCTCACACCACACTCCTAGACAAAGTGGAAAGGTAGGCCTTTCGTATCATTAATTCCCGCCCACTCACCAACTCTCTGCAAACTCTCTCTCTTCGCCGCAATGTTGCATCTCTCTCGCTATTCTACCGCTACTACAATAATCAGTACTCCTAATAGCTCTCCCAGTGCATACCACCTCCTCTACGACGGGTACGTGGTACCCGTCTTGCAACACAATCCCACCCCTACTCTGTGCAACTGTCCAACCCAAGAGTGAAATGTTACTCTCAGACTTTCTTCTATTCAACAGCTGAGCTCTTGAACTCTCTCCCAGAATCAGTCTTTCCCTCCTCCTATGACTTAAATCGCTACAAACTCTGTGTGACTAGGCATTTTGGCTCGAACGTCCCTTGATTTTGACCCTGTCACTCTTTCAATTATGGGGGAGGCACTCGCTGCAGGCAGTTCTGCCTTTTATCTCCCATACTCACATAAATATAAAAGGTGATTTATTCACAGCCACCGGTCTCTTCTCGGGGCTTAAGGGGAGACAGACCGTTTTTCTGGACCCCCTTCTCTCTAATGTTTAGTCCCACTACTTTTGAGATTATAAGACGTTCGGCCCATTCATTAGGCGATTTTAACACCTTTCGCCCCATTTCGTTGTCAATTTTAAGACCTTTCGTGCCATTTAAGTGTCGATTATTTCCTGGCGAGCGATAGGGAGCCTACAATTTTAAGAGGAATTGGCCTTCGGCCGGGACATTTTTCTACCGAAAAATTTACAAATTTATTTTAACCCACTGAGCCCCAGGCAATATAATATAAATGTACACTCCAGGCCCAGCAGGTTGTCAAAAATTTTTTTTTTAGAAAATACCTGGAATGGGTTAGAAATGAAGGAAAAACAACAAAAAAAGATCCCCTAGGTCATTAAGGGGTCCTAAGGGGCGCCCAAAAGTCGGAATTAACATGGGGAAATGGGTAGGCAAAAACATGCAAAAACAGGTTTTAGCGCGCTAACGCAAACGCGGTTGGACTTTGAAGGTTTTCAACCATCAGCATTGTTGCGTAGGATACTTACGCAGTTCCCATACAAATCTGAGCCCTCTAGGTGTCATAGGACCGGAGTAATTAACCGCGACGCACCCTATGCGTCGCTGGGGTTTAGCGTTACATACATTGTCGACGCATACGCTGCGGCGTTGGGGTCCTGTGGGTTAAAAGGGGGTTCCAGGTTTTTTTTTTCTAAGCTTGATGGAGGTCTAGGGAGGAAACAAAACAAAATATATGAATAAATGAATTAATAGACCAAACAAACGGCCAGTCTCCCCTTAAGGGGATAGTGGCTGTGTTTTTTGGTCTATTAACCCTTACGCTTCGGGCTTATTTGCGCTATTTAGCGCATATTCAGGCACTCCTGAATGATTAATCAAGTATCTGCATTAAATTAACTGTATTCTGCCGAAAACTAGGGGAAAATAGCTTCAAAATAACACCAGAACGAGCTTCGTAAGTGGCAGGGTTCACCCGCAGCGTTGCCATAGACATTCGGGAAAACTCGCTAATTATTAGCTCTCGCTCGCTCGGCAACACTGTCGAGACAGCCGCGCGAGACCACAGTCTACCTCAGTGAGCGGCTGGCTGCTCTGAGGGTCGGACGGATGTCCCTCACGCTCCCGCCCACTGACATTCGATTTCTACGACTTCTACAGGCTTTTAAAGCATGGAAATTGCTCTAAATTGCCTATGCGTTCTGGAACGTCACCCGCAGCCAATGGGTTAATTCATTCATTTATTTTTTAGTTTCCTCTCTAGACCTCCCTCAAACTTAGAAAAATACCCCTAGAACCCCCTCCCCCCCTCAAGATATATTTTTACATTTTTCTGTAGAAAAATATTCCGGCCAAAGGCCGGTTCCTCTTATAATTACAGGCTAGCTATTGCTCGCCAGGAAAAAAATCGACACCTAAAAGGCACGATAGGTCTTAAAATTGACAACGAAATGGAGCTAAAGGTGTTAAAATCGCCAAACTAATTGACCACTTACGAGTTTCGTTCTATAAGGAAGTTGGAGCTGTAGACTTCGATAGTAAATAGAAATTCAATAATAATGTAGGTTGCTGATGGCTAAAGAATATGTTGAATTGGGTTTTATGTATTTATATATGAACTACAACCATATTTTAGCTGGTAATTCTGCTAAATATCGATGTCTACAATTCCAACTTCCTTATAGATAGAAACTCGCAAGTGGTCAATTGGCCGAACGTCTTAAAATGGGGCTAATAACAAGGGAGAAGGGAGGCCCGAAAGACAGCCCATCTCCCTTTAAGGCGTCTGGGAATAATATTGATAGATAGATTAACCCTTTGAAGACTGTGACGCATTATGAAACTTTATTATGGCTATCATTAGACTAGTTTATACAGCTTATGAAGGATCATTGACAATTATATGGATAAAGACTCTCAATTAGCCCTCTGACTTCCATATATCCTTCCTAATCTGAATAACATCGTCTAATAATAGCCGGAAAACAGAACATAAATGCGTATTGGATGTTGAAAGGGTAAATACTAGTTATGTAGAGCCAGCTCTCCAAAACATCTACCCCAGGTTCCATTCTTAGCAGTTGTACAGTAGCCCACGTAAGTTCTGTTCCTCTCTGTGGTATTATGTGTATAAATTATATTGTACATGATTGAATTACGAGCTTAGTTTCTTTAGCAGTGGTTAATTCATCTGAGTAGTCAACTATAATTAAAGGAAACCACACTCGCAATTCATTCCTACTAATTTGACTTTCATACATAAGATCACGGCCAGGAAAATAACTTATGTGGGCAACTGTACACTCGGATGCCATAGCCCCTAGCCCACTCATAGGAAGTCGTTGCCCCACATATTCTTCTTTATGCAATTACAGTATAAGTATCGGTATTGAGTTTTGTGTTCATAGAATTTGCTTTTCAATAAATATTGTATAGAGTTTTGTAGTTTAAGTATAGAAAATTATATTCATAAATTCGTTTCCAGAAATATACTTCCATAATTTGAAATAGGTGAAGTTCCGGAATATTGATGGGTGGCCTAGAGTCTAAGGCACCCGAGTGTACATGCACCTCTACCCATCGTACCACATAGATCGCCCAATATACTGTATAGTGTATACCAACTCCCCACTTCTCCTCCCTCTTTTTTCCACCATCACCCTCCCACACTCCCTCCCTCCCAAACCTCGCCACTCCCCTTCCCTCCCTCCCTAGGTTACATAAGGTGGTTTGAGGTGCACCCGTCCTCACAGTCCTAGTCCTTATATCTCACCTATCCTACACACACACACACACATTTTCTCTCTGTTTCTCTCTCTTGTTCTCCCCCTCTCTCTCTCTCTCTCTCTATATATATATATATATATATATATATATATATATATATATATATATAGCGGTATATATATATATACCGGTATATATATTATACATGTTTTGTTTCTATGTGAGTGAGGGAGACAAACGGCAAAACTGCCTGTAACGAGTGCCTCCCCCAGAGTGACAGGGCCAAAATCAAGGGACGTTCGAGCCTAAATGCCTGGACACACGGAGTTTGAAGCAATTTAAGTCATAGGAAAAGGGAAAGACTGATTCTGGGAGAGTGTTCCAGAGCTCAGGAGGTCAATAGAAAGACTGAGAATACCATTTCACGCTTGGGTTGGTGAGTTGCACAGAATAGGGGTGGGATTTTGTTGCAAGAGGGGTACTACATTCCCTACGTAGTATAGACTGGGAGAGCTCCGCGGAACACTGATTATTGTAGTAGCGATAGAATAGCGAGAGAGATGCAACATTTCGGCGTAGACAGAGAGATTGCAGAGTGGACGGGAGTCAATGATACAAAAGGCTTTCCTTTCTACTTTGTCTAGGAGTGCGGTGTGAGAGGATCCTCCCCACACATGTGAACAATACTCAATACAAGGACGCACTGTGCCCCAGTACAGAGCAAGAAGCTGTGCAGGGGTAAAGAACCCCTTGAGGCAGTTGAGCACACCCAGCTTCTGGGAGGCTGTCTCAGCAAGACTGGTAATATGGTCCTTCAAAGTGAGAGCAGAAGACAAAAAAAAAAAAAAAATATATATATATATATATATATATATATATATATATACGGTATATATATATATATATATATATATATATATATATATATATATATATATATATATATATATTCTACAAACGCGTCATTAACATCTAACCACTTACACAATGTAATGTGTAGGGTTAATAAATAATGAATGATTGCAACTACCAGGAATCGAACTCGGGACCCACAAACAGGACGACAGTGCTCTACCACTGTATCATCAAAAAGGTTAGAGGTTTAGCACACACTCTTCGTACATATTACTTGCACTGAGTGTTACACTAAACCCAACCTCACTATGATAGTCAAATGGAAGTACTTAAACACGTAGATATAGTATTATGAACATTACATTACACATTACATTGTGTAAGTGGTTAGATATGTTAAGGACGTGTGTAGAATATAATGATATACAAATAATGTCGCGTTATTGGCATTTCTTCATAATATATATATATTTATACTGTGTACTTCATTTATTGAGGTATACTTTACCTCTTTGTTTATTAGGGGCCTTTCGAAGCTGAATATAGCCGTGTAACGATAGCCATAATAAAGCGAAAGGGGTGTACTTATATTAACCCTTACAGTACCGGTGACGTGATTTAATTTGGATTTCAGCTTCATTTAGACGGTTTGATGAAGCTCAGAAAAGATATATGGTAGCTAAAAGGATTAATGGAGATAGTCTATAAACTTTTAATGGGTAGACGTCCTTCCTAAGCTGAATGAAATCGTCTTAATAGTTGCCAGAATATAATGAAAAGGACGTCACCGGTACTGTACAAGTTAAGGGGAGATGGGCCGTTCTTCTGGTCTATTATTTCATTTATTCCTATATATATATATATGTCTTATTTTCTTCGCTAGACCTCCATCAGACTTAGAAAAACACCCCCTAGACCCCCCTTCAAGATAAATGTATACATTTTTCGGTAGAAAAATGTACTGGCCGAAGGCCGGTTCCTCTTAATATTTCAGGCTCGCTATCGCTCGCCAGAAAAAAATCGACACCTAAATGGTACGAAACGTCTAAATATTGATAACGAAATGGGGCGAAAGGTTTTTAGAATCGCCAACCAATGGGCCGAACGTCTTATAATCACAAAACAAATGAGGCTTAACACGAGGGAGAAAGGGGACCAGAAAAACGATCCATTTAATCTATCTATCTATTGCCTGACGCCGTGACCCCCGAAGGGGTGGCCACGAACGAACCGCCCCCATGCACCTCTGTCCCCAGTCAGTCGACGCCCCTCCTCCCAACCAGCACCGCCTTCATTCATATACTTCCTCACTCCATCCTTCCACCTCTCCTTCAGTCTACCTCTCCCTCTCTGTCCTTCCACCTCGCTCTCGTACACCCTCTTAGTCATTCTCTCGCTTCCCATGCATTCCATATGGCCGAACCATCTCAAGCTGTTCCTTTTCACACTTTCCAGGACATCTACCTCCACACCACACCTCCTTCTTACTTCCTCATTCGTCTGTCTATCCCTCCATGTAACTCCGCACGCACTTCCCAAGTAACTCATTTCCACCGCTCTCACTCTTGGTCTGAGTCTCTTCCCGAACGTCCATGCTTCGCTTCCATAAGTTAGTGTCAGGATTACCACACTGTCATGCAAGGACTTCTTCACTTCCATACTGACCACTCTATTTCTTGTTACTGCTTTCAACGTTCCTACAACCCTCTTCCCCTGTTGCACCCTCTCCCGCACTTCTTCATCCATAGTCCCATCTTTACTCAACACACTGCCCAGATACTTAAAAGAGCTGACGATCTCCATAACCTGACCGTTCAACTTCACCTTACACTCTGTGACTTCACCCCTTTCGAAGACCATAACCTTGCTCTTCTCCGCATTTACCTTCAAATTCCGTTTTTCGCACACTGTTCCAAACTCATTTACCAGACCCTGCAACTCCCATTCATTATCGCTCATCAGAACTGTATCATCCGCAAACAGCAGTATTGGCAGCTTCCACTCATTTCCCTCCCTTTTCAGTGATACACCAACATCCACTGCTCTTCCTAGTATTTCTTTCAAGACTCCATCCATATATACAGTAAACAACCACGGGGACATCACACACCCCTGTTTCAACCCAACACTCAAAGAACTCGCTCTGCTCATTCTCCACACGTACTGCCGCCTTTGCACCCTCATACATGCTCTTCACTGCTTTCAGCAACTTGCCATCTACTCCGTATATTCTAAGTACTTTCCACATGCCTTCTCTATCCACTCTGTCATAGGCCTTCTCCAAGTCCATAAAGGCAACATACACCTTTTGTTGCTTCTCCAGATATTTCTCCACAACACAATTCAGGGTAAAAATCTGATCTACACATCCTCTTCCCTTCCTAAAAACCTCCCTGCTCGTCGCCTATCTATTTCTCTGTTCTCACTCTCACTCTCTCATTCACTCCCCTACTGTACACCTTCCCTACTACGCTTAAAAGATATATTCCTCGATGGTTACCACACACTCCTCTTTCCCCTTATATAGGGGGACTATTATGCCAGTTTTCCAGTCATTGGGTGCATTCCCCTTCTCCCATGCTAGTTTGCACATTTTCCATACCCATTCGATCACTATCTCACCACCATACCTCAACATTTCCCGACACACTCCATCTGTTCCTGGTGCTTTCCACAACTTCACTCTTTTCATAGCTTCCCACACTTCTGACCTCCTGATCCCCACCTCCTCCTCCACTACTTCTCCTCTTCTCCCTCCCATACCATATCCAACTATCTTTGCTGGCTCTTCATTCCTTACATTTAGCAACTCATTGAAGTACTCCCTCCATCTTTCAACTCTCTCTTGCTTCTCGACTAGCATTCTCCCATTCTTATCTTTCACACCCTTACTGTTTCCCTTGCTACCTTCCCTAACTGTTTTTACTTCTTTCCAGAACAGTTTCTTACACTCCCTCCATTTTACACTCAGATTTCTTCCAAATTCCTCATCTACTCTTCTCTTACTTTCCTTTACTACTCTCTTCACCACTCTCTTTCTCTCCACGTACCTCGCTCGTTTCTGACTCTCCAAATCTTCATTCCCTCTACTACCCAACCACTCTCTATACGCTTTCTTCTTGTCTTCCACAGCTATTTTTACCTCTTCTGTCCACCATGCTGTACCTTTCACTCCCCTCCCTCTTCTCCTCACTCCACACACCTCCTCACATGCTGCACAGATCTCTTCCTTAAACACCTTGCTTATATCCTCCACTTCCTCCATATCTTCCAGGTCGAACCCACCTAGTCATCTTTCTAATGCTCTCCTGTACTCTTCCCTGATTTTCTCCTCCTGTAGCCTCTCCACCCTCCTCACCATTCCACCTTCCTCTCGCCTCCCTCCAGCTCTCCTCACCCACCTCTTTTGTATCCTAACCTTAGCTACTACTACATAATGATCAGACAGACCCCCTCTAATACCCCTATACACCCTAGCATCCATCACAGATTTCTTCATTCTTTCATCCACACATATATAATCAATCAGTGACTTTCGTTCCACCACTGTCTTATCCTTCATCGTCCACACCACTTTCCATGTGTACCTGTGTATCATTCTGTGTCGGAAGAAGGTGTTGGCTATCCACAACCTCCTCCCCACACATTCGTCCACAAGTGCACTACCATTCCCATTCACCTCTGACGGTACCCCCCACCCTCCCACCACTCCATCAACTTTCCTATCACCCACCTTACCATTCATATCCCCAATCAGAAATATTCTTTCGTTCTTGTCAAACTTATCCAGGCACGCCTCCACATTCACCCAGAACTCCTCTTTCTCTCTTACAAGTTTATCCTCTGTCGGAGCATACACACACACAATCACCCACGTTTGTATTCCTACTTTCATTCTCACCCACACAATCCTTGAACCCACAGACCCATATTCTCTTACACACTCCTTCCATTTGTTACTTACAAACAAACACGCACCTTCTCTCGCTGCTCCCTCACTCACTCCAGCACACACACCCATTCCACACTCCCACTCTCTCACATCTGTACCCTTCCATTTGGTCTCCGTCATTCCACATACATCCAGCCTGGCATTCACTAACACTTCCAGTACCTCTCTCTCTTTTGTGCCATCATTCATGCCACTCACGTTCCATGTACCTATTCGCAGAATGTCCGTAAGCTTGTCCATAGTCGGTCGGGGTTCGTCAACACAGGGTCCGTCCACATCCGAGGATGATTGTTCGTTTATCATTGCTACGTATTTTTTTCCGGGTGGGGATCGCAAGCCCACCGACCCAACCTCTTTAGTCGCCTCTTACGACACACACGCAGAAGGCACGTGGGGCATATTCTAATCCCTTACCCCCAGGGTAAAATCCATTTAAAAGGGTTAAAAAGATCCCTTGCCAGGCAAATAAAGGTGACACGGTGTAAACAGTTCTCAACCTTCACCTTCATACACACACATACACACACACGCTCACAAACACGCACACAGACACTGACATACACACATTCCCTCACACATACATACACACATTCCCTCACACATACATACACACTCACACATTCACATTCAGGGCGGCAACCTGCGAAGGAATTAAATGCTAATCTGTCAAGAACCGCGAATTTGGATAAAGCTCCACCAACACGACCCAAATTCAAAACCGCCAGGGATAACGACCGAGGACCGATGACAGCCATGAATGTAAATGTAGATCCGACCAGAACCAAAAATTTGATTAAAGAACGTTCTGTGAATTCTAAAACCGCAACTGTAAAGGTATTCTATGCAAACGCTCGTAGCATACAAAATAAATTTCAGATTTAGAGGAACTAGTGTTTACTGAAAATTATGATGTGATTGGTATAACAGAATCTTGGCTCAATACAGAAGATAGAGACTTTTTAGCAGAGTATTCACTTCCCGGTTATGTAATGTTTGAGAAAAGCCGAATAAATAAAAATGGAGGTGGCGTTATATTTTATATCAAAGAAAGTCTTAACCCGACCCTCTTGTCAAAACTTCAAATTGTGAACGTCGACACATCTTTTGTGATAATAAAGAATAATAAAGGTACAAAAATAATACTTGCATTAATATACAGACCTCCAGCTCAATCAGTGCAAACTGACCGAGAAATTTATGAACAAATTGCAGATGTAAGTAACTCACAAGATACCGTATTTTTTGGCGACTTACCTGTGACCAAGTGGGGCGATACTCTTACTTCACACTCCGGACATGACTTGTATACGAACTTGCAAGAGAGTTCGCTTTATCAATTTGTTCGAACACCGACCCGTGGTAATAACGTTCTTGACATTGTACTTGCAACAAAAGAAGAATTAATAGAGAATTTGAATGTTGGTGATGAATTCAGTAACAGCGACCATCGTACGATAACTTTCACTTTAAACTTTACTAGTAAGAACCAAATAGTAGCATCGAAAAAGTCCCTAATTTCAAGAAAGCAAACTTTCATAAACTTAGAGCTATGTTTAAAGAAACTGACTGGATCTTTTTAATTAACAATAACGACATAAATACATCTTGGAAGTTATTCGAAACCACTTACCTAAAAGCAGTGCAAGACTGCATACCATCGAAAATACGGCGTCCAGGCCATAATAATAAGCCCAAATGGTGGAATAAAGATATTTCAAACTGCCTGCTTGCTAAAAAATTTGCTAATGATAGATTAAAATCCTCACAAAATGACGAAGAACGGGTGAAATTTGTAGAGCTACGACGCAAAGCCAAAAAGTTAATTAAGCAAAGTAAAAAGACCCTAGAGTTACATATTGTGAATCAAAGTAAAACAAACCCGAAAGAATTCTATAGTTATATCAGAAAGAAAAAAGTAGTTACTTCAACTGTTGGACCGTTAGTCGATGAAAATGGAGAATACACCAAAGACGAAGTGCAAATGAGTAATGCCCTCAATACCTTCTTTGCATCAGTTTTTACAACAGAAGACCTCAGTGATATCCCTACACCATCGCCGATTCAGATTGATAATTCAGATGTTCTAAGCAATATCACCGTTACAGAGAGAGAAGTATTGAATTGTTTAGATAAACTCAAGGTAAATAAAACGCCTGGACCTGATACAATCTCGCCTAGAGTTCTAAAGGAAGCTAAGGATGAGCTCTCCAAACCACTGACATTACTATTCAATAAATCCTTGCAGTCTGGAACTATGCCTGATCAGTGGAAGATAGCCAACGTAACACCGATATTAAAAAAAGGCAGCAAATCCCTACCCAGTAACTATCGTCCAATTAGCTTAACCTCAGTTGTATGTAAAATGCTAGAAACAGTCATAAGAGACAGACTCGTAAATCACTTAGAGGAAAATAACATACTTAAAGATGCTCAACACGGCTTTCGTAAAAAACGTTCCTGTTTAACAAACCTCTTAGACTTCTTCCACGATATCCTCAACCTCTACGATGAGAGTAAAGCTGTAGATATTATATACCTTGATTTTCAAAAGGCCTTTGACAAAGTTCCCCACAAACGTTTACTGCTAAAACTAAAAGCGCATGGAATACAAGACGGTGTGTTGAAATGGATAGAAAATTGGCTCAGCGACAGAAAGCAAAGAGTAGTCATAAACGGTAAGGCATCTAAAGGGACCAATGTAAGTAGCGGGGTACCCCAGGGATCGGTACTAGGACCAATTTTCTTTCTAATTTACATCAACGACATAGATGAGGGTCTCACCTGTACAATCTCAAAATTTGCTGACGATACAAAAATTGCAAATAGCGTACTCTCAAAAGAACAAGTTGACAATATGCAACACAATCTAGATAAATTGTCACATTGGGTCCAAATTTGGCAAATGAGTTTCAATGCGGATAAATGTAAAGTACTACATATCGGATACCTAAATGAGAAAGCAAACTATTCGATGAATGGCACTCAGCTTAAGAATGTAAACAGAGAAACCGATCTGGGAGTAACAATATCGAGTAACCTAAAACCGAGTCAACAATGTTCAGAAGTTGTTAAGAAGACAAACAAAATAATTGGCTTTATAGGCAGGTCATTTGAGCATAAATCCAAAGACGTTATCCTAACCCTTTACAATTCCTTAGTCCGCCCTCTTCTGGAATACTGCGTTCAATGCTGGTGCCCTTATTACCAAAAAGACATAAACAAGCTAGAACGAGTTCAACATAGAGTTACCAAAATGATACCTAGCCTAAAGAACAAACCATACGAAGAGCGTCTTAGAGAATTAAATATATCCTTTAACCCAGCGCAGATTAAGAGGTGACTTAATTCAAGTGTTCAAAATCATCAAAGGCATCGACAATATGAACTGTAGCAAGTACTTCACTATCGACCAATCTAATTACACACGGGGAAACGGTTGCAAAATTATTGGTAAATCTTTTAACTCACACGAATCTAAGAATTTCTTCTTCAATCGAGTTGTCAACTTGTGGAATGGGCTTCCCCGAGACGTTATAGACTGCAGCACCGTTGATTCATTTAAATTCCGCCTAAACAAATATCTCGCATCAAACCCGGGACTGACTGCGTTTGTAAATGAATAACTATATTTTATCCTCCCCTCAGTTACTAACCCATATGTCCCCTACTAACTTCCTAGTCCTGCCACAGACATTAGTTCCAGGGCAGTAGTTCCCTTTCCAATGTTCCCTTACCCACTCTAAACCACTGTTTGGACACTTGATCCTCAGTGTTTTGGAGGACAAACCGCCTAGAAGGGTCACTAGACCTGTTGTTGCTTGATTTCCTTTGTACTCTGTACTCCTTTGTACTTTGTACTCACTCATATAAATACACACACACTCACACACACACACACTCTCTCTCTCTCTCTCACACACACACACACACACACACACATTCACTCACTCATATAAATACACACACACACAAACACACACTCTCTCTCTCTCTCTCTCTCACACACACACACACACACACACACACACACACACACACACACACACATTCACTCTCACCTATTCACACACACACACAAACACACACACTTATATGCCCTATGACAAGTATGACAAATATAAACACAGTCTTGTAGCATACAGTACAAATACACCAATGATCACTCAGTCTCTACTACTGTACATGTATTGGCTAACACAACTAATACTAGCCTACCGGTATATAATGAGTGAGAGAGAGAGAGAGAGAGAGACAAAGTACTCGGCCTCACATTCGACAAAAACATCCGATTCCACAAACAAGCACAAACTTCCATTGCCATCGCATCTAAATCACTACAAACCATCTATCGATTCAGAAATGCCTCAATAAAAACCAAGCTTCACTTATACAAAGCACTTATAAGACCTCTTTTGTGCTACGTCCCACTCAGCATTTCACTTTCGGCCCCTACCAACCAACTAAAATATCAAAGAATACAAAATAAAGCACTGAGGTGGATGTTCGGGACTCAGTGGTATGAGTTCCAGACGGCACAACATCTTCACAATCTAGCCCACATCCCCCCTCTAAATACTTATTGGCAGCAATTAGCAGAAAAACAAATTATAAAACTTGAGACCTTTCATGATAACTTCATCCAAATTTTCAACAGAATTTTATATCCCCCCGCCCCTTGTCAAACCTCCTTCACCCCAACAACAGAGAGGCACCCATTCCAATATTCACTTAAAATCAGGATTGGTAGAGGAGGTGGGTCATGCCGGCTCGTCCACAGTCCAGCCTCCCTACCACTCTTGACCTAGATTCCTAGCTTCACTTCCCATTAAAATGTATAATTTCACAGACAAAGTACAAGACAACAACCTTTTAACGTAACTTCTATAATAATAACAGTACAGCCTTCTTACAGCTTCTGCCACTGACAGACTTCCCCAGCAGTACCCCTTTTGACTCAATGCCACCCAAAATTACCTCCCCCTTTTATACCATTTTCGAATTACTACCACCCAAAAATACAACCCCAAAACATGCAAGCACTTTCGATCTTATACCACCCAAAATTAACTTGCTCCCCATCCCTTGCCCCCTTCTTGGCAAGCCATCCTGAATCT